>JAVLUX010000014.1:25839720-26479304 GCA_032164185.1 Moxostoma hubbsi | reverse complement strand
TGTATCAAGACCATGCAGATTAAGTAATCTACTCTTTCGATTTATTTAATCTGGCAAAACCTTACTTTGGAGATGTTCTCAGTTGGAAAAAGGATTGCTAAATAAAAAATAAAAAATAAAAAAATAAATATATATATATATATATATATATATATATATATATATATATATATATATATATATATATATATATATATATATATATATATACTGTGTATATATATATTGTCTTTTTTTTTTTTTTTTAGTTAAAAAAAGTTGAATGCTGAATGGCTGGTGTTTTTAAATAAATAATTTGAGTCAATGATGGAATGAATTATAACATAAAATATGTTCATTTGTCACCACATACTGGAGGAACTGCCTGCTTATTTTTGTTACTTTAAGCCTGTAACTCTATTACTTGAAATATATTAATGTGCTCTGCCTGCTCCTTCCATTTTTTTCCCAGGGTGCATTTTCACATTCATATTTAATTGAGTTATGTTGTCTTGTAAAGACAAGAGAACCAAAATAAGCCTGACCCTCATTGCCTGTGGCTCTTTGCCCATTTTACACATGCTAATCTATGCAGTTATTATTCTGTGTGAATGTGTGTACAGCAAGTAAGTGGATATACAGAGCTGCCACCTCACTGACACTGACAACTTACCCACTCCTTAGATTTAAGAGGGAAAGAATGTGCACAGAAAACAAAATTGGCTTGATAATTACTAGAAAATAGCATAAAGGTGAATCACACTGATTTTCTTTTTCATTTTCACAGGGAGGAAAAAAAGGAGAGAATTTTGATAAGTTTTTCACATCTGCCCCCTCTGCCCTCACGCCCTCTGACCCGGATGTACTGGCGGCAATCAGTCAAGAGGAATTCCAGGGCTTCTCCTACATCAACCCGGAATTTCCCCCCTCTCCCCTCACAGCTGTCTGAAAAAACCCAAATCAATCAGCAACAACCATCTTTTGACTCTAGAATCTCAACTACAGTGACCAAAAACACTATTGTGTAATTTGGCTTTAGCTGGCTTACATTAGAGGTTATTCTCAGTTAGACCAGCCTTCACAGTCTGAAACACTAATGCACTGATATGAATGTGTCCATTCTTAACAGTACAAACACTAGCATTACAAACTCTAAGGAACAAAGCATTATTATTATTATTATTATTATTTATCCAGTCCACTCCAGAAGTAGCAGTCTTAACTATTTAGGGATCTCATTGGGTATCCTATTGGATGCTAGTAAATGCCATTCCATAGGAACCAGCATAAACACAATATACCCCATGTTTTGAAGTTCACTTTAAGCTGATTAAGTACGGAAAATCAACAAATGTGGTTATGCTTGTATTTGCATGTGATTCTGTTTGTTGTAGTTTGGTTTAGATAACCAAATATGTGCAGACAGGAGAACAAACACTGGTAATCCTTTTAACATCTGGCAACTGGTATGCAATAGTATCTTGGCATATGATTTAGGAGTAACATGAGCACTAGATACAAAAACATCATTATTACTGTAGAATATAATCATGTTTGTGACATGAATGTTAGATCATAATTCTCTGTAGATGCATCAGAATTCAGTCCATATATGACAATAATACTTTGTAACATCTTAGTATTTTAAAAATATGAGTGTCCTCTGAACACTTATTAAAACAAATGACTGTATTAAATACGCAAATTTAGATATATATGATTCATTTAATATATTTGTATGCATATCTTTATTAAGTATGTGCTGTGTATTATAAAGTATACATTTTAATGTTCATTCATAATTACATTAAAAACTGACAATAGAAATTGTTTATGACCCTGTTAATACTTGAAAACTAATTATTACATCAGGATAAAATAAAAATGTCATCATAATATGTTACATCAATATAGGTTACAACCTCCAATATCAAAACAGGCAGCCTCAGTTGTTATTAATTAAGTATTTTAATCATTTATGGTGCATAATACAGATTCAATTTAAATACTCTTACTAATATTGGCCAAATTGGCCTTGATTCTGTTCAGCCTGCAGGAGCTCTTATTTAAATATGAATTCAATTGAAGTTTTTCAACTCTTTGTTTAGTTTTAACACTGGTATGAATATGGTGATTTAGTCACTGTTGTTTTTCTGTGATAAACAAGCAGTTGTCTTGTATAGTAAAAATCATGATGCCTGACCTGGAAATACCCGAGTCTGCATGCTGTGCCAAAACTGTCCATCTAATGCAACATGAAAGATGCACTGACAACACAAATACTGCCAACAGAAAAGTAGAAAGCATTCATGCATTTTTTTCAGGAGAACAAAGAAGAGGGAAGAATAGAAGTTAAGACAGGGTGATGAAATCAAAAAAGGGCAGAACAGAGAATGGAGGTAAAGGAAAAGGTTATGTTTGTGTCAAGTGTGTTATGCTCACAGCACAACTGTGAAAAACAAGAATAATACAATATGTGTTTTGATTATACTGTTATATTAATTTTAATAATATTTATTGATTACAATTTTTTTTCAGTTTTATATAGCATTGGAGTATAATTTCCATCATCATTTGCATTTGCCACAAGGTAAAATTTATCGATTGCTGTTTGATGATGGTCAACATGTTTCAGCCTTTTATCACTGTGTAGCTTTTCTTTTGATTATATAACTGGGGTTCTTTATAAATCAAACTCATATCAGGCTAACTGCTAGCCAAGCTAACGTCCCATGGCAGTTAAAATTGTTGATCACAGCTTGGCCCTACAGTAGCATTTTTCAGAGGAGATGGAGATAATATATGCAGCAAAAGTTAAATAAAACAACAATGAGAAGAAGATGATAATGAGAGAGAATCCAGAGATGCTGCTGTCTGACTACAGTGGACCAGAACACAACAGAGCCAAGTGAAACCTGCTTTTCTTCACTGATCAGCCATCAGCCTGGCACAGCACTCTTTGTACTGCCATGAAATTATTGGCATCATTAAATGTAGACAAATCAATCTGGAAGGTGAAAAAGAGTCAAAGATGACTGTAAACTTGTATCACAATGGTACAGTCATGGTCCAGGGGTCAGAACCCAGCCTTGATGAATTCCAGAAGAATTTCATGAACATTAAAATGGAGGTTCAGATGTTAAAGAAGATCCTGAGGTGACGAGCAGTGTAGAGTCCTGCTTCACAATAGTCACAAATGGAGCCCTTTGCTCGAGCACCCCTGAAGCATACAGACACCCTGTCTCTCCTCATTCTCCAAAGATCAAGGCCTTGAGAGACAACATCACTGAGCTGGAGCAGGACTACTTCCTGTTTAAAGAGGAAACTACCAACAACCTGCAGCTCCAAAACCAGACCAGCCACCTCAGCACACAACAACTTCAGCAGCTCTGCTCTGCTGTCAGACATCGGGAGGAGAACAACCAGGAGCTGCGAGAGGAGCTGAGGAGGGCGAGAGAGGAGCTGATCAAGAGAGATAAACACGGCAATATGCTGCAGAAACAGCTGGAGGAGATGAGACAACAGCTGCACACAATCACCGAACAACAGCAACAGTGTACCACCACAAAAACACTCAACACCTTTCATCCTGAACACATAAAAAAACAACACAACACCAGCAGTGTGTCAACACACAAACACACACCATCCCTGAAACCCAGCAGTTTTCTCAGGTCTCTCAAGCACCAGACAGAGATATTCACAGACCACAACAACATCCAACAGAGAACAGAATAGACAACACAACATTATCATCCTCTGTGACTCTAACGGCAACAACCTGGACCAGAGATGACTGTTCCCCAGGAGAACTGTGAGGAAACTCTGGTGTCCCACCTCTCACTCTGCTCTGAAGCTGCTGAGAGAGGATGTTTTGGGAACACCATCACACATTATACTGCACACTGGGACAAACGACCTCAGCACCAGGAGTGTGGATGTCGCCAAAGCTCTCATAAACGTGGTGAAAGGAATCTAGAGGAATCTACCCCAGTGCCAAAGTCATCATCTCTAGACTGCTGCCTTGCAGAGATGTTCCACACAACATCATCAATAGCATTAATGCAGAGATAGCTGATGTGTGTGCACTCATGCTGAATGTACATATAGCAAATCATCATCTTATCACTCATGAGCACTTTTATGACCATCTGCACATTCATCGAGAGGCCATGAGAATATTTGCTAAAGCGATCAAGGATGTAACACTGAAATACTCGGAGAACACCCTGACTGTGAGGAGAGGGTGAGACAGCATGTCGGCAAACAGACAGACAGCTACGCTGCTGTTGTGACAGGAAGAGGTAGTGCAGACACAAGTGACCTCAGTCAGATAAAAAACAAGCTGTGCAAAAGAGCTTAATTTAAGCATATTAATTTTTATTATTATTTATTTATTTTACTTCTCTTTTTGTTATACAGTTGATATACTAAGGTACTTCATTTAATTCATTATATTTGATTAAATGATTGGGTCAGGAATCATACATTCTTATTTCTGGTAAAAATCATAATGTTATCACTTAAAATCACAAGCTACAACATTCAGGAATGTTTTTGGAGAAAAAAGCAAGAACCCTTAATTTGTTAATATTCGATATAATTCAGATTCATGTAATCAAGTAATATTACTTGAGAAATTGAGTCGATTAGAGTCTAAAACCTAATCTCCTTTAAACTACATATAATTATATATACCATCAGTGAAACACAGAAATGTTTAAAATGGAAGAGATTAATGAGGAATTACTGTTTGGTTTAAAGAATCTTTTCCATTGCATTCAGCCTGTTAAAAAGGAACATATTTGGATGAAAATGAAAAAGGAACTCATTTGTACAGATGAGGATACTTACCTGTGTGCCACCTACATCCCCCCACATGAGTCACCCTATTATAATCAGGAAATCTTCTGCACATTACAATCTGAGATCATTCAGTTTCAGTCTCTTGGCTCAGTCCTGATAATGGGGGATCTGAATGCAAGAACTGGAAAAGAACTGGATTATATCAGGTCAATTGGAGATATATTAATTATATTATTAAAAATACAAAAATAAATCAAACTAAGCGTTCCACTAAACCACGTCTCAACTATGACAACACAATAAACAGAAATGGAAAACTTGTTCTGCAGCTCTGTAAAAGCTTGGATCTCTACATAGTGAATGGCAGAACATAGGGTAATTCTTTTGGTCGATTTACCTACTGCTCTTCTTTAGGTAGTAGCACACGACTACGACATCACAGATCTAGATCAAAACAAGAAAAATTACTTCACAGTGATGCCACAACTCAAATCAGAAGACTAAACAATATCCCCTCCCAAAAAGATTCTTCTGGAGAAAAGACAGTCCAGCCCAGTATGAAGCTGAACTCCACAGCACTCAGGTTGAGAAAATTATAGATGCGTTTCTCCTGTCCACATTTAGAGAAGATGAGAAAAGCATCAATTTGGCAACAAAACAATTGACTAACATTTTTTACAGTTACCAGCAAATCATTGAATAAAATAAAACTGAACAGGAGAAAAAAAGGAAATCACAAAAGCTGACTGGTTTGATAAAGAATGTCAAATATCAAGAAAAGAACTACAATTGTTATAAAAAATAAAACACACACACACACACACACACACACAGAGAGAGACATTTCAAACCAACAAACACGTATCATCTATCAATAAATGCTTAAAAAGGACAAGTCACTGCTAAAAAGCAAAAGAGCTGAACATATGACAAAAAAGCTCAGCAAAATAGAAGCAGATAATCAAATTTCATTCTAGGAATTATTAAACATATCACTGAAGAAACTAAATAAAAAAAATCTAATCCCTCAAAAATATAAAATCTTGTGGCTCAGATGGACTATACAATGAGATGTTGAAACATGGCAGCTCCAACTGAATGAGGTCATTCTCAAATTATTCAATTTGTTCTTAAAATAAGGACACATTTTTGAGAATTGGAAAGAAAATCAAATCACTCCCATCTTTAAACAAGGTGACTTCTTGGCAAACTATTCTGTTGCATTATAATTGACATATTAATCTAATATCTCCAAGAAAATATGAATTTACACAACTGTCAAATTGGATTCATGTCAAAACAGAGAACAACTGATCACAGTTTTTGATTCAGTTTGGCATGATGGATTGTTCCTAAAACTAATTCAGAGTGGATTAGGAAGAAAGGTTTATAATTTAATAATGGACATTGTGACAAGGAGGAGGGCATGGCCGGGTCGTGAGGATGTACGCCCGGCGCTAAATTTTCATAATCAGCTGGGAAGACCAGTTTGAGAGAGAGAGAGACACACGCAGCCACTGTGTGTGTCCGTGTGTTTATGTTTCTTTAAATTAATTTATGTCATTAAAGTTATGTTGACTGTTCTACCGGTTCCGACCTCCTCCTTGCCCATCCTTTATACATTACTTTGTAGCGCCGGACGTGCATCCTCACGGCCCGGCCACACCCTCCTCATCACAGACATGTACATAGACCACAAATGCTGGATAAAATAAACAACAGACAAACTAATTATTTTAGCCAAGATAAGGGAGTTCATCAAGGCTGCAGCCTAAAGCCAATTTTATTTTATATATATATATATATATATATATATATATATATATATATATATATATATATATATATATATATATATATATATATAAATGAATTGGCCACAAAAATCTTCTAGACCTGGACTCAAGCTACAGGACAGAGAAATCAAATGTCTTCTATAGGCAGATGACCTGCTGCTGCTCTCACCTACTGAAGAGGGATTATGTGAAAGCCTCTCAATTCTAGAATATTACAGCAGAAATTGTGCCTTACCAATAAACATGGCTAAGACACAAGTTATATTTTTTAGTCTTCAGGACAAGAAAATGTGTTTTTACACTTGGAGGAACAATTCTTGTTACCGGTTACAATCATTTAGGTCTGACTATCTCAGCTTCTGGACAATTTGACTTGGCAATAAAAGACCTAACACACAAGGCTCGTAGGGCATATTACAGTATAAGAAAATCACTATTTAAATTTAATCTCCCAATTAAACCGAGGCTGAAATTGTGTCCAAAAAATTGTAAGTATGAAAGCCCATACTTATATATGCCAGCGAAATTTGGTGCCCCAAAAATAAACTGAATTATGAATCCTGAGACAAATTTCAATTAAAATTTTCCACCTTGAATTCTGCACAAATATCCAGGGAGTTCATAGAAGTGCTTCTGACCTGGGCTGCAGGGCAGAACTGGGCAGATTCCATCTCTTGACTGACATTAATAAGAGAGCCAGTAAATTCTGTTTCCACCTATCAGACTCTTCCCCAGAATATAGAGCAGAAAACCCAGAGTGACCCTTTACAGCACTTAGTGGACAAACACCAGCTAAATTCATCAATTCAATTCATGCAGGCAAAACCTGTACAAAAATAAAACACAACCCAAGAAGAATGTCTCCATTATTGGCATAGCAAACTCAAAGAAACAAACTAATTGAACTACTTTCAAAAAAATAAGACAGAATATAAACTGGCACCATATATGACCAAAATTAAAGACTCTGTCACATGAAGCTCCTTACAAAGTATTGTGTGAGTGAGCACAGTCTGTGATGGAAATCAGCGAAATCATGAAATTAATCGATAGATAGATAGATAGATAGATAGATAGATAGATAGATAGATAGATAGATAGATAGATAGATAGATAGATAGATAGATAGATAGATAGATAGATAGATAGATAGAAAAAAGAAAGAGAGAGAGAGAGAAGGAGAGAAGGGATAGATAGACCTTTACACTCATCTCTTAAACTCAAAACTCTCTCTCTCCACTCTGATCACTCCATCAGCTGTCCCAGTGGGCTTGAGTGATATAACAGGATACCCTTAGATACCCTGCCTATTAAAAACTACCCTAACCTCCTTACTGTAACTGTCTTCATCTCCGTCAATCCTTTTTTTAATGCCCCACTCTGACTTTCTTTTTAGTTGTGTGACCTCATCTTCTTGCTGGAACTGAAGCTGTACAGTGTTGAAGAGTATGAAAAGCTGCATGTTAAAGAAGTGTAATGCTTTTCTGAAATACTGCTAGTTGTGTGTATTATTGTTTATAATGCAGATATCTCTTTTTCAGTCTCTCTTTCTTCCACATTCACTCCTTGAGGTCAGAGTGTACTTGGCTATTGATATCATGCCTAAAAATACTCCATCAGGAGGTTAGGTCTACTTTTAAGTACAGTGGGACAAAAAGAGAGAGAGAGAAAAAAAACAGAAGAGATGAGCAAAGGCATAGAATGAAATGATGACAAACATGACCGTTTAACCATCTGGCATTCATCTGATTTATAGGTTATTTGTTGTCTCATGAAGCTGTACTGATACAATTTTTGCCCCTGCATTTCAACTTTCTCAGCTACATGTAAGTAATTGTCACAGCACAAAGCATACCCTTTACACTTTCCAGATGAAGACCATATCTCAATATTATGTAAAGGGGAACAGACCAGCACCTTTTCTTTTGTTAAACCCAACAAATAGTAATGCTTGGGTGCTGCTGCAAAGCCATCCTTTTGAATTATGAATAAATGTCAAGGAAAATTACACACATTGCTAATGTAAGGAGAAAATTAGTCCTCTGTCTCATTTTCTGACTCATACTTTTACTGCAAATGATGCTGCCCTCTGTATGGCTGTCTTTTAATCTATCACAATTAACTATTGAGTAATTTGTCTTTTTCACCCAGACTAATTTAGTACATTTCTCTCTCTTTACATAAGAGAGTGGGTTGAAATTTGACAAGTACATCTTATACAGGAACACCAAATACGTCCAATTACAACCACGTGGTTTGCAATATCAGCTGCATTTTCCATGCATAAAAGCACTGACATTAAACAGCTGATATTTTGTGAATAACTTAATTTCCCATTGATGCACAGCGCAAAATAACATTTTCCATTGCATATTTCTAAAGCAAACCTCTTGCTGTTTTCCATGACATCAAATACACACAAACACTGTTTCTCTCTCTCTCTCTCTCTCTCTCTCTCTCTCTCTCTCTCTCTCTCTCTCTCTCTCTCTCACACACACACACACACACACTTCACTTTGATTTTACTGGAATAAAAACTGGAAAGGTAGGCATGAAGATGTAAAGGAGGAGAGGATAACGGTGGTAAATGCGCACCGGGGGGGGGGGGGGCTTTTGCCAGGCACACCTGGTGTGAGGCTTGTGCCTGCGCGCTCGCTGCACACTCGTCAGCTCCACGCGCACGGGCAGGGTGAGTACGCGCTTCTTCTGTCTGTTTTCATTGTTGTTTACTGTTATCAACTGACGTGTGACTGACTCGATACACATTTTATCACCAGACTTTTGTAAAGTGTTATGGACAGATGTTGCGTGTCGACTGCGTTAAAAGAGGCGTTTCCGTAATTCCAGCAGGTGCGCGAGCTCGTCGCGTGTTTTGTCATTCGTGAAAATATGTGGGAAAAGATTTATCATAGAAAAGTGGGTTGTTTGTGGTCAGTTGTAGATTGTAAACCATTGTAAAGAGTGGTTTAGGATACTGGATTGCAGTGATTTATACTAACATGTGCAGCTGTTGAGCAGTTTGTGTTAACCATAATAACCACCAAGAGTGTGAATGGTAGTTTGTAACTGGCTCAGTCAAGTGCCCCAGGAGGCGCGCGCTGGCATGTAGGTGGGAACTCCATCATTACTGGGCCAAGGTCTTTCCATACATTAGCCTACATCTTCTCTCTCTCTCTCTCTCTCTCTGTCCTTGTTTCTCACTGTTTCCCTTTTGTTAACACATTTACTGTAATACATTCAGCTCTCTTGTAAATATCTTAGAATAATTATTTTATTAAATAAGTGTGAGATACTTAATGGGATGCAGATCCAAAATTGATGATCAAGTACACTTTATCCACACTGAGAGAGTGAGTACAGACTGTAAGTACAATACTTTGTGCAACATCAACTCATGGATACGTTTTGAAGAATGGGCAAGCTTGTGTTTCTGTAGGTCAACTGGCACAGCATGGTGCTAGCAACACCAAGGTCATGGGTTTGATTCCCAGGGAAAGCATGGACTGATATTGTATTTTTGAAAGTACTGAAAGTCGCTTTGTAAATGTAAATAAGTTCATGAAGTCTAGAGTCTTAATGTTCATGTTAAAACAATGCTATTACCTCAAGCTTTGATGTAGCACGGACATTTCTTTCAAAAAAACACAGGACAAAGCCTCTTTTGAGTGCTGATAGCCTTGTGTGTACCCCACAAAAAAGCATAAGGAATTTGCAGTGGCTGATTGTTGTGTGAGTTTGATGTTGATCTTTTGCAGGCTGGGCTTGTCATGAAGAAGTTGCTTCTCTTCTACATCAGTGCACAAAGCCTTGAGGGCACAGAAGCGCTGCAGGGCAAAAGAGCCTTGCAAATAAAAAAAAAGCTTTCTTTATGTGGGCATCTCAGTGTAGATGGTCAAGCTGGAGTTTTTGCCTCTGTTGTGTTTGCTTCAAAGCACTCAACACCAGCACAGTGCTCTCTCTATACCAGTTTTATTACATTGCAAAATTTTTGTTGATTGTCTATCATCCGCTGGGGTTCATTTTATGTTGACTGATGGTGGTCTGGGTTGCATCTTTCTTTGTTTTGGGACAAACAGCAAAAGGTAGAACTGTATGATATTTGCAGGCACTTGTACATGTGGCACAGTGTTGCACTGAGAATTATGTCTAGACACCTGATATACATTTTAGAAGCTGAGACGCTCTCTGATGTTTCTCAGGGTTTGTCTTTTTTAACTCTTTCTCACTCTTGTACTCTTTCTTCTCATCCCTGTTTTTCCCTCTCTCCCCGATGCTTAGGGTGACGAACTGAATCACCAACTCTAAAAGACAGACGGGAAATGAAAGCATGAAAAAGTACACCCACACACACAGTAGACAGCATCTTCAAACATTTCTATCATAAAAGTCATCATAGCAGCAGCCACAGAGTGACATGAAACGTATTCTTTCAACAACGTGCACATAACCGAAAAACAGCATTCATGTTATTATTCACTTGTCAAATTGTAACCCTTAAATAGGCAGAAAGTAAATGACTGGATGTAACCCCACTGTACAAGCTCAGCACAGATGGAGAGAGAATGACACGTTTTTCTTTGAAAATACCTTTTTATGTTTTTGTCAGTGCTGCATCCAAACATTCACAATCAAGATAAAGCACAGCCCTCATTAATTAAGAATTGATTGTAGCATTGCTCTGGGAGAATTAGAGGTACATGAGGTCATCTTGCACATTTCACACAGAGAGCACATTTCATAATGTTCTGACATCTACAGACATGCCATTTTTAGTCATCTGCCCCCCCCCCCCCCCCCCCCCATCTATCTATCTCTCTGTCCTCTCCTCTCCAAAGTGCTATTTTAACACGTTACATTAATGTTCCGTTTATAAAGGGGTTCATTAATGTCTAATAAGTCATTTACAAATGCATTATAAATCATTTATATGCTGTAATAGCAACATGCATTAAAAGGGCAACTTTCAACTTATACTTGGCTTATAGTGAGTATTTGACTTACATGTTATAAATGTAATGTACACCTATTCACTAATCCAGTATTAATCAAAAACATAACATGCCCTAATTCAAGATTTATGTTGCAAAATGTTGCAAAATAGACTACATATTTATATAGTGAGATTAAAAGTAGGGATTATGTAATTGTTCTTGAGACTCTTCATGTTATAACCTTATGTGACCCCACATACACATTCATGGATGTTGTATTTTGGCTTCGCTATATGCAACACATAATTGAAATATTTTTTAAACTGACTGATCTCAGTTCTGGAGACACTGTGCTGTTATAGAGTTAAACTTTTAACTTATGGAGTCATGTGACTAAACAGCATGGTGCTGACAATGGCAAAGTTTGTCTGTGGGAGAAACAGCAACAAAACTACATCTTATAAGAAATCTAATTATGTTTTTACATTGAAATCTGTCAAAAGAGTTTTGGGTTTCTTCTGATATGCCAAGATTAAAATTTGAGTGGTTTATCGCAAAACACCACACTGCTAAACACAATGTAAACTAACGTTTTCTTTAATGCATTTTTCCTTAGTTAACAATATTTAATAATTAATTCAATATTAATCCTATATTTACTGTGCATTATCACATTGAGAATCAATGGGTTCATTTAAATGCTGGTAAATGTTTCTTTCAGAGGCTTTATATGGTTTTGGGGTGAAAATAAAGGTGCTGTTCAAACTGTTCTGAGACCTGTGCCATTCACTAAATAGGGAGCAAGGGAGCATCCTCTAGCCTATGCGCGAAGTGCATTCGATCCTAAAATCCGACCAAAAGTTCAGTTTCAGGCTGCAGATGTTGTTTGGACCATTCAACATGTTTGGCAGACATGATACAATGATAATCAGTACAGAGATTTATAATTTTATTTTATCATGATTGACCTGGCCACTATTTTAAATCAGAATTAATTATACTAATATCTGATATAATGTCTCAAATACATGAATAGCCAACACTCCAGGAAACATAATAAACAATTTGATAACAAAATCCGACTTTCTATAGCTTGGTATTATTTAAAATTTCACAACTTAGTCACACATATGTTGCCATCAATTTTAAACTATTTGCTCTAAAGAAAAAAAGTTTTTTAACAGGTACTTCTAGTTACAAATCAAAAGGGGAAATTGAAAATGCACACAGCAGTCATGCTCAGGTGGAAAATAATTACTGTATTGTCTTGATCAAAGACTAGGCTTTGAGGAACACAAAATTATTTCAGACATCACAATGGACATGATGTCATGTTTGAGGGCTTAATAAATCAAATACAAATAATGTCTCGGTTACTGTCATAACCTCCGTTCCCTGATGGAGTGAACGAGACATAGCTATGTAGTGACACTAGGAGTCACTCTTGGGAGCACAAAAACACCTTCAAATCTTTGAGAAAAGACCAATGAGAATTAGCGAGTAAAATTTATACCCTGGACATACGGGTATAAAAGGGAGCTGGAATGCAGAATTCGTTCAGGTTTTGTGCTGAGGAGCCGAGACAAGGTCCCGGACATTAAGCTGTGTAATACAGCCTGTGGCAAGAGGGACACAACGTCTTGTTCCCTCCATCAGGGAATGGAAGTTACGACAGTAATGAGACGTTCCCCTTATGTCACTCACTCGACATTGTGTCAATGTACTGACACTAGGGGTCCCTATATGAAACGCCACAATGGCTGAACTGTGTTACGTGAACTGCCAATGCAGGTGTAAGCAAGCTACTAAGAGCATAGGAACAGCAGCATTCGGACTGCATGCAGTCTCCCCACATGCCCCAAAAAACATTGTGTAGTTCCCACATCCCTTTGGGGGAGGAGACATATCTAGTATGGGAGCAGGCCATGCCAGCCACAGATTATTAGATTCAAGTGGGTCTTTAAATGGTCATAAAATGCGCTGGGGAAGATGTTCTTTTCCTTTCCTATTCTATCAGGGGGAAAAGACCCCACAGAGACCACACCCTGCCCCAAAGTGGGGGTAAATATGAGGGAAATACATCACATGGGCTCAAGGCTAGACATGGAAGAGGCGCAGCAGTAAGTCCTGCCCTTCGAAGGGGAGGACCTCTACAAGCACAGCTGCAGAGAGGAGACAGCCCAAGTCTACAAAAGGGAGACCGTGCCACGGAAGATACATCACAGGAGGTTACCGGGGTAAGTTGCAGCAGCTCCACCACTGCAGTTGTCTGCTAAAAGCCTCTGCAGGGTGAGCTGTACTGGCAGCACTTCAAGGCAGTTGACATGCCAACATAGGTGTGGTCCTGTCCAGGACGCCTCAGCCTGACTTGGAGGCATCTGTTGTAACCACCACATGCTTGGACACTTGCTGTAGAGGGACTCCAGCCTGCAAGAAAGCAAGGTCTGTCCAAGGGCGTTATAGCCACGCAATGTGTGCCACAGTGCCATGTGTACCTTGAGACTTGAGTCTGAAGCCATTGCTGAAGCAGTCTCATATGCATCAACCTGAGCGGCGTGACAGCCGCTGAGGATGCCATATGCCCCAGTAGCATCTGAAAGTATTTCAGTGTAACCACTGTTCTCTGCCTGGAAGTTCAGGCAGTTCAGCACCGACTGCGTGCGTGCACTTGTGTGGTGCGCTAACATTGAGACTTGAGTATAACTCCATACTGAGAAAATAAATGCTATGAACCAGGGAGAGCTTGCTCTTTTCCCAGTTGACCCGAAGCCCTAAATGGCTGAGGTGCGTGAGCACCAGGTCCCTGTGTGCACACAGTATCTCTCTCGTGCAATTGCAGTGTGCAAGTGCAGTGTGCAATTATCAGCCAATTGTCGAGGTCCGCTTGTCATGCACCTCCGGGAAGAAGGGGATTGGAGAAGAACCATTCGTCAAGCCGGAAGTGCTCAGGGGTGGTTTGAGGGCTCCACTCTAGCCCGACGCTCACGGCAGCCCAGACAAGCATGATGGTCAGCTTCGCATCGGCATCAGACTGACCTGGCACACCCGAAGGCGCCAGGCTGGTTGAGTCCTCGGCATCTGACATCACCAAGGCATTCTCCGATGCACCGATCAAAATCTCATCCAACCCGCGAAAATGTGGCATTTATCCAACAGCAAATACTTCTTTAGAGGTGAATTGGAACAGCAGTGGATTCAGCTCGCTGATACACAACCGCTAGAAACACAAAAAAATCTGAATGAACTGCATTCCAGCTCCCTTTTATACCCTATGTCCAGGGGAGTGGCATGCAAATTCTACTCTCCAATTCTCATTGGCCTTTTCTCAAACATTTCAAAGAGTTTTTGGGCTCCCAAGAGTGAAAATTATTTACCTAGTCCTAGTTACCTAAAAAAAATAAAAAATCAGGTCTTTATGCGCTTTCCCAACATGTATTATATAATAAAGCCTTATGACCATTAAACCAAACTGAAATTGTATGTATATGTTTACATTGTTGGAAACTCCTTAATAAATGCATTACAACTGTTCACTTTACATTAAGGTACATTTTCATAGGTTAATAATGATTTAAGTTTTATTAAGAATTTATAACGTGACATATTTTGCTCACTATTTGGCAGGTATTAAAATATATAAACCCAAATCAATTATTTAAAATGTATTTGGGCAATTCCATGGAAATGTCAACCGTAACATGGAAAAATGCCAATTTTAATCTTATTTTAATTCATTATGCAGGCTTGATGGACATCATAGCAATGTTTCAGAGGTCAAAGTCTGCAGGTTTCAAAGCGTTTTGATGTAAGTGCTGCTTTCACAACTGTAACATCCGTAATGAAGAGATGTCACGTCCATAATGCTTTTTTCTCCATTTATGTGAAAATGAATATAAATATAACATGATCTTAGTAGTGCCAACCCTTTTACATTATATGGCCATTAATTTGATTGTGCATTTCAATTCACAGAGCTTTTACAGAGTGTGTGGTCTTCCAAAACTCATGTCCATTTTTATCACATCCATAACGCAAGTTCATTTCCTGATCTGAAGAAGAAGAAATAATAATAAAAAAAAAAAACTTTGATATACTGGCAATAAGTACTTATAAAATTTTCACTGCAAATGTCACATCCATAATGCTGGATTATGCCAATGCTCATTTGTCAATGAGTTATAGTCATAAATTAACCCCTTTATAGTCCCTTAACAAACGAAAACTGAGCAATTGGATTAGCCACACCCCCACTTTCCAAAACCCTGCACTTCAAAGATACCAAAATGTGCTTTATTGAGAGCAGAAATGGTTGCTAAAAACAGCAGTAGTAAAATAGTGCCCTCAACTGACAACTGTTATGAACAACATAACATAAAAATGCATTATGACTCAAAAATTAGCTCCAACTACAATACTATGAGAACGCGCAAAATGATTGACAGGCAGAAAATTTGCTGTTTACAGAGTCTTGTGCTGTCACAGAGACCGGTGAGATATCATACAACACATATTTTATTAATATCTTTCAGGGAGTATACATGCATATCTTTCCATAAAAAAGTCAAAATCAAAAATGATTTTTATTGTAATTGCATTTATATAGTTATTATATATAGTTATAGTAATTGTTTTAGCACAACAAAACACTAAACACAGTGGTGTGGGTGTTCAGGAGATAAAAGATCATTGTACCTCAGTTATTGGCAGGATGTTACAAATCTTGCTGCATTTTGGCATATTTGGCTTTTTCACCAAGAATAATACACTTTTTTGATTTGGGGTAGATTACTTTCTCTCTCTCTCTCTCTCTCTCTCTCTCTCTCTCTCTCTCTCTCTCTCTCTCTCTCTCTCTCTCTCTCTCTCTCTCTCTCTTGCCTCCTTTTTAAAGCATAAATCAAAAAGCATCCCATTGCCTCTGAACACTGAATTGCATTGCAAAGGCATTCCAGAATGAATTAGTGGGCAAGAATGGTGTATGCTTACTTATAATACTGTGTGTGTGCACATCTGTTTCTTTCTCTACACAGATGAGTTGTGTGTCTCACAGTAAAGCCATGAGTCATGGCTCTGTATGTGTGCGTGATGTGTGTGTTGTGCCATTTGAATCCTTGCCAATAATGTTTCACTTTCTGCCTCAATGACTGCCACCCCTTAAGCCAGGTGAACTTTGACCTTTTGTGTGATTGGTTGATTAATGCCACAGACAAACCCGCAGGATATCACTTTTGGTGTCTCTCCTGATCTTTTATACTCCTCTTTTTCATTTTACTGGTGAACTGAACAAAAACAACAGTTGAGCACAAGTCTCTTTTTTATGGTGCAGTTTCCCTCTCCATAACAAATATACTGAATATCCCTTATGTTATTGCTGTATGGCTGCGGATCTCTGTTCTCTTCTGTTATACTGACTGTTTTCTCTCTTTTGTTGTATGCATATGGTGTCTGTGTGTGTAGATGAGCTCTTGCAGCAGCAGGGTTCTGACTCTGCTCTCCACAGTGTTTGGGGCGTGCGGACTGCTGTTGGTGGGGGTTGCCGTGGCGACAGATTATTGGCTGCTGATGGAGGAGGGCATCGTACTGCAGCAGAACCAAACAATCGATGTCAAGATGGCATTGCACTCTGGCCTCTGGAGAGTGTGTTTCATAGCAGGTGTGGACATATACAGTTGCGCACAAACTCTGGAGAGTGTGTTTTATAATAAATATATATGTAACTTACAGATCATATATACATTGGTGCTGTGGTGTTTTGTGTTATCACACAGACACAGAGGAGGATGTAGTATACTGTATAGTAGTTATAGCAGCAAACCTACTGCCCTTTAAAGCCAAAACACAGTAACTATGGCAACACTGAAACAAGAAAAACAAATTCAAAGTTTTTGATTTTCCAGCCAAAAGTGGATTATTTTAATCTTTTGATCTGAGCACAGAGGAGCAAAAACTGTCTGTCACAGGACAGATCACAGTCTAAGATACCTGATTTCTTGCAAACTACATTTACTGTGGTTTGCCTTTGCACAGCAGTATATTTGAAATCTTTTTTTTTCTTGAAGCAGTATATATACTTAAACAAGAATTTGTGTTTAAAATGTGCCTCTCATAGTCAAATTTGTATTTATATTCTTTCATTTATTTCTTTAATTTCTTTATTATTCATATTATTTTAATATATCTCTTCTCTCTGTTTCCTAGGTTCAGAGAAAGGTAGATGTGTCGCCTCTGAGTATTTTACGGAACCAGAGATTGAAATTACAACAGAAAACACAGCAAATATCCTCAGTGAGTGAAAGTCACTTAATCACAACAAAGTTAATTGTTACATCTGTACAACCAACTCTCACACACATGTATTCCCTGTTCTGGCAGAGATGGTGAGGACAGCTACACCCTTCCCTATGGTGTCTCTTCTCTTTGTGTTCATGGCCTTCATCATCAGTAACGTGGGCCACATCCGTCCCCAACACACCATTCTGGCCTTCATTTCTGGAATCTTCTTCATCCTCTCAGGTAGTGGGAAACCATTCCATCTGAGTGCTGATGACACTCTCTGCCACATTTTTGCCTATATTTTGGGGTCTCTTGAAATCACCAACAATGTGGGTAGCAGCCAACAGTCCCCACAAGGGAAGTGGCTTAATAAAAATGCTAAATAATTATTTAATGGAAATGCAAAAAAAGATTTATGTGAGAGTCAGATGTTAGGGTAGGATTAGGGGATAGAGAATAGTCTTTATTATCCCCCCAAACTTCACTCTCTTTTTAGACATTTTATCTTGAATATATGTTATATCCAGGGGTTAAATTGGGGAGTTCTGGCACCTCCAACAAAAAATAAATAATTTTTGTCATTTCATTCTATTTCTCAAATCAATATCTATAGCAACCAGTTCTCCAAGTGTGTGTGTGTGTGTGTGTGTGTGTGTGTGTGTGTGTGCGTGTACGTGTGCGTGTGTGCATGTGCGTGTGGGGGGGGTGGGGGTTTGGGTCCAAATTTAACCCCTGGTTATTTCACACTTTTGGATATAATACAGTTATAATGGAATTATGTTATTACAAAGAAGCCTGGAGGAACATTGCTTTTAATTGTCTCTTTCGAAATTTCTCTTAAATATTTAATAGTTGATAACATATCTAATGCAGATCCTTTTTTGAGGAGGATTAGATGTGTAATGATTTTATGTTCTGTAGTCACAAGAATGCAGCAGTACCATCTGTATTTAATTAGTTATGTCTTCTCAGATCTTAAACCTGTGTGTGAGCATGAAATGCTCCATCTGTTTATTGTTTATTACTTTTTGGAACATTTTGGTTTGTGGGGATACACTTTCTTTTAATGGTAGTACTATATTTCTCTTTTATAAAATGTATAATTTAGTTGGTATAACTGACACATGACAGCTCTCACTGTATTTTCTCATGTAATGTTTTAACGCTCTAGTACAGAGAAATAAGTCATCAGTTTATGTATACAAATATGCCAGACTCCTCCCATATTATGTAAATGTGAAGATTAAACTCATCAGTCAATAGTGACAGCTATATCCCTCTCTTATTTCCCAGTAGAACACCTAAAATATTTGAGCATGCAATTCAGTCCTGTACCAGCAGAGGTCAGCAAGTTTATAAAACATAAAACATGCTCAATATAGAGAATTAAGCAATAGAGCTAAACTCTGCTAGGCATTGAGGCATTAACTGCGTCTCTTGTACTTACAAATTCTTAAACATCTGAAATTTACCTCAGACCCCAAAAATTAAAGACTGGTTAGTAATCACTGACAGATTTACCACAGAAGTTTATTTTGAAGGAATATACATAATCATACTATATTAATAGAGTACATAGTATGATTATGTATCCAATAATATAACATTTGATGAGAGCTGTTTAAATGCGAGGTGCTGTAAATCATATTTTTTGTTGAATAGCATGGTTCCTGGAAACTAAAAAATTATATGAATGTAACTTATTTTAATGAAATAACATTTTCATAAATGACTGTAGGGAGAGGACTAACCCTAACTCTCTCTGAATGGAGAACTTATTTGTATGCAGATGCCCCTGTTGTTTACTGCATCACTGCCTCAACCTTGCACATGGCTAGAAAAGACCTTCAACTTTATCTAACACACCTCTCTCATCGTGCAGCGCAGACTTCCTGACAGGCTGCCCTTGAAAAACACCTTTTTACTTGTCCTTTTCTGTTTTCGTCTTTATCAGCCTTCTGTTGAATATGTAATGAGCATTCCAGACTCCTCTAGGCTGATAAAAGTACTTCAGAGAAGCCATTAAATAATAAAGATAGTGCACTGATAGTGCTGTTAGATGGGGTGGCTATGAAATGTAACTGATGTTTGCAGGAATGTTATGTTTTTGTTTGTTAGTGAGAATGAAAGGAAGACTTACATATGTACTTGGAGCTGTTGCAATAAATATTACAGAGATTTCTCGTTGAAGATATGAAGAGCTGCGATATGCGAGAAAGGCTTTTTTCACCCATTCTCATCTCTTGCTCTTGCGACCTCTTGTGCTTCTCACAGACTTGTCTTTATTCTCTATCCAAACCAATGAGTGTTCATATACCTGGAGAGAGCTAACTGTTTGCATTTACTATTCAGCTCAATGGCAGTTCCTTGACTAGCACATGAAGCTTAAGAAGTATGCAACATTGAGGCTGCCATCTTTGCTCATGGGCGCTCGGTTCTGCAAATATTTGTCGTGTGACTGATCAGACTGCATATAGCAAAAAATATTCGCCCTTAAAAAAAAAATTTAAAAATCTGTCACTGGAAAAACCTCTACAATGACATGATAAAATACATTTGTGATGTACAGCATATGTTGCTTGGGAAAAAGGATTTCATCAGACAACAGTTACTTTCAGCAGTCCATAGGGAAACATGCCTTTTACCATCATAATGGTGTTGTTCTGGCATCTTTTTATTGTCATTATCAATTATTTAATATATCACCACAGTTTGTTATTTTATTTTACTATTTTAAAAATAAAAACTTGTCAACTTGTCTTGCTGGTATTTTAAGTTTTTGTGTTTGAATTTGATGTCATAATATAATTTTAATGTAAAATTGTGTAAAATATAGGCTAATTAAAAGAATATATGTGTAAAAGGTTTTAAAACACTGTAAAAATGTCCAGAACGAGTAGAGAAGCGTTACATTCTCACTTTTATAAGTGCACTACATTGATTATTTAACTTTAACATACCGATTTTTTGATGTGAACTGGGAAGCTAACTGTAACATTGGGGAAGTTGTTATTGTTTGCAAATTTACTGTCACAAATTTGCCATGTTACTTGATTTTAATATAAAGTAAAAAAAATAACAGCAAACAATACAGGTCTGGAAAGCAGATATGCTGAAGGACTTGTGAGATTGCGAATACAGCTGAACAAACAGAGCGGTTTTACGGATCCTGACAGACTACAAAGAGTCAGGTTGATGATCGTTAAGTTGCAGCCATTTTATAATTCTTTTGTAAATTGTTTTAGTGCTGTTAGGCTTCTGAAATGTGTAGAAGTTCAGTGGTCGAGGAAATAAACACAGTCTAAAAATATCAGCCGGTTTCCCCGAAAGGAATCGTCTCCAGCTTTCAAATCACTTTTCGAATCTCGGCGGGCGAGAGCTCGACACGAGAGCACACGCCGCTTGGCAATTTATGTATTATACCGTCGCGGTGCTGTCTGAGCAGATCAAGATTTGGTTGTGGATTAGAGACTGAGGAGGAGGTCCAGTGAAAACATCCTCTGAACTCGTCCTCGGGCTTTTGAGGTCAGCGACGACGTCATCCTACAGGACTTGGAGGGGAGTACTGGACGATCCCACCAGGTGGTGGTGATTTCAGGGCACAGGTGGATTGCAACCGCTCTATCCACCTGGGGGACCTCCATGTACCCATGGGCCGCCCCACCATCAAGGGTTGTGAGAGCGGAAGAGCGAGAAGTTCGGTTCCAGGTGGTAAAGGGTGCCCTCCACGTCAGCTCGTCATCCACAAAAGCTGCCTCGGTGTGATCGCTGCGCAGGCACATGTGGCAGCGTCTATGACCATCAGATTTGGAGAGATATCGACCGCATCCAGGACCTACATAGCTTTATAAGCTTTAAAAAGATGTGTCCTGAAAAGGACATTCAACGCCTGCTGTGTATTGCACTTGTTGTGAGTGAAAATAAACTCTTTTAGGAAAATACTTCTCTTTTAGATATATACACTCTTTTACAGAAGCGCTGTCAAAGCTGCACAGTGTGCAGACAGGGAGAAAGCCGCTGGTTAGAGGTGAGTGGAGCAGTAGTGAGACCCAGCTTGCTGCTGCACAACTGCTTGGCTCCTAAAAAATAATCTGACTGACAGACACATTATACCCTTATGTCTGGGGGCGGGACATGCAAATTCTCTCTGCCAATTTCTCATTGGCCTTTTCTCAAATCCAGAGGTACGTGAGGCTCTCAAGAAAGACCCCTTCTGTAACTACATTTGACACAACGTCGAGTGAGTGACAGAAGGGGAAACCCAGTTTACCCGTTTACACATTCCTCTGCTCCACATTCCTCTGCTTCTCTTAGCTGTCCCTCAATTTATGTCCCTCTGTCCTCAATCTTTCTCTCCAGCACACTCCTCATACCATTGCCTACAGTGAGGAGAGTGTGAGGTGGCAGACTCTAATTTACACTGCCTGGCCAAAAAAAAAAGACGCACATGCTAATATTTGTTGGACCACATTTAGATTTGATTACGGTGTGCATTCATCTTGGCCTTGTTTCGACAACCTTATGCAGTGCCACAATATTTATTTCCTTCCAGAGTTCCACATTTTTGGCCGAGATCTTGTATTGATGATGGGAGAGTTGAACCACTCCATAAAGTCTTCTCTAGCACATCCCAAAGACTTTCAATGGGGTTAAGGTCAGGACTCTGTGGTGGCCAATTCATGTGTTCAGATGATTCCTCAAGCCCCCTGAACCACTCTTTCACAGTTTGAGCATGATGAATCTTAGCATTGTCATCCTGGAATATGCCCGTGCCGTCAGGGAAGAAAAAAAATCCATTGAAAGGATAACCTTGCCATTCAGTACATTCAGGTAGTCAGCTGACTTCATTTTATTGCTGCATAATGTAGCTGACCCTAGACCTAACCAAATGAAGCAACCTCAGATCATAACACTGCCTCCAGAGTCTTGTACAGTGGGCACTATGCATCACGGGTGCATCGCTTCATGCGGTTCCATTCTTACCCTGACACACACACCACACAGCTGTGTAGTCCCAATCCTGTAAATTCTCGTTGCATTGTGCACGTGGATATGCTCTTACTTTCACTATTAAACATAGCTATGAGTTCTACTGTCAATTTTTTACAATGTGACTTCACCAAGCATTTTAGTGATCTCCGATCACAATCATTCAAGATTTGTTTCCAACGACATTTCTTCCACAAAGCTGACAGCTCACCACTATCCACTGTCCATGCACATTTCTTAACCCAATTGCAGTGATTTCAGCAATCTCCTTCTTTTCTTTGCTTGATGCAGGCCAATAATTTGCCCCTTCTGAAACACAGTAACATCTTTTCCACATCCAAGATATGTCTTCAAACATGGTTGTTTAAGAAATGAGAAGCTACACATTGCATCAGTTAGGGTTAAAATAATTGTTGCCTGCTGAAACATATTAATCACTGTAATAATGTTCCAATCATAGGCTCTTAATTATTTAATCCAATAGGCCAGGCAATATATTTAGATAGAGTTGATGTCCTCTCATCAGTGGCCGGGCAGAGCCCTGGAGTGTGTACAGTGAACCTGTTAAGATGGCTCGAGGGTGGCAGTAAGTCCTCAGGGGCCAGGTAGGAAGTCTGTGCTGAGATGTCCTTATAAATATAGTGAATAATGTGAGTACATTATGTATGTGCTGTGCTGTCACTTTTTATGCTGTTTGGCAATCCTCTCATTGGTAAGAGGCGTTCTCCTTTTTACTTTAGGAGATTTTTCTTTATATTCTTTTTGTTACTCATAGGCCCTGTCAAAAAATGGTGTACTGGAGGTATAATTGAAGCCTTGTGGACTTGCAATGGCTGTCGCTTGCACATTTCGTTGTAGTCCAAAGGGTATCCTATTTGTCATTTAACAATTCTAAAGGGTCACGAGCAACCCCTGCTGTGCCTGAAACTTTTATGTCCCGCGTTTCAGTTAAAACAACGAATCCCCTTTTTGATAGAGGCATTGCTTTCTTGTTCACTCTAGAACATACAGGCACATTAACTTGACCAGCCTGAAAAGTTTCTGATTGGTGATTTGAGCTAAAGAAGCTAAATTTATGATACCATTATGGTCAAACGTTATTGCTGATTTGAATTATATTAATGTAATGTAAGCTTAGCCAACAGTGAGATTTTGGGTTTCCCAGTTTAAGTAGATTGGAGCTGTAAACAATGACGCACTTCCTGCCTCCTCCTCCACATGAAGCATGACCTTACCAACAAGCTTACGTCATCCCTCTCATGAGCTTGTGTCACAGAGATGTACAGAAGTGAACATTTGTAATTAAAAAGTATATAAGAATTGTTTTGTTTCTGAAAATAATTTTTTGTTTGGGTTCAGAAGAACTTTATTTGTATTCTTTTAGCTAATAGAATCACTTTATGATCAAAGGGGCCATTCCTTGTAGTGGGCGTCTCTTGAAGTGGGTGTTCCAGATGATGCAGGGGATGCAGACAGATACACTTAAAATTTTGAGGGCGAAGAAGACGTTGGCAGATGTTGAGCACTTGTGAAACCAGCAAAAAGCTGATTGCCAAGCAAGTCAAGTCATTTTTATTTGTATAGCACCTTTCATAACACACATCGTTTCAAAGCTGCTCTACAGAAGATAAAACTGTAATATCTATAATAAATTATATTCTTGTCCATTGTGAATATTCAGTGTAACTGTATATGAAGCACTGCCAACACAGAGGTCGCTGCCAAACAAAGCAACTTCCTGTTCACAAAATTTTGACTCCTTGCTAAATTCACGAGGGAAAATTTTTCTCCCCTTGAAGTCCATCGCACGAAATCCACAATTGTGCGGATTCCCACAGAAATGACAGTATTTCGCCCAGAGAATTTCAGTGCAAAGGTAGATGTGACTGCGCCTTTAAAGAGACTTTCCATATTCACATCTAAACATAAATAGCCTATACATATGTCATAAGCATAGACAGACAGACAGACATATAGATAGATAGATAGATAGATAGATAGATAGATAGATAGATAGATAGATAGATAGATAGATAGATAGATAGATAGATAGATAGATAGATAGATAGATAGATAGATAGATATCAAGCACCTTTTACTGCCTGTACCCGGTTCATGGGCTCCTCTGCTCTCACTACTCTCGACGGTGGAGCAGCCAGGGGGTACTCGGCGATTACTTGGGTGGATCAGGTCGTCCGAGGCTCCCGTCCAGGGCCTGTAGACTTACGTCGTCATTGGCAGCTAAGGCCTACGGTGCTGCTGGACAAGCTGCCGCCGTCCTGCTTGCCATGGCTCTCCTGCAGGTGCCCCAAGCCAAGGCACTTAAAGAACTGCACGAGGGTAGTCCTGACCTGGGATTGATGCAGGAGCTGCACTCGGCGACCGATATCTCCCTCCGGGCAATGAAGGTCATGGCACGGTCTCTCGGGCAGGTGATGTCCACCTTGGTGGTCCAGGAGCACCAAGTTTGGCTCAACCTGGTAGAGTTGAGAGAGGCTGACAAGGTTTGATTCCTTGATGCCCCCATCTCCCAGGTTGGTCTATTCAGCGATACCATTGGAGACTTTGTCCGGCAGTTTTCGGTGGTGAGGAAGCAGACAGAGGATATACAACATATCCTGCCTGGCGCAGCACAAGACCTCACACCCCATCTGCTCGTCACCAAGGGCGTCCCCCTGCGGAGACAACACCGGCTCCACCACAGCCCGCCCCAGTGGGCCAGCCTAGGCGTGGGGCCACCCGCTGGAAACAGATGCCACCCGTCTCACGGCCGGCCGCTAAGAACCGAGAAAGGCTTCAAAGCACCCCTGAGACGGACAGTCCAGGAAGTCAGGAATCTGCGTTTTGGGAGCTGGTAAGCAGACTACTCCTTCCCCCAGTGGAGGGCCAAGTGGAGAATCCTTGTTTTCCTTTTCTTTTGATTTCGCCGCACACCCAACGGGCTGCGCGCTCAACTGTGGCACAAATCCGCCCCTGATGTGATGGTCTCCATGGGTCACTAAGACATTTTTCCTCCTCCCCCATCCCAGACCGCTCCAGGGGTGGGCACAAGGAGCCAGAAAGTGCTTTGATGTCCCTGGACTCAGCACGGCCATGAGTGGCACCTCAGGCTCCAAAAAGTTCCAAGAAGAGGATGCCATTGAATCTGGGCGAATGCCTGGCGTAGTGAATCACATAGCCGTGTCGGATGATCCGGATCAGCCACTGCAACAGGTTGGGTAGCACGAGCCACGACCAAGGGAACACGTACACATTGCATTGGATGTACCGGTGGGTGGGGCCTCGTGACGGCCACTTCACTTCAGTCAAAGGCCAGAACACCGCTGCCTTGCGTGCAGAGTTTGCCTACTTCCTGCAGAAGGACACGATAGAGCCTGTTCCTCCAGCCGAGATGAAGAAGGGGTTTTACAGCCCTTACTTCATCGTACCCGATGTACCCAGTTACGGCCAATCCTGGACCTGCGAGTTCTGAACCGGGCTTTTTGACTCCCGGTTCAAGATGCTGATGCAAAAGCTAATTTTAGCGCGCGTCCAGCATCAAGATTGGTAGACCTGAAGGACGCGTACTTCCATGTCTTTGTTTTACCTCGACACAGATCCTTCCTGCAGTTTCCTTTCGAGGGCTAGGCATAACAGTAAAGGGTCCTCACCTTCTCTCTGTCCTTGTCACCTCACACCTTTACCAAGGTCTCAGAGGCAGCCCTTGCTGTGTTAAGGGAAGTGGGCATCCGAATACTCAACTATCGCAATGACTGGATGATTCTAGCTCGCTCGCGGGACCTGTTGTGTGTGCACAGGGACCTGCTGCTCAGGCACCTCAGCCATCTGGGGCTTTGGGTCAACTGTGAAAAGAGCAAGCTCTCCCCGGTTCAGAGCATCTCTTTTCTTGGTATGGAGTTAGACTCAGTCTCAATGATGGTGCGCCTCATGAGCGAGCGTGCATGCTTAGTCGGTGCTGAACTGTCTGAAAACATTCAGGCAGAAGACATCGGTCCCACTGAAATTATTTCAGAGGCTCCTGGATCATAGGGCATCCTCAGCGGCAGTCATGCCACTTGTGTTGATGCACATGAGACCGCTTCAGCACTGGCTTCAGACTCGAGTCACGAGATGGGCATGGCACCATGGCACACACCACGTGCTTGTCACACCGTTGGGGAAGCACAAATTGATCGCCAGGTTCCTGAGAGGCGTGAAGATGTTAAACCCCACCAGACCATGCCTAGTTCCCTTGTGGGACTGCTCTGTGGTCCTTTGGGGCCTACGGGTAGCTCCATTTGAGCCCCTAGAATCAGCTGAGTTAAAGGTGTTCTCCTTGAAGACTGCCCTCCTGACAGCGCTCACCTCCATCAAGAGGGTAGGGGACCTGCAGGTGTTCTCTGTCAGCGAACCGTGCCTGGAGTTCGGCCCGGGTTACTCTCAAGTGATCCTGAGACCCCGGCCGGGCTATGTGCCCAAGATTACCACGACTCCGTTCAGGGATCAGGTGGTGAACCTGCAAGTGCTGCCCCAGGAGGAGGCAGACCCAGCTTTGGCGTTGCTGTGTCTGGTGCGTGCTTTGCGCACTGTATTTTAATTTACTTATTTATTTAATGCATATGCATGCAAATTAGAATGTGCATATACAAGGGAAAGAATGTTTAATTAATGAAATATTTTTTCTGTATTAATTTATGTCACCCCTTCTCTGAAAGGTTTGAAGGGGCTGACTACACGCCACTGATATATATATATATATATATATATATATATATATATATATATATACATATATCATTGGGTGCTTGGTTGCTTCATAACTGCCTGTAATCTATATTGTTTATTTATGTTGTTTCTAATATTTACATTTCAACTTACTCAGCTGACAGCTGATCTTTTCAGGTGTGACATCCAGGATATTACTGTAGTGTTCAGTTATTATCTCTTCACAATTTTTTTTATCATTTATTCAATGTCTCTCTCCTAGGGCTTAGTCTGGTAGTTGGGTTGGTGTTGTATATCTCCAGTATCAATGATGAAGTAATGAACAGGCCGCGGGAGCCAGAGCAGTTCTTCAGCTACCGATATGGCTGGTCCTTCGCGTTTGCTGCCAGCTCCTTCCTGCTCAAAGAGGTCAGACACCAAAGATTCAGAATGAAATTTCTGTCTTAAAATGTATTTCATGTAATATTTTTTCCAGCTGAGAGTAAATGTACTCCATATGGCCTTGAATGCCAAGATATAGTCATTGGTTAAAATTCAAATGACTTGAACATACAACTTTGGCCATGCATCTAGGCCTGAGGGACTTGACAAATGATGGTACTGCAATTATGTCATTGATACAACTGAAGCAGATGCTTTTAAGATGACCCTGCCCTGACAAACACTTTAGTCTATGGCAGAAGCTTTGAGTGCACTCTTTATGTATTATGAATGTGGAAACGGTCCATTTTAGTTACTCTGGACATTAATACTGTATTTAGGGCAGTTAATCACATAGTTTTCATTGTTCACAATAGGAAAAGATGGTATCAAGGAGATCAACATCACCTTGTGTTTTTTATTTCTATTTATACACAAGATGCATCCACACACAATTCTGCCTTTTAGCTTTTGTTACACAAATATAGATACTAATGAGTAGTGATAATGAAAGCCAGAGCTTGTGCAGTCCAGAGCAAATTTAGATGATGGAGCAGTCAGAGCTACAGACTGTCTGTCAGCCATTTTTTGTGTGCGCCCATGAACTGAGGATTAAGCAAAATTGAAGTTCAAGATTTAACTCTTTTTTTTCTGCTTGATTCAGCAGAATCTTTTAACTATCATGGTCGCTTAAGGAAACATTAATTTGTCAGTGTGTGTGCGTGTAAGTTTGAGAGAAAAGAAAATGCATTGCTGCAAAATCAGCTAATTTATTCAAGTTTTTCTTAATTCATTAAAGAGTGTAATCACATAACCACACCACAGTCAGTACTCCCTGCATATACTGATATTATTTACAACCTGTCACAAATGCGTTATTTACTTCCCTGCTAAAAGAAACGGCTTGGCTTGTTTCTTTTTAAATGCTGAATGCACAGCACTGAATGTTGGTATTACAACAACACTTTTTGACTAGCTTATGGTGCATTCTGGTCATGTCAGAATTACCATAATGACAAGATTCTGATTTGCAAAAACCATTCATGTTTTCGCAGAACTCGTAATTACAAGTTAGAAACTAAGAATTCTATGAAAGCTCTGACTTGATCAATCGATCTATCTATCTATCTATCTATCTATCTATCTATCTATCTATCTATCTATCTATCTATCTATCTATCTATCTATCTATCTATCTATCTATCTGTCTGTCTGTTCATATATCTGTCTGTCCATTCATCCTTCCGTTTGTCTCTCTGTCTATATATACAGTAAAATATTTATGTTTTTCTTAATTCATCATCTCTTACTCTCTCAGGGTGCTGGTGTGATGTCTGTGTATCTCTTTATGAAGCGTTATGCAGAAGAAGAGATGTACCGGCCTCATCCAGCTCTCTATCGTCCCCGACTTTCTGAGGTCAGTGACTACAGCGGCCAGTACCTGCACCCAGAGACCTGGCCTCCCCCCCAGCGAGTACGGAGTGCTTCTGAAATCTCCAGTGACATTTCCATCCAGCTCACTCAGAACCCCCAGCCCCCACCAAAGTCCAGTGTCCAGCAGAGCACATCATCTCCGAGAATCCCCACTCTTTCTAGGACCAACTCTGGAGCTGGTTACCAGCTGTCATTGCCAGGTTCTCCTGCATCATTCCACCACAACCATCCTCTCCACCCTGGGGCACCTGGAACAGCTGCAGCATCCCAGACCCTGCCTCTGTCCACGTCACCCGCTGCAGTGCCACCCCCACATTATCACACACACATGCGCATGAGTGCCTCTCCATGCTAAAGACAGGGAGAAGAGAAAGTTCACAGAGTTCAAGTTCTGTTTTTTTTTACTGAAGTAATGCATAAACAGCAACAAAGAGAGAGTTTGAAGTAATAGTATAGTTTTTTTATGCAAAATGGAAGAATAAAAATCATGTTTGGAACAAGAGGCCTCTCTTTAAGATTGAATGTTGTTGTGAAATTGTAGCATATTAAACAGCACATGTACTATATCTAATGAGTTATTGCACAATGCTAAACACTTTGACAATCTCGCACACCACAACTGACGATGAATCCATCTGCTTACATGTAGAGCACAAAAGAGAACTGTAACTATTGCCTTCTAAATATAAGATATTCTTAAACTTAAGTTATTATTTCTAATCATGAAATCTGCGAATTGTTAGTTTTAGTATTAATATTATTATCAAATGCTAAAGAGGGAATTACTTATGGTATGGACAAATTTTAAATTATGAGCATATTGTTTGCATTTTGAATAAGAGAGATTCATAAGCCTGATCATTTTTTAAATAGATTAGAAATATTACGTCTGATATATATATATATATATATATATATATATATATATACATACTATTTTTTTTTTTTTTTTGGCTGTGATTTTGGTTCACTGCCTATCTGTAAGATGTTCAGAAATTTGTTGTAAAGTTGCAATGAAATTAAAATTATTTAAAAGTTCTGAAAGTTCTGAGTTTCTGAATGCATGATCAATTGTAGGCCTACAAAGAAATAACGCACTTCAAAGCTTCCACAAGGTCTAATTCGAGTTGCAAGACAGCATATTTTAAACTGTCAGCGCTCACACAGCCCTCTAGTGGTTCAGAGAATATATTGAAACTGCGGCTGTATAAGATGCGCTGTCTGTGGTGCTGAAAGCATTAACCGATTCTTGACATCAACGTACCACCAAAATCATGCTTCAGACTTGAATATTTTGGTGAGAGTCTGTCGGGTGCAAATGAGTCATTGTAAGGGGATCATGGGAGTCACTTGTGACCCCCCTTACTGCAATATGCACTTATCTTACTGTAAATGTGAATATTTGTATGTGTGCGCGTGTTTGTGTGCATAGCTATGTATGTATTTTCTGCACTAGGACTGTTAAGTGCATCTCTGTTCTGCTTTGTAGTACATCGTTCCATTGCCCCAGGGCTGCGTGCAGTCCAATTGATCACTTTGTGTTTGAGCAGAATGTCACAAAGCTTGAATTCCATTCCCTATGTCAATGTATGTGTATTAGTACTGCTTCGTCTCAATGCAACAACTAATAAAGTGCGTGTATATGTGTGTTAGTGTGTGCTTATGAGGGGCTGCACGTGTCAGTAGAGAGCTGGATATAGCTCTCTTTTTACCAACATTACTGCATGAAAGAGCTGTCATCCAGCATTAGCCATTACCAGCTCCGCGCGCGTGTGAGTGAGAGAGATGCAGAGAGAAAATGAACATGAATATATCGGTCGAGAAAAATCTTTGAATGTTGTAGTTCACTGTACTAATGTGCAGACGTGTTTAGCCATTTGACTGTTTGTCTTAATGAGAAACATGTCTTGGCATTAACGCAACGTGCTCACGTGATCCCAAAGCATCATCTCGCGCGCCGAATTTATGACAGGTCGAAAAAATAGCCTCTCAAACCCCTCCCTCGGTCCAAAACTGAGACTGGTCTTTTTCACATGATTACCCAACAACACGCTTACTCAGTACTCGACCTCAGCTTATTTTACCCAAGTCCGTGGAGTGCTGAAAACACACGCAAAGTCTTTATTGATCTTTAAAACGACGGAAAGCGATAGAAAGAGACATTCACGCGCTCTAAGCCAAATTTGACGCATCTGTCGCCCCCCTTCTGTGTCAAACCCCCCCCCCCCCCCCCCCCACCCCTTCTCTATGCGGAACTCCAGTGCTCTTTCTCAGGCTGGATAACATTGCATTTCATTAGCAGTGCGGTACTAACATCATCTCCAATATGCCTGTTTCTAACATATCCTGCGCTAACGGTAATATGACGACACACACACACACACACACACAGTTTGTTGGTGCAGCTATCCTTAAGAGGACTGTCCATGGACATAATGATTTCTATATTGTACAAACAATAGATTATTTCCCCTAACCCTAAACCTAAAAAAAAAACTTTTATCAGTTTTACATTTTCAAAAATAAATTGTTTAGTATGTTTTTAAGCGATTTGAATTATGGGGGCACTAGAAATATCCTCATAAACCACATTTATATCATAATACCCTTTATATTACCTGTTTGAAATCTAATTTTTTTAGGTAAACCACATACACACGCGCACGCGCGTGCTCCAGTGCGCAAATTGTGAATGATATGTCCCATGAGCTCGTGTTTGTGTGTAACAGCTTTCTGGGAGAAAGATTCTATTTAAACGCACAATGGCGCGAATATTTCCTCTCGCCTGTTTTGATTTGGTATGCGACAAGTTGCTTACGACTCTCTCTCTCTCTCTCTCTCTCTCTCTCTCTCTCTCTCTCTCTCTATCTCCCTCTCACTCACACACACAAGGGTAAGGAAAGAGACGGTTAGAGTCAGTGAATGTTTGAGGCGCGGGCGGGGGAGACGCAGTCGCGCGCACACGCATTGGCTACACGCGCTCGAGTGACGTGTGCGCTATCTGTCTTAAAATATATACACATTTGTGACTTGTTTTCTAATGTTTGACCTTTAAAAAGCATAACTCCCACGAGCCAATCCACGTACCCAGTATTTACTTACTTAGTAACTCGTTTATAGTCCATTTCACCTTACATGCAATTACCTATCCTCATTTTCTTCTTTGGGAGTGCGACGGTCTTCAAATCGGAGACAAACTAAACTGGTAAGAGATCCTCTCAGATTTTCTACAGTCTGTTTGTGTGGTTGAGATTTTCGGGGTAGCCTATTATAATGTTTTTCCTTTACATGTGTGTGTCCATGTGGAATGTAACGAGCGGAATCAATCGATGGCAAATTGCAAGCTCGGCTGTCGACCCCCCACCCCCATACATTTCATCGCATGTATGAATTTGTTGAATCAAAACGAACGAAATCAGCGTTCAGTCTGCATCTGAAAACGCATCTGCGAATTCATTATGCATGTGCAGGCAGAACTCTCCTCCATATCTGGAGCTCTGACACACGAGCAACACTGATACACTTCTATAACAAGTCTGTTGATGCTCCTTTTCTCTGTTTTTAGACACATCTTACGCGTTTAGCTTTATAAAGCGAGATTGAACAGGGTTTTTTTTTCTTCACAGAGACGCGCTCTCACCAGGCGTCCATTTTCGGTCGCGTGAAGGGCTCGCGCTCTCATACAGTTCGCCTCATCTAAAGAATGCACTGCGGCTCGCATAAGCGCCCAGCCTTCCCCTGTCAACTCCCGCACTTCACAACGACCATTTATCTAATCGCACTGATCACGAGCAGGGGCCTTTTTCACAATACTGCTCGTGTATGTTTGATCCACGCATTTCAGTCACATCATGTGACCTTAAGAGAAACATGGTCTATGCTGTCAAGAGGCCTCCGTTTCAGAATTAGGCAATTTCCAAGTGGAAAAAAAAGCTCCTGTCAGACTGGTAAAGGCCCACATGACATCATGGCCCTGATTCCCTGGACACACCTGCCAACTGTGACAGTGAATGACACAATATATGAAATATTTATTTAAATACACTCACTGAGCACTTTATAAGGACCACTATGTTCCTAATAATGTGTCCGATGTGGTCTTCTGCTGTTGTAGGCCATCCGCCTCAAGTTTTGACGTGTTGTGCATTCTGAGATGCTATTCTGCTCACTATAATTGTACAGAGTGGTTACCTGAGTTACCATAGCCTTTCTTGTCAACTCAGATTGGAACTCTCTCATCAACAAGGCATCTCCGTCCACAGAACTGCCACTCACTGGATGTTTATTGTTTTTGGCGATATTCTGAGTAAATTCTAGAGACTGTTATGCGTGAAAATCCCTTGAGATCAGCAGTTACAGAAATATTCAAACCAGCCCATATGGCATCAACAATCATGCTACGGTCCAAATCACTGAGATCAAATTTTTTCCCAATTCTGATTGTTGATGTGAACATTAACTGAAGCTCCTGACTCATATCTGCTTGATTCTATGCATTGCACTGCAGCCACATGAATGGCTAATTAGATAATCACATGAATAAGTTGGTGTACAGGTGTTCCTAATAAAGTGCTCAGTGAGTGTATGTGCCTCGTTGAGGCATTCTTGAACTTCATATAGTGTATTTTAATGCAGAAAGTTCAGAGCCTGTCTTTGATTCAAAACCCCTAATCAGCATGCTTGTGTGCTTGCATTGAGCCTTTTAAGGTGTACCTCCATCATTTAGATGGCCTATGACCAGACCGAAATGTTTTAATGGACAAATGCAGCTGTTCAGGGCTCAGGTTGTGTCTCTTTCTTTTGGAGGATTGTGTTTAACCGGATTGTGTCTCCTGGGATCATAATTATGTAATACTCTGAAGAGTCCTGTGTCAGCATTGCTGCACCAACACTATTCTCCCACAATCTATACATGAACTAAGAGCATTTCAGAATACAACAAAGGAAAAGAAAACACTTTAATTAGCTGACAGTCTTTAATGGTGAATTGAGGTTTAGACATGGATTGTTTTCGCTGTGTTATCCCATGAGGTGCAGAAACGTGAAACTTATAATTTTATAAAATCACTTATATTACAGTAATTCTTATGATAAGACTTGTGTGATATGAGCTGTAAAGTTGTTTGAATCATAAAGTTTTACAGTCTTTTACATTGTTTTATCATATTCACAGGACACAAGTAATCAAGTGGTCAATTGTGACCAGTGGGAAAATACAGAGACCCATTTTTTAATAGGTGACTGATTGACTCCCATTGTAAAATTGCAGATTTCAAAGTATTAATACAATTTTCTGTTGGGTCCTGCAAAATGACTATATCACACTTACTCTGTATTTTCCCACTGGTTACAATTGTAACCAAGAATAAATCTCATACTTTCACTAACTTTTTAAAAACATTTTAGAAAAGGCATTCAGTTGTTTTCATTGGGCAATCTAAGGAGTAATAAACATGTGTCCACTCAGCTGGGAAATATGTTGAATAAAACAGGTTAAAAAGCTTCACATAAATATATAAGATGAACATATTTGCATGTTGCTTTCTTCTCAGAATTGTAAGATGTCATTTTAGTGTGGGTCAGTATCAGAAATGAATTTTGACATTGAAGTGCAATATTTGCACCTGGATTTGTTTTCAGGCACATTTTTACCTTGAAGAGGGCAAGGTAAATACAAACCTCATTTTATTTGTTTATGTCAAATACATAAATCAACTTATTTATACAAATTCTCAAGAATGTATTACCTCATACCGTAAGAATAAAGTCAACGTCAATTTTATGCCATAGTATAACTAGGATAATAATATATAATATTAAGAACTATAGCAGATATTACAAATAAAAAAACAGAACAATTCATTACAAGGGCATTTTTTGCCCCCACGTTTTTGGGAGCATTTTTGTCATTTTGCCCTGAGCTACCCATAATTTCTGACCCTGGTACAGGTACAATTATTCAGTTGTAGAAAGATGGTAGACATACTGTATGCAAACATACACACTGTAGGCATAAGAGGAACAGCTTGCACATACACACACAATTAGAACTCTGATAATTAACTTTTCTTATATTGGTCTAGACTGTTACTAAAACTTTCTCTGAGTGAAATCCTCTACTTTAATTACAGAGAGAGAGCTAGTTACATGAGACAGAGCTAGTGCAGACTATGATTGTTAATTGCATTCACGCATAGACATCATCAAGAAAGCAAAGCAATCAGATTCACTCAGTTTGTTCATACATTTCTTTTGTGGATCTAAGAAGGAATTAAGAAACAAGGTAATGCATCTTGTTAAGAGAATCTGTTAATTGCTTGTGGGAGGAGACACAACGGACATCCAGGTTAAGCAAACTAAATGAATATCCTCACTCACTCACTCACTTCCTACACTGCTGCAGTAGCATAACTGCAAATGTTGTATTGTAGCAAATAGTCTGTATGTCTGAAGTTCATCTGAAAATAATTTTAGAAATAAAGTAGAACTGATATATTACAGTAGTGTCTTGGAAGGAATATTCGTGAGCAGAAATGACCATTGATTATACCAATTATGCATCTCTGAATTAGTCTCAGAATTATGTGTGGTCATAATGGAAATGAATAGAATTTAATGGAATCTACTCTGTGGTTTAGACTGGGGCCAGTTTAAGATTAGTGTAACTACTTTTTTCACTTTTAGTGGTTTTGATCATGTATGGATAATATCTAGCCTATTGGGTCAATTGTATTGAGACACTTAACCGCATGTTGTTCTAGGGAGACTATCAGTGTAATAAGTAACTTTATAAAATTTGTCAACTAAATGACTAATTAGTTGTTAAAACATTGTCTTGAAGCTTAATACAGACAAGATTACATTCAGCACACAGCATTCTCAGTCTGTGAGGGGAAATATGGTCTGAAATGAATAGGTTAGAACACCTAATTTCATGTCATGTTCAAATTGTTTCTTCTAAGTCTGTGTTTGTAGTATAAATTGAACAGCATTAGTCACCCTCACTAACCTTTATCTGGAATGTTACATGTCCATGCTCAAGTTAACACAAATAAAATGTAAGAGTTATAGGATGCAAATGTATGTGGAACACACATCATTAAATGTTTTGTAGAATTGTCATGCCCATTCAAGCATGTTCCCCCTCAGATTAAATGTGTGTGTATGCAGTAGGTATATATTTAAGCAATATGACATGAGCAAGAGTGCGATATGGGCCTGCATCAGCACTGCTGTGATTCGACCGCAGGCACGAGGCCGCAGGTAATCACAGCAGTGCTGATGTAGGGCCATATAGCACGATTGCGAGTGTGATGTTGCTTATATACAACTGTTCAATTAACATATAAATGAAAAATTTAAAAATTTGGAAAAACTGAGTACGGTCATAAAAAATGCATTTGTGCATGGAACTACTTTCTTACGTGACGGATCACAATCTGCAATTTCTGGTTCAAACCAAATGATGCGTCCAAGCCTTTGTTAGTAATTAAAAAATGTCACTTCAGAATTAGTATCACGGTGCTGTTTCTACCAAGTTATTGAATAAACAAGGATGGATGGATGTGTGTGAGTGTGTGTGTGTGTGTGAGAGAGAGAGAGAGAGAGATGAAGCATGTGCTATCACCTGTTGCCACTCCCAAGCAGAGATGCTGTCAGATTTCTGAAGATCAGCATTCTCTGTGGAAAAATAGCCATATTTTGCGGTAGCCAGTGCGCAAGAGTCATTCACTATAGAAACTGCCGTCTCCTCGGCAATTTTAAACAGGATGTCCTCTCCAATGAGGAAAGTCCAGTAAGAGGTAAAAGGCTCATAATTAATCAGTCTGTAATGCTGAAGTTGTTCGTATAAAGCCGTTTAAAGCTATTTCCTAGCTTTAGTAGTGTAGTAGTAATATGAATGTTCACGTAGTGCAGTTGTATGTAAACACTGACTGACGCTGACTTCACTTCACCTAACTGGCTCATATTAAACACAAAAATTATCTTTTGCCACCACCTGTTGGCTAACATATTTAATGTAAAACAATTACATGTAAAGAGTAGCTCTTAGAGTAGTACTGTATTACAGTAGCTCTTAATACATCTGCACTGCTCTTACACTTTAGTTTAGAACAGCACAAACACAAGCGGAGTGATACACCGTGAAGCGTCTGAGTGATGATGGTGTGAGACCATCAGTACTCATGGAATGTCTCTCGTCCAATCATATTCAAGTATGTTCAAATTATGTAATGTACACTCACATGAGATGAAGATTCTAGTCAAATCAGCTTTAGAGAAAAAGCTTAATATTGCTCTTTATCTGAACAATAGTGTGCAAGTGCCTGCCCACTTTTTCAGCCATCTTGGTTTTGGAAGTGTTTTTCCCATTACTTTTTCCATTCAGAGAAGTTTATGAGAATGGGCAGTCATTGCACAGTTCGTTTGGTGTGCTCAGTTCACTGTGACTCTCTGATTGGTGGATTTGTCTCTTCAGGATCATGGTTAGTGTAGTTCTTTACTAGGAATTCTGCTATTACAGTTTTTTTGAATTGAGAAAACACTAAATCCCATTCTCGGAACCAAATGTTCAGTGGCCTTAACCCATTTTTCGAATCAATCACTCTTTTGGCAAAACCTTAAACAAGTTCATGTAGTTAGATACTATTTGCAAATCTCATCCACTCTTGCAAAACTCTAAACAGATTCTCACTCACTAAAACACATTTTGCACTGTGATGCACTTGTGTTGCAAAATGTTAAACAAGGATGGAAAAAGTTAAACACAACTACAACAGAGTTGTCATCATTTAAACACAACGACTCAAAATTGTTTACGCTTGTTTCTAATGATGTGATCAAACAAATTGTAGAAAATACACAAAGCAAAAAGACGTGATGCTGAGAATGAATCTCTCATTGATTTTGCAGTTGCACAACATTTTTGAGAGAATGTGCTTTTCATTTAGCGTTTTCTTTGTTCTCTGGACTTTTGCAGTTGGACTACTGTATTTTTACAGTATGCAATTGCTGAATATACAGACATTCAATACTGTATTACTTGCAGTACTTACAGTATACAATATATTCACTTTACTAAGTTGTGATTACTAAAATGCATTCACTGTAAACAATAATAATAAAAAAAATCTGTAACTACATGCCCTGGGCGCTGTGTTCTCAATTTTTTTATGTAATGTCTAATGAATGCTCTGTAGTGTTTATATATTGACTAGCTGTGTGTATGATCTGAAAGCATTGTTTGATTTTGAGCACAGATTAAATGGTTTTGAGGTGATTGCTTGATATTGCCAGAAGAGTCAGTGGTTTTGTGAATACAGTTTGAAGATTTGGTTTTGTACTTAAAGTTGTGAGAAAATGGGTGAAAATTGTCAAGAAATGTGTCTTAGCAATTGAGAAAAAACAGTAAACAAGTATTTAAAAAAAAGTTAAAACAATGCAAACTCATGTCTTGAACAGGAGCATATTCTGTACTATCGATTAAGAACCTTGGAGCTCACACTAGGTCTGTCTTAAAAGGTTTATAAGTCATCGTTAAAAATTGTTAAAAGAAGAACATGCCAGAGAGTTACGCTCAGAAATGACCCATTAACATGTCTAGAAAATTTGGTCAGTCCAACTGAGTTGCACCTTTCCTGGATAATCTGCTTTAAACTGAAGATTCTATCAACATCAACCCATTAAACTTGTATTGACTCCTTTCCCTGTTAAATCAGATCCCCTGGCTTGCACACTGAAAAACCATACCTCTTTGGTCTAAGATTATATAAGGAAAACCTAAGTTGTTATAATTATAATTATTATTTTTAATTATGTCTTTATCTTGTCTAGGGTCATTGGTGCCACCTTAAAATAAATTAATAGGTGCATGATGGCCCTGTGTGTTGATATCACTCAAAGTGTAATTGGGATGGACACAGTGTTCAGAGCAGAGGCTGGCAAACAGAGGATATTAAATATGACAACAATCAACAAGAGAAGAGTGAATGTTAGAGGTGTGTTTTGAAGAGGTGCATGGGAATGAAAGGAGCATGAAGTGCATGAGAGTGGATGAGAGAGGTGGGTGTGTTAGCGTGATAAACAGTGCAGGAGAGCTCAGGTGTTGTACTCTAATCCTAATAATTAGCAATGTGATCTCTCGCCTCACCCTTAGCATGAGCATAATAGTCCAGCCCTAAATTCATCCAAACATAAAGGTGAAGATAGTTCTTTATTGCATTCACTTGATGTCCCATAATTATGTTTGCCTTGCACATTTATTGTGTGTATTCATTTTCTGTCATTTTGACTGGTTACTCGACATGCACATCTATACAATTCAAATTTATGGTGAGTAAGTAATGATCTGGGGGAAATTATTTATTTTGTGTCATTTTCTTTCCCTCAAGCCTTGCAAATCAGTTCTCAAAGTGGAAGTGTCATTGTGCCTGATTACAGGACTGTTCATCACTCAAAATTAAATTGAGAATGCCTTTCAAAAATGTCCTCAGTTTGAGTTGAGATTGCAAACAGAATGTAGAATTCTAAGCATGTAAATTGAATTTAAGGATGTAGAATTTAAATTGAATGAAATTCAAATAAATTATTGGAACTTCATGTCATTTGTGGCGAATATGGTTACAGTGTTTACATTTTAAAAGTGTCTTGGTACATTTATAGACATGCAAATTCCATTTATTCCATTTAATCACTTAACGAAAACTCCCCTTCACTGAACCGATCGGTCATCCTTCAGTGAAACGTATCAGGGATCTCGTTCATGAAAGAGGATCTAGAATTATAGAAACACAAATTTTATCAAAGGATAATTAGACTTGTTTTGGTCATGCATGTGTGTGCTTTTGGCTTAATGCAATTAATAGTTCAAAACATGAAAGACTAATGGGCATCTACTGGCACAAAGGCAAAATATGCAGAAATGTTCATTGAACGAATCTGAATGAATCTTTATTGGTGAACAGATTTGTGCACTATGTTCCAAGAATCAGACTGAAATTTAAGTATTCACAAAAGCAGTTCACAAAAGCCAGTCTGAACGATTCATTCACAAATTGGACTTTGCAACAGATAAAGCCTACATCACACTAGCAGACTCCAAACAGCTTGATTTTGGCTAAGGGGGTCACAATTGTCAACACTTTTGCTGAGATCTCACTCTCTTCAGTCCAAGGTATGACAAACTTGCCAATACAGAATGGTGGAGGGGTGACTGACATAATGACTCTCTCTCTCTCTCTGATTCCCTGCCAAGTGTAGGTCGCCGAAATAACAACATGAGTACAGTGAACATAAACAAATTTTATATATTAATTTAGGAAGCAATTCTTCACTTTAAACTGTGAGAATGTGTATTTATCACATTGAGGCTTGCATGAAGAAAGGGTATGTCAATATGCAGCTCTCAGTGAGTAAAGAAATTCCATTCAATAAAAACAGACTGCAGTGCCTCCACTTCCAGATTTGATTTGTAAATTTAGTGTTGAAGAAACCCAGGAAAAATGCCTGGTGACAGAATCACTATGGATTAAAATTTGCATTTGTGACACGGCTGAGTGCGATCGCTGATGAAAATGTTCAGATCAGCATAGTGTATTTCTTCAGTAAAAATTAAGCTAAATGGCCAGGATATTCACCTTTTTTATTCCATTTGAAATGACATGAAGGTGGGAGGATTCATTTTTGGTTGAACTTTTCCACTATTGTAATATAGCAGAGATACAATGCACTTGTGTTTGTTCCATTTTTGATTCTTCATTGTTGCTGTGTGCTGTTTCTACTTGTTGACTGTCCGATCTCTGCTTTCTCTCTTTCTGTCTTTCAAACTCTCCATCCATTTTCTCTTAGTCTTATTTTGTCTGCTTCTGGTTCTCCATCTTTCTCAGAGTGGTCATAATTGTCTCTCTTTGTGATGATATCAGCAGGGAATTGTGCTCTAATTTTTTTTTAAATCATTAAAATTAAAGTTTCCCATAATTATTGGTTTGCCTTTCACAGTTATGAGATTATTTGTCTGAGTGTATTAATTTTCTGTCGTTTTGACTGGTTACTCGACATACACATCTTGACACGTCAAATGTATGGTGAGCAAGTAATGATCTGGGGGAAATTATTTATTTTGTATCATTTATTTTCCCTTAAGCCAAATCAGTTCTCAAAATCAGTGGAAGTGTCATTGTGCCTGATTACCAGGACTGTTCATCACTCAAAATTAAATTGAGAATGCCTTTCAAAAATGTCCTCAGTTTGAGTTGAGGTTGCAAACAGAACATAGAATTCTAATTTGAATTTAAGGATGTAGAATTTAAAATGTATTAAATTCAAATAAATTAACGGAACTACTGTAAGTATAGTTTTAAATAATGCATTTCATTGTTCAGTATAAATTATCATACACATAACACACAGTAATATTACAGGATATTAATAAGGTTTCAAATGTCAACTATAGAGATTTGTGTTTGATTTATATATTTTCATTTAATAATTTAATTTTAATTTCATAAGCCTTCGAAAAACACTTTTTTTTTTCAAATTTATTCTGAAGTCTCCAAAATGGAGTCAATCAACATAAAGCATATTTATAAGATGGAAACCTTAAATAGTACAACTGAAAAGTTCTGTTCTGTTCAGTTTTTGTCCACAACAACACTAGGAAACCTGTAGCTAAAGCTGTTCAAGCACTGCAATACACCAGTCTGTGGTTCAATAAAGGCAATGTAGTTAAAAAGTAATAGAAAATCAAGAACTTGGATTGTTTAGAACTTGTGATGATGACTAAATTTAAACTTTTGGTTGAACTATTCCTAAAAATAACATAAATTAAGTAAATCTCTCTTGCATTCATTCCAGTTCAAATTCCAACTCAGTATGTGGAGGTGTGGCTAATTCAATTCAAATTCCAACTCAGTGAATCCAACTCAAAATCCAATGAATTTATAAATACTGAATTGTGCCCAACACTGCTGATTATGTGAGAGACACATGAGAACAAGATCTTTGTTTATTTGTCTTTCCCTTGTGTGACTATAAATAAATGTAAATAAATGTGTGGTTTTGTGGTCTGTCAAGCCATATATTTGCATGTATTTATTGCAATTAATGTAAATGAGCAGTCTGTGGAAACACAGGAGTGATCTGTTTCATATGAGGGGTGGGTGTGTGTGTGTGTGTATGCATGCTTCCAATTATGAAAACATGTGGTCTTGGCTTGATGGTCTTTCTTGCCAATTTCAGCTTTACATATTTTAGTTTTGTAGTCACCACAGACAAATGAGCACTAAAAGTAGCTGATCAGCTTGGCACACAGAAAGCTAAATTTTGAACTTTTTATTATAGTTATGATAATTTTCCTTATGAGGATCAACAAATTGTATAGTGTTGTGGTAAATTATACTATAGAAACATATACTGTATTGTACATACAAGAAGTGAACGCAATGCTATACATGCAAGCTACCTTCTAAAAAGCATACCACACAGCAGTGCTGACTAGACAATAGTACATACAACAATGTGCACTGTACATGCATTCAGTGCATTCAGAAAGTATTCAGACCCCTTCATTTTATTCACATTTTGTTTTCAGTTGTTCTCAAGTTAATGTAATCTTGCATTTGAGGATAGTGTAAACGTGTTTGGCTCGCTGTCCTGGGCGAAGGGCTTGAGGTTCGAGACTTGACCCAAGCTGAATACTCCCTGGACTTAGATTAGTTATTGATGAAATAGACATGTGGAGATGGGGAGGTGGCGGGATTCTGGAAGGCTTGACACACATGGGGAAAGCAGCTGTTTATAAACACATGCTCTAGCAGTGTGATTGGTCAAATTAAATAAACTTGCTCCTCCTGAAATTTGTTAATGAAACACAAGTTCAGTTGTTCGCAAGTTAATGTGATCCTGCATTTAATGATAGTGTAAACGTGTTTGGCTCGCTGTCCTGGGCAAAGGGTTTGAGGCTCGAATACCCCCCAAAAAGAAGCCAGCAAACGTAACATCGAACTGTTAGCTATAGACCGTTGTAGTACGAAGTGGTGATTACTATGCCTCTTATGGGGGGGCAGGGGCTAGCACTTGCTAAGCCCTGTGTGAGATGGGCAGAGGTGCCGAAGATTATAGAACGAGTGGAGCTGCTAACAGAGGCAGTCTCATGCTAGTGTCCGTTCGGGGGATAGGAAACTGGGAGGTGCAGGATAGGTAGAAAATGAAGGAATACTCCGGGTGGAACGTTTGTGGAAGCAGCTTCAACGCTATGATTTGCTATGAGTAAAAATAGCACAGGTCATTGTCCTGTTGGAAGGTGAACATTCAGCACAGTCTGAGATCTTGAGCATTCTGGACCAGGTTTTCATTAAGAATATCTCTGTATTTTGCTGCGTTTAGCTTTCCTTTCAACTCTGACAAGTCTGCCAGTCCCTGCCTCTGAAAAACACTCCCATTGCATGATGCTACCACTACCATGCTTCGCTGTTGGGACGGTATTGCGCAGGTGTTGTGCCTGGTTTCTCCAGACACTCGGAATGAGGCCAAACAATTAAATCTTCATTTTCATCAAATCTTGTTTAGAGAATCTTGTTTGTTTTGAGTCATTTAGGTGCTTTTTTGCTAATTCCAAGCAGGCTTTCATGTGTCTTGCAATTCCGTCTGGCCACTTTGCCATAAAGCCCAGATCGTGGAGTGTTGCAGTGATGGTTGTCCTTCTGCAAGTTTCTCCCATCTCCACACATGATCTCTTGAGCTCAACCAGAGTGACCATCGGGTTCTTGGTCATCTCTCTTAACAAGGCCCTTCTCCCCTGATTGCTCAGTTTAGCCAATCGGCCAGCTGTAGGAAGAGTCCTGGTTGTTCCAAACTTCTTCCATTTAAGAATTATGGAGGCCACTATGTTCTTGGGAACCTTCAATGCAGCCAAAACATTTTTGTTGCCTTCCCCCGATCTGTGCCTCGATGCAGTCCTGTCTCTGAGCTCTGCAGGCAGTTCCTTTGACCTCATGGCATGGTTTTTGCTCTAATATGCATTTTCAGCAGTGAGACATTTTATAGACAGGTGTGTGCCTTTCAAAATCATGTCCAATCAATTGAATTTGCCACAGGTGGACCAATCAAAGAGTAGAAACATTTCAAAGATGATCCAGAGAAATAGGATGCACCTAAGCTAAATTTCAAGTATCATAGCAAAGGGTCTGAATATTTATGCCAATGTCTCAGTTTTTTATTTGTAATAAATTTGCAAATTTATCAAAAATCTGTTTTTAGTCTTGTAATTATAGGGTATGGATTGTAGATTGCTGTGAGAAAAAAATAATTTTAAGCATTTTAGCATAAGGCTGCAACATAACAAAATGTGAAAAAAATGAAGGGGTCTGAATAATTTCTGAATGCACTGTATATACACCTACATCACAGTGCATACTATATCGCACATAATACAAATGATCTTCTACATAGAGTATACAACATACTTATAACTTTACTCAGGGCTCAGGAAGTGCACACTACTTAGTGTAGAATACTGTGTGTCCATCCATCAATCTTCGACCGCTTATTCGGGACAGGGTCGCAATGGCAGCAGACTAAGCAAATTAGCCCATACATACTTTTCCCCGGCCACATTCTCCAGCTCATCCAGGTCAGCCGAGAGAGATAGTATCTCCAGTGTGTTCTGGGTCTTCCTGTGGACCTCCTCTCAATTGGATATGCCTGAAACACCTCCACAGAACGGCGTCCAGGAGGCATCCTAATCAGTTGCCCTAACCAACTCAGCAGGCTCCTTTCAGTGCAGACAAGCAGCTGTTCTACTCCGAGCCTCTCTCGAATGTCAGAGCATTGCACCCTACCTCTTGGGGTGAGCCCTGACACCCTAATCATTTCAGTCATATGTATTCGCAATCGTATTCTTTCTGTCACTACCCAAAGCTCATGAGCATAGGTGAGGCTTGGAACGTACACGACTGGTAAATTGAGATCTTTGCCTTTAGGCTCAGCTCCTTCTTCACCAACATGGACCGGTACAGTGACTGGATTACTGCAGACGCTACACTGATCCACCAGTCGATCTCATGCTCCAACTTTCCATCACTCGTGAAACAAATCTTGAGAAAATTCCACACCTCCACTTGGGGCAGCTTCTCCCTCCCTATCTGAAGAGAGCAATCCACCCTTTTCTGGCAGAGAGCATGGACTCAGACTTGGAGGTGCTGACCCTCATCCCAACCGCTTCACACTCGGCCGGAAACCTCCCAAGTGCGCGCTGGAGGTCACAGCATAATTCGCTTCAGAAGACATTCATTGGTCGACTAGAGTCACATGGATTAATTTTATGCTAATTAAATGTGACTTTTGGACCGTCAAAGTGCTGGCACACACTTACTTCTATTATAAGGACCTAACAGACCTCTATCTACTTCTAAAAATCTTCATTTGTGTTCTGCTGAAGTTAGACAGTCATACACAACCGGGAAGGCATCAGGGTAAGTGATTCATGAGAGAATTTTCATTTTTGGGTGAACTATTCCTTTAAGCAGCTTAAATACAGCTATTTTTATTAGCTTGTATGCAGCTTTAAGCGAACTACTTAATCAAAGGGCTGACTAAAGCTTAACTATTTCAAATAATGTACAGCTTATAGCTTTTTAAAATAGCTGGTAATTTAAAGCACTGTAAATCAGTGATTATTTGGCTAGATAAGAGGCATTTGTGATCTGTGAATGTGTTGAGTTTGCAACCAGGGTTGCTGGCAGAGAGTGGAACTGTAGTAATAAATCGTTAGGCCCATATTTCATTGATGAATGTCACATGTTGGTTAATTCCCAGCTGAGACTGAGAGTGTGGGAATGGGCTGTTGCTCTCTATGTCTCTCTCACTCACATTCCTGAAGAACACTATTAGCCATAAAAGAGTAGCAAGAGAAAGTGCTAATCACTTCATTGTGAAAAGAGATTAGACAAGGCATTTCTATCTTCCCCATATGATTGGTCAAGCTATTTGTAAAGACCCAAGCTAATTAAGAAAGACTCTCTTAAAGGTAGGGATGCACCGATACCACTTTTTCTCTTCCGATCCAATTATGATATCGGAAATCTCAGTGTCGGCCGATACCGATCTGATACCAGTGTTGTTTTTTGCATTATCAGTTTATAATATCTTTACATTATTGCATTATTGTGTGGAACTAATTGGGAGTACTCTTTAATATGTAAAGCAACACAAACCTCTAACTACACATTATTTCAATATAAATGTATAGCTTATTAAGAAACACTTTATTATTAACTAGTATACTGGATAATGTAACAGCAAAATTAACAGTAATTCCTGTTTAAGTCATCAGTATAAAATAAAAAAAAATTTTAGCAAAATTTTTTCAACTTCTATCTGGACTTCTCTGATCTCTTTTTTGTTCAATTTAGTAGTAAGACATCAGCTCACTTTTCATTCACACAGTTATTTTTTGGAAAGCATTCAACTTGCACCTCAGGCACCGTTCTATACGCATATTATAAGTGAACCGAATTATTGAGCATCTACATCTGAGATGTTGTTCATGAGTAGTGCTCAAATATTGCACACCGCTTTGAAGGCTAAAAATTGCCACGAGTAATAAAACGAGATAAACAGAGCTGCGCCATTCAATAACGCGCTGGAGCTGCATGTGCATTTTATATATTCACTTATTAAACACAGCCTTTTGTGATTCACAGAGCTATTGCACGTCTTCAAGTGGCTTTGAATAAAATGCATGAGTCATACAAATTACTTTAATTGTGTTTTTATGGTTCTTTTATGCAATTTTTTGAGCTTGACAGTAACGAACATGACTAACACACAGTATCGGATTTGGATCGGGCTTGTCAAATCGATACCCAATCCGTCTAAAAACTTCAGTATCGGAGCCGATACCGCTCCAGGTATCGGATCGGTGCATCCCTACTTAAAGGGGAAGTTCTCCCAATTTGTTTTTATTCTGTCATTATTTACTCACCCTTATGTTGTTTCAAACCTGTGTGAATTCATTACTTCCATGTAACAGGAATTAAAGGAGATATTAGGCAGAATGTTAGTCTCTGTCGCCATTCATTTTTCATTGCATCTTTTCTCCATACAATGAAAGTGAATGGTGACTGGCACTAACATTGTGCCTAAAGTTTCGTTTTGTATTCCACAGAACTCACAGATTTGGAACAACATGAGGTTGAGTGAATTATGACATTTTAATTTTTGGGTGAACTGTATCTTTAAGTCTTTAGCGTTGTTGTAGGGATGTGCAAATCTACCAATTTTCATAATCAAGTAGTTGATCGGTTGTTTAAATGACTAGTCGTTGTTAAGTATAATGTATAATTAGGCTCTGTTAAGTTAAAGTGATCAAAAGCACAGAACTGCAAGATAATATTGTGGGTACACATTTAGTTCATGACATTAAGCAGTGTAACATTTCTAATTAGAACTATTTATTTAAGCAGTGTCAGACATAATCAGCAAAAGACTTTAATCTCTCCACATCACCTCAAAGTTACGGGAGTATTACTCATAGCAGAGGAGTTAACATCTGACAGTGATCGACTTGAAATTTTTTGTTGCTGTGATGTTTTGCTGTAACAACAGTGCATAAAAAGATTAATCCTAAAGCATAAAAAGACAAAACTTATTGGAGAGGGTTTTACTGTGCAAACTGTTATTCACTATTAAAGGTGCACTCAGTAATTTTTTTTAAGCAGGTCGAAGTGACTTACATTTGCTTACATTGACACCTAGTGGCCTGAAAGCTGCATCATTCAAACACAGTCATTTTCAATTACCAATGTCATTGTAGAAATTCACTATGCATAGTAAGCCAGGATTCATTTAATCCATAAATAAAAGTGTCCAATAACAGGGCAATAACTGAGATTAAGCGAGTAGTATTCAGATGGCGTTGTGATGTAAAATGGCTACTCCTATGAGGCGCCCCTGCCCCATGTAGAACAAAAGAGCTTTATGAGGTTAAACGTATGACTAAACTCTTCATCTCACATGAGTGGTCATGATTTGATACATACAGTTTGAAGTCAGAAGTTTACATACACCTTAGCAAAATACATTTAAACTCAGTTTTTCACAATTCCTGACATTTAATCGTAGAAAAAATTTCCTGTCTTAGGTCATGTAGAAATGTGTGCGGAGTCCTTGGTTTGAATCCAAGCCGGATATGTTTATTACATAAACCTCTGTTGAGTATAATGAACTTATACAACCACAGACAACAAGCTATACTTGCAACGTGGTGGGAGATGTGCATACCGTCAGCAAGATTAATGCGCAAGCGCACTTCCTTCGGTACGGTGTCCTGTAGTGTCCATACAGTACACAAACATGATCATTCACAGAATGATCTACATCCCCTTTCTTTAGTTTGTGCCTTCTACGGCAAACAGAATAAAAGGCTAGACATTAACTTACAACACTATAACAGTTTCATTTTTCTATTGTGAAACTTTACTCTTAACATACAAAACATTCCAACATTCGTATGTGAATTCAGTACATTAAGTGGTGGCTGAGAACAATTTCACTGGAACAAAATAAAATTAAGTGCAGATCTTTTTTTTTTTTCCGAACATAACAAGGCTTTATGCTAAGCACTACAACCAGAAATATAGAGTTCCATTTTTTTTTCTTCTTTTTTCTTAAATGTCTTTGGCTTGCAGCTCATAACAGCGAAATATTCATTGTTCATACTTTGGATTAGGCCTGCAGACGCGACCTGAGCGTGTCACATACAGTGTGTTACCTGGTGTTACCTTCGTTGGAGACTGAACAGCAGGCCTCTGCTGCTCACTGGTGGGCCGAGGTGTTACCTGGGTCTCTCGAGATGTGTGTGGTGTGAATGGGGAACTGTCTGGTACAGCTGGATCGGCATACTGACGATCAAAGTTTGCAGGGTCGACCTGTCGTGGTGGTGGCTCAGCAACGGGGAGGATGTGACGACGATTTCTCCTGTAGGTTCCTCCATCGGACTCGATGATGTAGGAGTGTGGTTCCTTGCACACTTCCTTCACGGTGCCCAAGTGGTCGTGTCCCCTTGATGGTCTGCATCCTGACAACTTGTCCCTCTGCAAGCGGCTGTAGTGGGCGGCTTGATGCATTGTAGTATCGCTTCTGAATGAGTCTTTTCTTTTTGAGTTGGGCAGTGACCCGCTTTGTGTTCTTCGGGGCTGGCTCCAGCAGTCTGATGCTGACAGGAAGAGTCGAGTGTGTCTGCCGTGACATCAGACGTTCTGCAGGCGAGCCCAATGCTTGGTCGCGGGGAATGTTCCTTATGTTCAGCAGATTAAGATACACATCAGTCCCATCTCTGTAAGATTTTTCCATCAGTAGTTTGGCACTGTGGACTGCTCTTTCTGCCAGTCCGTTTGACTGTGGATACGCCGGGCTGCTGGTGACGTGAATGAAGTCCCACTGCTCGGTGTAATCCTTGAAGTGCTGGCTTGAGTATTGCCTCGCATTATCACTAATGAGGGTGCGGGGCGTTCCGTGGACAGAAAAGTGCCTTTTCAGCTTTATGATCACAGCTGCTGAAGTTGTGTCACAGAGAAGGTCGATTTCATACCACCCTGAGTACGAGTCTACCAGCACCTGGTACTGTTGTCCGTGCCACTCAAACATATCAGTAGCCACTGTGGACCATGGCAAGGCTGGAACTGGATGTGGCTGTAGAGGTTCCTTCTGCTGGTGTGGTCTGGTGCTGTTGCAGACGGAGCATGATAGCAGTTCTTCTGCAATGTCTTTGTTCATTGACGGCCAAAAGACAGTGCTCCTAGCCCTGCGTCTGGTTGACTCTAACCCTGGGTGTCCTCTATGTGCAATATTGATGTATTCCCGGTGCAGCGAGTGGGGAATTACTGTTTTGTGGCCCTTGATAACTATTCCATCTTCCACTACCAGCTCGTCTCTGTAAGGGAAGAATGAACGGATGGATGGGTGAACGCTGCGTTCTTTGTCAGGCCATCCACGTTGAATGAATGTGCTGAGAGTCTGTAGCACCTGATCCTGTGCTGTGTGGGTCCGGAGCTCCTCTAGTCTGTTAGTTGAGATGTAGCTAATGGACATCACCTGAAATGTGTTGTTGGTAGCTGGGCATTGTGAGACAGTTTTATTTGGAGCTTGTGATAGGGTGTCGGCTAGGTACATGTGCTTGCCCTTCTTGTAGACCAGTGTGATGTCATAGGCCTGTAACTGTAGTAGCATCCTTTGCAGTCGGGCAGGAGCAGTGTGGATGGGCTTCTTTAGGATTGTGACGAGGGGTTGATGGTCGGTTTCAATGACCGTGGGCTTCCCATACACATAATCCTTGAATTTGGTGCATGCAAACACCACTGCCAATAGCTCCTTCTCAATTTGAGCGCATCGTGTTTCTGTGTCAGTGAGCGTACGAGACACGTAGGCGACAGGTCTCTCCTCCTGTAGACATGCAGCACCAAGTCCGTAACATGACGCATCACAGGTCAGTGTAACCGTTTTTCTCACATCATAGTAGGACAAGACTGGTGCGCAGGATAAGCATGACTTGAGACGGTCGAACGCCTGCTGATGCTGTGGAAACCAGCACCACGCAGTGTCTTTGTGCGTGAGCTGTCTCAGAGGCGCTGCAATCTCGCTGAGGTTTGGGATGAACTTCCCAAGATAGTTCACCATGCCAAGGAATCGCTGCATGGCTGGGATGTCCTGAGGGACTGGCATGTCTGTGATAGCCACAGTCTTGGCAGGGTCGGCTTTGAGACCCTCCTTTGTAAATATGTGACCCACATAACAGACCTGGTTCAGGCGGAACTTGCATTTGAGACGGTTCATCCTGAGGTTTATCTCTCGGGCCCGGTCGAGCACTTGTTTTAGGTTAGCGTCGTGTTCTATAGCATCACTATGATGTTGTCGTCCACTATAATAGCACACGGGTATCCAGCAAACAGCTGTTCCATTGAGCGCTGGAAAACTTCGCTTGCTGAGCTTATGCCAAATGGCATGTGAAGGAATCTGTAGCGCCCAAAAGGTGTGCTGAATGTGGTCAGCACTGATGACTTGTGATCTAGGCATATTTGCCAGAATTAGCTCTTTGCGTCCAATACAGAGAACACTGTAGCACCTGACATAATGATCTACAGGTCAGTTAGGATCACTATTTTAAGAATGTGAAATGTCAGATTAATAGTAGAGAGAATGATTTATTTCAGCTTTTATTTCTTTCATCACATTCCCAGTGGGTCAAGGTGTTTACATTCACTTTGTTAGTATTTGGTAGCTTTGCTTTTAAATTGTTTAACTTCGGTCAATTATTTTGGGTAGCCTTCCACAAGCTTCTCACAATAAGTTGCTGGAATTTTGGCCCATTCCTCCAGACAGAACTGGTGTAACTGAGTCATGTTTGTAGGCCTATTTGCTCGCACATACTTTTTCAGTTCTGCACACAAATTTTCTATCAGGGCTTTGTGATGGCCACTCCAGTACCTTGACTTTGTTGTCCTTAAGCCATCTTGCCACAACTTTGGAGGTATGCTTGGGGCCATTGTCCATTTGGAAGACCCATTTGCAACTGAGCTTTAACTTTCTGGCTGATGTCTTGAGATGTTGCTTCAATATATCCACATAGCTTTCCTTCCTCATGATGCCATCTATTTTGTGAAGTGCACCAGTACCTCCTGCAGCAAAGCACCTCCACAACATGATGCTGCCATCCCCATGCTTCATGGTTGGGATGGTGTTCTTTGGCTTGCAAGCCTCACCCTTGCTCATCCAAACATAATGATGATCATTATGGCCAAACAGTTATATTTTTTTTCCATCAGATCAAAGGATATTTCTTCAAAAAGTAAGATTTTTGTCCCCATGTGCACTTGCAAACTGTAGTCTGGCTTTTGTATGGTGCTTTTGGAGCAGTGACTTCTTCCTTGCTGAGCAACGTTTCAAGATATATTGATGTAGGACTTGTTTTACTGTGGATATAGATACTTCTCAACCCGTTTCCTCCTGCATCTTCACAAGGTCCTTTCCTGTTGTTCTAGGATTGATTTGCACTTTTTGCACCAAACTACATTCATCTCTAGGAGACAGAATGCGTCTCCTTCCTGAGTGGTATGATGGCTGCATGGTCCCATGGTGTTTACTTTTGCGTACTATTGTTTGTACTGATGAACGTAATACCTTCAGGCAATTGCTCCCAAGTATGAACCAGACTTGTGCAGGTCCTCAATTTTTTTTCTGAGGTCTTGGCTGATTTCTTTTGATTTTCCTATGATGTCAAGCAAACAGGCACTGAGTTTGAAGGTAGGCCTTAAAATACATCCACAGGTACACTTCCGATTGACTCCAATTAGCCAATCAGAAACTAATTGGCTAATTGCTTTAAAGGAATAGTTCATCCAAAAATTTTAATTTGCTGATAATTTACTAATTTAGGCCATCCAAGATGTATCTGAGTTTCTTTCTTCATCAAAACAGAATTTAAGCGTTTTAGGATTTCATTTCAGGCCTCCAGTCAACAAGTTCTTCTGAACCCAAATGATGATTATTTTTTAGAAACAACACAATACTTATATAAGTTTTTACTACAAACGTTTGCTTACGTACCTCTCTGTGAGGGATGACGTAATCTTGTTGGTAAGGTCACGTGGAGGAGGCAGGAAGCGCATCATTGTTTACAAGAGAAACTTGCACAGACCACAGACCAAGTGCCGTTCACAAAACAAAACAATTTCAAAACAATATAAAAAATGATAATAATAATTTACAAATAATAATAAAATATATATATATATATATATATATATATATATATATATATATATATATATATATTATTACTGCAGTAAATAACCATACTTTATTTCAGAGCAATCCCGTTGCATTATCTACTTGTGCTTTTTCTTTAGCAGAAATATATAGTCTATATGACTGAATTCAAGCCACACAAGTTGTATTTAGTAAAACTAAGTGCGAGAGCGTTTACTAAGATTCACGGGATTTACAGGGTTTACACAGTGAGATCAATGGTACAGGTGATACCACACAGAAGAGAAGCTTCACAAACTGAAGAGGGATTCACAAGGTTTAAAGTCCACAGAGCTGAACAAGAGGTAACAGGCGAAACAGCAGGATAAGCACTAAACAGATATCGACAATGATCAAGAGCAAATACAGACAGGTAAATAAACACTGCATGAGAGCAGCACTGTCAAACTAGAGTCATTGTGTGAGACTTGACAGTGAAGTGGCGTGAAGTTGAGTTATTTATGCAGGTGGTGATGAGCGAGTGAACAGAGTGCAGGTGCGATTAATTAGAAATTCATCGCACCTGAAGGTGCAGAGACCGAGGGATGCGTGACAATGACAACTTTTTCACACATACCTGAGTTTGCTGGGAAAAAAACAGCACTGGCACAGCCGATGAATTCATATATCGACCCTTTGACACTTTCGGTGGTCTGAAATCCTCAAGGGTAAAATATTCATTCATATTTGAGAGAATGTAGGGGTGTACTGATATCCAGTTTCAGCACGATAAGCCAGAGCTTCAATCGCACATGATCATGTATACGCAATTGATGAAAAGTTGATATTCCGGCATGCATTTTCTTTGGGGTTTCTGAAAGCATCCAGGATACAAATGCCAAACTACCATTTTGAACAATACACGAATACTAATCTACAGCAAAGACAATTAAAATTTTGTACAGCGCTATTAAAGGGTGAACAATTCCTTTAAAGCTTGACATAATTTTCTGGAATTTTCCAAGCTGCTTACTGTAAAGGCAGTTAACTTAGTGTATGTAAACTTCTGACCCACTGGAATTGTGATATAGTCAATTAAAAGTGAAACAATCTGTCTGTAAACAATTGTTGGAAAAATTACTTGTGTCATGCACAAAGTAGATTTCCTAAACGACTTGCCAAAACTATAGTTTGCTAATATGAAATCTGTAGAGTGGTTAAAAAAATTTGTTTTAATATCTTCAACCTAAGTGTTTGTCAATTCCTGACTTCAACTGTATCTTTCAAAATTATTATACTTTCGGGGGGTTTTTTTAACGAGAAAGAAATCACTGGGTGTACCTTTAAGCACAGCAAGTTATCATCATTCATAAACACTCTCAAATAAGTGGTGTCTCTTAATTAATTTGAGAAATGCTTCTCCCATTTAAACCACCAACACTAAAAATATTAATGTTAGTAGTCGACCCCACTAATCGACTGTCAGTTTATAGATGACTAGTCAATTAGTCGACCACCCTGGCACATCCCTACTTTGTTATACCAAATATTTAAGTTTTACAGCTGCATAAAAAAACCTTTGTATATTTGTCATTTTTATCTACCGCTCATTGTTCTTATATTGATTTACTTGGTGTGTCTTATGGATTAGTATTGATTTTCTTTTGTTTCTATTGTCTCTGTTGTAAGAACACTTCATGCTGTCCTACCTTTCTCAAACATTTTCTAAGGGACCCACAAGGAGAAATATAACCAACATGAGCCTGTCTCACACAGTGTTAAACTAAAAAAAAAAAAAAAATTTGATAAATGACTTCAGTGAGAAGAGTCGACTGACTGGAGCCAAATTTCACATCTTTATTCAAATTGTTAAATATACAAAATCACACGTTAATAATTTTTTTAGATTAATTAATTTTTACTAATGTGCCACATCACTAAAATGGCCCATATTTTCCATTCTTGCTATACTAGAAAGGGATTTGTTTCTGAGTGCTGCAAATCTGTACTGCAGAGGCTCACCATGCAAACAGGGTTAACCCATTTTGATGGCTGTGTCTCCTTATCACATTATAAATTATTAACAAGCAAGGCAGCACTGCATTATGTCTGTTAAATTATGTTTGCTAAATGATGCAAACTGCACGATTGTTCTCTGGTTTTATATGTTTATGTTGTGTGTGTGAGTGTGCCTGCGTGTGTCTCTGTTAGGTGTGGTTACATGTAAAAGATTCAAGTAGTATGAGGTATCAGTTCTCGCTCTGCATGGTCAGGGAGTCTCTATGGACATGCAATGATCCAATTCATGTAATGTTGCTAAATTGCATGTTTGTAAGTTATTCCTTTATCTTGTCCTAAGGGAAAAGAGATTGAAAGCACTGCCCCCCCCCCCCCCCCCCCCTCTTTCTCTATCGCAACATGCTCAATCTTTTGCAATTCAGTGTTACTATGGTAACAGAGCAGCCCTGCCTTTGCCCCTCTCCCTCCAAGTTCTTTCAAATTATTTCTTTCCCAACTTCCCCCAAACACATTTTGTTTTTGCGGAAGAGAAATTGCGGCAGAATCCAATCTCTCTCTTTCTCTCTCTTTAGGTTCTTTATCAGTAATGACCAGTACTGATTGAAAGTAAGGTTATTTACATCAGAGTCCACAAGAAGCTTGCCCAGTGTGGTTGACCTGTGAAAGCAGTAGAGATAGAGGGGGAGTAAACGAGTGCAGGAAGGAGAGGAGGAGTGTGTGAGGACAGTCGATGGATGCTGTCCAGATTGAGGGGACAGCACATTCTCATCTGACGAGGAAAAGAAAGATTTCAAAATTGAGTCGAAGGACAGAAACTTGCCGTCAGGTAAGCTATGAAAATATGATTTTTATTCTGCTGACACCTGTTCTTAAATCAAGTAACAATATTAAATGGACTGAGTTTGAGGGCATGATCAGAATAAAGTTCATTTCAAGGAAGGATAGTAGGAGCTTTGGTACAGTAAAAACATACAAGTTTATTTTGAACCCTAAGCACTTGTATGAATTCAACATATTCATCCAAGTGCCTAGGGTTCAAAATAATCTTTTTCCCCAGCTGCCAATGGTGGGTGAATTTACCCACCATAAATATTTCTTACAAGCCATGAAACTATATTTTGCATTTAAAGTTAATAAACAAAATATTTTGCCATTAACAATATTTTATTAATATATTTAGCTGTCTCCAGTGAAACTACACATGTCATATATAAGATCTGAGATGTTTTCTGTAGTAGATGTTTGATTTTAATTGTTCTTGTCACTTACATCAGTAAAGGTTAGACTATCAATTTTAAAGTTTAATTTTAATCGTGTATTATGTTGTAGTTCCTAATATAAAGTTACCAGTCACTGGTATACTGAATACTTGAATACACATTATATACTCACCAGAGCCAGAGATTTTTATGTGGACAAGCATTCAAGTTCGGTCTTTGTCATGCCAAGATCCAAGATGTTTCCTTCTGTTTTTCATCTCTTTCCATTTCACTAATCTTTGCATCTCTCTTTCTCTCTCTCTCATAGGCATGGTGTGTGAGAAGGGCATACAGATCCTTCTCACCATCGTGGGTGCTTTTGCATCCTTTGGCTTGATGACGGTGGCTATCGGCACTGATTATTGGCTCTACTCGCGGGCGCTTATCTGCAATAGTACCACCAATGCCACACAAGAAGATCCCCATAATAAAGACAAGAAGGACCCCGGGGCCCTGACACACTCTGGCCTGTGGAGGATCTGTTGTCTGGAGGGTCAGCCACCATCTTCGCACTTTGTTACATTGTTGTGGTTACAAATGCTTATTTGAAAACAGGACAGTTAAACTTTTGTCTCAATTATAAGAAGTTCAGGTAAGGGGGGTACACATTTGGTTCTACTAAGGCAGGCTGTCAACAGGACGGAAAAACTAATTTAGTGTTTTTCACTGAAATACTAGGCAGTAAGCATAACTTTATCTATATAGGCAACGTTTGACAGCCCTAAGATGTGCACAGAGCAGGAATAAATATATGTATGTATATATATGTGTGTGTGTGTGTGTGTAGGATATTACAATTTTGTATTGTAATAATTTGTACTTATGTTAATAATTAGGAGGTTAATTCTTAAATATTAGATCATTTTACATGCATGGTAACAATTCCCAAAACAAAATTTTTCTTATCATAATAACTTTAATTATTCATCAACTTGACAGGATGTCATGGGCTTAAGAAAATGCATATTATTCACTTATTATCAGAAGTGTTTAATAAATGATTCACATAATCTCTATAAAAATATGTACAGAATTAAACATTATCAAAAGTTGTTCAAGGAAATATTATCAGTTTAACTGGTATTTAAGATTAATTAATGCAAACAAAATCATACAATATATACACATCCTCAACTCTGATATGAGCATTTACAGCTAAAATGTTTTCAGTGTAATAGCGAAGCACAAAAAGCCTGTAAAGGCCTAATTAAAAGGCTGAGCTGATTGCATTGAGAAGTCAACACCGAGGGACAACAGTCCCAGTCTTAGGGGCTGTTTTAGCACCTCATGTTCTCACTCATCCCCGTGTAATGCGCTCTCCAGTCCGCCTGCAGCCAGCCACTGTGCTATGCTAATTTAGCCTTATGGCTAAGCACTCTGATAACAAACCATTTAATTAAAGATAAGCCGGACTCCCCAATCACCATAGCATTTTGGCTTTTCTCTCTCTTTGCTTCTCTCTCACTTTATTTCTCTTTCGATCTCACTATATCCTCACTTTCCCCTTTTTCTTTCCCCTTTGAAAGCTGCAGTGTTACAGCACACTTGGCACAGTTTAGAGGTCAAAAGTACATGCTTGCTTTCCCCAGGAGATTACAGCCAAGATGGATGCTTAGTAGAAACACAATTAAGAGCAGGTGAAGTGGAAACAGCAGCCATTTTGGATCTGCATAATGAATGTCAGGATCAGTGTTGGGTAAGTTTCTTTAAAACTAAAGTCATCCACTACTAATTAATGATTACTTCTCTAAAATTGTTATTGGATTACATTACTGATTACTTCATGGGGAAAATAATCAGATTACTAATTACTTTAAAGTTACTTTCTAAAACCAATCAAACCTGCGAAAAATCCAAACGTGACACCAATAGCTCTTTTAGTATTTTAATTTGACTGAAAACAGTAACATTACAGCAAAATGACAAAGACAGCAACTTGGCTAAAAAGAGCCAATGCATTTCTAAAAAGGAAACTTTCTTATCTCAAATATGCTGTAGTAGTATCTTCATGTGTGTGTCCGCTATCTACAAACGTCTTAGCTGTGTGTGACATGTATGTGTACAGTATGCTTGTTTACCTGTGTTTTGTGTTGGTGTGAAAGACATAAAAAGAATACTAATGAACTGAAAACATTTCTTAAAACACATTCGCAAACAGCTTTGATAGTAAAACCAGTGTCTATTTGAATGCTTGTTGTTTCTTTTCGGTGTGCATATACATGTTTGCTTGTGTGTTGCATCATGCATGTCTGTGTGCGTGCAAAATATGTGTGTTTCTGTGTGTACATATGCAGCATGTGTGTGTTTACACAACATTACAGTGAGTGGATTATCACTACTGCCCTGCTTGTGCTCGGAGGAATTGTGTATCCTTTATCACTTGTGCATCTTTAATGCTATTGCATTGTGTTTGTGTTTTATTGTGTACAGTACATAAAGAACATAAAATAGCCGTTTGCTTAGCGATGCCTTTTTGAAGGCACCGTTCTGTAAATGTTTCCACCTTGTGAGCGATGTATCCCTCTGTCAGACGGGAACGAGCGCTGATTTCCATATACGTCCCCAAGCCAATCCTGTCTCCTCCCACAGCAGCTGCAGAGGGACACACGAAGGAGGCACGCAAGGATGGGGTAGAGCACGGAGACTTGAGGAGGATTTGTCGCTGTCCCAGCCTTGCGTTCCTCTCTCCTCCTGCCAGGGCTGGGAGCACGCTGACACAGCACTCGCTGTGATTGATTGTGAGCGCATGAAAACTTGAAGGCTTTGCATTCATTTTAAATTTTTTGTAATGTGTTTGCCAGGATGGACACAAGCTGCCAAATGCGTCCAAACAGCAAAGGCTGCTTGGTGTGTGATGATAGGTGTACTGATTAGCTGTGTCTTAAATGATGCACTATACACTGTGCTTTTTCTAGGCTGACCAGATTCCTGCTTGTGGAAATCAGGACAGCCCCCTCCCAACAAAAATTAAATTGACGTATCCTTACCTAGGCACAGATCAATGTGAAGTAGAGGGTGTATCTGTAAATGTTGTCACCTTGTACTTTTCGCTGGCAGCAATAATTCTCAGTGTGTGCTTGTCTTTCAAGACTTTATCGTAAAATGCAGAGCAGTCCAGTCCAAAATTAAGACGTACCAAAAGTATTGCCTTCATGACTGTTACACTGAGTCGAGATTTACAACAGAATGATAAGCAAAAAGTCCTTAACTTGCATGCACCGTGTCAAATTCTGAACTTTGCTCCATGAAACAAATCGCTAACACTTAGTATGGCACACTTACTTACTTTTAGCAGCTTCCACATGCTTTTTTGTATGGACATACTGCGCAATGTCGGTGCGGCCTCCTTGGGCGATGGAAAAGAAAGCTCCACAAATCTCACAACTCACTTCTTATAGGCTCTGTCTGTGACTCCTTTTTTAGAAATGTAAACTCTTTTTGAAGTTCCTTGTCAAATGTACATGTATGTTACCTTGACATTTTTCCTGCCGCAATTTAATCTGTGTGCTCTTTTAAACTGACTCTTCAATCAGTTCACTAACTGGATGTCTATTGATAGGGGATTGTGATTGGATAGTTTAATTCAATCATGTACTTCAAAAAACACAGTGTGATTTTATTGGTTTTACAAGCCGTATCCTTGGCCACCTTTGATTAGAATTCTCATGTGACTGAGAAAGCCGCATTGGCGATAGAGACATTTTAGGAGAGGGGAAATACGGGACAAAAGAAGATTTTTTCCGATTAAGTTTGGACACTAGAAAAAGTGCTTAAATATGGGACTGTCCTGGGAAAATCGGGATGTCTGGCCACCCTCGTTTTACACCAGTGGTCGGCAACCTCTGGCACACAGAGGGGTAATCACTGGCATGCCACCAATGGCAAGAGAGGTGTCATTCAGCGTGTTTGTGCTAAACAAAAAGTAAAAATGTGACGATACTGCAGTATACCCAACAGACATCGCGTGCAAGTCATTTGCGCATCACGAGCCGGCAGCACTTCACGTTCTGTTAATCATGTGCATAAACTTTGCTTCGGTCAGGCTGCGCGTATGACAGCCTACATTCTGTTTCATTTGTTTCTTTTTGCTTTCAGAACAGCATGTGATGTAATAAGGAAAACACCACTATTAAACCTTGAGATTACCAACCCAGCATACAGGTACACCCTCCTTAAACCATGATCACACTTAAAATTACATTAAAATTAAAATTTCACCAAAAAGGGCTGAATAGTTGATCGGCTTGTTATGCACGAATGGCTTGCACGTGCAGCAGGAGTCTGGTCACACCAGTCACACTGGTAATAGTGTTTAGCCTCCCATTCAGCTGATGATTCGCTGCGTGATCATGAGGAAGGATTACATCAAGATATAGATTGGAATGCAGGTCCGAAAAACTGCTCCTCTCACTGTTGTTTGCATGCTAGTAATTACCCCTCTGTGTGATTTTGGAAAATGGATGACATAATATAATATTTAAGATTCCACACAAATTCATGATCAGTAATTACATAATCAAATTTGTGACATTAACTGTTAACTCATTTTGTAAAAAAGAACAGGTTTTCTTTCATTAAATCCTTTCACATGCAGGATCATGATTATATCATAATCATAAGGTTTTGCAAAAAAGATTCACTCAAACAGTTATGCTGATAATATCATTTGTAAAGAAAAATGTAAAATTAGAAATATTTCTGGACTCAAACGGAATATCACATCCATGCGCTTTGGGTGGTTGGTATAGTCATTGAACAGGAAAATAAAAAAATGGCACTCCATGTCAAAAAGGTTGCCGACCCATGTTTTACACTATACACTAGGCTCTCGGCCAGATAGTGTATGAAGAGTAGTATTGTCTCAACACTAACATTTTTTACTTCGCAGAAGCATTTGCCGTTTTACAGCTGGCAGAATTAATGTTTTAAATGTGTTGCTTAAGTGTCTGATTTGGGGCACAGCTACTGTCACATTGCCCCAACTCTATTCCAGATACACACACATGTTGGTGCGGCTATCCTTATGAGGACTCACTACAGATTTTTATACTGTACGAACTATAAATTCTATCCCCTACCCCTAAACCTAACCCTCATTGAAAAACTTCATTTAGTATGTTTGTAAAGCTATTTGAATTATGGGGACACTAGAAATGTCATCATAAACCAAATGTATAGCATAATATCCTTGTAATTACCAGTTTGTAACCTTTTTCATCATAAAACAACCCAAACCCAGTCACACACACACACTTTTGGGCCTTGCCCTGCCCTTCACCTGAACTACGCTACTGCTGTAAATCCAATGCAATCAAAAGAAGAGGCTAATACTAGCATTCATGTGCACGTAGCTTAAAGATTATTGGTCCTCAGGAAGAAAGAGCAATGTCATGGTAAGCTGATTACTTCTCAATTCTTCTCAAGTAATTATCAGTTCTGTGAGTGATTCCTTGATGGCAGTAATTATAGGTGACATAAGGCCATTCTGCAAGCTGCAGTCTCTTTTACAATTAGCTAAAACAGGGATCCCAGCTTCTACTGTTCATGCCTGCTGAAAAACAGCTTAGACCAGCACAAATTTCCATGCTGGTACAGGCTGGTTATGGTAACTGTTGCCAAGTAGTACTTGTTCTCAGATCAACATCCTTGTTGGTCCTGGAACATTTCTGTAAACCAATCAGATGTTAGGGTTATACTTAAGGCTGGGGTTAGGGGTTTTATACCTGTCTTATTTCCCTTTAATTTTATGGGTAGGTTTTGGTTAGGAATAGGTTTATGAGTATGTCTAGGAACATGTTTCGGCAAAATCACAATGTCCCTGATCTAGCAGGTGGACCTGCAGATTTATGCTGTTCACAGGCAAAACTTGACTGGTGAAGCTGTTGGAACAAGGAAGTTTTGCCGATAAAGCTAGTTAAGAATCCTGGTAGAGAACCAGCACACCAGTATCTATAAAACAACATATGCTGGTCTTTTTAGCAGGGGTTACCATGCTCACAGCTTTCCATTTTGTGTCATCACCTCTTTCGTACATAGTAATCTCCATGAGTGTAATATTAAAAGACAGAAACAGCTGTGAAATCCCCCCACACCTGTCCAACTCACCCTTCGTCTGTGCTTCATCTATCAATCACACTCCATCAACCAACACCAGTTATGCTGTCATCATCGTGCGTCAGTCTGTATGTCTGCAGTAGGCCCCCAGCAGTGGAGCAATAGCTAGTCACTGCCCAAATAACTCCAGGGCTGTCTGATTTCAACAGTGCATATGTTGTTTGCATCTCTGCTCTACTGCCTATGCACCTTAACAAAATATGAATTAACATGAATTAAGAGAATTAGATCTTTACCAGAAGCATCTATAGTTAGCATATCTAGTTTAAAAAAGATTGGATTGTGGATTAGGCCAATGATTGTTTTTGCAGAACTTTTTTTATGGTGCTTCTGAGTGTTTTTTTTTTTTTTTTTTTTACTTTAAAGTTATCTTTTTAAATTTGTAAATTCTTCAGTATTGTGAATTGGATTTATAGGTTGTCCAAAATTTTTTGAAACTGTTCACAGATAGATTGAACAAAACTATGATGATTACCTGTTTGACCGTGTGATCAAATTCATTAAATGTTTCCTTAGTATTTTTAGTATGTCCATCCACTTCATGTCTGTTAATCATTTACATGAGAGTATGTTTGTGTAGATTACATATATGGGAGAGTGTGAAAGTTTAAGGTGCAGTTCACTCTCATTTAAACTCAGAATTACCAAATGCGCAGTATGTGATTGTTACTGCCGAGATGTCTTGGCTCTGATGTTCTCGTCTCTGTACTTGTAGGGGTGAAGCGTGGTGTGTGCTCCCAGATCAACCACTTCCCAGAGGATGCAGACTTTGATCACGATGGAGCTGAATACGTCCTGCGTAAGAGGCTTTTCTTTATTTGAACAAGAAAGTTTATCATGACAAAGCATTTTTGCTGGACTGCAGTAACAGCGATTACCTAACCTTGTTAAAGGAATCATTCAACCAAAAATCATTATTTACTTACCCTCATTCCAATCCCATATGGTTTTTTTTATTATTATTATTATTTTAGAAGAATCTTGACATAGATCTTTTCCATACAAAGACCAATGATGTTACCACCTGCACATTAGGTGCCATTTTTCATTTGAAAGCTGTAGAGGAAGTTAAGATTTTCAGAAAATAATGACAAGTCGAATTTGGTCAAAACTATCGTATGGCTTCACAAGTATTGGAGTATGGCACATGAGTACTTTTTGGAGTATGACAGCCTTTTTGGAGTATGACAGCCTTTTTGGAGTATGACACTGTGAATGTTGTCATTATATGGAAAAGATCTAAGAGAAGATTCTTTAAAAATACCTTTTTTATGTTCCAAAGAAAAAATAACAGCACATAGGCTTGTAATGACATGAAGGTGAGTAAATAATGACAACATTTTGGGTGAACTATTCCTTAACATTTACTATGCTTCTGTGATACACAAGAAAAACACATATTGTAGATTTTTTTTCAACTGCATAATAATCCTGCAAATTAAATCCTATGCTTCATAAACCCTGAAATGCACGCAGATATTTCTGTTACAGTTTCCTGTGTGCATCCATGCATGGCAGACGCATAAATGCATGCACGCACACAGGTTGGCATTTTGGTTGATATTTACATGGCATTTCCTTGCACTGTCCCAACTTGAATAGTCCCACATGGAATGCTGAATTCTCAGGGGAACATATCTCCACTGGGTATTCATCACACACTCTGACACACAGTGCAACAGCATGTTTTAATTACCCAGATGTCTCATTTTAGCTGAATTCTTTTATTATATATATATATATATATATATATATATATATATAAACGTCACAGTGCTAAAACCCTGAATTCCTCAGTACTTATGTCTCACGCTTACAGTGCTCTCCATCTTTCATCCTCCCATCTGTCTCTCTACACCACTATCTTAATCTTCCTGCTCTCTCTCTCTCTCTCTCTCTCTCTATCTCTCTCACACACACATTCTCTGCAGGAGTCGTCCGGGCCTCCAACATCTTTCCCATTCTTAGTGCAATCCTGCTGCTAATGGGAGGGGTCTGTATCGCAGCTAGTCGTTTCTACAAGAGCAAAAGGAACATCGTGCTGGGGGCTGGCATTTTGTTTGTAGCGGCAGGTAAATGTGTGCGTGGAACTGTGTCAGAGTTGGAGTAAATGTCAAACTACACACAATATTTCACCTGGGCTCCAAAAATGGATTTCATATATCTATTCAACTTATACTCACAATAGATAACAACAAAATTCATTAAAATTCTAAATAAGATATTGCATGTATGTGTACAGAATGATCCATGATATTATTGTTAAATGCATGCAAACACATTTAGGTTATTTCAGCTAAAACTTTTATTTTATCATGATTTACATACCTCATGTTGTGTCAAGGACTGACAGCCTTGGTCAACATTCACTTTTATTGTGGAAAAAGGATACAATGAAAGGGAATGGTCAAAGTCATACGGCTTTGGAACAACATAAGAGTGAGTAAATGATGACAGTATTTACATTTTTGGTGACCCAAACCTTTAATTGTTAGAATTAGGGCTGTCAATTTAATGTGTTAATTTAATCACATCTCCTGACCCATACATAAATTCCGTAATGAAACTATGTAATTTACTACCATCAGAGCAATTCAAGCTTGAAGTCTAAGTACCTTGTGTTTTCACGAGCTGTGTCAGTAAAGGGCAGTCAGCGTACCTGTTGCACACTGCATGCCGAAGCAGTGCAAAATCAGTGCATATTCATTCCGGCACCCATGTTAACAAGTATTAGCAAGTAAGAGTATTAACATCGGAAGCAGAAGCAGGGCGGCAGAGCATTGCAGAAACGTCGCAGCGCGGTAGCAAAACTATATTTTTCCTGTGCAGCTCATGCTGAATTTAAGTGACAGAGCAATGTTGATGGACTTTGTGAAGAGTTGACAAAAAAAATTAAAATTGCAAAAAACAAACACACAAGGTTTTTATTGTATGAATTTGAGCACGTGGGAAAACAATTTTTAAAGTGGCAAAAACAAAATTGTATTATTTCAATCATAGCTTAAGCAGAAGTGTGGTTGTATAATTTAAAACTACAGTATAGTACAAGTCATAGGCAATAAATACTATTATATAGAGAGCAAGCCTATAGGCTTAACAGCAATACCTATACACACCAGTGGTTCTCATCTGGTTTTGCATCGGGACCCAGATCACTGGACATCAGTGCAACCCAACGTAAAAAGTAAAAAGCGTATTGTGTATTTACTTTTGTGTATTTACTGTCGATTTTCTTTTATCTTACATAGTTCATGGTTTTCAAGTCTAAAGGCCTGTTCATAGAAAGCATAAAGCATTTTTTTTTTACATAATTTAGCATAACTGTTCCATGGAAGCAGTTTGAGGAGTATATATTGTGTTTTATATGCGAGTGAGATAAGTAAAGAGCGCTGTTGCAGATTTATTTATATTGAATAATGTACATTAAAGACAAAATACCATAAGACTTTCAAACACAGGTTTGTGTTTGCAGTACAAAGGGTTCAAGAACTGCAAAAATGTATTTTTAAATATAGCCTACAATTTCAGGGGGGTGTATCAACTGCACATCCAATGGCGGTGTTTGCCAGTTGATTAGCGTCACCAATGTACTGGATTTATCAGCTGCAGCGGCTATTATCTCATTGGTCAGTCAGTTTTCATTGCAGTCCGAAGTAGAAAAAAACATCCCACTCTCCGCAAAAAAACAAAAACAAAAAAAGACACCATTGTCGAAAAAAAAAATCTTTATTTTGGGACACAGCAAAGTAGTTTTTTTCCTCGCCAGTGCTGTTTATAATGTCGGTGCTGTCTAGCTGATTGAGAGGTTTGACCAACTCTATAGCATTTTAAACTAGACATTTCTCAATAGAATTCAAATTAGTCACATCTGTTTTGTGATCTGTGCCACGATGTTGAGGGAAGCCCAGTTGACATATGTAAAATACAGTAGATTAGAGCAAAGCTGATCATTGGTTCGAGCCATCACAGAACCATTTGCACCAGTGATCTACTCTGCTCTAATCTACTGTATCTCTGGAGAGTGTGTGCTTCTCACAAGAAAAAAAAACAGGCTTCAATGGCACGTGCTGTGGATGAGAAGCATATTTAATGCATATAAAGCCCCGAGCGCAAGATTATCATTAAATTTGCCTGGATGGCCGGCAAAATTTTTCAATGGAGGTATAACCATGGCATTGTTCTTTACCTGATGTCCACAACCCAATCCGAACAGACCTGCAACCAACTTTTGGGTGGCCACCAACCAGTTGAGAAACACTGCCATTCACAGCTGAGTGCTAACAGTTGTGGTAAACCACTGCATGCGACAGCCTGTGTGGTCGGTAAAATTGACAATGAATGGCACAAGACTTATTGTGAAGAAACAAAGTGCTCTATGACCTACAACATACTTTTTATAAGGATTAATTAACAAAGGAAAAAGCATTGGATCGGCTGTAAGCATGTTTTTGGAAGTACGTCCTTTTTGTGAAGAATGTACTCAACACTTTAAAGTTTTGCTATTCATTGGTTGTAAATAATTACTTATTTCTGACTACATTATTAAGCTATATTAAGAGTAATTGAGCCAAACCGAGAGATCAAACCATTCTCTGTTGCAAATCAACATTCAAAGGCTCATCATCCTTCCCTCCCCATTCCACTGAATGATGTTTTTAAATGAGCAGAGCTTTTTGTGTTGGCTGTCACTCCATTAAATATTTCTACAAGACTACATTAGATTACACCAGCATCATGTAAATAAAATTTCATGACGATCAAGTTTGTAATACTTCACTCAATATCTCAATATCAATCAATATCTCACTCCTGATAACCATTAACTAGTTTCTGTATAGAGCACAGAAGTTTCTGCTGCATAAACACTTTCGGCGAAAAAGCACAAGCGTTGGTTGCTGCTGAAGTTGATGCACTGCTAGGTTGTATTGTGTGCAACAGGCGTTTTTAAACCGTGGGCCATTGGACACATATGTACATAGAACGACAATTAAAAATGCCATTGATGAAAAGAAAGAACGAGTCATGTGGGGCCTGGGTAGCTCAGCAATTAAAGATGCTGACTACAAACCCTGGAGACGCGAGTTCGAATCTAGGGCATGCTGAGTGAATCCAGTCAGGTCTCCTAAGCAACCAAATTGGCCCAGATGCTAGGGAGGGTAGAGTCACATGGGGTAACCTCCTCGTGGTCGCTATAATGTATCTATAATTGTGCGTGGATGCCGCGGAGAATAATGTGAAGCCTCCACATGTGCTCAACAAGCCATGTGATAAGATGCGCGGATTGATGGCCTCAGAAGCAGAGGCAACTGAGATTCGTCCTCCGCCACCTGGATTGAGGGGAGTCACTATGCCACCATGAGGACTTAAGAGCGCATTGGGAATTGGGCATTCAAAATGTGGAGAAAATAAAAAGAAAAAAAATGCATTGTGTGAGAATAGAACAGACAGATGAACTATAAAATGGGTTGCTTTCGACTGTAGGCTTGATTAATAAAATGGAAATAATAATTAAAAAAACAATATGTCTTGTAAACCACTTTTTGTATTGTGCAATCAATGCTTGTTTTCCACAATGCAATACATTTAAATTTAAATTACTATATTATACAATATATATTTGTTGATATTTGAATAACTTTGTATTAGTCATGTTGAATAAATCATAAGTCAATTATGATTTATTCAATTAATTAATTGGCATGTCATGTAATTAGTTTAATTTAAAGTTTGAATCGATTGACAGCCCCAGTAACTATTTGAGATTGAATATGATATACATGAACATATGACATTTCTGGATACTGGCTATAGTAAATTCTGATCAGGCATGTTTCTGGCCCTTCAATTTTAGGACTGAGTAACATCATTGGTGTGATAGTGTACATTTCTGCTGCCCTGGGTGACATTTCTCCAAAGAAGGATGAGGATAAGAAATGGCAGTACTCGTATGGCTGGTCTTTCTACTTTGGTGGGCTGTCCTTCATCCTGGCTGAGATGGTGGGAGTGTTGGCTGTGAACATCTACATCGAGAAGAACAAGGAGCTTCGCTGTCGCTCTCGAACAGATATCTTTAAGAGCACTACACACGCCATGCTACGACTCCCAAGCTACCGCTTCCGACGCAGATCACGTTCCAGCTCTCGATCCACCGACCCCTCACGCTCCCGAGACCCATCCCCCGTGGGTGGCCCTCCAGGGGGTAAGAACTTCGGAATGCCCCCCTCTGCTTTACTCTCCCAGGGGCCCATCTCTGTGTCCACTCTACCCAACTCCCGCTCCGCTCTGCCAGGGGGTGATATTTCCCTTTACACCCTCTCCCGAGACCCCAAACTGGGTGGTTTAGGAGGGCTGGGTGCCCCTCCATTGTACGGCACGGTGGACCGGGCCACACTTTACCAGCTGCACAACTGCTTCCCCAAGGAGGGCGGAGGGGGTGGAGGAGGAAGCATGATGATGAGTGGTACGCTCCCCTCGCTCAAATCACACAATCCCTCAGCAGTCCAGAATTCTTCCAACTCCAATGCTCCACTTAGCAACTCCGTCCCTTCCTCCCAGCCTCCCCCTTTTACTTCCTCTACAGTGGAGAGGGAACGAGGGATGGGAACACTGGATAGGTTAGGGAAAGGTGACAGAGAGAGTAACTCCAACACATTAAACAGGAAAACTACACCAGTATAGTCAGATAGGGTTGGAGGAGTTGATTAAGTGCAACAGCGTAGAAACAAGGCAAATAACTCTCTCAATATTGACAAATATTTCACTTTACGGAAAATAAAGAATAAAAAAATTATAAACATCTCATAATAACAACAACACTCATGATGTTTTCTGTACTGTTTTATAACATGTTTTAACTTAATAAAACTGTGAATTTGATTAGTTTGCTTTGATTTTAGAGATGTGGAATTCCAAGATGGTGAAGTGTTGTTGTTATTACGACTAAGTTTAATAACTGCTTAACATTTTGAATGATTTGAATGATTGATTTACAAAGATTTTGACTGTGATTCCAAAACATGTGATACTGAGTACTGCAGAAACATGAGTGTATTCAATATGTGAGAATGAGATTATTACAACTAACTCTGCGAAAAGCATTTTATTTATTTTAAAGAAAGTTTTATTTTCTACCCTTTGATAACATGCAATTTAGTGTGTAATATCTGTATATCTGTCTTCCAAATCAGCAAACAGATCAGCAACATAATTGATGGACTGAACCAACAAAGTGTTAAAATGAAAAAGATTTTTATATAAACTTACCATAATATTATTTTTGTTATAATCATTGTTAGCAGTAGAAGTAGCACTTGTCAAATTGAAAATCTTTGTTTTGGGGCATTAATATGATCCCTCACTTGAACAAAGAGGGAGAGATGATATGTTTGTATTCAACAGGTAGTAAATGTTGTTCAGAAAAGACTGTACTTCTCAGAACGGCAGGGGAAAAATGTTTTAATTTGAACAACAGAACTGTAAAATTAAAGTTTTGCAGTTAAGTGGTTGAAAGAAGGTTAGAAAAAAAAACTAAAACATAATAATTTTTAAATAATATTTTTAAATGCCAATGTATTACGCATAAGTGTATTTGAAAAAAAATATATACTTTCGTTAAAATCAAGAGTACAGACATGATGATGGGCTTTGTGTATTAGAAAGGGTTGAATGGGTGGGAGGGGCTTTTATATATATATATATATATATATATATATATATATATATATATATATATGTGTATGTATGAGGACACTGTCTTCCTTGATATCTGATTGTGCTACACTTGTTTGTTGGGGGCATGCCCTGGATGTGTCTCAATCAGCTCCCTATTTCAGTAGTCAGAGCACAGACAGGGAGTCGGCCATTTCTAGGGGTGTCCCATTCCCAGTGCACTGAAACTTTCGTTCCCTAAAAATTCCCAAAATGCACCATACAAATCCGGAAGCATTGTTGCTCACTATGTTCCCTTACCGGAAATGTCGTCATGTCTTCTAAAGTCTCTCAAGTCATTAGAAGATGAGCATAAGTGTACAATTATAAAGTCAGAGTCTTATTTTCTCTTTAAAAGAGATTATGTTCATAATATATTTAATCCATAATGTGCATTAAAGGCAAAACAATCTAATCTAAATTTTAGAGTTTTTAATAGATTTAAAATACACTCCTTTGTATTTTTTTATTTCTTCTTTTGTCATTTTTCTTTCATAATAACATTGTACGTTGCAATATCTACCATGAAAATCCACGACAGTGTCATTTAAACAACAAAGTTGTTGATTAATACCAGCTGTGTTTAAACGCGCAACCTCGTAATCGAGTCACAGGTAAACGGAGTCATAAATGTCCCAATGTTTAGTTGATCAGCACCCAAATTTGTGTTCACGATGTACTGATTTACAACATAGGGAGTGAAATGAGATGCACCCTCTGTGTCATTTGTGTTATCCCTTCATTGTGTCATGTGATCATGACAGAATCCCAAAGGCAAAGCTCCCCTCCAAAAAAAAAAAACTTTCACTGTGCTGCACCTAATTCCCTTTGAACTTTCTGCTTCTCTTAATGAGAGATTATATATTTGAACTTTCTGCTAACCTTAAACCTTTACTCCATGATCCCAGCTAACAAGAGGTCAACACAGGACATTACATTATAGAGTTCAAAAGGACATTAAACAACACAATCTCGTGCAACTGGGGGTCTTTTTTTAATTCATAAAACTTTTGAAAAACTAAACAGAGACAGCATTTATGTGGTCAGTTATAAATGGTATATAGTGGACAATAGATATATCTAGAGAAAATCTAAATGTGTGAGAAACTCTAACACTGTATTGCACGAATTTTATATATAAAAGAAACAACAATCTATGAGTGATGTCATTTGTGTGTTTTTTAATCTTCATCAGGCTATCATCTAAAATATTGTGTCATCCAATTAAGCAGGCTTTGCAGAAATAAACTAGTTATTGTTGTGTGTGTGTGATGTTGATTGACATAGGAACTCTTGCTGGTTAAGGCCACGTCCACACTAATATATCTTAGTATCAGCTGAGACCAATTTTCATTTGATCCACCATAACATGCCACCCTAAGTTTATTCACAATACTATTGGAGGACTGACAGAGAAAGCTGATATAAAAGTATGTTTTTTGTGTATAATGCTGTACACACCCACACATTTCTGCTCCGACCAATGCAACATAGTCGCATGACAACTTGTAATAATTTGTACAAAATGGCAAAATCTTAAGATATTGTACAACTTGGCTCCTACAAAATGTGCAACTTATTTCCATAGAGACCAACCAATCAACAAAAATAATTTCAAATCAATACAACACTGATATCCAATTTAGTCTTCAATCCAAAACTTAAAGGATTAGTTTTCCCAAAAATGAAAATTCAGTAATTGTTTACCCACCCCTGTATTGTTATAACCTTATAGGACTTACTTTCTTTTTCTTAACACAAAGGGAGAAATTGTGAAAAAGATTTGTGCTCAATGATGTCATACAATGGCTGTTTATTTTGACCACCACTTCAAGCTTCAAAAGAACACATAAGTACAATTCAGAAGTCTAATAAATTATTCCATGAGTTCATGATTGTTATGAAAGCATACGATAAGGTTTGGTGAGAAACTAACCGAAATCTAATGTATTGATTAGTAAAAATGTTCACTGACCAATGATCTCCTATGTGCGTTCATGATAGGGCACAAGAGCAACAGTTCAAATAGCACCCTTGTAACATTGGGGTGTTCAAGTGAAAACTTGTTTTGTTTATCTAAAAACAGGTCCACCATAGCGACAACAGAACACAAAACAGCTGCATAAAAAACAGAAAACAGAACTTACAAAACATGTCTGAAGAGTTTGTAGTCAAATAATTGGTGCATGCAATTGATGCAGTGCTAATTCACAGCAGACGGAGTTACCCGCACGATGCTGCAAATAGAAAACAAGCAATCAATAGAATGTACCATCGCTCATCACTGCTGGTTAGGACAAAAACTCTGATTACCATAGAAAATATAACTTTTATCGTGTGTTGTTTGCCGTCACGTTAGGACACAGTGGGACTGTTGCTGCATGTAGCCTCCTCTATGTTTCTGTTCTATTTCTGAGTACACAGAGCAAAATAATATACCTGTTTACATATTAAAAATACCTGTTTTTAGATAAACAAAAGAGTTTTCACTTGAACGCACCAATATCGTGAGGGGGCTGCTTGAACTGTTGCTCTTGTGCCCTATCATGAATGAGCACAGGACATCACCGGTCAGTGAACATTTTCACTAAATAATACACTAGATTTAGGTTTGTTTTTCACCAAACCTACCATGAGGCTCGTGGAATAATTAATTACACTTCTGAATTATGCTTTTGAAGAGGTGGTCACCATAAACTGCCATTTTATGACATTACTGAGAACAATTTTTTTTTCACAATTTCTCCATTTGTGTTAAAAAAAGAAAAGAAAAAGAAAAAAGTTATTTAGGGTTATAACAACATGGGTGAGTAAACGATGTCTGAATTTACATTTCTGGGTGAACTATCCCTTTAAGGAAGGAAATATCAGCACAAAATTTGGTTACTTGTTCCATATTTATGCAATACAAATAAATGATGTGTGTCAATAACCTAACAAGCTTCCCACATCTCCTTCCAAATCGTGATGTTTTCTTCCGTGGGATAATACAAAAAAAATTCCACTTGCCTAATGAACAAAAATTTTACTTTTTTACCATAATGATCAGTGTTATGTTTGGAGGAAAAAGGGTGAGGCTTGCAAGCCAAAGAACACCATCCCAACCATGAAGCATGGGGGTGGCAGGATCATGTTGTGGGGTTTCTTTGCTGTAGGAGGGACTGGTGCACTTCACAAAATATATGGCATCTTGAGGAAGAAAAATTATGTGGATATGTTGAAGCAACATCTCAAGACATCAGCCAGAAAGTTAAAGCTCAGTTGCAAATGGGTCTTCCAAATGGACAGTGATCTCAAGCATACCTCCAAAGTTGTTACAAAATGGATTAAGGACAACAATGTCAAGGTATTGGAGTCTCCATCACAAAGCCCTGACCTCAATCCAATAGAAAATGTGTGGGCAGAACTGAAAAAGCGTGTGCGACACCAGTTCTGTCTGGAGGAATGGGCCAAAATTCCAGCAACTTATTGTGAGAAGCTTGTGGAAGGCTACCCAAAAGGATTAACCCAAGTTAAACAATTTAAAGGCAATGCTACTAAATACTAACAAAGTGTATGTAAACTTCTGACCCACTGGGAATGTGATGAAAGAAATCAAATCTGAAATCAATAAATCTCTCTACTATTATTCTGACACTTCACATTCTTAAATTAAAGTGATCATAACTGACCAAAGACAGGGAATGTTTTCTACTATTAAATGTCAGAAATTTTGAAAAACTGAGTTTAAAGGCTAAGGTGTACGTAAACTCAAGACTTCAACTGTATACACCAACGTGAGGGAGCTTCGATATTTCACAGTGGAGTTTATAAATGGGTATAGTTTATAGCATATGTGCTTTTCCCACTGTACACCAGAAATGTTTTGTTGACTTGTTGGGCTCCATCCTATGATGTTTGTTATTCAGTCTGTTCCACACACATGCGCACTCTTCAAAAACCTGTTAGAACGCAGCTTATGTGTGTACATGACCACATAAACAGCTTTCTCAGGGAGAAACCTAGGTGTTTTAAACAGATTTCTCTTAATCCCTTAAATGGCGTAAGAAAATCGTAATTTTCATTTACATGACATTTCAAAATGCAGCTTTCTGCAAAAACCCTGGAATAACCCGCTTTCTTAAGTGCATGTAAACGTGGTCACTGAAGATGTTGATTTTTGAGGAAAGCAGACAGACATTTCTTACCTGCTTATCTGAAATGTCATTTTCTAAAAGGGTTCATGTTTTTCCAAAACTTTAACAACAATGTTTTTTTCTGAATGTTTGATATGATACACAGTGTGTAAATTTGAAAGTGTGCGCAATTAATATAATTTTCTATTAATCAGTGCGTTCATTTGAACTGTTATTATGCACTGTGTAATGTGTTGTAATGAAAAAAAAAATTATCCTATGGACCAACAACTAAATATTTGCACTCCAAGTCTGTTTTATTCCCCCAGTGCACTTGGCATCATAAAAAAAAAAAAATGAAAGTACAGCCTGATAGTCTGACAGGCACTATTAAGTGGCTATATATACAAGCAGACTGTTGGGTTGAGTGTCAAACTACGGGCTCTAATTTCCCAACTCCTGCACCAACCCATATGATCAACCATACCACACAACAACATCAACCAACTAACTTATTATTTTTGTTCTGATTTACCCAATTAAATGGACAACCACACTGTAGGACATGCCTTGCAGGAACATGGCAACCTGTTGTGGTTATATAGAAGATCTAGATTGCTTTGGATGGGATGTTAGGCAGCTGGGCAAGAGACATAGTGCAGATAACTGAGGCTAAGACCTTTCCCCACTTCCCAAATGTACTGCCACTACATTCACAAACACCTCACTGAGATCTGGGGTTGGAGAGGAGGAACGGGAGAGCAGACGCAGAAAAACAGCAGCTCCCCCCAACCCCTCGGAGACACTGAGAAGAGTGATCAATGTCGAGAACGTTGAGGGGGGGCATAGTTGAAATTCTAGGATAATATTTCTCATCCACTTCAACTTAATGTGCTTAGATGAGCAATGCACTAATTTTAGACTGAGTGAGTGTCAAAAGAGAAGGAGTGAGATTAAGAAACAAGTGAAGCAGAGGGTGCAGGAAACTTTTATGGGTGAAAGAGATTTAATCCTCAAGCAAAAGAGAGAAAGAAAAACACAAAAGTGGGACAAATAGAGAGTGGCAGAAACAAGGAAATGAATAACAAACAAAAGAAAGAGGTTGAGGGACAATAGCTTCACACTGTCTCTCGCTGTACACTGTCTACTGGAGTACACTGTACAAACACATTATTTACACAGAATTGTGGCTCAACAGAGTGTGTCTAATCCACAGCAATAGTTTTCACACATGTATGTTTCATATGCATAGTGTTCAGCTTAATTTAACATTAGTACAATAATAAACCATCTTAATGAATCTACAAATGGATATCTATGATATCTAGTCTGCTTGTTACTTTGTTTAATGAAAACCCTGCTGAAAAGATCAGTATAGCTGGTCAACGGCATATATTATGTAATGCTGGTTTGCTTAACCAGCAAGACTTTCTTGGTCAACCAGCTTCACCAGAAAGACCATGCTGGTCGACCAGGTTTACCAGCCAATTTTTGCTGGCTATGCTGGTACACCCGCCAAACCACCACTAACTAGCATAAACTAACCTGAATAGCTGTATTTCGTTTTTTTCAGCAGGGAATTGCACCAATCCCTATTAGCATTGTTATGCTATGAAGTCAAAAAAGGAAGGATGGCCTATTTTTGAAAGAGAAAAAAAAAATATATATATATATAATAAATAAATAAAATCTGCAGTCTGTGTAGTCAGTTTTGTACAACATGAAATCAAGTCAGGCATCTTATACAAAGCAGCAATGCAGATAATGGTACACAGTGCAATAGTACAGCATGTTGTGTAACTGGGAACTTAAAGGGAGTAAACAGATCTGTTGGTCACTGATTTTATGTACAGAGCCATCATAGAAATATCAGAGTACATGATTTCATCTCCACTTTCAATTCGTTTGTTTTTGGCTATTCGGTACATCTACTGGGCAGGGAGGACAATTTATGGTAAAAAAAGGACTTAACTATTGATTCTGTTTCTCATCCACACTTATCATATAGTTTCTGAAGACATTGATTTAAACAATGGAGTCTTATGGATTCCTTTTATGCTGTCTTTATGCACTTTTTAGAGCTTCAAAGTTCTGGCCACAATTCACTTGCATTGAAAGGACCTACAGAGATGAAATCTTCTAAAAATGTTTGTTTGTGTTCAGCAGAATAAAGAAAGTCATACACATCTGGGATGGCATGAGGATGAGTAAATGATTGGAGAATTTCAATATTTGGGTGAACTAACTCTTTAAACTCAGTCACCATTCAGTTTCATTCTATGGAAGAAAAAAAACACAATTAATGGTCTCGGAGGTTAACATTTTGCCTAAAATCTCATTTTGTGTTCTACGTAAGAAAGTCATACAGTATTGGAACAACATGAAAGTTAGTAAATGATTTTGGGGGGAACTATCCCTTTAAAGCCTATAACCTTATTGACAAGCAATTCTAATGCCAGTTTTCAAACTATGGCAAAACATTATGAAAATTGGTTACTCTTTATATTCAGTGGTTTGGACGTCCTTTATAACATCAATGGGTATCTTCATTAACAGCATCAGAGTATAAAAGATCTTTTGCTACTTCACTTACTGGTAGTCCCCCTGAGAGCTAGGCATCACTACTGCTCTGCTGACGGAAACATTTCTCCAGGGGGTTGTAAGGGAGGGAAAGCAACAGGAACATTAACCCTCCAAAGACAAGAATGGCCCCAGACGAGCCAACGCATGCCACTGACCAGGACAGCTCATGATGGAGAGGTATACTGTGATCACTTGCCAGTAATGCCAGTACAGACTGGTGGAAGACAATGATGGACAACAGCACCAGGACACCTGAGAAGAGTGGTGAAAGGGAAATAGAGATGACAAGTCAAATTCAAAGGAAAGTTCAGTATTTCACATTCATCGTCACAACAGACTTGATGTCAATGACATCGAACATCAAACCAATGATGTTTGATATCATTGACATCAAACCTGTTGTAACTTATCTTGACGGGGCATATTTAATGAATGCGAATGCAAATGAGATTTGTAAGCTACAGCGGAGGGAAAGACTTTCAGCAAATAACGATTAAAATTTCAGTCCATAATTTAGCTTCAGAAACATAAAATATAGCGTGGCAGTCATATCTACCACATTTATGATAATATAATGGTACCAGAATTGTGCAAAATTCAGAATAAACTACCTTTCAATTCATGAGTTGGAATTTTAATCGAATTGGCCACGACCCAAGTTGAACTAGAATTAGGATAGGATGTAGAATTTACTGAACTGCAATTCAAAAGAAATTCAACACAGTCGCACTACAGTTTCATTAGTCAAATACATATTTTGTGATAAACAATTAGGTTATCGTTTTTGACCAAGTTTGCCTATTTATTTCCTAATACGTAGACAATTTTTTACAAATGTTTCTCTCTCTAAAAAAATTATACATTAATAAATAAAATTAACATAGCCATTAAACTATTTTGTTTTTGGTGTACGGCACCAGAAATGGTCCACCGCATTTTTTCAGAAAATTTGATAAAAATGGATTCAGAATAGTGACATAAATGAAATACCAATTTCTATAGGTGGCATTTTAAACATTATTACATTTTATATGTATTATTCATTATTAATACTGTAAAACGTGATGTGTTTGTATGAAGTTTGCATTGCTTTTTTATTAAGTTGAATTAATCTACTTCATTTTAAGTAAATTAACTAACCTGCCATGATGTACATGTACATGTTAGATGTACATATGAATTTGACATTTAACAAATACCAATTTAAATTAAGTAACTTTAGGAAGATTAAACTCTCAACTTACACTAGTTCTATGAAAATTGCTTCCTTTATTTACATGGTTTTAAACTGTTACATTTTCTGAGCATCTCATGTACATTTCTATACATATATTTAATGAAAGCAATGCTATTGCTGTCTTAAACAATAATATCAAATTTTTGCTATACACATGAAAACAAATGAAAATATATATATATAACATACATTATTTTAAAATGGCACGAATTGACCTTGACACTTTGTACATTAAAACGACAAGGGTAAAAATCAACAAATTGATCATTTTATTAGAGAAAAAAAAATCTTCCTGATAACGCAAACAATAAGTTACCTACCGTGCCAACAAAATCAACAACAACACTAAATAAAAATATGAAAAATGGCCAAACAATGCAACCATATTATTCATGCCCCATGCATACTGGGACGAAGGACTGAACCATATTTAAACTCAAATAACTCGCTGCTATGCATTCCTGAAAGTTCCCAGGCCAAAATAAATAAATACATAATAAATCAAGTAAATAATCAATGGGGGTTTTTTTCCAGCATTGTTTACTTTAATATGAGACCTTTTTTTTTTTTTTTTTTTTTTTTTTTACAGTGTAATGTTTATGGAAATACACCATTTATTGATGCATATGATAATATGATTACAAGTTTCATGTTATGCAGAAAAATCTAATGTATTATTATTAAAAAAATAAACTTGTTGTATTTTAATTTCATTACACTTTAATTCTGCTTCATTAAATTCAAATTGCAATTCTACATCCTTTTTGCTGCCTCAATTCAAATTCAGTCCAAATTCAGGAATTGAACTAGAATTTAACTGGCATCCTTCTTTCAATTCTAAATGGTGCAAAACCCTGAAATGGTACTTTTTTCTTCTTTTTTTGAGCTTGAAAGCTCCCATTCCAATTAACTATCAATGAATTGGAAAACATCTTCTTAGTATTCCACGGAAGAACCAAAGTCATAAAGGTTTAAAAGAGCATGAGGGTGATTCATGAATTAATTTTTCTGAGAAATTCCTTTAAATGTGACCTCTTTTCAGGTAAAAAGTCTTTCCTCATTCACAGAGCACTCCGTTTTGGTCCATGATGAAATATTAAGCAAATCAACGTCTTCTCTTATTTTTACCTATTGCTCACAGACACCACCATGTGTGCTTTGGGTATTTTCTTGAGATACACCTCAAACTCACAATTGCATATGAGAGTACATTACACATGGCTGGCGCACCCAGTCTGAAACATGGCTAGCTGTGACATTTATGTGGCTGAGGTTTGAACCCAGAGTCCCAGTGTGCTTGCCAAATCCTTCTTAACTATTTCAGATTTGCTGCAAATGAATTATTAGACTATCAGGTGTTTAAAGAGGCTGAATGATGTTTTGAGGTGCTTTATGTCAGTGGAACGGGGTTTATCCTGGAGTATTACCTGAGAGGACGAAGCAGATGGTAGCAGGTTTAAGGAAGAAGGGCACACTCTTACTAAGGGACATGGTGATGCACACAGAGCCCATGACCATTAGAAACAAACTGAGCAAAGCCAACATTGCAGCTGCTATATGCAAACCTAAGAGACAAAAAGAGAAAGCAAGCACTCAGACATGTTTGTTTTCAAACCATTTCTACAAAATTCTCCATTTTACCATCACTAGGCCAAACTACGTATATGGCAAAAATTACATTGACACCCAAACACCCACCCTTTATGTGCTTATTGAACATTTAAAATGCTATTGGCATTTGGTTTTGAAAATTAAGTGGCAAGTATTGTGCTTCTATAGCTTTAAACTCTCAACACATATTTTTCAGAAATTTCTGCAGAAGTTTGTCCTCCTTCACAGCTTCCACTCTTTTGGGATGGTGTGGCGAGGAGGAGGGCTTATCAGACTAGGAGAGGGATAAGGCTGTGCCGGATGTGGCAGTTGGGGAGAGAGAGCGCCACAGGCAGATGCCGTGCGTGTTTCTGTCTTTTTGTTTAAGTTTTCATTAAAATATTACTTTGATGCTTCGTCCGGTTACCGCCTCCTCCTTGCCCATCTCTATACTGTTACAGATGGTTTTCTACTATAGATTTTAAAACATAGCTGCAGGAATTTGATCCCATTCACACACAGAAGCATCAATGAGGTGGCCTGGCTCGCAGTCAAATTCATGTGTTAAATGGGGTTCGGTATTGGTTTTGCAGAGGCCAGTCAAGTTCTTTCACACTAGTCTCAGTAACCCTAACCCCTCTCTTTTTGGATCTCGCTTTGTGCACAGGGACTAATAAGTCTTTACACACATCCTTATCTCATGAAAATTACCCCAAAAAGATGAGGCTGAGAAAAAAAGTATTCTAGAAATGATTACTATTCACAGTCAGCTACGATGAATTGAATCCAAGAGTGAAAGTGTCCAATAACAGAGTGGTTACTAAGATTAAGTGAGTAGTATTGGGCTGGTCATGTGATTCTAACATGGCAGTGCTCATGAAGGGGACCCTCTCTATGTAAAATAAAACAGCTTTTATAATGTTACTGATATGACTGGAGCTTTTATCTCATGTGAGTGGTCATGATTTTATACATGTTTCAAAATTACAATTAATTTCTTTAGAAGTAAAACTTCATAAATGTGGAAAAATGTACTGAGTGCACTTTTAAGGTTAATGCTCAATCAAGTTTTAAATCAACAAATCTTACCTCCCTACCCTTATGCCCAAAGTATGCTACAGTTTTGATGCTAACGCTTAGTGTTACATAGATAAAGTCAAACGTGAACCTGTCAAACTATACTTTATATGACTGTGCGCAAACACAGGTAGTTGGCACATGCACACTACGACTGCTATGAGATACAGGAATATTTCTCTTCTGGAGTTTAGAAACATAAGATGTCTTTATATTCCTTCAGACTAGTTGTAAAAAATGCAGGAATCTCCAGACCTCCTCACACACACATTCTTGATGTGCACATCCACTGTTTACTTCACCACTGGTCTAATGAAACAAAAATGTAACTGTTTGGCCATAATGACCATCATTATGTTTGGAGGATAAAGGGTGAGGCTTGCAAGCTTAAGAACACCATCCCAACCATGAAGCATGGGGGTGCCAGGATCATGTTGTGGAGGTGCTTTGCTGCAAGAGTGACTGGTGCACTTCACAAAATATATGGCATCATGAAGAAGGATAATTATATGATATATTGAAGCAACATCTCAAGACATCAGCCAGGAAATTAAAGCTTGGTCGCAAATGGGTCTTCAATTGGACAATGATCTCAAGCATACCTCCAAAGTTGTGGCAAAATGGCTTAAGGACAACAAAGTCAAGGTACTGGAGTGGCCATCACAAAGCCCTGACCTCAATCCAATAGAAAATTTGTGGGCAGAACTGAAAAAGTGTGTGTGAGCAAAGAGGCCTACAAACCTGACTCAGTTACACCAGTTCTGTCTGGAGGAATGGGCCAAAATTCCAACAACTTATTGTGAGAAGCTTGTGGAAGGCTACCCAAAAGGATTAACCCAAGTTAAACAATTTAAAGGCAATGCTACTAAATACTAACAAAGTGTATGTAAACTTCTGACCCGCTGGGAATGAGATGAAAGAAATCAAATCTGAAATCAATAAATCTCTCTACTATTATTCTGACACTTCACATTCTTAAATTAAAGTGATCATAACTGACCAAAGACAGGGAAAGTTTTCTACGATTAAATGTCAGAAATTGTGAAGAACTGAGATTAAATGTATTTGACTAAGTTGTGTGTAAACTTCTGACTTCAACTGTATGTTACATGGGATGATTTTAGTTTTTGGTGAAATATTCCTGTAAAGATTTTTCATCACTTTAAAATTAAGGGGCCTAACCAAACGTATTCATTTTAAGGGTGTACACATTTTTGGGCATATATTTTGTTCGGGTGAATTCACTTGCTGCCAATGTGTTTGTAAATTGAAATTTTCTCTTGAAAAGAGATAAAATATCATAAATCCTTGTGTTTGACAGGACAGTAAGGTAGAAGTAAGAGGTGAAGATAGGGAGAGTGAGAGACATGGATCAGGGGGAGGAGACAGAGACACATGACTGATTTTCAAAGAGAGAAACAGCATGGAATGAGAGAAATGAAATAGGAGAGAGAGGAAAGAAAAGAAAGAAGAGCATAACATACAGAAAGCAGAGAGAAAAGAGGGCACAGTATACAGGAAGAAACACTACAGATCTTACCCTTTTCTGTTGATTTATGAAATATGACAGTATTCTCCCCAGAAGTGTAGAGTTTGAAGAACGTGCAATTAGATTCTAAGAGCAAAAGAAAATGAGAAAGAGGGGGTGAAAATGTGCAGAATAGATCAGAGAAACAGAATAAGGCACTTCAGTTTTCTGCTGTAAGCCCTGTGAGGATCATTGTGTATTAATGCAATGAGGACACAAAGCAGCTCGCTCACATATGGCACTGAAAGAAAGAGAGAGACAGATGGAGTGGGAGGGAACAAGACTGAGGCAGATGGAAAAAGACGATGAAGGGCAGAACAAGGAAGAGAGAAGACAGACTCAGGTTAAAATATACAAAATAAAATACACATTCGCTTTCCTTCTCATCCTTCTTAACTTTCTTGCTTTTTCACTCATGTCCTCTATATTTAGATTTGACTCTGGTTTGCTGTCAGCTTTATCCAACCATGTGCAATACAAATGAACTTCCTGCTAGAACAGTGACCAACAAACCAAAATATACATATATTGAATTTGCTGTCATTGACAACAAGCCTTGCAAAGTACACAGTTCTATGCATTCATATGCAGTACATGTTGAATGGGCTGCTCTAGATATGATTAGCATAGAGCTGGTAATGTTATACTGAAAAGAGCTCTTAAAAAATAGCATTTCTTGGTTTTCTGCATTAATTTGTCAAAATGTGATCTCATCTTCATCAAAGTCACAAGTACAGACAAACACAATATGCTTAAGCTAACAGCACACAAACAATTGCAAGCTTTGATGTCTTCATAAAACATCCCTTTATAGAAATCATTCACAGTGGAAAACGTAAATGAACCCTTGGATTTAATAACTGGTCTATCCTCCTTTGGCAAGAATAACCTCAACCAAGCATTTCAGCTAGTCAAGCCATTTTTATTTGTAGAGCGTCTATCACAACACACATCGTTTCAAAGCAGCTTTACAGAAAATCATGCATTAACAGAAAATGAAGCCGTAATATCTATAACGTCTTATCATCATTGTGTAATTTGATTAAATACGATTATGAAGTGTGTATAAAAATAATTAAATAATGATTGTATTTAAATAATTAAATTAGCTCTGGATTAGACATGCACAAAATTCAGAAGGAATTTTGGACCATTCTTCTTTACAGTACTGTTTCAACTCAGCCATATTTTTAGGCTTTCTGGTGTGAACATCTCTCTTGAGGTCATTCAACATTATCTCTATTGGGTTAAGGTCTGGGCTCTGATTTAGCCACTCCAAACGGTGGGTTTTCTTTTTTTTAAGCCATTCTGTAGTGGATTTATGTAGATGTTTAGTATCACTGTCCTGCTGCATCACCCAAATTCTACTAGCTTCAGCTGGCACACAGCTACCCTGACATTATTCTTTAAGATATCTTGATAAATTAGTGAATTCATTTTTCCCTTGATAATGGAAAGTAGTCAAGGCAGTACCAAATCATGATGCTTCCTCCACCGTACTTCACCATTGGGATGATGTTTCCATGTTTGTCTGCGGTGCCATTTTTACTCCATTCGTAGTGCTGTGAGTTCTTCCCAAAAAAATTCAACCTTAGTTTCATCGGCCCACAAAACTTTTCCCAGTAGCTGTGGAGTGTCAAGTTGGTCTTTGGCAAACTTCTGGTGTGCAATATTGTTTTTGTTGGAAAGCAGTGGATTACTTTGTGGTGTCCTGCCATGGAAACCATGCCTATTTAATGTAGCTCTGGAGTGTCAATTTGGTCTTTGGCAAACTTCAGGTGTGCAATATTGTTTTTGTTGGAAAGCAGTGGATTCCTTTGTGGTGTCCTGCCATGGAAACCATGCCTATTTAATGTTTTCCATATAGTAGACTCAAGAACAGAGATGTTAACCTTTAGCTGTCACTCTAGGGTTCTTTTTTACATCATTGAGCATTTTACAGTGCGCCCTTCGAGTCATCTTGGCTGGACGGTCACTTCTAGGATGAGTAGCCACAGTACTAAATCCATTTATAGGCAATTTGTGGGGAGATTAATATCTCTCGTCAAGCTCTTTGACATAACTTTGTAACCATTTCCAGCTTTATGTAAAGCAACAAGACTTAATCGTAGGTCTTCTGAGATCTCTTTTTTACAAGCCATGGTCCACGTCAGCAAACTGTTTTAGTGCTTTTTATAAGTCAAAGTAGCTCTAACCCACACCTCCAATCTAGATTCATTAATTGGATGCCAGGTTTGCCAACTCCTGACTCTAATTAGCTTTTGTTGATGTCATTAGCCTTGGGGTTAACATATTTTTTCCAACTTACACTGTGAATGTTTGAATGATGTTTTCAATATGTACAAGAACAATACAATAATTTGTGTGTTACTAGTTCAAACAGATTGTGTTTGTTCATTATTGCAGTGGTTCTCCTGGAGGCCACCCAGCACTGCACATTTTGCATGTCGCCCTTTTCTGACACAACCAATTTACGCCTTGGAGTCTCCATTAACGAGCTAAGGAGTTGAATGAGGTGTGTTTGATTGAGGAGACATGCAAAATGTGTATTGTTGAGGGGCCTCCAGGACAGGTTTGCAAAACACTGAATTATTGTAACTTTTACTATTGTAACCCAGATTTTAAGACAAATTTATACATAAATGCAGGTAATTCCAAAGGGTTCACATATTTTTTCTTGCCACTGTTCATACAGAATGTGTTCACATTTAGACTTCCCACAAATACGATACATGGATAATGCACTGCCTGGCCAAAAAAAGAATTTCGTACTTTAATATTTCGTTGGACCACCTTTAGATTTGATTAAAGCACACAATTGACGTGGCATTGTTTCAAAAACCTTATGCCATGTCAAAACAATTATTTCCATCCAGAGTTGCATACATTTTTGGCCGAGATCTTGTATTGATGATGGCAGAGTCAAACCACTCCGTAAAGTCTTCTCCAGTACATCCCAAATACTTTCAATGGGGTTAAGGTCAGGACTCTGTGGTGGCCAATTCACGTGGGAAAATGTTTCCTCATGCGCCCTGAACCACTCTCACAGTTTGAGCCTGAGGAATCCTGACATTGTCGTTATTTTCCAAGACCACCGGATACGTCTTCCAACATAGTTGTCTAAGAAATGAGAAGCTACACACTGCATCAGTAAGCTCTGAGGTAAATTGCAGCATTACAAATTTTGTTTTGAGACAAAAAAGTTTTAGAAAAATCAGACAAAAAGACAACGGTACAAGATTGTTTATGTGGCACGGTGGAGGGCGGGACCGGCGCGTGATTACGCACGCCGGTCCCGTATTAGGCTAATTAAGCCGTCAAGAGGGATAAAGGCCACTCGCAGATGGCGATCGAGAGAGAGAGCTCAATTACGGACGTCCGTTATCTTATGTGTTTGTCTTTTGAGTTCTCCATTAAACCTTTAAGTTATATGTTAAGCCGGTTTCTCGCCTCTTCCTTGCCCATGAATTTGATCTGTTTTACAGTTTACTTAACGTTTTTCATGAGGGCACGAACTACAGTCCCATGAAGTATTGCGAATAACAATTAAATTAAATGTGATGGTAATATCATGGTGTGATGGTAAAACATATTGATTTTAGGTTGATGATTTTAAGTAAATAAACATTATATTTTACGTTTATTTTTTACGCAAAATATTCCGATATGTACAAAGGGTTTTAACCAAGTTTTGCAGGCTTTGTTGGCCACAGTTCTCAGAATGGTGGACCTTTTCTGCTGGTCCATGATTATTGTAGTTGTTCATCAGGAATTATGCATTCAAAAATAATTTTTAAACAATGATGTTGAAATAACTCTGACTGATGGCTTCAACAGAAGCATATACAATTGATGAAAACCTTGAAACTCATGTTAGGTCAATCTTTAAAGGTTTATTAGTTATCATTAAAAATCAATTTGTCTATGGCCAAAAATCAATGGGTTTTTACTTATGAACCAGACTGTTGCACAGTAACTTACTGCTTAATGAATACTGCACAGTATACACTGTCTGCTGTGCACTATTTTTTAATGTCATGTGAAACAGAATGCATTATGCAAAAATGTTTTAAACAGTAGTATTCAGCATTGTTGTCACGTTATACTGTGTTGCATGCTACAAGTGGTGTCCCGTTATCGTAAATAGCTATTTTTCATAAAATTTTGTGCAAACATTTTTCAACTCAGGCAGTCCGTTTAAATACAGTCAAGAAATATATTTTAAACTTGTGCTTAATATTACTTCCGGTTCATTCATCACACTAGAAATCGACGGTCAAGTCAAACATATTGCAATGTGGAATACAGTACCCAGTGCAATGCGCTTCGTTGTATATTGCACATTTTGGCAAGCAAAGGAGGTCATCTGGGTATTAATCTACACATATAGAAAATGTACTAACTGTGCACAGAATACAGCAGAAACAGTGCAAGTACTATGGAAGTATGCTATTCTGAACATAGCCAGAGAGTGAGTGAGTGAGTGAGTGAGTGAGTAAGATAAAGTGAACAAGTGCTCTTACCTCCAGGCAGTTCTGCTGGTCCACAGCTCTCTCTCTCCGGGTCAATATCTGACACCCATAGTGTGCGCACACATGATTTCCAAAGGCCGTAATGTGCCATCTCACACGTTTGGTTGTTCCTGAAGTGTTTTGGCTGAGAAAGCTCTGCCCAAAACTCTGTGCCCATGCCCAGTACCGTCAGAGTTACACCAATGATGGCGACGAAAAATGCCAGCTTGATCTTGCCCTCCTGGCTGTCGCTCATTCGAGGGGGCCTTGGCCTTTTAGCACCGCGCCCACCCTTACTTCCTGCCCCACCTCCTCTCCCATCCTCATCCTGCTGTATAAAAAAGTTTGACCACATGGCAGCCCCAACCTTTTAAAGATGTGGGGCAAAACTCCCAGAAGAAGACAATCTGCAATGACTACTGCAAAAAAAAACTAAGACTAAAGAGATTAGACTGGAGTAAAGTGGGTGAATAAACAATGAAAAGAGAATGCAGAAAAGTGTATTAATAGAAGGCTCAAAAATGGAAAAAGAGATGACAGTGAAATAAAATGTTCTGTGATGTAAAAATAATCCAGTGTACAAGAAATCCAAGTGACAGACGCTCCTTTCTAAAGAGCGTAGAGTGAGAATTGACTGATGTCTAGAAAAGAGGGAAGGTAGTAACAAGACAGGAATAAATGGGTGATGAGATGAGAGACTGGATTGAGGCCTTATAGAGTGGTAAAAGAAGATACATTCCTCTTTTTGATGCACCTACAGGAGCGAGAAAAAGACAGTAAGTACAGAGAACCACAAATTTATCAGAGATCTACACTATAATTATTAGTGACTAGACAATATTGCAGGAGCAATTCAGACTGAATTCATTCTTGTAATGGAAATTGTAATACCCTTGCTGATAAGACCAGCTTATACCTGCAAGTAGGGCTGAAACAATTAGTCGACGTTATCGACAACAAAAAATTGTGGACAAATTTTAGTTATCGAATAGTCAATTAATCTCATTTAACATAATATGAGATCGTATGAAATTCTATTGATGGAGCAGGAGAGGACATTACAGCACGTGCCTGACTGAGGAGAGAGAAAACACAACTCAGACCAGACGCACACTAAACTTTCCAAATAGCTACAGGTGATGTAGATTGTGAAGTGTGAGGGAATAATTCCAGTTTTATTTAATTATTAAAGTTCAAATAATAAGGAAGCTGGTCATGTAAATAACTAAAAAGTCTGTGCAGTCAGCACCTCTTCTATGAGTTGCGCAAAGTGTCCCGATCTAAGGGGGAGTGATTGAAACGGCAGCTGGATGATGCACACTCTGCCGCGGGGATGCTCATCCCTTGAGCACACAGTTAATGCAGCTAGATTATAACATGATGGCTCGTGACTTATTGAATCATAATATATGTCACTATGCATTTCTTATCATCAAGAAAATTGGCAATATGCAGATTTATTAATAAGAAAGAGTTTGTTTTTTAGTGAGTTAAAGATGGATTGAAGCGAACAGAAAGGTGAAAGAGGGTAGTCTTCACCCCATTATACACTGCAACAAAATACATTTTTGATTTGTTTTTGTTTTGGCTTGTTTTCCCATATAAAAATCAAAAATTCCTTTAAAACAACATAAATTTACTTTAGCAGCTAGACTGCAGAAGAAAAAATTGTTATCTGAGAATGTTGAATATAATATTAAAAATACAATTATTTAAAAATATCTAAAAATCCTTTAAAAAAAATGTATATTGCTGAGAAGCAATATATAAGATATTTAGACATACTTTTAGAGAATAGATCTATATTTTGTCTTTACTGCACTCGCAGATGTATATCCAAGTGAAAAAATACACTGGCAGTGAAAAATGTGATTGTGGCAACACTTTTGCAAAATTATATTTTGTGGTTCATTACGCAAATCGTGGCGTTCCCAGGTGAAATGTCCACTCAGTGGAGATAAAAGAGAGTTAAATGTTCTCCCTAACAGATGAGGTTAAGATTAATGCTCTATCTAGTTTTAAATCGCCAAAACCTGCATCCCTACCCTAAACTTAACTGACTGCATCATAAAAAGCAAATATGAGATGAAAAATAAAGCAATAGCTGAAGGAACAACATCATTTTGTTGTGCTTCAATGACACTTTCAGCTCACGTTTCGACTTGTGCCTACACTGGCAGCCAAAAGTTTGGAATAATGTACAGATTTTGCTCTTATGGAAAGAAATTGGTACTTTTATTCACCAAAGTGGCATTCAGCTGATCACAATCATTATTCAGGACATTAATAATGTGAAAAATTACAATTAAAATTGAAACTACTTCAGAGTTCTCATCAAAAAAATCCTCCACATGCAGCAATGACAGCTTTGCAGATTCTTGGCAATCTAGCTGTCAGTTTATCCAGATACTCAGGTGACTATTCACCCCACACTTCCTGTAACACTTGCCATAGATGTGGTCATGTCGGGCACTTCTCACACATCTTACAGTCCAGCTGATCCCACAAAAGCTCAGTGGGATTAAGATCCATAACACTCTTTTCCAATTATCTGTTGTCCAATGTCCGTTTCTTGGTCCACTCTAACCTTTTCTTTTTGTTTTTCTGTTTCAAAAGTGTCTTTTGCAGTTCTTCCCATAAGGCTAGCAGCCCTGAGTTACTGTTTTACATTAAACTGGTGTTGAGCGGGTAGACTTCATTGAAGCTGTCAGCTGAGGACATGTGAGGCGACTATTTCTCACACTTGAGACTCTGATGTACTTATCCTCTAGTTTAGTTGTACATCTGGCCTTCCACATCTCTTTCTGTCCTTGATAACGTCAGTTGTCCTTTGTCTTTGAAGACTTTAGTGGACACCTTTTATGCAATCTTCAGTTTTATGGCAGTTTCAAGCATTGTATAGCCTTCATTCCTCAAAACAATGATTGACTGACGAGTTTCCAGAAAAGCTGTTTCTTTTTGCCATTTTTGACCTTAAAATATGCCAGTCTATTGCATACTGTAGCAACTCCAAAACAAACACAAAGACAATGTTAAGCTTCATTTAAAGAACCAAATAGTTTTCAACTGCATTTGATATAATGGCAAGTGATTTTCTAGTACCAAATTAGCAATTTAGCATGATTACTCCAGGATAAGGTGTTGGAGTGATGGCTACTGGAAATGGGGCCTGTCTAGATTCGATCAGTACCAATTTCTTTCTTGTAAAGCTTGTAAAATTTGTTTATGTAATGTAAATTTAAAATCATACTTTAAGTCAAAAGGTACGTGTTTATGAACTGATAATCTGTCATTTTACCAGTGATTTCTGTGAAAGGGAATAAAAGGATTTCTGGTTCATTTTACAAGGAAACTGATGCGACACTTTGAACAAGCCATATGAAAGTATTTTTGCTAAAATTTTGGTATATTAATGTGAGTCTATGAGATCATAGACCATGAACTTCCTGGTAAAGCTGGTCAAGCAAAAGGAACCTTGCTGGTTAAGCTAGTTTAGAAGCCTGGTGGGGAAACCAGCAAACCATCATCCCCAACACAACATATGCTGGTGACCAGTAACACATACAGGCACTGCATGTGGCATAAAGTTATATTAGTAGTACTTAGATCAGTGGTACATTTATTACTGATTTGTTTCTTTACTATTTATTGTCATAATCAATCCAGTTATTAATGGCAGTGGCACAGAGAACAGCACAAATACCTGGAAACTGGCATTATATCTTAGTCATCTATGGAATAAGCAAACAGGCAATAAGCTTTCAGGGAAGGTTAATATGCATCACGATTAGGTCACATTGTCTGCGAATTAACTCCGCCAGATCCCGCTGCAAGATATCAACACATACCCCGCCAGCCTGTTTGATCTGTGCCATTTTAAGGCCTCATAAATACCTGAGCATTACATGTACAGAGAACTATTAGATCTATGGATATTGGGATTTAAGGTTTTGTGATATTCTAAAAACAGACAATTTTTAGGCAATGTATTAAAATAAATCCAATTTGTAGATGGCAAATGCTGGGGTTTTGGTGTTTGGCTGTGAGTCCAACAATACGGGAGTCTGGCAATAATCATAATTAAAAATAATTTGAAGGCATAAGTGTATAAGCATTTCAGCTGACTACAAACTGTTGTTGTTCAGATAGATGTAAAATTAGATATAGAGCAAAAGAGTTTGGTTCCATTTAACATTGCGCAAGTTACAGAAAGTTGAGACACCACAGGCAGTTTAAACTCTACACATGATTTAGAGATGTAACACAGGCTACAATTAACCAACTAAAATCTCCTCAAACCCATTTTCTATATTACCCCAACTCTGTCATATTTTGTCTCAAACCAATTACCCTTTAATAAGTAAACTACATTGTTAGCAGCATCTGTTTGCATCAAAAATGGAAAAGCCACGACTCTTATATAATAAATATAGTCGCAATCGGCAATTGTCCGGGCCAAGCACAAATGGACAAATAACAAAAATAATCAGATTGGAGAGGAAAGATCCTATGGAATCCTAACTCAAACCCTAACCCTATATGCCTTAATCACAGTAGCACAAACAGTATTTTCTTAAATTACAGCACCCCCATAGTTCTCTTGTTCATGTGTTTTAAGCTTTGTTAGGTCAATAAGTAATTACAGGCCACACCCACAAAGGTATTGCTTATTGGTTTAAATCTTCCGAACTACTAAACTAATAAAAAATTTTGATAACTTTTTGTCAGGATGGTCTGAAGCAAAATTTTGTGTGAATTGAAGAAACGGCCTAGGAAGAGTTTGAAAAAGTAGGTTTTTCAAAAAAATCATTGTGGTTGAAAAGTTTCATGCAGAAATAGAAATACATGTGACCATATGATTTGGAGGCAGTGAAGGATTTGGAGAATCTAAGAAAAATTATTTTAGCCAATATGGTTTCAGAGTTATTATTAAAAACATGAATTAGCTTATTATAGTGCCACCATGTGGTCGATTACCACAATATTTTATATAAAGCTTTGTGTGGATTTCATGAGCATCGGCCATTCACAACTCAAGTTATTAGCGCGGAAAATTGATTGGCTGCTGGCGACGATTTTGGTTGATTTATCAAATCAATATTTGAAGGATATGTTAGCACTTTTTTTAGTTGTAGTGCCCCTTATGGGCAGAACTGAAAGGAAATTAGCATGCATCCTCAATATGGCCCGTTGACCATGTGTAGCGAGTTTCATTATGTTCATTATGTGTTGAGTAGATATTGATCAATGAATCAAACTGTGTTCTACCAGATAAATTGTATCACTGATATCTTTGGAATGATTTGACATATCAATATTCTACACGCAAATGACTTATTATAGCACCTTTAGTGCTTGGCCCCCCTAATATGTTGGTGAAACCAACATAATACACTCCTTGCATAAACCAGATGACACCCAGAGGCAAAAATCCAGCCCAAGACGGCAGACAGGGAATTATGTCAGAAGGTTTTGGCAGCCATAATGGAAGAAACCAATTATCATTTTGAAGTAACTAGGCTTCAGCACCAGACCACACACACTCACACATTTAGTGAATTAGAATCAATAAACACAATGCATAAACATCTCTTATCACAATAAATTGCATGGAGACCTATGACGTCTAAGTGTTTACAGTGTACCTAAAGCAATGTATCAGATAACAAGACTCCGACAACATAACTTGACTATGATACCATGGGGCCACAAAGCCACATCAAGTCACATGCCCAACAAAGTTTTCAAGCAAAATAATAATAATAATAATCTATCATTTTTTTCATTCAGGTCAATAAACATACAACATGTTCATGTATTCTAAATTTCAATTACCAAATTTATCAAAAGTTTTCATCCAACAGCCACCCTGAGAGCACATCAATTTTTAAACTGTACAACACTGAAATATTAAATATAAGGCTGGCATAGATTTTTTTTTTTTTTTAAAGCTGTAACAGTATGCATGTGCGCAGCAAGCTTTAGCAGCAATAAGAGCAATTAATTCCTGACCTGTTCTGTGTGGTTGAAGATCTGATGACTAGATACTAGAAAATAAGCTGTGAAGGTAAGAGAGGGAGGGACGTCCGTACAGAAAGAGAGAGAGTGAGTGAGTGAGAGAAAGCGAGTGGCAAGAACTGGGGCTCACACAATCAAGTTGTAGAAAATATTATGGAATGAATGATAGCTTATGGGTAGAGGTTGAAGATGGGTCCAGCAAGAGTATTTTTCATTGCATGTCCAGAATTTTCGGTTTTCCTGTTTTGAACACAAGTGTATGTTGTTGAGAGTTCTGCATGTGTGTGGGAAAGAAAGTTGAGTGTATGTCAGTTGATCCATGAATGTTTGCGTATGTGCATGGGCAAGAGTTCTATTTTGGACAAACACCTGTTAATGACATTAAGTGCGCGGGAGTTACAGTTGCAGAGAAAGGAAAGAGAGAGATTACTGTTTATATGGCAAGAGAGAGCAGCTGATTAAATATATAAGCGTTAGATCAGCATAGAAAGTAATAGCACTATACAAATAAATTGAATTAAACTAAACAAAAGTATGGGGTGTGCAAGAAAATAAAGGATGTAATTGAATAAGTTTAGAAAGGTGGTTTAGAAGTTATAAAAGGATAGACATGAAATATAAGGCATTACAAATGATAGGGGTGATGTAGTAAAACGAAGAAAGAAGATCAGAACTATGTTAACAGACCATCGGAAGTGACTTCTTATAGGTCAACAAAACAAGTATTTTTGTAACCAACCATTGTTTTGGATGAGAAAATATTGCTGTGAAGACGGAGCACAAGCACACAGGTATCACAGGTTTATCTGCATTAAAAAAGGTGCACATTTTAACTTGTTCGGAACCCCGAGCACACTCAGACAGGAAGAATGTTTGTTTTTTCCCCCCACGTTGCTTAAGGGTGGTTAAATCTGAAATCAATTATACCACAATAATAGAACAGCATATAACAAAGTAGATAATTCATCTAATGACACATAAGGTTGTAGAGGGAAAAAAACATGTCTAAACAAATCTCTTAAAACCATGCTGAATATATAGTTGTGCTTTAGGATATTCCTTTTACATTTAGCAATTACCTCAAAATACATTTTAAATCAAACAAATTGTGAGGTTCATAGTGCCATAGTTACTAGCTCTTCCTCTAAAGCATCATTGAAGCACTCTCCTAACTTTTCCAAGCAGACTGGTAAAATCTGTCCTCCCTGACTCCTAGAAGTTGGGTATCAGCTTATCGAATTGAAACTTTTCACCAGCTCTTGCCAATTCTTCTAACAGTATGCTTTAGCTGGTCATTAAATAGTCCGTGGGTGTGCCATCACTAACACTCAGGAGACCAATGGGTGAAAGTTTTTTTATGCTGCATGCCTATATAATAAAATTAATGCATTTTCATAGAACCTTCTTATAAGCGGTTAAATAAATTAATTGACTGCTATAAAATTTAATACAAACAGTTAATATTCTTATATATAAAGAATCTGAATTGTAAAGCACATTGAACAACTTTTTCAGCAATTAAGCATTTTAAGACAATTCATAAAAATACAAGATCTGCAACCAACATATTTCCACTGACATGTTTTCCTTTTTTATTATTAATTTGAGAAAGAAACATTAACATATAACCCCCCCTCACCCATTGCTCTTAATACTCAGATACTGTATGAGAACTATTCCATTTTGAATTGCGCAGTGCAGAATAACAAGACCTGTTAGCACTATCTGCTGGCAGAACAGAATAAATGTGTTCATTTCCAAACGCATTGAGTGTATTTCACCAGATCAATTTTCTGGTGCTCTTAAATAAACACACTGTATTCAGTCAGCTCATCATATTACAGTAAAAAAAAAAAAAAACAGTAGTGGACAGTTAGATACAGAATGTATATAAAAAAGAAATAACAGACAGACAAGTTTCTTTTTCATTATGTACAAATTTGGTTAGATTGGGCCAGGATAGTGGAGTTCACGAGAAACAGCACAACTATTATAAAAGGAGGGAAAGGTAGAAGGAAAGGGAAAGAGGGGATTGGAGGAAAGACAGTATAGACATAATTGGTAATATTCACCCTCTACACGATTTCAGTAGTGGCCTTACCTCATATATGCATGGTGTCAAGAAGAGACCCAGAAACTCCTCTTGCTTCACACATTTAACCTCTACAATTAAACACGGAAGTCTCATTTCACAGCCTAAATAAAACCATTTCCCAAAAACAAAGAATTCTCTCTTCAAATACCCCCCTCTCACCTCCTTGTTTTTTGAGTGTAACATTCATTTTCGTTGTTGTCATTGTTGCACTCCCCTCAGTTTCCTTCACTCACTGCATTATATCCTCCTCTCTCACTCCTATCTGACCAGTCTGGCTCAAAGTGTGTGAGCTGTACAGATGATAGAGTAGGTTTTTAATACATTGAGAAAAAAATGACACAAAAAATTACTATGGACCAAAAATAAGCTGCAAGTTTAGTGACATGTCTAATTTAATCCTTTTCTGTAGACTTTAAAAATGGTAAGGTCTGAAATCCCATGTTAAAGTTCTGCACATACTTGAAAATTGTTGTCGTCCTAAAAAACAACACTCATGATTGATGCACTATATTCTGCCCAATCACAAGTAATGTTTTCAGTCTGCCAACTAAAAAAAAAATGCTCACACCCTCTCAGACCTCATATATCTATGAAATAAGGGTTTTCCGAGAGATTGAAATCACACCATCTGTGTTGCGTCTCTATGTCACTCTCGCTCTTGATTCAGTCTCTACCAGAAGTCGCGGCGGTGGTAGGCATCAGGGTCACAGTATTTGGTCACCACCACTCTGTTGGCAAATTTCCTTCCTGTTAATCCTTGCATGGCCTTCTGGGAGTCAAACACTGACATAAACTCCACAAAGATCTAAGACAAATTAAAAGGGAAACAAACACCAGTTTTTAACTGTTTAATTTCAAATTGTACATTCACATGTACAAGTAGGTGTCAAACCTTTCCAGTGCCAGGAATTTCTAAACCATCAACAGGCCGTGGGATCTCGATGCTCTTGACCTGGCCGTATTTGGAGCACTCATCTCTGACGTCTTCAACGATTTCCTCATACTCTTCATCATCCAGCAGCTCCTCTGGTGCCACCATGTTCATCAGACACAACACCTCTGTAGGAATGCCTCCCATCTGAGTCACTGAGGTGTTCATAAGACCTGGTACTTGTAAGGTGACTGGAGTCTGGTTTATGCCCGTCTTCAGAGGGAGGAACAAAGGAATGGGAACAAGAAATGGGAGATGAAAAGATTCCTTATTCTAAAGTTTATATGGAGTACATCAGAGCTCAGCAACTCATAAAGGTACTCAAGTTGCACAAAAATTTGATAAACACATTCACACTCTCCCTTACCAGTGTGGTGTTTTTTGAGCCAACGCTTGCTCTCTGGACCAGGAGTTTCTTGTCACCAAGCTGCATGCCGTTTAGCCCCGCAATGGCCTGTGACAGTGAACAGTGTGCCTTGGAGAGGTTAATATAGGTGTCAATTAACCGCTCTGATACGCCTCATCTTTGCCCCTATTCTAGCCCATGAGGTTTAATAATGTTGTAAGCTTATGTAATTTGCTGAGGAATTTTAGACTAACTATACACAGCCGTTCAAATTATTGGGGTCACTTGACTGAAATGTTTCTCATTATATAATTTTTTTTTAAATAAGTAGACAAAAATAGAAGTGTGTCAACATATTAATTTATTTCATTACAAAAATACAATTTTATTTGAAAAAAAAAAGTTTGAAATTGTTGACTTGGACCAAATAATAAAGAAAAGCAGCCAATAGGTGCCCAACATAGATGGGAACTCCTTCAATACTGTTTAAAAAGCATCCCAGGGTGATACTTCTAGAAGTTGGTTGAGAAAATGTCAAGAGTACATGACTGCAAATTCTAGGCAAAGTGTGGCCACTTTGAAGATGCTGAAATATAACACAGTTTTGATTTAGTTTTGATTTTTTTTTAGTCACAACATAATTCCCATAGTTCCATTTCTGTTATTCCATAGATTTGATGACTTTACTATTACTCTAAAATGTAAAAAAAAAATACAAATTATAATAACGAATGAGTAAGTGACCAAAAACCTTTGAATGGCCGAGTATGTTTTTAATGCTTACAAAATTTAGATCTAAATGGGGTTGGAGTATTAATCTGTTTTTTTTCTACATCACCTGGTCACTGATATTGACGTCAACATATTCACAGAAGGCATAGCCTTTAGAGAGACCTGTAGCGCTGTCTTTCACAAGGTTAAAGGCCTTCAGGGGACCAAATGATGTCAGCAATTCCTTCACCTGTAGAACAGCAGAAATCAACTTTAAGATTACAGCTTTTTTACTATCACAGGGAATTAAATACGTAAATACTGATCCACAAGCTCCTTTAATTAAAATGAATTAAATGAATATTTTACAAGTTACAGAAAAAAAGGAAAATGCTCTCCGGAATGAGAAAGGTGAACTGAATTAAAAGGCCTGAATTTTAGAAACTTTCAATGCATCACTTAGGTTGTGAGGATAGAAAAGTTTCATAAATATTCTTGTAAAGCATGACAACAAAGGGGCTGTTCACACTGAATGTGTTTTTGCATCCATCTGCACCTTGATTTTTTGAGTGTCTTGCACAGAAGATGCTGTCAACTACAAAGAACTTGACCTTTTTAAAATGTGTTGAGACACCTGACTTCTGTTCCATATCTGTACTCCATATAGACTTAATAATTACTCTGTTCCACGCATCTAGCTTTTAATGCAAAACTAGTGCTGACAGTCGATTAATCGCATAATTTTTCAGTTAATCTCAATTAATCCCAGTTTTTGAAAGTGCTGAAATTCAACTATATATATTTTTTTTCCTGTAAAAATACATTTATTTCAATTTTAGGAAATAAAAAAAATAGGTAACAACATAATGCTTGTGGCATGGGGGGCGTGGAAAGGGAGAGCAGTTAGGTTTGTCACCAGGGTTGTGATTACTCTAACACCTGTCTCTCGTTCTAGTGATGGCGTAGGGAGACCATGGGTGGAAACATTATCACAAAGGTTCAACCCTAGTTCGACCAGTGTTTACGCTGGTTTATGCTTTATAAATAATAAATGCATTCATTGTGATTTTAAAAAAATTGCGTTAAATTTTAATTAATCACAAATTAATTTTGACAGCTCTAGCAAAAACACATTCGGTCTCAACAGCCCCTTAGTCTGTCATTTGCACACCTATCAGGGGTTAAAGACCACACATCCACAAAAGACATTACGCCATATCAAGTCATACAAATAGTTCTGGTAAAAAAATAATTCATAGTTTTGATTGAACTTGAACATAAGGCAACTAAAAAAGTACTGGGAAATCAGTTCTGCTCTACCTTATATACAATCAGGACAGTTAACTCTAAATTATGACAGTGATACTTTGTCAGTGACAGGAATATGTTGTCATAAAATGCTATTTTGACACAAACCTGGTCATCGTTGAGGTAATTTGGCAGACCGCCAATGAAGAGCTTATGGGCCGAATCTGGCACCACTGTGGAGACAACACCTACAGAGAGAGCATCCTTAAATCACTCTATACTCAAGTTTGAACACAAAATAATGACTGGAGAGAGTAAAACCTTCAGCTCTGGGCATTAATTTAAAAGCTAGTACATAATAGAATTAAGAGAGCAAAAGAGAGACATGCCTGGGACATAGACACTGGGATTTTCACTCATTCCTGGTAGAGGTTGGTAGTCATGTGGTCTGCGAATCTTCAGACTCTGGCCCTGGAAAATTATGCCATCAAAGGCCATGGCCTGTGTTGTCTCATCCACCGAGCGGAACTGTATTACCAAAGCATAAAAATGACATTTTCATTACGTTCTTGAAAATTCTAAAAGCATATGTGAGGATCTATAAAAAAGAGCTCTACTGCTCTTCACAAAAACTGACTTCCAGAAAGGCAAAGTTCTTGTCCTGGTTGATCTGCACAGCAAGGACAGGGTTCCCTGGGGCCTGAGTCAGGCCACCCAAACGCATCTGAGCATTGAAGAAGTCCATCATAGACTCCTATCAGAGATTAGAAAACAAAGTAATTATCAAACAAAAATATATAAAAAAGGAAAACATCCAACCTCACCAGATGACAAGTGATGAGAAAAAGCAACTCTTTTTCAGCACAGCAAAGGAATGACAAAACAATCACATTTCTGATGAAGATTCTGAAAAAGAATCTGTTTTAATCCAGGTTAAAGACCATCACACATTCTAATACACCAAAACACCTAGCTGATGGATGTCAGGGATTATAAACTTCACCTCTGTGATGCCAAATGGAATGTTGCCTACATACAGCCGTCTGGCCTGTCGGGTCATTTGGCTGCCCACAACGGGAACAGGTGTTGGGGTCACGGCCAGACCCTCAGGGGTCATTGTGGGCAGCAGAGCAGTTGCCGGGATCTGACCAGCAGCTAAGGCCAAAGTAAGAGGATGTTAGACATATGGGAAAAACAATAGAAAAAGAGAGAGAGAAAGAGACACTTGCCTTGCATTGCTTTGTACTGCATGGGTGTGATGTGTTCAAAACCAGAAGGAGGAACATCCCAATACTTTTTCACTTTAATCTTTTTCTTCTCACGGTGTGGGGAGCGACTGCACAGACAAAAGCTGTTTCAATTGGTATTTGAAAATCTAGAGATACCCCAGAGAGCACTCAAAAAGCCTTTAGGGAACATTCAAAGCAGCAGAATTTTCAGACAAACCTGCAGGTGTAAAAATTATCCCCAATAATTTCAACAATCCACATTTTTCCACCTACCTGCGTCTGTGTCTGCGGTCTTTGCTATCTCCATGGCGCTCTCGACTGCCTCTCCTTTCTCGGTCTCCATCCCGGCTCCTTCTTTTTCTGTCCCGGTCTCTGCTGTGACTTCTCGAGCCACTACGCCGATGGTGCTTGTTCTCCTTGTCCCGGTCCGCTGTAGATTCAATATGCAAAACTAAATTTGCAAACTTGAACATAATAAACACTTCCTTCAATTCAACATGCATACTAAATATTTATTCAAACTGATACCGGCTTGCTGCTGCTCTTCTGTTAAATGGATAGTTCACCAAAAAGTTTAATTCTATCATCATTTACTCACCCTCGTGCCATCCCAAATGTGTATGACTTTCTGCTGAACACAAATAAGAATTTTAGAAGAATATCTCAGCTCTGTAGGTCCATACAACGTTAGTGAATAGTGGCCAGAACTTTGAAGCTCCAAAAAGCATATAAAGGTAGCATAAACGTAATCCATACGACTCCAGTGTTTTAAATTCACAATTGCATACTACTTTTGCCATATCTATGGCAGAAATAGTAAGAGTGGTACGGTAGTATGCAATTCCGAACTCAACGCATATCTTCAGAAACGATATGATGGGTGTGGATGAGAAACAGATAAATATATAAGCCCTTTTTTACTTTAAATTGTCTTCCCTGCCCAGTAGGTGGTGATAAGTATGAATAATTTGTAATTTGTTAAAAACAAAAGAATGTGGAAGTGAAAGAGTAGATTTATGTTTTAAAAAAAGTAATTAAATATGTATTTGTTTCTCACCCAAACCTATAATATCACTTCTGAAGATATGGATTACACCAGTGGAATCTTATGGATTACTTTCATGCTGCCTTCATGTGCTTTTTGGACCTTAAAATTTCTGGTCACATTCACATGCATTGTATGGACATACAGAGCTGAAATATTCCACTACAAATCTTCGTTTGTGTTCATGCAGAAGTAATACAGTCATCCAAACAAATGAGGGTGAGTAAATAATGAGAGAATTTGTATTATTCTATCCCTTTAATCAGTAACAACTTGTAACGTGTGAAAATGCATGTATTTTGCATTGTTTTTATAGTTTATCATTTAATAGTATTTTAACAGTATTAATTTTCTTTTAATGACACGCACAGGTCTGTGCAAATTCCATGTTATCCTAGCATAATTTGAGAATGGCCCATTTGAGAATTTGAGAATCTGAATTTACACAGCCAATGTCACAAATTTGCAATTTTTAGTGGCCTAAAAACTGCACATTTTCTATGAAAAAAACACTTCGGTTCATTCCCATGTTTAAATTCGATTTTGAATGCTAAATTTTCAATGTATAGCCAGACTTTTGAACCCCACACTACATTAATGTAATATCCGTGAAACCACACCCCCTGTGCAAAACTACCCAACAGCAGTCAAATGTTTTGACGGGTTGCAACGCATTTAAGACACGTCAACATTGCATTTGCTTATTTCTTTGTATAATAACCCTGGTGCATATTTTTTACAATAAAGATCATCTTTAAGTCTGCAGCCAACTGCGAGACCAGTGAAGGGCTCTTACAGCTACTCGCTGACCAACCATTACAATTACATTAACCGAAACACAGGCTCAAAATTAATTTGCACCAGATATACAGCTTTATTTCTAACCTTGCTTGTTTTCGGTCAGCTGTCTCTCAAACTCGTCAAAATCGGACATTTTCCAGCGACTCCAATACGCCGACTGAGAGTAAAACGGGCTAGCTAGCAGTTAGCAACTCAATGACTGCAAATATCTCGCAAACAAAAAAATTAAGTCCACAACAAGCGTGAAGAAACTACTGTTTCTGTAAGAGACAGTTGCAAGGCGGGGAAAGCAGAGCGTAGTTTAATGAAAGCAGAGGGGGCGAGTTGAAGTCTTCCAGAAGCGCCCAGAACATACAAAGACTAGCATGAGGAAATGTGCTTTCAAAGAAACCGCGAGAAACACAGAAGCACCAACAGCTGTGCAGGAATAAAGAAGTGCTCTGCTCGTGCGAGAGCTTATATATTCCTGAAAACTACGTTGATGCGTTAATAGCAGCCTGTATTTCCAACAAAATCTCTGAAACGCCAAGGCCGTGAGTGCCCTCGCTAAGGTCAATAGCCACTTCCAAACACTTCCGGTTCAATTTCGCATTTCAAGCCACTAAATAAATTCCCATATACAGCGTCTCGAGTGCAGCACCTGTTTCCAGTAGCGTGTGTATGCATTTAAAATAAAAACACGCAGACAAATACACGTTTTCCGTGCACGAAATAAAATAATAAACGCTGGACGATTGAGCATCTGATGGCGCCCCCTACTGGATGATCGGCTCATTGGCAATTTGCTGGGTTCTTATCGGGACGTGTGCAGTGTGTTCAGTGTTGCCAGATGTACGATAATTATCGTATTTGTACGATAATTTTGACCTCTGTACGATGTACGATCAATAATGAAAAAAATCCCATAATGTACGATAATTTCAGAGTTTTCAGTCGTTCGTCCAAACACACATCCTACCGCTTCTCTCTCGGACCCCGAATCATTCGCAGGCAAGCAGGCAAGCACGTATACACACGCACACACACACGCGCACACACACACACACACACACACACACTAGGGTGACCACCTGTCCCGCTTTACGTTGTACTGTACAGCAATTTTACCCTTTGTCCCGCCTCACGCAAATTGAGCATCTGTCCCGCTTTTTCATTGGACCCTACCTAAATACACGGATGCGTCCATAGGCGTACTGTTAACTTATGTTCAATAGTTCAGAGGAGAGCAATAAATGCGGTAGTCGATAGGCTGAGTCGTCGTACGTCAATCAAACTGTTGACTGGTGCACGAACGCCTCCTCAACATTGTCAACAATCTCAAATTGGAGGGCGTGCTGTTCGGTCGGTTAAGCAGCCATGGCCAGTGCGGCCACGAAAAAGAGAAGATGCACTTTTAATAGCGAATGGACCGCAAGATACTCTTGGTTAAGACCTGTAGATGGCGAAGCAGAGAGAGCTTTTTGTATTTTATGCAAAAGCAGTTTTTCCTGTGGGACATGGTAGAGAGTACGATGTGAAGCGACATGGTGCATGTGAGTACCACAGAAAAAAAGCACATCATCAAGAAACATGCAAATCAGTGCAATCGTTTTTCAATAAACCAAATGACCCACAGGCTGACAAAGTTTCGGCAGCAGAAGTGACGAGCATTTATCATGCCGTACATCACACACATTCATATCGCTCTACCGACTGCAGTAACAAGTTAGCCCCAGTAATTTTTCCAGATTCTGAAATAGCTAAGAAAATGTCGTGTGGCCGCACCAAAGCAACATCTATTGTAACAGATGTCCTCGCTCCGGTCTCAGTGGAAAAATTAGTGTTCTGTCTTTTATAGGCCTAGGCCTATGCCTTAAGCTGTAGAAACTTTGGGTGATATTTTGGGTCAGGTAGTGTCTTAATCTTTTAGTTGGAGGGTTTAAAAAATGTTTCTGGGTAAATTAGATAGACAATATATCTTAAGTTTAAAGTAATTACGTCTGTCCCACATTGTCCCTCTTTACCATGCTACTTGTCCCACATTTTGTCTGACTGGAGGTGGTCACCCTAACACACACACACACAGACAGCACAAGTGGATGTGGCATCCGATGATGACAGCGACTTAGAGATCGAATTTGAATCTTTTTTGTGTTGTGCACTTTTTTCTTTTTTGTGCACTTTTTTTCGGCATATCTTTTGCACTTTGGAAAAAAAAGTTATTCAGACTTCCTCCAGTTAATGTGAGCGTATTATACAGCTTGTTCAAATTAGCTGTAAAATTATTTGGAAAATAAAATTGTTGGAAAATAACAATATTTTATGCGTTTGGTTTGTGTACGATAATTTTTTTTAAAAAACGATAATTTTGAGGTTTTGGTACGATACTTCGACATTTCTAATCTGGCAACACTGAGTGTGTTGCAGCGATTGTGCTACATTGATTTAATCGGGAAATCGTATATTTTATATTAGGACACACACAGATTAGGGTATAACGTTGTGCTATACCGCGCCGTCACAAAAAACAGGAACTTACAGTTTGTGTGATGCTGTCAAGAGTCTGCTGGTGGTGTCGTGTGCTTTGCTTACTCTTATAATCTTCAGTGGGTGTTTCAACAGTTTCACCTATAAGAGGAGTGGGTGGACACTAGAATAGCTCATCTAGACACGGGGCAGCGGTGACCTGAGCTGTTTTTATTGTGGCCTAAATCTCCCCCATCTCTATTTGCATTACAAACAGTAAGTAGCCTATCGTTTGTTTGCTTTTGAATGTCATTAACAGTAAGAGGGTAGGATTCACTAACTTAAATGCATGTCTACTTTCACTTCTGTTGCTACAATGGTTGTTTCAAATCCTATGTGGAATTTTTTAGACATCATAGGCGCCATCTAACGTTCAGACACGCATGTGACGTCCATAAATGTTTTATAGGTAGGCAGCTCACTAGGTTCTTGAGACACAGCCAGTGTCATTGATACGTTTTTGTTTCTTATTTGATGTACACTATTTTTAGGGCTCTTGTGTTTATACCGAAAACTTTAGGTGGCGCTGTCATACACATGGGCCAATGATATGTATTACACTACAGTCTACTGTAGTATATGCACAAACATACCATATTTTGGTGGGTACAACACACTTTAGACTTTAATACCTGGTTATCTCCTTAGTGTCAAGAATTGGCAGACTCTCCACCAAAGGCTCAGTGCTGTTACTGTGTGACATGCAGGAGAAATTCAGACCCAGTATTTTCCAGTTCACAAACATTGTGAGCAATGCTGCAAGATTGTTACAGGTACAAACAGCACCCTCACCCTACTGATCAGCCACAACATTAAAACCACCTGCGTTATATTGTGTAGGTCTCCCTCGTGCTGCCAAAACAGCGCAAACCTCCTCTCACCATTCTGAGTAAATTCTAGAGACTGTTGTGCATTAAAATTCCAGGAGATCAGCAGTTACAGAAACACTCAAACCAGCCCGTTTGGCACCGACAATCATTATCTAATCAGCCAATCATGTGGCAGAAGTGCAGTGCATAAAATAATGAAGACAAGGTCAGGAGCTTCATTTAATTTTCACATCAACCATCAGTATGGGGAAAAATATGACCTCAATGATTTGGACCATGGCATGATTGTTGGTGCCAGATGGACTGGTTTGAGTATTTATGTAACTGCTGACCTCCTGGAATTTTAATGCACAACAGTCTCTAGACTTTACTCAGAATGGTGCCAAAAACAAATAGCATCCAGTGAGTGGCAGTTATGTGGACGGAAAGGCCTTGTTGATGAGAGAGGCCAACAGAGAACGGCAAGACAGGTTCGAACTGACAAAGTCTATAGTAACTCAGATAACCGCTCTGTACAATTGTGGTGTACAATTGTGGTGAGAAAATGAAGGACTAAGTCTCCATTCTGCTGCCATCGGTCCCTGGCACTCCGCTTAACAGTTCAAACGGCCCAGGACATATGCTGTGCGTGGGAGAGGAGATAGCGCTTGCTCCACATAAGGAGGGGTTGTGCCAGGCTCAACATTGGTAGTGGTTGAGTGCCGCCCTGGCGACTTAATGTATTAACACTACAACTGACATATTGTCTGAATGAATAAGAAAGTGATGATTCACTATGTCAGAATGGAAAGCTTTCACCACTAGCATTTCCAAGCGATGTGCACCACTCGTGTCGCACCTGTTCAAGTGCTGAAAGCCAGGCGTCCATCGCACCAACTCGTTTTGGACACATCCTTGGTCACCACTTTTCATCTGAAAACCTGACCCAGCATCACACCCTGCTGATAAAGGTTTGGAGCTGTCCATGGTGCTAGAGCAGCCATGCAATGGCGAGTCACGGTGACACGCCTGCGCCCCTGACACCAGACGTGACTCGGTACATGGTGTTTGAGCCAACACTGGAAAGATCTCATGTGTAAAAGACCTAACAGTATGACGGCTGCCATAAAACCCAGCATTTTCTGAAAAGACATCAGTGGAAATGTTTTTCTCAGTTTGAACTGAGACAGACACTGGTGAATGGTCTAGATGCCCATGCATGCTCATGGAGTCAAGTTGAACCCCTAAAAATGAGATTTGTTGGCTGGTGGAAAGTGTCCTTTTCGCCCAGTTGACATTGATACCCAGGCTTTTCAAATAGTGAAGTATAATGTCCCTGTGCTTGCTTAGCAGAGACTCTGATTGGGCCAGTATAGCCAATCGTTGAGGTAATTTAGAATGCACATGCCGTTCATCTTCATAGGGGCGAGTGCCGCATCGACACATTTCATGAACATGCGTGGTGCAAAGAGACAATCCAAAGGGAAGGACTTTGAATTGATATGTCATCCCTTCGAACACAAATCTCAAGAACAGCTTGTGGCATGGTACAATTTGGATGTGAAATTATGCGTCCTTTAGATCTGTTGACGCAAACCAGTCCCGTGGGCGGATGTGCGAGAAGATCTATTTCTGAGTTGTCAGCACACAATTCAAGAGTCTCAGATCTAGGATTGGCCGAAGCCCGCCATCTTTCTTCGGAAAGAAAGAGTAGCAGCTGTAAAACCCTTTGCAGCTGTGGCAGCTCGGAACAACCTCTAGCGCAACTTTTGCAAGGAGATTGTGAATTTCTGCACGTAATACAGGCACGTCCCGTGACGGAACCATCAAGGACAAAACTTTGTTGAAATGAGGCGGTCTGCATGCGAATTAGATCGAATACCCATGTTCGATAATTTTTAGCACCCAATCTGAAATTCCCATGAGTGCCCACCACATGTTCACATAACGGGACAGCGGCCACTTTATATTTGACACTAATTGTGATAATGCGCCGCTCACCATTGGGAAGCGGTTGTGCACAGTGTGTGAAATGGGGTAGCAAAGTTAATAAGTACACTAAGGTATAGTTTATGAGCATGCAAACATAAGAGAGAGAATTGTTTTCTATGTGATCATTATGAACAGTACTTAATTCAAATGTCACAGGTGCAGATAGGCCGGAAGCCACCATGCATTCACCAGACATTCTCTCTGTGCGCAGTACGGGGAACGACCCCATTGCCTCTCTCACAAGAATATTCACTACCTACCTGGGGATATATATATATATATATATATATATATATATATATATATATATATATATATATATATATATTACACTGGCTGCCAACACTAGAGGGGGCGGGTGAATCTTTCACTGAAGGTGCTGAGAGTCAGTCAAAGAACGTCCTGATGCATCTGCCGGGAATCTCATACGCTGATGGGTGTCTGACGCTTATATAGGGCAAATGGGTGCATAAAAGGGTGGGGCTGAAACACCATTGCTAATCATATGATTGGCGTTATGATACAAAGGCTTCTACTAGGTCGTGGAAATGGAAGTCTCCAAAGCGTTCAGCAATGTCTCGTGAACTGAATCGAAAGGGAACGCTGAAAGTTGGCAGGAAAACTCCAGAATGGGGCAGGGTTACTCCAGAAGGGGACTGGGCCCAATCCAAAAGGGGGCGACACTTCCACACACTGTTAGGGTAAGGTTTGGGTTTGGTTCTCTGTATGTCTTTGCTGGCCGTTTGGAGCACCTGCCCCTTTTTGGAGCTCAGCCTGCAGCTATATCCCTCTCAATTTTTGACTCTCTAGTATGGTTATGTTTAGGAGTAGGTGTAGGTGTTACCAATGACTCCCTACTATGGTTAGGTTTAGGAGTGGTCTTTAAGGATAGAGACAAATCAGGTAGTGGGGAGTATGAATGTGGCAGGGAGTCAAATTATGCCACAACAGCGGAACAGCTCTTAAACATTCTGACCAATGAGGGGACAATTTGCTCACATGTCAATTCTATTAACATAATTTTGGTCCATTTTGAAATGTTGCCTTGTGAAAGCAAGCTGTATCGAGAGGAAGATGCAACACTGAAACAACAATTTTAGCCCTTGTTTCTGACCAAATCAAACAAGCTACATGTCTAAAAACGCCATTGCTTTTGCCTTAGTTGTAAAAAAAAAAAAAAAATGTCAAGCAGCCAGAACCATGTTTATACTGTAACCATATTTATGCTCTCTCAGGCATGTCGAATTTTGGGCATCCCCCAGATTTTGACAGAACAGTACCCTAAAGGTCTGGGCCCAACAGTGCCTGAGCTGGGGGCTGATGGGTTGAAGCCTCATGCAAAGACCAGTTTTTCTATGCTGTCTGAGAGTGTGAACAGCTCACTCAAGTGCCTGGGAGATCCTCAGCAATTCATAATGTGTGGAATTGAGGCTCAAGCATGCATTGCGGTAATGTCAACTGGGATGATTAAGCCAATACCATGGCACATTTTCACATACAATCATCATCTCTGGATCATGCTATATAGGTTTTTCATTCTTCTGTAGTGCACAACCTACGATCTCTTGGAGCGGGGCATGGAGGTACATATTGTAGCAGATGCTGTCTCCTCTCGAAGGTATAAACCGCTTTAGGGTTTCCTTGTTTTTTTCAGAACAAATATCAAAAAGGTTGTGATATTTTATTTTATTTTATTAACTTAAAGATGGTATTTCATGATAATACCAAAGTATGATAACTTATGTCTTAAAAGCAATACAAAAAAGAAGGACTGCTACGTGAATTATGACACACACCTATGTCTATTCAAGCACAAATTCAAGTCTTGTATTGTATATTTCAACAGTGATGGATGGCCTCTTTAAGCCTTTTTTTAAAGTTCCAGAAACAGGAGCATTTTTACAAGAGTGTTAGCATGCACACTGTGGCAAGGTGGAGGGCGGGGCCGGGTTGTGACTCAACACGCCCGGTCCCGTATTAGGCTAATCAAGCCTCCAAGAGGGTTAAAGGTCGATCGCAGAGAACGTGCGTGAGAGAGAGATCGTTCACGGACATGTCCGTCATCCTATATGTTTGTCTTTTGAGTTTACCATTAAACTATTATTTTTATGTCAGGCCGGTTTCTCGCCTCTTCCTTGCCCGTGTGCATGAACTTCTTTACGTTGGTGCCGAAACCCGGGAAGGAAGAGGGATATGCCGTAGTAGAATTCTCACCACTACCGTCCACCCCAACGGAGCAGCCGCGGCCATCTGCCGGGGGACGAGGAGCCCAGCCGCCTGGACGCGGAGGAACGGCCGCCGACCGCGAGGGGAGAAGGGGCTCCTAGCTGGAGGAGGATGCCCCTACCAGCCGTTGAAATGCGGAGGGGTTGGAGACCGCGTCCGCAAGCGGGGAGGGGATCGCGACTGACCACCTGGAGCGAGAGAGCCGCTGCCAGGGGTGGGGGAGTCCCCTTCAGCTCCCCGAGAACGCGGCCAGGCGTTCCGTCCGCCAGGGGCTGGAGGACTGCCTCGGATCCGCCTGGAGAGGCGTGGCTGTCGTCCGTTAGAGGGTGGAGGAGTGGCCGAGGAACAAGCTACGGCGAATCGGAGAACCGCCGAGTACGTTTTTTTTATTTTTATCTCTCTCTCCTCTCTCTCTCTCGCTGCCGCACTCTGTTGGCCTTTTCCCTCTTTTTTAAATTGTAGTGTTTTTTTCTCATGTTTTAAAAAATGGAATGGATTGACGGGGGGGGGCGGGCGGTTATAAGAGTACCCCCCCATATTTTAATTGTTTGTTGTTTTCCTCCCCTTGCCCCCTCCCTCGTCCAGGTTGATGGGGATGATCCGCTCCCCCCAGGGTATGTACGTCAGGACGGGGTTCCCCAGCCTGAAAGAACGAGGGAGGAATGTGGCACGGTGGAGGGCAGGGCCAGGTCATGACTCAACACGCCCGGTCCCGTATTAGACTAATCAAACCTCCGAGAGGGTTAAAGGCCGATCACGGAGGACGTGCGTGAGAGAGAGATCGTTCACGGACATTTCCGTCGTCCTATGTGTTTGTCTTTTGAGTTTACCATTAAACTATTAATTGTATGTCAGGCCGGTTTCTCGCCTCTTCCTTGCCCATGTGCATGAACTTCTTTACACACACACATATCTCCATTTGTTCAGGGGGTTGTGCAGAATCTGCATTAAGTCAAGCCTTTAAATGATTGTGAAGGTGCTGAAAACATATTTGCCTTTAATTTTTCAGTCAGACAGATCGGCTTTTTGCGCTGTCACGGCTGAAGCAGAGTGGGGCGTTTCTCACCACTACAGAGGGAGTTTTACTGCAACTAGTGCAGGATGCCAAGCACCCTAATTTTAAAGAGGTACATGTCTGTCTGTCTGTTTGTCTGTCTTATGTATCTAGGTAGTATTTAGATAAAAATAAAATAATATTCTGTCATCATCATCAAATTCCTATCTGCACCTCACATAAGGCTATTCCATGCCTTTTTAAGGGATATAGCACACAGGTCGCACTGACTACATTTGTTGATATTTTTTTAACTATTCCTTTTTAAGAACCTTGTTATGAAACATAGAAAATTGTATGACTTCAGAAGGAATTTCTTAGCTCTTGTTGTAATGGTAGGTTTAGCTTGAGTGTGCAGGTTTGTGTGAACTAGAGTGTATGAGGAGGCGCTCAGATGGCTGGGGTTTTGTGGTAAATAAAATCACGTTCGGCCATTGTGGCATTCATGTTGTTACCTGTCCTTTATCTGTGCACACAGATCCAGAAGTTGTTGGCTCACCCCTCCCCAGATACAGGCCTGCTGGCCTTCCTCAGCTCTCTGTAGGGCCAGTCACACACCACACCCTACAGACATAATTGCATAAATAACTATAACTCAGCACAGACTGCTCTCTGAACTATCTCATAGGACTCCTGTGAGTTCTGTGCTCTAGTTGCATAATCATACAGTACTTTAAAAGAAATTCATAATTTTTTGTGTAATTTCTTGTCAGTAATCAGTAACAAGGAATCAACCAAATCATTAATGCTTTGAGGATTGTAAAGAAATGTAATGCTTAATGCATATTGTTTTTTTTGTTTTTGTTTTTTTGCTTTCAAAGCAAACACAAAGCTTGTTTAGAAACCGTTCTTGATGATGTTTGTGAATTAAAAAGAATATAGATTTTATGGATGTGTCAAACCTGTTATTTTTCATTTACAAGTAATAATTTGTGTGTCAGAGTACTCGACTACAAAATTCCTCAATAATTCTCATCCCTATTTTGTATTAAATTATGTACATGCATTGCACTAAAATTAGAATAAAGATTCCTGTACCATAATAGTGGCCTTTTGTATATTAATGCATACGTGTGTATACGGGTTATGATAAATACCATTGTAATAATACATAGTTTCTGACTTTTGTTACTAATGTTTATTCTTAATGCATTATGGCATGAGCATGGTTTATCAACTTTGTTTACCGAATGTACCCCCAAAAATGTGTCCTATTTAACTCATATGATACTGTATAACATTTAGCGTATGAAGTGTGAACTGCACTAGGATGTTAAGAACACTGTGAGCCAAGTAAATCTGAATGGAAATTATTACAGTGAGTTCCCACCTACAGCTCCACTCATGACCTATTTCAGCATTGAAACTTACTCACCAGTAAAACATTATTAGTGCAGCCATGATAGAAAGGAGGAGAGAACAAGAGAGGGGAGGAGAATCATAGAAAGTTCTCAAATGGAGGGTGGAGTGTGTGACATTCAACACAGGCAGAAAGGGAGTGGGAATGAGAAAGAAAGGGAAGAGCTTTTTTCCAATAGATTTTCTTCTCCCAAATGCAACATTTCTACAAAAAGAATTGACTTAGGCACTTTTACTGGCAAAGGAATGCTGCAATAATCAGAAAGGAGGGAAGAGAAAGGAGTAAACGTTTGCTGAACTCCCTTAGGTACTCCTGTGTAACAGATGACAGCATTAAAAATTGACAGTGTGAAGTCTGTGGCCTCATGACAGAAGGTATGTTTTTCTTTCCTTTCTTTTCTTCTATTGGATCTCTTACGCATGCAAACATACAGAGTTTATCTCGCAGTATACTGGGAAAGAATGCAAGTTTATCTAACCTTAGTATTAGTAATTCTGATGCTTGAAGAATCTCTTGTTTTTTTCAAGCCATACATCATGAATTATAAATGAGATACTGTGGATATGCGATTTCTGTTGCAAATCATTGAAATCCTTTTGTCTTGCAACTGTTTTTGACATGAAATTATATACTTGGTTAAATAGTTCATAGTTAAGATGGAATGTGTAGAAAAACAGTATTACATAATATTTTGTTTTCACTGCACCGCAGACGTTCCCTTGAGCATGACTTCAGAATTGGACTCTAGTTTGACCAGCATTGACTGGCTTCCCCAGTTGGGAATCAGCACCTTGCATTCAGGAAAAGAAAGAGTTGAACGAAAGAAAGAGCGAGGAAAAGTGAAGGATATCCCACCCATACCTACAGTGTCCCCTGCATCTTATTCCAAAGGGAAGCCTCCACACAGCTATGCCACTCTCATCGCCATGGCAATTAGTTCGGCCCATGAAAGGAAGCTGAGTTTAAATGACATCTACACATGGATCAGTGATACATTTCCTTTTTATAGCAGAGCAGGAAGAGGATGGAAGGTAAAGACTACTATATGACCTCTTCCTCATTAAATTGTGCCATGATGTATGAAGTTGTGCATTAACAGGGTTTATTGTTAGGCTTCACACCTTTATTTATTTGATAAATCTACAAAGAAACTATTTTGCAATGTAGCTAAAAGTTTAGATTTTTGGTTTGGTTATACTAACCCAATGAAGTTCATTGTGAGTCTTTGTTCCATTTCCACAACATTTTCAACATTGCACCATTTATTATTATACCATTCTATGTGCTTTTTGATGCTTTTGGAGTCTTGGTCTCAAAGAGCTAAGCAAGGCAAGTTTATTTATAAACTCACATTTCATACACAGTGCAATTTAAATGGCTTTAAATGGAAATTATAAAGAAAATAAGAATAAAACGACAATTTATGAAATTTGTTTTATCTCATCTACTTTTCTGGATCAAATTCAACTCTTAAATTTACAACTACAAAAGGCTGTCTAACATAGGTTTCTATTTAATGGAAATATTCCCTGAAAAGATCCTATCAATCAGGTTTAAACTATTATTGATCATATCAAATATAAAACTATAACGGATCAGTAAACTATAAAGAGGTGCGCACCCACAACCACTGCTGCTACTTCCATATCCAGAATCCAACTAATAGCACAATGGACTGCTGGATTACAAATATTCTAGATATTTGATTGACATAATATTGTCTTGAAGTGCCAAGGAGCTCTGGTTTGGTATCATACCCTGCTGTCAAAAGTTTTTATTTAGGCACAGACTCTAAATGAACAATTGATTTTCACTGTGGCATACTTAAATATGATTTATTAAAACTTTTTTTGTTAACTTACTTATTTATTATAACTTTATTTTTGTTGATTTGTGGTTAGTGTGCAATGACGAACTGTAGGTGTGTTTATATTTTACAGGAAACGCTTTGCAATCTGTTCCCAAGTATTTCCTGAGTTAAGCCAACTGATTTGTGATGCTATTTTACTTGAAATGGTGCATATTCTGATTATTTGAGGAACCTGTGCATGCGGAGTTGGAAAAAAACTGATAGAAGTTTTTATGAGATAAGATATTGACATATAAAATCGAAACTCTCTGTTTTCCACCCAGAACTCAATTCGGCACAATCTATCCCTCAATAAATATTTCCGGAAAGTTCCTCGACCACAGAGTGACCCTGGAAAGGTGATGTAGTCACATTTTATCTTTTCTTCAATTATATCTGAGATTTATTAATCAGGAATACAAGGGACTATTAACTGCCACATTATTAAATCCTTGTTAAACATTCAGACAGCTTTTTAAAACATCTTACAGGAATATTTCACACAAAGAAGGACATTTTTGTTATAATTTACTTTCCTTTATATCGTTCCAAGCCCATATGACTTTCTTGCTTCTGTGGAGCACAAAAGGAGATTTTTAAAGAATGTCATTATCACTGATGTACAATAACTATTGAAATTGAGTTGATTGAAGGCTTAAACAAGCACTCAAAAGTGGCTTAAAAGTAGTCCATAAGACTTGCATCATCTATTTTACATGCATCCTAATCTAAGTCTTCGGAAGCCATACAATCACTTTGATTTGATTTGAAAGTGAATAGCGACTTAAATTGTGCCTGTTAATAATAATTTAATCAACTAATGTACACAATGGCCAAATCAAATATGGCATATCCATTTGCTCACCTATACTGAAGCTAAAAGAATCCACCTTTTCTGTTATCAGGGCTCATACTGGACGATGGATGGGTCACCTGATTTAACTCAACACAGAGGTGTCAAGCGCCCTTATCCTGAAGAGGAGGTACATTACGTACCGTAAAGCATGCTCATTTCATCAATGAAATAGGGTAGATATATACTAAGATCAAGAGTATTCCCTTCACTGACACCTCCATCCCTGATCCAGGTTTCATTCCCAGAAGCCCAAGAGCCAGTCAATCAACCGGAGCCCCTCCCACCTCTCCGAGATGTCAAGAGCACATTCTCTCCCCCTCCATGCAAGGTACAATGTAATTTATTCTGCTTTCTCTATTTCTATTAAGGATTAAGGTCCATTTAGAGCAGAGAATGGAGAAGTAGATAATAGATGTGTGACTGGAGTTTAGTTCATGTTTATTAGCTTTGAAGCCAGCTACAGTATATCAATTGGCAGCCATCTTTGGAATGCTATCGGGCAGCTATTTTTCTATGTAAACAATCGGTATACAAAATCAGTTCCCATCTACTCAATTGGGGAAGGACCGAAATCTACAAAACTGTTGCTCAAGATTACTATCAAAATACATATTTTAAATCAGCAGTAAAATTTGACCACGCTGGAATCATAAATTGTTTTTTTTTTACCTCATATTATGCTAGAAAAAACAGTTTTCCCAGCTAGTATAGCTAATGTGCATGCGTGTGCTCGACTTGATTGACTGGCGATGTCTATCTCTAAAAGGTGATTGGCTCTTTTACCTGTAAGGCGGGACTTCCTTTCTACAACCGTTGGGCATTGCAATTTCACCCATTCATTTTAATAGAAGTGGCCTGCCTCTGCTAAACTGTATTTGTCTATATGTTAGTATACTCCTGAAAGTAAACTGTAGCAGATATTTAAAGCTAAAAAATTGTGGGAAAATTGACCAAAAATATTGATGATTCATCATGCATTGCACATATACTATATTTGTCCAATCAGATGCTCTAATGAGAATGTCCCTCCACCCTAATAATACCACCAGCAACAACCTAGCAAGTAGCAAATTATTGGTCATGGCTGTGTCACATCTACAGCCTATTCTATATGTCCCATCCAAATTTCCTATTAAAATAGCAAATATGTCAAATCAGTGATTTCATTTGACTTTATTTAAAAAGATACTGGCATTGATAAGCCCGAAATTGATTCTGCTACAACACTAGTATTGTTTTCTGTCTGCATTTACAATCAAATTAATTTTTAAGGAATTTGTCTACTTACATCATCATTTTGTATATGGCTTACAGTTTATCCAAATAAGTAATTAATGTGAGCTGCTCTGTTTCCGCAGCAACGTCCAACTGCCCCAATTCCTGCATCTCTTCATTCCTCTATTACTCCGAACCCTCATGCGGATCCCACTCTCCGATTCTCCTTTGCTGATTTGAACCTACCGGACCTTTACAATTCCTTTCAGTCTCTCTGTCGCTCTGTGAGAGAGAGAGTCACCTCACATGGTAAGTGTGAACAACGTGTGGATTATGATGTTCTTTATCTTTTACTTACTATTTTCAGAGTCCTTATATCTAAGAGCTCTTTTTGAGGAAGGTTTAACATTTATCTTCCTGAGGTTTGTGAATAATTCTCTTTTCCTGTCATAGCAGACGTTCCCAATTTACTAGGACTTATCAACGACAGTACACCACTCCATACACCAACCCTGCTTCCTCTCTCCCCCTGTACAAACCTCAATAATAACCAGTACACCAACCCAAACCCTACCCTCAACCCCCTTAATACCAACGGTAACTTCAACCCAAATACACTTGATACTAACTCTAGTTTCATCCCCAACTTACACCCAAACCACAACCAGAACCCCTCTAGCATTCATTCAAATTCCAACACTGATCCTGAAAAGCTGCTACATAGTAATGGTGAGTATACTTGCACAGTGGTGAAATGTGTCAACAGGATATAAGTGTTCTGATAGCCTGATCAGTGATCCATATCTTATCATCTTCCTCCTTTTTACTCTCAGTTGTTCCTGAAGACTGTTTCAGTAGTGCCAACTCTTTGAGAGAGAGTTTCAGAATTGCTAGTAGTCTGGACTGGGCTAACATTGACCTCACCTCTCACCCTGGTCAGTACTCAGCTGCAAACTAGAATGAGAATTTTCTAACACTAAGATGACAAATTTAAATGTAAATATAAAGTATTATAAAAAGATTTTTTAGTTTCCTTTCTCCAATCTGATTGGACAAGCTGTGTTCCTAATATATAGTAAGAGTGCGTGTATTTAGTACATCACTGGGACACATCAGTAAAAAAATAACTACCCATTTTGTGCCTAAAATTGTAAGTTACTCAATGTTAACTTGTTTTTATAGACTATTGTATAAAAGCAGTATCACATTTGCAATGTACAAACTTGCTGTTGTACTGAATATCTATGCTAATATTGAGTACAACAGCACTCTGTCTTGTGTGATATTGATTGATTGTTTCAATAAGGGAAACATTTTTTTTTGGCAATTTGTTTCAAAAACTATTTTGGAAAAAAAGATTTTACTTTTCTCTCCGGATTTACAATTGACATTTTTGGAATTCATGTATCTAAAAGCACTATTTTCTATGAAGTATCTAAATTGCTTAAAGTTTAAATAAATTATTAATGCATTCAAAAGACTACTAGACTACTTCACTATAAGGTAAAACAGAGTTAATAAGTGTCTGTATCTTTTCATGTAGACCTGGTAGAGAGCATGCGTCAAGCTGAGCTCTGTGACTGGGCATTGGATTCGGCACTCTTCACTTCGCTCTGTGATTCACTCAACCGTTTCTTCACTCAGAAGGGTCTCATTGGCTCCTCTTCTTGTGGCCCCTCCTCTTTGGCACAAATGACCCTACCTCCTCTCAGTATGACGTCCAGTAACCCTCCTACTCTGGCTAGTTTGACTCAACCATCTCCACTGATCTTCCCCTCCCAGATCCCTCCTGGTGAACATCCACTCCACAGTCCCAGGAGAACCCTGACCCCTCACACCCAAAACCAGACACCACAGAGACTTCCAGGGCTGCAGCCCACAGCAAGCCAGCCTCTGACTCCTAACGGTGTGTTGAGCTATAGTCCTCCTTATACTCGAAATAGCAGTGATTCTCAACTGGTGGGTCACAACCCAAAAATGGAGGTCAGGCCTTTTCTTATAGGGACATCAGGGAAAGACAATGTTCAATGCAACTAATAAAATCCATCCAACTGTATAATCAGTTTTTAAAAGGGAGAACAAATTTCCTGTATCTCTTGACTTCTGCTGCCACATGGTAGGGAATGCCAACATGGACAGATTGCTTGACATGCCCGCACCCTCAAAAACCATTAACAAAACTACACTGTAATAAAATAAATAAATAAAAAAAACAACCAGAATATATTCAATATAAGGTCACTTGCAACAAGGATACACTACAATGTGTATTGTGCAGTGAATTACTGGTTGCCGAGAGCATGAAACCATTAAAATTGTAATGCATTAACAAATTCTTCAAAATGTTAAGAATTGTACATATAGTTGAGACATTGGTAAAATCAATACACTTCAATGTTTGTTTTTTAGGGGCATTGTAGTTCACTTTTGTATTTTATGTTCAATGCAAAATCTGGATCCTGATTCAAAACCAGTTGAGAACCACTGCCTTACAGGACCACTGTACATCTAAAGCTATCAGAAACACTATGGTCCTAATAAAGTGCCCGATGTGGTCTTCTGCTGTAGTAGCCCATCCGCCTCAAGGTTCAACGTGTTGTGCATTCTGAGATGCTATTCTGCTCACTATAATTGTACAGAGTGGTTATCAGTGTTACTGTAGCCTTTATGTCAGCTCAAACCAGTCTGGCCATTCTCTGTTGAACTCTCTCATCAACAAGGCGTTTCCGTCCACAGAACTGCCACTCACTTGATGTTTTTTTGTTTTTGGCACCATTCTGAGAAAACTAGAGACTGTTGTGCATGAAAATCCCAGGAGATCAGTAGTTACAGAAATATTCAAACCAGCCAGTCTGGCACCAACAATCATGCCACAGTCAAAATCACTGAGATCACATTTTTTTCCAATTCTGATGTGAACATAAACCGAAGATCAATATTCATAGAGGGAACAACTATTGCTATATTGGTCTAATTGCTCAAAACAACCTAACGTGATGCCGTTTTTTCTCATGCAGCACTTCAAACTCAGCCACTGACTCCAAGAAGTCATCCACCTCTGAAGAATCTTCATAGCAACAGTGAGGAGATCCAGGATGACTTTGATTGGGATTCCCTGATTGAGTGACTTTTGTGACTTTTTGGCAAACAGAAACTTATAGAATACACAGTAAAATAAAACACATCATGAGCCAATTTATGAGACAAATCCACAGTATTTTTCAAGGACGTCACATGAGGCCAACGCATTAATCTTTAATGGTTGTTTCATGTAAATATGGAACAAAAGCAGATGTCCTACATACAAAACAAATTAAACAGCATGAAGCTATTTGTGTTTCTCTTCATTTTGACCCTACCTTATGTTTACTATAGAACAATGAACAAAATATAAAGTTGTTTGCATGTTGAAATGCTGGTACACAATGATTGACAGCATCTGAAGTTAACCAAACTTGACAATGCCCTATTCATTCAGTGTTTAATCAGTTATTGAAAATTGAAAATGGTGCTAGTTTGTGCTTGAACTGCTCCAAACCATGAAAGACTGTGGGTCAATCCTGAAAATGAACAATACATATGGGTGTATTTTGACTGAAAATAAAAATGACATTTGCAACTTAATATTACATAATTTTGTCACATTAACATATCCACCTTGGGACATAAATTTAGTTTTCAATTAAAAATAAAGGAAACATTGAACTCTATTACAATTGCCTGATGTGTGAATGCAAACCAATACAACAAAAAAGCTTGAACTATTTCATTTTTTTTATTTATTTCTTAAATTTCTTTGATTTTTTTTTTTCAATTTTATTTTTAAATGTGAATGTTCACAGCCAACACCACACAATTTCTGACCATAGTCAATATTAGAGAAATATCTAATTTTCATATATATAAAATAATTCATTGAAAGTAAATAAAGGTTCACAGCATGGATTACATCATTCAGTCTCCTATTTCATAGTATGATTTCGCTTAGTTTAGTCATTCAGATCATTTTCTTTTTCAGTTTCAGAAGCGTTAACACTTTACTCTCCCCATTTTCTGTGTAAATCTTAAAGGAAAAACTGGTGAAGTGAAATGCAAGAACAGTCGCTGGCCTTCACGTGAACAGGTGTTGACTTAATGCTTTGATTCTTACAGTTGAATAAAACTGCAAAAATAAATCTTTGAAAATAAAGGACCCTTATAACAGAAGATTCTGTTATTATGTGAGACTATGCTGCTAAAACCCCAACAAAAGAACAGCAGTGAGCTGAGTGAAAAGAGTGGGCACATCAACATTCACACTGACTCTCTCTACAACATACAGACATACATGCTCACACACACATACAGCCCCTCTTCAGCAACTAACAAGTGTATAAGAATCACATGAAGTGGACTGAAATTTCGCAGATCCAAGGAGACCAAGTAGGCATCTCTTTCAATGGCAAATTCCAGTGTGATTTTCCTTGATTTAATTGTTCCCAGGAGTCAGAACCATTAGATAAAAAATAAATTACACAAGATTACACATTAAATTAAATTAAAATACAACTATTTAATGATTTTTTTACTAGAGTTGAGAATGAAATGGTGAGCAGAACCTTTTTAACCCACTCTTTTTAAATTACTCTTTTTGTCTTACAGTCATACTTCATGCACTCTTTCATCAGAGGCTCACCGGCTTTTTCTTCCATTATCAATGGAAGAGGGAGAAAGATGTGTATGATTCAATGAGATCAGTTCATTAGTGGCTAGTTTCTTTCCTACCACTTTCTTACTCTATTTTTTTTTTAAGCAAAAATCATTCTAATACAACAATATTAACAGCCTGCATTCATTGAATGACCCCTGCCAATCATCCATGCTCATGTCTGAAAAATAAAATAAAATACAAAATGAATAGGGAAATAAAAAGACCTCAAATACTGTGTAAAATGGAAAAAAAATGAAATGTTTTCTTGTGAAAGAAAATACAATTTTTGTTTTTAACTTTTTTCATTAAATATAGAGATGTACACATTTCTTTTTTGTCAAACACATAAACTGTTTGTGTTGGGAGGGCAGGTTTGGATTGGTTCTTGAGTGGACAGAGCACGTGGGATCAGTAAAAATTCTCAAAGGAGAAAAGGATTGGTGCTTGTGCCTGTGGCACCACCTCCCACAGATCCCCCTGTTCCCATTACTCCGTGAACCCCCGTTGGCCCGCCCAAAATCAGTGCAGGCTGCGCAGGGCCTACCTGGCCCATCAGCAAGGGGTTTCCTGCTGGACCCATGGGGGATATTCCACCGAAAGGCATGCCCATTGAGCTGGACTGTACTATTCCCATGCCCATACCAGGGGCCGCCATAGGGACCCCCATTCCTGGCATGCCCATCCCTGGCTGAACCATTGGTGGAGGCATGTGACCCAGCATAGGATTTGGGGGAACAGGGCTTGCACGGAGCTGGCTCAGACCAAGTGAAGAGGGTTGAGGGGAGATAGATGCCATTGGGGTTGCGCCAAAAGGATTAGAAGTGGAAGGAGGGGTTGGAGACACCCCTCGACTGGAAATAGTACTTCCCGGTGTAACGCTCATACCTGATGAGGAGGGACCTAAAGAAAACGGAGAAAGAGTTAAAGTGATAAACAAAAACTATGTTTCACTCTAAAGGTGGTGTTCACATTCACAGCAACCAGCAGCGAAAAGTGACCTGAGCTAATTCTATTTCCATCAGAACAAATCTTTTATTTTTACCGACAATACATCTTATTTGTGATCAAATTTCAAAAGCTATGGCCAGTCCCACCCGTTAAGCTCCTAGTAGCGACCAAGAGTAGCAACTTTCAGCATTAAAATCTCTGTCAGTGTGAATAGGGTAAAAATGTGATACACACCCTGTGTCTGAAGGAAGGGGTTGTGAGATGCGGAGGAGATGCTTGGTGGTGGTGGTTGTTTAGGTTTGGGTTTTGATGATACTAGTGAATCCAGATCCACAAGCGCTGCATTTGGCCCCAAGAATGATTCTGGTGTTTTTCGAACAGGCAGGGAGGAGCCGAGGGATGAAAGATCAAAGGGCACCGGAGATCCTGTGCTCCCTCCACAACCTGCATCACCTGTCACTGAGGAGCCTCTTCTCTCTGGATCTGCTGGGGTGTGGAGAAAAGAAGGAAACAGAAATTCTTAAAAGAAATAAGAAATACAGGCAGATGGTTTAACACATGCATCTAGTGAAACAGGTTTACAATCTAATTGACCCTTCGCTAAGTCCCGCCATAAGAACGTTACTGACAATCCTACCATTGACATTGTTGTGGTACACTAGATATCACTATATATATGACAATATATATCGTAGCAATGACAAAGTGTCAATCAACAGAGATTTTGCTGTATTTTGTATATTGTGACCTGTAAATATATCCATGTTTGCCTCGTGGATTTATCTACCAGAGGGCAGGGCTCCATGTGAGAGAGAATTTAAGAAACACGGACAGGGTTTTCATGGCATTAAAAAACATTTCACCAGCTGTCCAAGCAAATTTAATAACATTCATCTCGCATTTGGTGCTTTATAAGTGCTTAATATGCTTCTCATCTGACATGCGCATTTCATGTTCGTGTCGCCCACACCATCTCCGGAGCTCGCAAATGCCCGTGAGTCCAGCAGCCTTCCCAATATTTACATGACAGCGCAGAGCGGGATCACACGTGCTACTCAATAATTTTTGACCCTAGAAAAACATCTCCAAAGAGCAGGAGGATTCTCAAACAATTTAAAAAAAAATGAAGAGGAGCTTGGTATTAAAACAGGTGCGACATCTGTGGTGTGGGTTCACAAAAGCCAACACAGAGAAGGAAAAAGTAATATGCAAACTTGTGTCACACAACGAGAATTACTCATAGTTCAGGCAGGTCACGTTAGTCAGCTTGCAATCAGTGGATGCTCAGCTGATCATGATGTCTACCAATTCAATTCCGATGCTCAGAGCACTTCTATTTAAGTCCTCTATTTATTTACTGCTTTAGCTGTCTTTCCATTGCACGGATGCAAGCATGCTCTTAACACCCTCATCCATTCCTAGTTCCACGTCTTGCATGGCAGCTTTGACTTTTAGTTTTCTGTACACTAAGACTACAATTGATTGCCAGTTGGAATTTCTGTCTTCAATGTGTTATTGCAATAAAGTATTCATTCAGTATTTAAGTTAGTATTCATTTGACGGAATTGGTCCTGACTGAAGTGGTTATTTAATATATAATTTTTTTTCAATTGATTTTCCTTTCTTTTCTTTTTTTTTTACTATATTGTGAAATATATCATCGTGATATAAGATTACTCATAAAATGATAAAACATTTTTGTCACATCGTCCACCTCTACTGTGCATCACTACCCGTGGTTTGATAGAATGGTTAGGAACAGTTCTGTTCCCTTACAGCCTCAGTTGTAATCACCATCAAATGAGGCTTTTCTCTTTATAGTTGATTGTTATAAGCATTCCCCTAAATTCTGATTCACAGTCTCCGGATTTTTTAAACATGTTTTTAATAATTTCTTTCAAGAAAAACGTTTTGCAACGCAACACTTCATTACAGCCTACTAAAGAATTTATTCTCATTTATTCATATGAGTTCTTTAAATCTTGCCTGAGCGAGCAACAGTAACAAAGGCAATGCTGAGCGAATGGTCAAATAACCAGTATCAAATACAAACCCTCTTAAGTTGCAGATTGGGCAGTAAAGATTGAAAAATGTGTGGGAATACTGAGAAATACACACTTTTTTTCTGTATGTAGGTGTGTTCATTGAAAAGTGCAATGTTTCCAAGGCTGCCTGATGCAACGTGACTTATAACTAAAGACTCAATATCTTCTGAAATTCTATGATAATTCCATTGATACGTATAAATGTGCAAGTATACCTGTGCCATTAGTCTGTTTAACTGAGCCACTCCAGGGGTCAGAGGTCAAACCATCAGTGGCAGCAGCAGCTCCTTCCGCTGCCCAGGGATCAGTTGACCCTGATAGTGGGGTAGGGGTCAAAGCAACAGAGGGAGCCCAAGGGTTGGCACTTGGAGGGGTCACAGCTGGAGAGGACATGAGGAAAGATCAAGGATAAGACGACAACACGTAGAAAGAGGAAAAGCTAGGGTAAAGATATAGAGGACAACACTGGGAAGAACTAACAATTCATGCCAACCTTGCACAAGAGTCCCATGGATCAAAAGATCTTCTACACTCTCACCTGTAGATGCCCAGGGGTCAGAATTCACTCCAGATGAGGTGTCAGCCCAAGGGTCTGGGGCAACTGTTGGTGGTGCTCCACCCCAGGGGTCAGCACTTGGCGGCGAGGCAGGGGAGACGGCTCCCCAAGGGTCAGCAGTGCCCCAAGGTCCAGCGGTAGGTGCAGGAGCCAAAACAGGAGGAGGAGAGGGTCCCGCAGAGCCTGTTGCAGGGGCCCCCCACGGATCTACTGCACTCAACTCCATCAGAGACGACTGAGAGAGAGACATGTCAGTAAGAACGTCCTCATTTAAAAGGAGTTCGCTAAAAATCCAAAGCGTAAAAGAAAAGATTGTTTATAAATAGAGTACAGGCACTTTCACTTGAAAGTGGTTCAATATTAGCTGCTGTGTGGAGAAAATTCTAGAGGACGTGAAACACAAGCTCTGTTCCAAAACCTAGAGAGCTGCCTCTGGAGGCAAAATTTTTAGGCATCAATGGCTGTTCCAAAAGGTAGCTTAATTATGATGCCTCCTAAGAAACCATGTTTCAGCCAGATTCTAAGACAGCATATGTATTCTTTAGAGAGGCAATTATCTGCAACTGGTGAAAAAATAAAGATGGTGGACAAAGCGAGGGAAATTGACTGCAAATATACATATTGTTTATAAATTAATTCAATATGGAAAATTATTGATTAAAAAAAAAACATTTAAAATAATAGAAAACGTACTATTTTACCTGAAACGTATGTGTGTTATATATGTGTGCTCAAGAGTATTGCGTAGTTCCTCTAACATCACCAGTATTGAAATTAATTGCGAGTGAATTTGGGAGTGCACTCAATAACTTGAGGTTCCATGTCGGTTAGGATGCTGTCATAGAATGCAGCTGCCTACGTAGGCAGGAGACAGCTCACTAGGTTTTAGAACAGACCTAAAAGCTCACTCACATCTTTGTGCTAAAGAGCGTACGCAGGGTGAGAGACACAGACAGAGCAGGTAACTCTTGGAGAGTGAGAGGCAGGTACACAAATACACAACCCTTGGTAAAGCTCACACACAGGAACACAACACGCTTCCATGTGTACTCCTCATACTCTCATCATAATTCTCCTAGAAGAGGAACGCCTCATCAAGCATGAAGTCATGACATCATCTGCGACCCACTGACATTCTCACATACACAATCATACACAATCACACACCTCCTCGGGCTTGGCTTTCTCCCTCTTACTCTCCTCGATGGCCATCTGCAGCCTCAGGTCGTCCCCCCTGCGCAGACGCTCCTCCTGCCAATCACACACCACCGTCACATCATCACAGTGAACCAAAGTTATGTGGGCTGATGGGAAATGGAGTCTACTGTGGCAACGTGACTCCCATGTCTCACCAGCTTCAGAGGTGTGTGTCAAGGCTTGATTTAGACACAAATTAACAACATTGGGAAGTAGAGGGTGTTTCTGATATTGCAAAGTCAGTTTTAGATCAGGTGGAATTACAACGAATGTACAATTAATGAGAATTTAGAAATATGTTTGAACAAGGAAGTTGTCATTTTAATGATTCATTGATTTCATTGTGCAGATGTAGAAAGATTGACCAGGATTCTTTCAAGAGAATTCAATAAGAACACAATACGAATTATACAATTATGCACTTCAGTTTGTGAAAACGAAAATAATAATAATAATTTGAAGCACTTATTAGGTCCATCTGTTAAGCCTTTTCCACCAACAGGGTGCTGGTTATCCAACCTGGAACCACTCTGTGCATTTCCAAAACAGATAAGGACACTCAGGGAAGGAAAAATCTGCACCACACTGGCCCCTAAGACTTGCTGGTCTCAAACCAAGAACCACTACATTCAGAGGCCAGAGGGCTAAACACTGTCTGCAGTCTCTGTACAAAGTTGTCATTACAACAACACAAGACTGACACGATTAAATTGATCCCATTATAATCAACGAAATGCCCGATTTGGTGATGCAAAGAGCGATCAGTTGACAAAATCAAACTCTCAAACCGCAAATGAAAAGTGAGCCAGTTCTGCAGTTTGTAGTTCACCAAGCTGAGCACCACCTTTGGCACAGGAACCAGCACCATTTTGGTGGCAAAGGAGTAACAGATGTTTTGATTGTTTCATGATCATACTGAAATAATTTGAGGGTCCAATTCAGGCTGATCAATGATTTGTGATTGAAGTGCATGAAAGAGAATGGCAAAGGAAGGGTTCATCCACTGTAACCTGGATGAATGTTTCGTCCCTGACCTTTTGGTGAATCTCCTTGCTGACTGTGAGTGCGTAGCGGAGCTCTGCATCTTCCAGAGGGTCAGTGCTAGTCTGAGGGAGGGGGATCAGGGTGGGGAGGGGTGTGAGTGATGGAGTGAAAGGGGAAATGTTCAGAAACTGTGCAGAGGAAGGGCCCTAATTTTGAATGTGTTTATTAATCTATTTTAATACAGATATAGCTCTTATTTCTAGTTTATGATGGCAGTGAGGGAGAAAATTTATTTAGGGAGCTTTTAGGATGGTTATTATAAGAAAGCTTTTTTTTTTAGTTTATTATTTGCATGTTAGAAATGTTTTTAGTTCTTGGACGTTTTTTAAAAATCAGTGCTGATAAGCAAAAATATATTTAAAAATTCCCATTAGAGCAATTTATAGCTCTGCTAAAATCCAATTTCACATTAAGAAGGTCTAACAAGTCTCTTTCTGTTTCTGGTACCATCTCAATAGTTTTAGATTTTACCTGATTGCTGATTGGCTGAGAGACTTTACCTGCTCCGCCTCCTCCTTGCTCATAGCCAGTGCCAACTGTAGCTGCAGGTCCTCTTCTCCTGAGCTTTGGGGCCACGCCTGCTCAGCATCTGGTCCTGTGTGCAGTCCTCCCCCTAAAGCAGGAGCAGAAGGGGCCGAAGAGGCTAAGGGAGGAGTCAAATGACAGCTATTATGATGCATCAATAGATAGTGGATTATTGGTCCCTAAAAGTGCTTCCAGGGCATAATGCTTGCCAACCGCTTGGCCAACACTGTGAAGGGACTTAAGTGCGTTTAGAATGTGTTTACATAGAGGCTGATCAACACCCATTCTGTGCATCCAGCCTGACCCCTAATAGGCCCTTTATAATGCAGAACACTTCCTGTTATTACCACTGCTGGTCTGTGCCATCTTCTCTTTGGTCTTGAGTGCATGGATTCTCTCCTCTCGTAGCCTTTCCTCGTCTTTTAGCAGAGTCACCAGTTGCTTGGCCTTTTCCCGTACATTCACACCCTGCAGACACACATGCAATATACCACCAACTAATTTTCTATGATCTAAAAGACACACAAAAAAAAACTTCCTCTTGCTGATACTACTTGTAGCACAACAAACTAACTAATAACACTGGGCTTCGTTCACTAACCATTTGTACACACATATTTGAGTGTGAAATCTGTGTACTGCATATGTTTTTTTCAAAGAAATCAGCTGTTACAGCAATACTCAAAACAGCCAATCTGGCACTAACAATCATGCCATGGTCCAAATCACTGAGATCAAATTTTTCCCCAATTCTAATGGTTGACGTGAAAATTAACTGAAGCTCCTGACCCATATCTGCATGTTTTTATGCAAAGCAGCCACATGATTAGCTGATTAGATAATAGCATGGATGATTGTTGGTGCCAGATGGGCTGGTTTGAGTATTTCTGTAACTGCTGATCTCCTGGGATTTTCACACACAACAGTCTCTAGAATTTACTCCAAATGGTGCCAAAAACAAAAAAAACATCCAATGAGTGGCAGTACTGCAGAAGGATATGCCTTATTGATGAGAGAGGTCAACAGAGAATGGCCAGACTGTTCGAAGTGACAAAGTCTACAGTAACTCAGATAACCGATCTGTACAGTTGTGGTGAGAATAGCATCTCAGAATGCTTCGTTTTGAAAGTTTTGGTTGTGAAATGTCAGAATAATAGTAGAGAGAATTAATTATTTCAGCTTTTATTCCTTTCATCAAATTCCCAGTGGGTCAGGTGTTTACATACACTTTGTTAATATTTGGAAGCATTGCCTTTAAGTAGTTTAACTTTGCTCAAACATTTTGGGTAGCCTTCCACAAGCTTCTCACAATAAGCTGCTGGAAGTTTGCCCCATTCCTCCAGACAAAACTGGTGTAAATGATCCAGGTTTGTAGGCCTTTTTGCTCGCACATGCTTTTTCAGTTCTGCCCACAAATTTTCTATTGGATTGATGTCAGGGCTTTGTGAAGGCCACTCCAATACCTTGACATTGTTGTCCTTAAGCCACAACTTTGGAGGTATGCATGGGGTCATTGTCCATTTGGAAGAACCATTTGCAACCAAGCTTTAATTTCCTGGCTGATGTTTTGAGATGTTGCTTCAATATATCCACATAGTTTTCTTTCCTTAAGATTCCATCTATTTTGTGAAGCGCACCAGTCCGACCTGCAGCAAAGCACCCCCACAACATGCTACTGCCACCCCCATGCTTGGTGGGATGGTGTTCTTCAGCTTGCAAGCCTTTTTCCTCCAAACATAATGATGTTCATTATGGCCAAACAGAAAATTTTTTGTTTCATCAGTCGAGAGGACATTTCACCAGATGGTAAGATCTTTGTCCCCATGTGCACTTGCAAAATGTAGTCTGGATTTTTTAAGGTGGTTTTGGAGGTGAATTCTGACCCCTGGGCTTTAGGCACAGTTATCTAAGTGCATGTAAACTTCTGACCCACTGCAATTGTGATATAGTCAATTAAAAGTGTCATTCACAAAGTAGATGTCCTAAATGACTTACCAAAACTATAGTTTGCTAATATGAAATCTATGGAGTGGTTAAAAAATTAGTTTTAATGACTTCAACCTAAGTATATGTAAATTTCTGACTTCAACTGTATACACACGTATATTAGCGATAAACCGATATATAAGCCTGGCCGATTAATTTGCGATTAGCTGCATCGGCCAATAACCGTGATCACTTGGCCGATTAACAGAAGTGTTAACTTTCCCTTGTGTCGTTCCAAAATCTACCAAAAGATTAGCAATGAATACTCTACACTTTGTTTTCAAGGGATTTTCTTCAAGTTTATGCAAATTTGAGTAAATAAGTGTTTGTTTTGTCACTTTAGAAGTTGTGTACATCTTATTTGCTGTTATTAAATTGTATTACATTTATCGGCCATCCAGCTCTCTAGATATCAGTATCGGCCATTGAAAAACCATACCGGTCGACCACTAAACCACTAAAAGGTTTGCCCAATGGTTTTAGCATGTTGTATACTGCACAAAATTACAATGGCACAGGGAGTTTCTTTACCTAATGGGAGTGTTCGCAGTGCGCAATTTGGGTCACATAACCAGCAGCGATTCTAACTTTTGGACCACATGCACAGCCTGAACCAAACGATGAGGCACAGATAAATGCTCCTGCACAAGCAATTAAAAGCATGCCTTCAGTTTAACATCTACAATGATACATATTATAAAATGATTCTTCATTGTAATGTTGAACTTTGTTGTTTTAAAGTGTGATTGTTTTTTTGCCTTTTGCTTCAACAGCATCTCTACATATTTACACCTATGTAGGTAAGATGGTGCTAAAGTCCCTTATACTGGAGATGGTTTGGGCATGTTTTATGCAAATTACCATCTTCATGAATGCGCTCCTTCATATAGAATACTGCGAAATTCATTAGGAACAAATTCATGTACATACGCAAGTGTTTTGAATCAGCTGGAGATTTTTATTGAAAACTTTTCCTGTGCATACAAGCATGCAAAATCAAAGCAATTAAGAAGACCTGTCTTTCTTGAATCATATTCGAAAAGCGCTTAGCCTAGGTTACGCCTCACGCAAAGTATACTCTCTTGACGGTGAACCTGTATGGGCACAATCAAGGCACATGCAGTAGGATTGCTTTGTGATTCTACTTTATATGCAGGTTTGTTTTATCTATCAACTTATTTTATGTTCAAAGCACAAGTGGTTTCACATAAAATATGTTTAATGGCTCTTATGTCCAATAGCCTTAATGCTTGCATCGGAGTTATTAATTAAACACAGAAGACTGAAAGTCAATGAGTTTGAGGTAGTTACAAAAGAAATGAAGAGTTAGAAATATATTAGGGTGACTAACATATTTTATTTTAAATAAGCCCCAATGTGATTGAAGACTGGGCTGATGTTATTACGGTTTTAGTGTGAGAAAGAAAGGTCCTGATTAAGGCCTGGTGTTTTGCTAATTGCACAAACAGACCTTGAGCAAGAGATTGTTGCAGTGTAAGAATCACACATGAGCACAACCACTAACAACCTGAAGGACACGTTAAAACTAACACCATGAGTTATTCTATTATTTCTTATTGAGAGAGATAACACATTTTATTTGTGCTTAAATTTTGTGCTTAAATATACCTGGTCCTTGCCATCTCTATCTATGTACTGGAAGTCTTTGAGTGTCTGAACGGCGTAGATGTTTTCCCTGCATTGCTGTGCCACACGCTCTGAACCTGTCTTTATCAGATACTCCATTAGAGTCATAGCCTGAGAAAGAAAGAGAATTGAACATACAAGAGCAATTGTTTAAAGCATCAGTGTTCATTCCATTTATAACACAAGTGCCATTTGCAGCAGTGTCGAACTTACTTTATAGACATGTCTCCAGTTCTTGCCATGGTCATTGAGTCTCTTCCAGACCATGCTCATGATCTCGGAGAAGGCCACTACATTGTATGTCAGGTCTGCAATCTCTGACATCAGAGAACTAGAGGGACCCCATGGGTCATTAGAGGTTGCTTCCCTAACCTGGAGAAAGTACAAAGTAAGGCTCAATGAACTTTGGTTCATTGTAGTGATTCTAAATGTAATCTTTTAGCACTAAATCAAAAGCAGACATATGAAACAGAGTATACTTCTTGATTCAATAAACAGAGTTTCTTCAGGTATTTTTTTATTACAACCTAAACTGAAATAATTGTCAAAAAATGAATGAAATCCTGCTCTTATGTGAGACTGCTTGCAGTTTCATTCAATTGCTTCTTTTCTGAAGGGCAGAAAAAGAAAGAATTATCATGAAAATAGGTAGATGAGCAAGGAGAGACAGGAAACTTTTCCAAGGTCATGAAGGAGAGAAAGACAGGAAAATAATGTAAAGAAAACATGAGAGCTGGATTGGAAGGGTAAAAGTCTAACCTTTATCTCTGCCTCAGAGTAATTGTGAACAATGTTTTTCACTTGCCGCCGAAGCGATGATGTCGACATGGCAACAGGCTGGCTATCAGGTTGTGCTAAATCTGAGAGATTGTAAAACAAGGTCAATAAAACACTAATATAGAAAGGAACAAAGGTCAATACAGATCAGGCTAATATAAAGGTTTTTTGAACGGGAATGTATTGGCTCTGAATTCCAAATGAAATGGTACAATAAAGCAATAAACACATGGCAACTTTACTCAAATTAATTATAAAATCTAAGAATGACCAGGAGACACCAGCAGAAGGTTTATCAATACTACACTAAAAATTAATTCAATAATCCATGGTCACACCATTGTTTAAAAAAAATCAAACATGTTAGATCCACTCTTGGTTGTTTCTGTCAATTTCATGTCCAATGGTCTGTTTTTATTAAAACAAAGCGGTGTTGTTATTATATGAATGTCACATTAAAACTGACTTAATGTTTTTACCAGGTTTTTACTATTTATTTTCGGGACTTTTCAAGTGCCTTTAAGTATACAGTTGATTTTATATTTTCAGCCTTGACCAAGACCCAGAATTTAAATATTTACAGTCACAAGAAAAAGTATGCGAACCCTTTGGAATTACCTGCATTAATTTTTCTTAAAATCTGGTTTGATAGTCATCTAAGTTGCAATAATGAACAAACACAATCTGTTTGAACTAATAACACGCCAATTATTGTATTGTTCTTGTACATACATGAATACATCATTCAAACATTCACAGTGTAAGTCAAGAAAAGTATGTGAATCCCAGGTTAATGACATCTCAGAAGACCTACAATCAAGAATTGTTGCTTTGCATAAAGCTCAAAAGGGTTACAAAGTAATCTAGAAGGACTTAAATATTCACCTGTCCACACTTAGGCAAACTGTATATAAATGGAGACGATTTAGTTTTTAGTTTTAGATTTTCTGTGGCTACTCTTCCTAGAAGTGGCCGTTCAGTCAAGATGACTCAAAGGGCACACCACAGAATGCTCAATGAGGTTAAAATAACCCTAGAATGACAGCAAAAGAGTTAAAAGGTAACATTGGAATTGGTTAATAACTCTGTTCATGAGACTACTACATGGAAAACATTAAACAGGCATGTTGTCCATGGCACGATACCATGAAGGAAGCCACTGCTTTCCAACAAAAACATTGCTGTCCACCGGAAGTTTCCCAAAGACCACCTTGACACTCCACAATGCTACTGGGAAAATGTTTTGTGAACTGATTAAACTTATTTGGGAAGAACATGCAGTACTATGAAAACCGCAAACCAACATGAAAACATAATCCCAACAGTGAAGTGCGGTGGCGAGATCATCACGATTTTGTGCTGCTTCGGGTTGTGGACTGCTTTCAATCATCGAGAGAAAAATTAATTCCCAAATATATAAAGATATCCTACAGAATAATGTCAGGGTGGCTGTGCACCAGCTGAAGCTCAATTAGAAGTTGGGTGATGCAGCAGGACAATGACCCTAAACTTCGAATTAAATCCAATACAGTATGGCTTCAAAAAAAGAATATCCAAGGGTTTACTTACTTTTTCCAAAGGACTGTTAATGTTTAACGGGATGTGTTCAATAAAGACATGAAAGATTATAAATGTTTGTGTGTTGTTAGCTTAAGTACATTGTGTTTGTCTATTCTTGTGACTTTAAGGAAGACGAGATCACATTTTACGACCAATTAATGCAGAAAACCAGCTAATTCCAAAGAGTTCACATACGATTTCTTGCCACGGTCTATACAATTTTTATGAAAATTAAATATAAAAAAACTAATTATTACATGTTTAAAACTATTATAATCTGAAAACAAAGAGAAAAATAAACTAACAACTTTTTATTGTGTGAAAATTCTTTCCATCATTTTTTCTAAAATTACGACTGTCCCACAGTTGAGACAAGTGATGTCTGGAGAACACAAAGAAAAATCGAGTTAAATATCACTTGCGGAAAGAATACTTTTATTGGGCGTTATTTACAATCAAACTGTAATTTTGTCAAATTATGCAAAAGATGTGAACATTGTTATTCAATTGTGTGGGTGTATGAAATTGGATAAAGCCTGTATTAAATATATCCAAAATGACCCAAAATGTACACATTTATTGTATTAGGCTAAAGCATTTTTAAACAAATAATATCACTCACTATATATTCCCAAACTTCTTTGCTTAGTTGGCTGTGGGTGCATGGCACCCATTGATGCTATGCTACAGGTTACTATGCTATAGGTTAAAAAGGACAAATAAAATAAGGAATACAGTTTGTCCATGTACTGTTTGAAATCTCAGACATGTCTTCGTGTGTCAAACGCATCGTCACCTAATGTAAACAGATGGCTGCATGCACAGGATGATCGCGATTATGTGTTGATTGTGAGTATACGAATTTCTAAACTGTTATCGTGGTGATTTTTCTGTTTCAGAAAACAAATGCATCATATGCTTAAACACTATTTGAGATGCTGTTTATGTGAATGGCAATCGTATGCCCAACTAATAAGGAGACAGCTGCATTCATGGGATAACTGCGCTGTGTTGACTGGGAGTAAACTGATATAGTGGTACTTTAGTGACAATTTGGCTGTCTGTTACATAAAATAACCTTATCAAATGCTTGAAAAGACTGTTTGAGTAGCTGTTTGTGTGACAAAAAACAATTGCATTACCACTAATGTAAACAAACATGACCGCACACATCAGATGATCGCATTTGATGTGTTTGAGTATATGTACACTATTTATTGTGATACTTTGGTGACCATTTGGATGCATGAATATAAAGCAAATGAATCAAGTGCATGAAACAACTGTATGATTCAATATATGTGCGAATATGAATGACAGGCACTTATTCAGCTCAGCTGTGTCGACACGAAAGCTAATTTAAATCTGGCAGCATGTAACGTAACTGGCTGTTGAAGAAACACATGTGTTACACTCCAATGTGGGGACAGTTTTTAACTTATTAATATATTTGTAATGTATCTAATTAGAAGGTCCCCAGTATGATTAACAGCATTAGATGGGAGATAATTTATATCATATATAAGCAAAAGGGACATTATAAATGAAATAGAGCCATATGAATCAATATTGAATCGAAATTGAATCTGGAAATCTGTATCAATGCCCAGTCCTACTGTTCACCCACTGACCCCATGACAGCACAGCCCCAGAGATTCCCCAATCTACAAAGCACTGTAGTAAAAAACAAGAGCATCTGATGAAGTGTATGTCTGGCTCAAGGAAGTGACACAGGCTGTGAACTGTACCTGGGAGTGTCGGTCTCTCTCCCCCCCTCGCTGTCTCGCTGTGTGAGTGCTCAGGTCAGGGCCACAGAGCTCTCAGTGTTTAGCCTGTCCACTGTTCCAAACCTCCACACGGCCACATCGGGGCCCAGAAGCACAGATTTGGAGTGAAATAACCACTGCAAGGAAAGACACAGAGAGAGCCAAAGTGAAAGTTTGTATGGGTAGTACAGTATAACAAACAATTACCTCATACAGGGTTGAAAGCTGGCAGAGCATCATGGAGGCTTAAAAACACAATAGAGTTTCAATTCCACTCTTTCAAACAATAGCGGCGGACAGTGCCTAAAGGCAGTACAGGGACCGGTTTACAACACATCGCTCACCTGTGACATCAGCTAGGTGTAGGCCTACTGTGAAACTTATACACAGTAGTGCCACACCTGCTATGAATCAATAAAAATACAGTTTCATGACATCTTAAAACACACAAACATATTTTACCATTTCATTAAACGCAAACATTATAGCATAACGGAGAGTTAAGGGAGTTTATTAATATAAACTTCCTAAGCACCCTTGACTATGTACCATTATTTTTATTTTAGGCAATCATACAACAATGCACTTCCTCTGAGAAATGTCTGTCAGTCCAGTAACAAGAGATGATAAGGTGTAGTTCATGATAGGATGTATTAATATGCAGCACAGTTACATAAGGCTTTGACCTCAGTCCCACAGTCGCCTTGAGGATAGCAAGAGTAAAGTCCATAGTAAATTCTCTATCTCGATTCACAATTGCTGGATTGCTAAATAAAAAGAACAAAATGAGTGATTTTTTTATTATTATTTAGTGGTCAACAGGTGGTTTCCAAAAACAACTCTTGCTCAGAGGTGTTAACCAAGATTCAAAATGACATCGAGATTAACTTATCTATGACAACTGTTGCCAAAGAATGTGTATGTACATCCGTAAATACAGATATATGCTGAGAAATCTGACAGTTCGTAAACCATCCGATCTGATAATATGACATGTAGTTTATAATTGTCTGAGCAGATGAGAGGTTAAACAGTGTCTCTCCTCTCAATATTGCAAACCTCCACCCAGCTAACAGAACAGACTCACAACAACAGATCCGATCCGACAGAACAGTAGCATATGTTCCCGGTGATTAGAAAACACTCCAAAAGTAACTTTAGCACACAACAACCTCGCTCCAGTTCACAGCGTCTCAAACAGACAGAAAGTGATCATTGCCAAGTCAACTAGAGATCAGCTAGCTGGGGCTACTTTACCGCTGAGCTCCAGTTCTCGCTCTCAAACACGATCAGACATCAAGGAGAAAGCGAGAAAACAGAGTCCGTGTAGTGAAGACAGGCGGGTTGGAGTAAAGGAAGATGTTGTTGTTGTTGTTGTCTCTGTCACGGTGCTGATTTAAAAACACTCACTTAAGAGATGTGCGCGCGGCACTATGCTAACTGAACTCATAAAGAGACGCGAGTGAGTGTGTGACAGAGAGAGGCGACAGTGATTTAACTTAACAACTATCACTTCTCGAGTCCGGTTAGTCGTATAAACATATACAATGTAATGTAACTAATTTTAAAACTATAATAGAGCTACTTTGTGAAATATATCGTCTGTACTGACCCTGCTGTTACTCTGATGGTACGAGGAGATGGCGGAACTTCCGCTTCCGTTTCCCCGCTGCCGGGAGCGACCGCGCCCCCTTGCGCGCTCCCTGATTTGAATATTCATGAACAATGGTGAATATTACCATAACAGAGATTTTCTGGTTGACTTTAAAATGTAGCGGTATCTATCAGCAGTGTATTGACCTGTTTCGTTTAACGTCACTGTCTGACCGCCATATTTGTGACTAAAATTCCATATTTCTTCAATGTGCTGCACTGTGAGATGCCGCAGATTTTTGTTTCTATTGATAAATCTTGAAAATGTGATACTGCTGTTTTATTACCGGAGCCAAATTGTAATGTTTCATTCATTAAAGTTTTATATTTTAAGTGACATGTCTTCATTTCGTCAGTCAAGCAGCGATGAGAGAGTGCAGACTTTGCTCATTTATTCAGACATGTCCGTTAGATACACATGTCTACTATATATATAACAGAATATTTATAACATAATCAAGTCGGATACAGTTAAAATGGAAATGCACATGGACGATGCTATTCGTACTGCCCAGATGGTGTAAAAGGTATGTCATAATTGTAACACATTGTAATAAATAATAAGCACTATAATGTGAGTATAGTACATATTTAATGTGTATATGTCAATCAATAAACCAACACACCATAAGATCATGTAGCACTTTATTCACACCACCAGACTACATTAAACCACTAATATGCCTCGGTTGCTTTCTGTGTATTCTTCTTGAGTTAAAAGCAGGTCTTACATTCATACAGATGGGATCATCACAGACGTTTTGTAACATTTTGAGAAAATCAGAGCAGAAACATCTCTGTTACGAATGTAACATCGGTTCCTTGAGATGAAGGAACAAGACATTGCATCACAAAGCTGATGCAATGGGGAGTGCCCTTCTACATGACCTAGTTGAAACCTTTCTACAATAACGCCAGGACTGGCTATGTCGTTTAAGCCCGCTCATTTAGGCACGAAGCTGTCAAAGAGCACATCACTTGCACCTAAAAAAAACCCTGAGTCCTTAGTGCAGCCAGCTTACACAGTGTCTCGTTCCCATGATCTCAGGGAACCGAGGTTACATACGTAACCGAGACGTTCCCTTACGATTCAGTACACTTGACATTGTGTCATTAATTGACGCTATGGGAAACAGATTCCCATCCTGCTGCACTACACATCATAACCTTCCCAGAGAGGAAACATGGTGCCATGAGTATGCCGCAGGTAAATGACCCTCATGGTGAGCCAGGAGGGAAACACTCAGAATTTATATGAACTACAGTCATATGTGTAGTATGAATTAGCCCCTTCAAGAACTCAGTCGTGAAGGAATTTTTATTTATAATGAAAGTGTTTGTGACTATGGGAGATACTGAATGCAAGTGGTTGTGTAAAATGGCAGGGAGCCCGTACTTGAAAAGAGGGGCATAAATGTATGTTTGGCCAATGAAATATCAAGTGCTCTTGACAGAGAGGACTTGCGATGAGAGAGATTTCACATCTAGGTTGTAAAACCAAGCAAATGTGTTTTGAGAAGGCCATCCTGCTGCTAAACATGTTTTGTAAGGACACACAATTCATCCATGCCCATGAAGAGAACATGCCTCTTGGTGAGTGTGCTTTAACACTAATTGGGTAATTTGTACCTTGCGACTCAGCCAGGACGATTGCATCGACAATCCAGTGAGAAAGTCTCTGCTTGGAGATGGACTTTCCTTTCGTGCAGCCTCCATAGCACACAAAGAGCAGGTCAGACAACTTAAACTGGCAAGTGTGCTCAATGTATGTGTGTAGCACTTGCAAAAGGCAAAACAAATGCAAGGACTGTTTCTCATCTTAATTAAATGGAGGAGGGGAAAAGGCTTGAAGGTGAATTACCTGTGCTCTGAAGGGTGTGGTTAGAACCTTAGGCACATAGCATTTTCTGGTTTGACCGTGGCTTTTGAAAGACCCGGACCAAATTCCAGACATGAATTGTAGACTGACAGTGCTTGCAAATCACTGAACCCTTCTACTGAGGCCAAAGCCAGCAGTAATGCGGTCTTAATAGAAAGCACACACAATTCAACAGAGTCCAGAGGCTTGAAGGGGGGCCAATTTGGAACTACAGCCAGGTTAGGGGTATTCAGCCCCCTCGCTCCCCTAAGGAACTTTATGATTAAATCATGTTTGCCTATAGACGTGCCAGCTTCGCGTGCGTGATACGCAGATATAGTCGCCACATAAGCTTTCAACGTTGATGGAGTGAGCCCTGCATCCAATCGCTCTTGAAGAAAGGTGAGAATTTTAGGTATGGGGCAGTTCACCGGGTCTTTGCCATGTGAAAAGCTTCAATTAGTGAACACATTCCATTTCAGTGTATAGAGGCGTCTTGAAGACGACACTCTAGCCTGTAAAATGGTGTTCATAACCAAGTCAGTTCTGTTACGTTTAGCGTTTCCCATTCAGGGACCACACATGCAGGTTCCACAGCTGGGGCTCGGGATGCCAGATTGTGCCCTGCGCTTGAGAGGAAATCCATCCTCAGCAGCATTTCCCATGGAGGGAAATACAGAACTGACTCAGTGCCTGAACACGCTCTCTCATGAGATGAGTTGAGACACACTCCTAAAAAGTAGATTTGTTGGCTGGGGGAGAGCACGTACTTCACCCAGATGACATTGAGGCCCAAGCTGTTGGCATAATAGAGCCTCTGATTGGACCAGTAATAGCCAATCATCGACGTAGTTCAAAATGCTCTCACAGCTTAGTTTCAGAGGGGCGAGTACCAAATCGATGCACTTTGTGAATGTGCGAGGAGCTAGGAACAGTCCATTGGGTATTACAGTTCTAAACCATCTCTATCGTGTTTTCTGTAAAGAGATTGTACATTTTCTGTACACCGCACCATCACAGCCCATTTATAGTGGGACTGTGGATGACAGGACACCATTGGTGAAATATGGCCCTTTTGGCGTTCCTTATTGGACCATGTAGCATTGCTGTTCTAAACAATCCCTATTGTGCTTCAGTGAGGAGATTGTGAATTTTCTGCACACTGCACAATCACACCCCACTTTTTAATGGGATTGTGGATGATAGTACACCACTGGTGAAATATGGCCCTTTTGGCGTTCCATGTTGGAGCGAGTAGAAAAATGTGAGTGCAAATCATGCAATGAGTGCTTTGTTCTTGTTCTTGTTGAACGCAATACATAGAAACAACATTCTGAGTAACATCCTGTTCCCGGAGGAAGGAAAATATTTAGGATGTCACAGACCACACAGTGCGGTGATAATATCAATACACACCTTAAATGTGATAAGTAATGATTAATTTCCCTACTTGTGGGCCTGGTAGATCAGCGAGTATTGACGCTGACTACCACACCTGGAGTCACGAGTTCAAATCCATGCTGAGTGACTCCAGCCAGGTCTTCTAAGCAACCAAATTGGCCCGGTTGCTAGGTAGGGTAGATTCACATGGGTAACCTCCTCGTGATCGCTATAATATGCGGTTCTCGCTCTCGGTGGGCCGCGTGGTGAGTTATGCGTGGATGCCGCAGAGAATAGCACGGGCATACACAGGTGCTACGTCTCCACGATAACACACTCAACATGCCACGTGATAAGATGCACATCCGTGACTGTCTCAGATGCGGAGTAAACTGAGATTCATCCTCCACCACCCTGATTGGGGCGAGTCACTACGCCACCATAAGGACTTAGATTGCATTGGGAATTGGGCATTCCAAATTGGAGAGAAAAGGGGAGAACAAAAATTCCCTACTTAGTGAATTCTGGAGGGAAGATTAACATCAAACTGAGTGCAAGGTGGACAACGTATGAACTGAATCGTGCAGCCTTCTCCGACCATCTTTAAAACCCAGTCAGACATGGCCGTAAATGCCTGGCCCTCATTAGCGGAGTGGGAAAACAGCATGTCAGCTCATTCACTAGATATTGAGATTGAGCGCCACTCAGCATCGGGAAATGGTTGTGCACATTATTCAACACATGAAGAAGGAAATAATCAGGATGTCACAGACCACACAGGGTGGTGACAGAATTCAATATACACACCTCAAGTGTGATTTGTTATTATTAATTTCCCCACGTAGTGAATTTGGGAGGGATGAATATAATTAGGATAATAATAATAATAATAATAATAATACCTTACATTTATATAGCACTGTTCTAGGCATTCAAAGCACTTTATATAGTATAGGTGGAACCTCCTCAACCACCAACTGTGTGCAGCATCCACCTGGATGACGCGACGGCAGCCGGAGTGTGCCAGAATGCCCACCAAACACCAGTTTTTGGTGGAGAGGAGAGAGGAGAGTTATAGAGCCAATTAATCAATGGGGATTATTAGAAGGCCATGATTGAGAAGGGCCAATGGGGGGAATTTTTGGGATTATTAATGACCACAGTGAGTCAGGACCTCGGTTTAAGCATCTCATCTGAAAGACTGAAAATGTCACAGACCACACAGGACGGTGACAGCATTCATTAACACACACCTCAAATGTGATTAATAATAAGGATTAATTTCCCCACCAAGTGAAATTGGGAGGGAAGATTAATTTCAAACTGAGAGTGAGGTGGCCGATGTACAAAGTGAATTGTGTAGCCATGTGGACCCGTACTCGCATCCGAGGAGCTAGATAATGGGACTGAGCGCCGCTCGCCACCAGGAAGAAGTTGTGCACAATACTCATTGATACACGCTTCAAGTGTGGTAAATAATGAATAATTTCCCTGCCTAGTGAATTGTGGAGGAAGATTAATTTCAAACTGGAAGCGAGGTGGCCGGCATATGAACTGAATCTTGTAGCCGTGTAGACCCACCACACATCCTCTGAGCAGTAAAATGGGTGCGTCGGCTCACTCGCTAGATGAGACTGAGTGACGCTCACCACCGGGAAGTGGTTGTTTAGAGTACTCATCATTTTAGGAGGGCATCACTCAACAGCATTGGACCATTCGTAGTTTTGGCAGACATAACGAGTTCCTGCGCTCCACCAGAGGACCAGAGCTTGTCATGCATATAATATATAGGCGAAGCCTCTTCAAGAGAAGATGCGCTACCATGAGATCCACATCTGATTCTTCTAGCTCAACCTGACACCCACCATGCCCCCTTGTGTTATCCCTCGGGAGCTCTCACAGTGAGGGCAATCTGTCTCAATAAGAGCTGCCTCAGAGTGGCCGCAGGCCAAACAATGAACACAGCTCTCATGACCATCTGACGGCTGAATGTGCCACTTGGACCACTTGCGGAACTATGTCTTTAAGACACGCAAATGGCCCTTTTGTGATATATACACACACACACACACACACAGTGGCGAATCAGGGCGAGCAAAGCCTTATCTGCTGGCCTAACATGTCTAATAAATAAATATTTTTTCTTTCTCATTTCATTTAGTTTCAATTGCTTTCAACCCCTAATTCATCTAAAAACGAATAGTAAACAGCGAATAGTTTATCCAGTCAGAATTTATTTCTTGATGCTTACAAGCAAAGCATGACGACTGGTTCACAAATCGCATGCTCAAAGCCGAGCATCCGAAGCAGCGCGTGAGTCTAAGCTCCACCCCATTTAGCCTTCAGAATTTCTACAGAATCCCTCAACAGTGTAAGTGAATAGGCATCTAAAGTCAGATGGTCATATTCATCAGCCAATCAGAATGATTTATTTGTTCTTGGTGGGTGTGGTCTTTAGGATATTATTTGAAAATGAAGAGCGTGAGATCTTGCTGATGACTGATGAGACGGCTGTCATCACTGCTGCTGTCGATATTGAGAAAGAGATCCTTATGAATATGCCTGAGATGTAAACGGAAAGGATGGCTGGTTTTCATTTCAAGTGAATTGGTAAGTGATTTTTGCATTGTTATAGCAATATCAGAAGTTTTCAAGTGTAAATTAGGCTGCTGGAGCATTCAGTGTCAGTTTAAGTTTTGAAAAGTAACCATTGTTTTATAAGCAACATTTTATTAGATAGCTTTTTCCTGGGATTAGACCTTGTTGGTTTTGGCTTTCGTGCATGGACATATTTTAAAAATGTCAATTGGTATTATAATTAGGCTGCGATGTAATGTATGATGCCCATAGTCATAGGGTGTCTTTTTAATTGAGAACCAGTGTTTTCTTAATGGCATTAATCACACTGTAGGCCAAGACTTAAAATGCACGGGCAACCACTGTACATATATATGAATGAAGATCCCACCCGCTGACTCATGTACGCTGACAGCGAAGTAGAGGGCTTTTAAACTATAAGCTCACAGTCTTGAAGGTAGAAAATTCTGAGGAATGGTGTTTGCGCGCCCTCTTTTATACTGGACAGCTTCACGCCTAAAAGATCAGGGCTTAAACACCATAGCCAATTCTGCCGTTATTGTAGAAAGTTTTCAACTAGGTCATGTAGAAGTACACATCCCATTGCGTCAGCTTAGTGACGCAATGTCAAGTGTACTGAATTGTAAGGGAACAGCACAAACATTTGTAACCTCTGAATGAGAGATGTTTAGGGTGATATAATATAGGCGTGTGTACTCACCAGTCATACATCAAATTTACAGGCAAACAGAGATGAATTGTGGATAAAATATATTTAAATGTCTGTGAAAGTCAAATTTGGAAATATCTGTGCTAACCTCAGACCTGTATGCACATTTCCTGGGACTTTGCCTGGATCAAAAGCATTTTTTTTAGGTTTTTCTTATCTGGATGAATAGAGATTAAAACCATAATAACCATTTTTTATTAGCCTATGCACACAGCCATGTTTAATTGCATCTTTCTAGTGACGTTGTAAAGTGCACACTAGAGTTCAACAGCAACGGATGCAGTGTCTACTATTGACATTTGTGGCATTGGGGTCATGGTGTCATATAACCTATTCAAGCCTCTGAGTTATGAATAGATGACAGACATTCCTCTGATATTTTTACTACCTACATTACAGTGATGCTATAGCACACAATCTCCACATAGAGGCGATGTCCTAAATGAAATGAACAATTACTTCAGGAGTTTTAAAACTTTTTGATGTCAAGGACTCCCAAATATGATGATCCCTTTGAGACAGACCCCCTTAATAAAATATAAATGCTGCTATATATTTGTATGTATAAACCTATTTATACTGTGTATGAAAAACAGTGACTTAAAACAATCGTGACTAAAAATTAAATAATCAAAAAATAAATAATATTTTTTATAGCCAATGTATTAGTCAAAAGAAATGTTAAAAATGTTGTTTAAAAATAAAATCCTTTGTATTAAGTTGACAGTATACTGTATACCTTTTCTAACCATTATTAGAGAAATTTAGATGTATAAACCTGAAGAGAAACATCTTCAACTTGATACAAATTCATTTGTTTAGTGCTTTTTACGAAAAATAAAAATACAACAGCAACAAACTATAGGTGACTATAGCTGTCAATGGAATACAATATTTAAAAAAAAGGTTAGTTCTGACCAATAGGTGGCAAAAAACAAAATAAAAAGAATTAGAAAGTGAAAGTGTCAACTAACAGTACGGTTAAAAAGATTAATTGAATAGTTTTCAGCTGCTCATGTGATTCTAACATGGCATCCCACATGTGTGGACACTCTCCATGTAGAATAAAACCGATTGACTTTGTTTGTTCTGAATAATAATAATTAAAAAAAAAAATTTAAAAAATAAATAAATGGAGAATAAAACCGTTTTCATAAGATTACTGATATGACTGGATTCTTAATTTTAATGTGAGTGGTCATGATTTCCTACATATATTGCAGAGATACGATTCATGTCTTTAGGAGTTAAACTTTTGAGGAAAAAATTACTGAATGCATATTTAACCCTTTAAAAAATATCATACTAAAATACTTTTAAATAGACACAGATGCACACACTCATAAGAGTTCAAGACAACAACAGACATAACTATAGAGAGCAATTTCCAAATTTTAATAGTGAATAAAAATGAAATACTTTTATATGCCCTTAATTGAGTGACTATTTGCACTAGGTGTAATTAGCACCTGTCACACAGCGAGGCTATTTGCACTCCAGTAGTCTGGTGGAAACACAGAAATGAAAGCCAAAGTGCATCTCCATGTGTTGTTGCAACAGCGTAGTGTCTAAAGACGGTGTGAATGAGTTTTTATCAAGCAGATGTCCCGGGCCCTATTCCCCTCTTTGTCCCGCTTTTTCTCATCCTGTCTCCACACTTAATATCTCCTTTAATACTACATATATTAATAAATAAATGAAAAGATAAAAAATACATTTAACATTTAAAAGTTTATTTATTTACATATTTTTTGGACATGATGGGGGAGTTTAATGCAGGTAAAATTAACCATGCTTTATGATAGGAATATTGTAGCAACCATGCTTTTTGGCCACAGTTTTAATGCAAATAACCATGGTGTTACTACAGTAAAATGGTGTTAATATAATAACTTAAGTTTAATGTTGTGTGTCACTATGATTTTACTACAAAATACCATGGTGATACTATGGTTACTGTAAAACCATGGTTTATTTTTGTAAGGTAAGGGTTAGGATTAGGTGTTGGTGTAGAGTGTCACAATTCGTATAGATGAGGCGAGAGAGCAGGATCTAAGTGCAGCAATGCTTGTATCACAATCAAAAGAAGATAAATATACATAGAAGATGACTAAGGTTACAAAACAAGACAGTTGTTTGAGGGAACAAACTATGCAACTATGAATAACTGACAAAGATGGAACAAAACTAGAGGGCATTTATACACAAGGTGCTGATGAGGGAATGGAGAACAGGTGGCTGTGATGAGGGCAGTGAATCCTGGGAAATGTAGTTTGGAGACAAGACAAAATCTATTTCAAAAGAAGAGTCCACCCCCCCCTTACAAGGTGACTCCTGGTGCCTAAAGTTGGAAATGGGCAGGAGGAAACAGGTGACAGGGGATGATCCAGGAAGAAGACCATGGTATCCAGGAGGGATTGGTGGACAATCCCGTGGCCAGGAAGGAGTCTGGGAATGATTAGGAGGTAATCATAGGACCAGGGTAGAGTCAGGAGGTGGCCACAGATTATGGACAAGGTCAGGACGCCTGGGAGAAGGCCTCAGGCCAGGAACAGGCTCGGGAGGCCTGGGAGGCGGCTACAGGGCAAGGACATGGTTGGAAGGGGAGCCAAGGGAGGCGGGCCGTGAGGGTTCAGGACTAAGAGCCGTGAATGACTGGGAACTGACTCCCGTGGTCGAGAGCACTGTCAGCGACTGGGGATCAACCTCCATGGTCATGAGCACTGGCAGCGACTGGGGATGGACCTCCGTGGTCGTGAGCACTGGCAGCGACTGGGGATGGACCTCCGTGGTCGTGAGGACTGTCAGTGACTGGGGATCGGCCTCCGTGGTCGTGAGCACTGGCAGCGACTGGGGATCGACCTCCGTGGTCGAGAGCACTGGCAGCGACTGTGAATCGACCCCCTTGGTCGAGAGCACTGGCAGCAACTGGGGATCGACCCCCATGATCGAGAGCACTGGCAGCGACTGAGGATCGGCCTCCGTGGTCGTGAGCACTGGCAGCGACTGAGGATCGGCCTCCGTGGTCGTGAGCACTGGCAGCAACTGGGAAATGACCTCCGTGGTCATGAGCACTGGCAGTGACTGTGGAGAAGGAGTCCTTTTACTTCTTTCCCAGACAGCTGGGAGCATTGTTACGGGAATGGTCAAGGCCACAGGCATCAGCTCTGGGATGGTTGAGGCTACAGGCATTGGCTCTGGCTCGTTAACCGCGGCAGGCATAGGCGCTGGCTATGGCACCTCTGTGGTCACTACTGCTGACTGTGGCAGGGAATCGACCACTGGAGCTTGGAGAGGGTGAGCCCCCCCCCGAAAATATATTTAGGGGGAATGTATGGAGAGGAGTTACATTGAAGCAAGGAGCTGTGGAAGGCTTGGAGCAGTTGTCCTCATCCTCCTTTCCCACAGTGAAGGGTGAGCAACAGAGTTCCAGAGCCACCTCCACGTGGTCAGCCAGCATTCCATGAGGATCTACCAGAGGCATCAGTTCCTTCAGTGCACTATTCAGACAAGCTCTGAAGAAAATCACCAGAGATCGGTTTTCACAGTGCACTAAATTCACAAGTTGGAGAAACTCACGGACATGATCCTCAACTGGATGGTCCCCTTGCTCGAGGAGGAGAATCCTAACTGCAGGTATATCCATTTTTTTTGGTCAATTCTTCTGACATGTTTCATATAGATGAGGCAAGAGTGCAGCAATGCTTTAATCCACAATCAAAAGAAGACGAGAACACATAGAAAATGATGATGGTTACAAAACAAGACAATAGTTTGAGGTAACATAAACTATGCAACTACAAACAAGAACTGGCAAAGATGGAACAAAATTAAAGAGCATTTATACACAAGGTGCTGATGAGGAAATGGAGAACAGGTGGCTGTGATGAGGGCAGTAAATCCTGGGAAATGTAGTTTGGGGATAAGACAAAAACTATTTAAAAATAAGAGTCCTTGGAACAATGGTGACTGTGACATAGAGTGTCTATGTGACTCTAAATATACATAATGAATATGGGTGAAAAACAGACTTTTACAGTTTTTCTCATTTACTAAGACACGCTAAATGAAACTGGGATCCACTTGATCTTCATCATCACCTCCTTAGCACAGCAGATTTCTTCTCTTGCAAATGTCTTAACACATTTTCATTTGTTTCACACATTTTTACACCCTTTGTCAAAACATTTACCACAGATCTCATTGAAAGACTCCAAACTCTATTGGATTAACTTTGTTGAAAAAAAGGATAATATCTATTCACAGCTGATAGAAAGTACTTAAAAAGCACCTATATAAAACTCGTTTGCACAACTCTTCAATCGGCAATCAGTCCTCATCCATCTATAAAATAGGAGATATCACTACTGTTCCACTCACCTCTGAAGAGCGTCTACTGTTGGATCTACGGAGCATATCAGCGGCTTTCTCCTTCTCTGCACGGCAGGGCAGCTTTGCCCCAGGGCACTTCAACAGCACGTCTAAAAGAGAATATTTCTTAAAAGAGTTTATTTTCTCTAAAACAGCAATACACAGCTGGCATTGAACGTCTTTTTCAGGATGCGTCTTTGCAAAAATGCCCTTCCGCCCCTGTAGATTTCGCCAGGTAGATCGCCACGAACCACCATGTTCGTTGACTTTCGTCCGGGCTCGAGGTGAGAGCGGCTCGCCTCACGGCAAGTCTGTTTACTCCCTCGAGCCCTCCGAGCTGGATGATGAATTTGTCGCTGCATTGATGAGCGTTCCAGCGTCTGACTGCCACCTGAGGTGACGCCCAGATGGCCGACATGTTTGCCCGGGCCACCCTCCGTATTCCCAGAGTGGTTGCGATCCACCTGTGCCACAAAAACTCCGCCAACTGGCGGGATCGCCTGGTGCTACCCTCCAAGGCCTGTAGGATGACGTCGTCACTGACCATCAAAGCCTACAGTGCCACTGCAAAGGCCACCTCTGCCTTGCATGCCATGGCCCTCCTGCAGGTTCACCATGCCAAGGCACTCAAAGATCTGCACTTGGGTAGTCCTGACCCCGACGTGTTGCAAGAACTGCACTCCGGGCCATATACACTTTTGCCTCATGACGCGACACTACCTGCTCCACACTGCTGCGAAGCCTCGCCAGGTACACCAAAAGCGATCGTCCCCTTAGTGCCTCTCGCACAGAGCTTGGATGCATAGCTTTCACTTCCCAACCCGTGTGCTGGCTGGCCAGGACCATCTGACTCAGCTACGTGATTCAGTTTGCCAGGCCCCCGCCCCCTTTCGGCGCCATCTGCTTTACCTCTGTGCAAGGCGAAGATGCCAACACCCTACATGCGGAGATCGTGACCCTCTTACTCAAAGATGTGATAGAGCCTGTCCCTCCGGCCGAGATGAAGAAGGCGTCTTCAATAAGGTCGCAGAGGCAGCCCTTGCCCTGCTAAGTGAAGTGGGCATCTGTATACTCATCGGTTCAGAGCATCTTTTTTCTTGGAATGGAGTGAGACTCAGTCTCAATGACAGCACGCCTCACTACTGAGCGTGCGCAGTTGGTGCTGAACTGCCTCAACTAATTCAAGTCAGGCACAATGGTTCCTCTAAAACATTTCCAGAGGCTAGTGGAGCATATGGAATCCTCCACGGCAGTCGCACCACTGGGGTTTATACATATGAGACCGCTTCAGCACTGGCTTCAGACTCGAGTCCCGAGATGGGCATGGCGCAGCGGCACATACCATGTCTTCATCACCCCCGCCTGCTGCCAAACTTTCAACCCCTGGACAAACCTCTGTTTTCTGCAGACAGGTGTCCCCCTATAGCAGGTCAACTAACCCTTTACTTGTGTGTGATGTTGGCGTAGAGGTCTAAAGCACATAACTGTTAATTAGAATTTTGCTGTTTTGATCCCCACTGCCATCACCATTGTGTCCTTGAGTAAGGCAATTAACTCCAGGTTGCTCCAGGGGAATTGTCCCTGTAATAAGTGCACTGTAAGTCGCTTTGGATAAAAGCATCTGCCAAATGCATAAATGTAAATGTAAATGTACAGCAGGTGTCCTGACACGTTCTGGTCACCACAGACTGTTGGTCCAAACAGGATTGGGGCCTACCACCTCCTGTCATAGGTGCTTACACCCTGAAGTGGCGCTTGTTCACGAATTGGTGTTCTTCCCAATCTGAAGACCTGCAGAGATACGCAGTTGGGTCAGTGCTCTCAATTCTGCAGGAGAGGCTGGAGGGGAAGCTGTCCCCCTGTCCCAGGTTATGTCTGTTCCCCTCATGGGATCTCTCTGTGGTCCTTTCAGGCCTTCAGAGACCCCCTTCGAGCCGATAGTCAAGCTCAAATCAGTCGAGCTCAAAGCTCTCTCCTTGAAGACGGCCCTCCTGATCGCACTCACTTCCATCAAGAGAGTTGGGAACCTGCAAGCATTCTCTGTCAGTGACACTCTGGTCCGTGAATTCAGTGGAGGAAATCCCCGACTAGACCCACTATGGGTACTAAAGATTACTCTGTACTGGAATTGGTGCTCCACAGGATGGGCCTTTTTTGTTTAATCCCCCTTTGTGTAATTTCCGAGGTACGGTCCCCCTACTGGTGGACCCGAGTCTCCCTTGGGCAGTCCCCGCTGCCCCCCGGTTGCCGTGTTTGTAGCAACTCCTCCCTCGCAGCAGGTAGGATCTACCACTGCGCCATTTCCACATGTGGCCTGAAAACCCATGTGACGTATTTTGCCAATCTTTACCTCCCCACAGCATGGGCAGGTGGTGGTCTACAACAGTAACCTAGATGTTTTAGCCTGTGTGTTAACTGTTTTGAAAATGTGATGTCAGCGTGGACAAATGTTTAAGCAATTGAGAAACTAATCATGAAACTATCTTGAATCGATTCTCTCAGCCTGCTATCCGATATTTGCCTATTCTTCAAAGTCTGCCACTATACAAATCGATTCAGGAGCCTGTGATCGATAGTATGTGCCTATTTTACACAATTAATTTTTTTGCCCTCAAATGCGAACAAAATATAATTTTATTATTTTATTCAGCTCTCTGTATACACATTGGGACATCCACAACAAAATAAGGTACTTCAGATGTTGAGAACAATTATACAGATAAAAAATAAAGTCACAAGTGATCATCACTCGTTTGACAGCTAATTTTTCAGTTTAATCCATTTCAAAATACTTTCATACCCATGATTTGTTTCCAAATATCAGTGGTTTTCTTGGCTATTTAACAGTTGTAATGAGAAATTGTTACAGTTAACTGGGATAAATGTTAGTAAGGGTGTTGATGTGTAAAGTCTGATGCTGGAGCTGAGCAGGTGTTTCTCGTTAGTGCTGTTCAGAATGTCGTCGTACTTCTGTACTTCTCCATGGTACTTTAAAATAGCAAGGAGAAATCTCCTGTAAAAATCAAAGGGGTCTGTTAGTAAAATATGATTTGGATGCTTTATTCTGCCTTCCTTGCAGTCACTCTTCGATCAGGAGAAGAATTCACCAGTGGGAAGAAACACAAGGACACAGAATTTCACAAGCAGTTCTTCGATTTATTAAAAGCAAGCAATGGGTTTATATGGTTCTTGTCACACAAGACTGGTTACACCCCCCACCTCAAACTTTCTCAATCCTCCATATATGGGGTTGTTTCCTCTTGCTTACAGAATTACATTCTTATTCTTAATGTTTTGCTCAAGACAGTGCCGAAAACATACAAAGCTGATAAGCAAGCATCAAGGTCACATTGTTCCATTTGAGGCCTATTTCTCACAGGGTCGCATGCGCCCATGTGAGCTGCTCTGCATTTGTCACAAGAGCTCACAGTTTAAAGAGTGCCAGGTTGACACACTCGCACGATCCTGTCAATGGAGCTTGCATTTCGCGGTTTGATGCGTTCGCACACCGCACTGATAGAGCACAATTTGGCTTTAAAGCAGTGTTTCCCAACCTTTTTTTTTTTTTTTTTTTTTTTTGAAATGGTTAGTTCCTGCAATGAACTCCGTTTTCCCCGCTATTTCTTTGATATAAACTTTTGTAATGTATTTCGGGAAATGTAATGCAAATTTTAAAATCAAAGGGAGTAAATTTTTACTGTCGCCAATGGCGACCTTGACAGAAATTACACTCGCAAATAAATTTATTTGGTCGCAAATGCGACCATTTTTAGTCGCAGTTTGGAGCCCTGCACAATGATGATGATTTATCGACTTTATAGACATTACATTTTTATCGTCTGTTAATGCTGAACTTCTGTAAAGCTGCTTTGAAACGATGTGTGTTGTGAAAGGCGCTATACAAATAAAATTGACTTGACTTGACTTGACCATGGCACACTTTTTACAACTAAGAAATTCTACGGTACACCACTATAGGCTAACCATTGTCTATATTTTTCCTATTAAAGAACTTGTCCATGTTTTCTGTCCACCTTAGTTGCATGTTTACTTGTAATATTTGAAATTCGGTTATGCAAAAAAAAATTAAAATCACATCGGTAGTCTACGCTGTGTCAGGTCACATGTGGCAGGAGTGCAAAATGGGTAATGAAAAAACAACAAATTTGCTTCTTTTCTAATTTGTAGATTTGTTCTTACAATGCCACAACAAATTACAGGGATGCAAACTCATGAGGGGTGAAAAAGGTAATGACACAGTCACTGGTCCATAAACATTTTTTCTTGGGATATTTTTTAAAGAATAACCTAAAAGCACAAATTTCAGCTATTTTAGTGATTCAAGCGTGCAGAATTAGCTACATAATAAAGAGTATTTTGGTGAGGCTTGCTTCTGTTTCACAAATGTGTTAAATTTTATTAACTGATTAGTTCAGTGACCCCTTCTGGAAATGTCACTAGGTGGTGACAAATTGGTGTCTAATGTGCTATGAGTGAGTCAGTGAATCATTTCGAGTCATTCATGAGCAAAATCTACCAAAACACTTTATAGTGTTTAAGCATTATTAAAACAAAGCAGATCTATAGTCTTCCATCAGTCTGAGCATTATTTTTCATGCAAAAAGACAACAATAATAGTGAGTTTCAATAATGTCCTTACCTTCTCCTTTATTAAAACTTGCATGGCTACAAATCTACTGACTTCAGTATAAGAATTATAAACACAAAGCAGATCTATTTAGCCTATTTAAACTGCTGAGCATGGTTATTATCAGTAAAGACCACAACAATAGACAAATAATAATAATTTTGAGTTTCAATAATGTTCTTTTATTGTAAAGGGCATTTCACATGAGTTGATTCGAGGCGTCAATGCTCCGCCAGAGTAAAGAGCCACATTGCTCTCCACATGACAAGAGTTGCACGTAAAAAAGCGGGAGTTGTGCACAATAAACATTGACAACATGTATTTGGAAAGGAGAAAAAAAGCTTGCAGTTGTTTGATAGCAGAAAGTAATAAAAGTCTAAGCATTTTCTTGGTGAATTTAAATTAGTTCAATAACTGGGGTCTCTGATATTCGTAAACGATAAGGTAATATTTAATTAAAAGAAATTATGAGACATTCAATGTCTCAACAAATTTGGACAGTTTTTAAATATTTCTTGTTGCTTAGTACTCTCAAAGACATTATTGGTGAAGTAAAAACGTGTGTGAAAAACAATTTGGTGTAAAGTGAGGTCACTTCATAGATTCTGTATTCATGTAATCTGCAGCGCTGATGTGAGTCATGAGAAAGACCCTTAACGCTGTCACGTTTTGTCTTCACCTGTTTCATGGACTCTTATTTTGAAGTTCTCTCCCTCACTACATTTCCCATAAGTCCTACCCCTACTGGAGTACTCAACCAGGTTCCTTCACCTCGCAGCAACTACAGGCTTACCTGACCTATACCTCAAGCCCATCTATGGTATGGGGTTAAATTACCATCGATCAACTGTGCTTCCTGAGGTGGGGAATCTCCCCCTGGTTGATTATGTTGCAGCCACCCTGGTCCTCCATTTACCCTCGTTACCCTTCTCCGACCATACTCAATTATTAGTTTACTCACCTCTCCTAGAGGGTTATGGCGGGAACTCCAAGCCTTCCACGGCCCCGGTCTCCAAGCTTTCCACGGTCCCAGCCTCCAAGCCTCCGGCTCCGCCCACAGAGACAATTCCTCCCGCGGCTCCACCTGCTCCCCTAGAGACAATTCCTCCCACGGCTCCGCCCGCTCCCCTAGAGACAATTCCTCCCAGGCCTCCCGACCTGGTCCCTGTCCTGTGGCCTCCTCCCAGGCCTCCTGACCCGGTCCCTGTCCTGTGGCCTCCTCCCAGACCTCCTGACCCGGTCCCTGTCCTGTGGCCTCCTCCCAGGCCTCCTGACCTGGTCCCTGTCCTGTGGCCTCCTCCCAGGCCTCCAGACCCAGTCCCTGTCCTGTGGCCGCCTCCCAGGCCTCCAAACCCTGTCCCTGTCCAGTGGCCGCCTTCAAACCCTGTCACTGTCCTGTGGCCGCCTCCCAGGCCTCCAGACCCAGTCCCTGTCCTGCGGCCCCCTCCCATGCCTCCAGATCCATTCCCTGCCCTGAAGCCACCACCCAGACCCCGATCACTCTTCTCTGTTCCCCCACCATCTTCTGTCTTGGGGCGCCAGGAGTCGCCCATTTAAAAAGGGGGGGGGTAATGTCACGTTTTGTCTTCACCTGTTTCATGGACTCTTATTTTGAAGTTCTCTCCCTTGAAGTTTCAATGACTCCTTCATTATCCCCACCTGCATGTCATTCCCTCGTTTAGTTCCTTGTGTATAAATATCCTATAGTTCTGTCTGTCTGGGTCAGTCCTTGAATGTTGAATTGTTATGTAGAATGTTGTGTTAACTAGTAATGTTTGGTTTGTGAAGTTTGATGTCTACTCCAGCGTGTGTACTTCTCCAGCATGTGTACTTCTCCAGTGTTTAATATTAAAGGATTTAAAGTTCCTACTCCTGCGTTTCCTATCCTCCTTGATTCCCCGCACACCCAAACGTTACAAACGCGTATAAATATCAGTGACATTTGCACATTAATTATTGCTCTTCACAATCACAAAAGTGACCGATTATGGTTTCAAAATGTCTCAGTTACTTATGTAACCTCCGTTCCCTGATGGAGGGAACAAGACGTCGTGTCAAAGAAGTGACACTAGGGGTCTCTCTTGAGTGCTGAATATGCCTCTGGTCTATGAAAAAAGGCCAATGAGAAGTTGGCAGACAGTATTTGCATACCCCGCCCTGGACATACGGGTATAAAAGTAGACCAGCTAGACCTTCCACGTCCCATCCAGGGGCCAGACGTGGAGGTTCCAAAGGTCTGGGTGCGGATGCCAGAGTGTGCCCCGTCCCTGAGAAAGAAGGTCTTTCCTCAGGGGAATTCGCCAGGGAGGGGCTGTTGCGAGGAGTACAAGATCTGAGAACCAGGCCCGGGTGGGCCAATAAGGAGCCACAAGGGTGACTTGTTCCTCGTCCTCCCTGACCTTGCACAGCCCCTGTGCAAGAAGGCTCACTGAGGGAAATGCGTACTTGCGCAGCCCCGCAGGCCAGCTGTGTGCCAGTGCGTCTGTCCCGAGGGGAGCCTCTGATCAGGCATACCAGAGTGGGCAGTGGGAGGTTTCTTGGGAGGCAAACAGGTCTACCTTGGCCTTGCTGAACCGTTCCCAAATCAAGTGGACCGACTGATTTGATGCCTCCACTCTTCACCAGGCAAGCATTGTCGTGATAGTGTGTCCGCTACCACATTGATGTTGCCAGGGATGTGAGTGGCGCGCAGCGAGGAGACGACGGGCGAGTGATGACATGTGGCGGGAGCATACGCCGCCTTGGCGATTTATGTACGCTACCACAGTGGTGCTGTCTGACTTGATCAGGACATGTTTTCTTCGAACTAATGGGAGAAACTTCTGCAGGGCAAAGAAAATTGTCAGCAACTCCAGGCAGTTGATGTGCCAGCGCAGCTGGGGCCCTTTCCAACGGCCTGCTACTGCGCGCCCGTTGCACACGGTGCCCCAACCCAATCTGGAGGCGTTGGTCGTGACCAAGACGTGTCGGGACACCTGCTACAAGGGTACTCCTGCCAGTAGAAAGCAGAGGTCTGTCCAGGGTTTGAGTGTTTGGCAGCAGGCGGGGGTGATCGTCACATGGTGCGTGCCGCGGCGCCATGCTCGTCTCAGGACTCGAGTCTGAAGCCAGTGCTGAAGCGGTCTCATATGCATCAACCCGAGCGGCGCGACTGCCGCAGAGGATGCCATATGCCCCAGGAGCCTCTGGAAAAGTTTTAAGGGGACCGTTGTGCGGCGAGGCACCTCAACACTGACTGCGCATGCTCGTTGGACTGCGCAGGCTCGTAACTCCATGTCGAGAAAAGAGATGCTCTGGACCGGGGTGAGCTTGCTCTTTTCCCAGTTGACCTGAAGCCCCAAACGGCTGAGGTGCCTGAGCACCTGGTCTCTGTAAGCGCATAGTAACTCTTGTGAGTGGGCCTGTCGTCGAGGTAATTGAGTATGCGGATGCCGGCTTCTCGGAGCGGGGCAAGGGCTGCCTCAGCGACTTTCGTGAAGACGCGAGGGGAGGACTTTGTACTGATACGCCTGGCCGTCAAACGCAAACCGTAAGAAGGGTCGGTGTCGAGGCAGAATTGAGACGTGGAAGTACGTGTCCTTCAGGTCTACCACTGCGAACCAATCTAGATGCTGAACGCAGGTTAGAATGTGTTTCTGCGTGAGCATTTTGAACGGGAGTTTGTGGATGCTTGGTTGAAAACTCGTAAGTCCAAGATCGGTCCTAAGCCGCCGCCTTTCTTGGGCACGATGAAGTGCGTGCTGTAGAGACCCTTCTTCATCTCGGTTGGAGGGACAGGCTCTATCGCGTCTTTGAGTAAGAGAGTAGCTCTCTCAGCTTAGAGGAAGAATGGTAAGGATTAACACCTGTGGGAAATTATCTCTAACCGCTGTTTGTGTTTTCAGTGCTCCTTGAGAAGAAAGTCAGAGACCTTGTTACAGTTGCTAGCATCTAGTGATATTTTCAAGTGCAAATTGGTACTTGTGAGGGTATATTGTGTATTGAGTAACACGTTAAACTAATTATATGATGTCACGGACATACATGTGAAATTCTTGAACATCAAGGGATAGACCGAGGTGCAGTGCAGAATATGAATGGTGATGAGACAAGGGGGACTGCTGGAAGTCTTTTTAAAGCAGAGAGCAGTGTAATGGCTACTACAATGTAGAGAGCACTACGACGGCAGCTGGAAAAACAGAACTGACCATGATAGCAATAATGGGGATTGTTTGACTTCTATCTGTAACTTACAGGAGACATGGTCATACTTGAGATATCAAAGGAAATTTTTCTGAGAAGATGAAATGTAGAAACAGGTGAATTGAGAAGTGCAGAGAAAGAAAGTTGAGAGAGGTGAATCAGAGATAGAGAGGGAGAATGTGATTTGGCAGCATGGAGCAGGGGTTTGTCATAGAGAGGATTGCTGTATTAGGTTCTGCAAGGTTTCAGCTGTTAGTTTTGTCAAGCAGATGGTAGAATATGCAGGTTCAGTTCCAACGAAGCGACCCAGTAAAGGGAGCAATCAAAGAAGGATACAAATGTATTGTGTATAAATAAGATATGAACTGATATTATTGTTAATGGAAACCTTACTGGAAAAACAGAAAATACATTACTGTCATGATTCCAAAACTAACTAACTAACTAAAAAAAAGAAGACTTTGATATAAAGCATTAAGTACTTTATATAAAAAATGCAAACTTAATATTAATTTTATTATAATTTATTATATTATTTTTAGTAATATATAATATTAATCTTTGCTTTTACTAATTTAATTTTAACAGATATTATATATATGAACTTTCAAAACTATAGAAAAGCTTAATATACTTGAAAATATAAACTAAATAAACTAGTGAAAACAAAAATAAACAAAAACTAATTCAAAGGAAAATGTAGAATAAAATAGAAATAACTTAAATAAAAATTGAAAACTATAATTACTCTGGTAAACAAATGAGCACAGAGTGAATGTTAACACACAGAGCCTTAGGAGTAATTACAGCCTTAGACGGAAAACCTCTTGTTCTTTATTTCAGTCTCAAATAATCCTGCAGTGCTGCTGATTGGAACTGGTGTTCTGCACAGTAGCAGAATTAGCTGAGTACAAAAGTGATAGTGGTAGTAGGACAGAGGGTGATCAAAAGTGTGAGAGAGGAGGGGTTAGGAAAAAGATGGCAAGGAACCACAAGAACGGAATAGGGTGTTGCAAGACAGACTGACTGACAGGTGGAATTCATTGAAATGCTAGCACTGACAAGCAGGAGGAGAGAGAGAGAATGAAAGTGTATGTGAGAGAGACAGGCAGCACACCGCACAGCTGTAGTACATGGATTTCTGGTGCGAAAACAAGTAGAAGAATTTGAGGGATTGTGGAAGGTGTTGTGTGTGTGAGAGAGAGAGAGAGAGAGAGAGAAAGAGAGAGGACAGAGGCTTGGGTAAGGGTTGTTAGATTCATTAAGGAGAGGGAGAGAGAGAGAGAGAGAGAGAGAGAGAGAGAGAGAAAGAGAGAAAGAGAGAGAGCAGAGATATAAAACCCCACACATGGTATCAGGAGCTGACACACACATACACTGTCACATATCTGATTAACTATAGATTCCTAAACACTTGTCTGTCTTGGTTGTATGTTGATAACAACCAAACAACAGTTTGAATCAGTGGTCACTCCTGTACAGATGGGAAACTGAGAGTAAAAAGAAAAAAAAACTATTTCCAAGACTTCCTGAGAGAACTTTCAGCAGTGGACTATGACTGTGAGTCAAATATTACTGTTTATTTCTTATGCTGTATTCGACAGAGAAATTATTTATAACTTCACACATTAATGCACTTAATGCTTAATGCACTTAATGCACTTTCTTGTTTTTCACAAGATTAGGCTATAGATAATATTATTATGAAGTGTAATTTGTATGCATGCAATAATAACGCTGTGATTTTGTCACAAACAAATGATCATGTAGATGTGATTTGTGAAGGGCATCTTTACAGAACTAAGTCCTTTTTTATATTTCAGATTTCCCTATAAATTTAAATAAACCTTTTAATGCACCATATTTTAAATACCATATTTTCATACTATAAAGAATTCAGAAAGAGCACTGTGTTCCATTGTCAAATTCATACATATTCAAATTCATATTCAAACATACATTGCAAATTAACAGGTTAATTAATAATCATTCTAAATAATAAAGCTATTGTAAATATTGCAATATTGGCACATATTGAATATGTTGTCATTGCATTTGAATTGTGAAGAATGTGGTTCAAAAGGATGATAGAGTATAAAAAAACAACATAATTCCAATAAACTACACAGCATGCAGAATTTGATATACTCTCTAAGGAACAAATAAACCCCTTGCACACTTGAGTGGTTGCAGACAGGTGACACAGGCACATATGTCAAAGTTTTGAAAGAGTCCTGCATGCTGTCGTAGCTTGCAAATCTTTATTACAGTAAATGGAAATGCTTCAGTCAAAGACATTCTTCAGGCAGTTAAAAAGGTTTACAAAGGAAAATCACAAAAACAAATCCATAAATTAGGTTTTATGACAAAAAAAGTTTACATGAAGTAAACACAAATGTAGTTCCTGTACACCAATATCAATGATACTTGTGATAATGATACTGAAATAATTGTGATGTTAAGCTTGATTTGAACAGTTGAAGAGCAATGTAGAAAAATTAAAAAAATTGTAATATGAGGGATGAATGGTAACATACTATACTATACATATGCTCGGGAATACATTATAAATACACGGAGGCCACTCTTATGTTTTAAAATCAGCATTGTTAGTCTTACTGTAAATTACAGGCATGAAGGTTCCATGGAAAATGTAACAAGTGCTTGCACGTCCACTCCTGGCATGTTATCAAAGGCCACAGCTAAAGACATCTATCAGTAAGATAAAGACTGCTCTGGTGGTTCTGTTCTCAGTGCCTAGCAACGGCACCATACAACCACTCCATTCAGCCGACACCATAGACTCCCATAATGCTTATAAAGTGGTAACAAAATACCTAATAATTACATTTTCTCTGATGTTGATAGTCACATGTGTTCCTGTAGGATTTTTTAGGCTGCATGGTAAAGGTTGCATAGGATGCATTGTCAAAAAAATAAAAAGAACAGCAATGTGCATGGATGGGTGTGACGCACACACACTTAGGAATTTTAATCAACAAATGTCCCTGATAAGTATACAGTGTCTGATGTAAATATGACCTGCTTGCTTTTGTGTTATGTAAAAATGCAGTTGCAGCATGCACTCTAGCTATTTCAGGGTCGTAGAGGTGTTAATGGGCTTATGGTATTGTCTGACCATCATCTGCTTGACAGTAAAGTAAAGGCAGAGGAAACTATTTTTATTGCACTCTCTCTGGAATACTCTCTTGGTATGGATTGGAATTGATCACTTGGCATGTCATGTCCTGCACAATAGAGGATGTAGAGCAGGCATGGGAAAAGTTTGGTACAGGGGCTACATCATCCTTAAAAAGGAATAATTCACCCAAAAATGAAAATTCTCTCATCATTTACTCACCCTCATGCCATCCTGGATGTGTATGACTTTCCTCCTTCTGCAGAATACAAATTAAGATTTATAGAAGAATATATCAGCTCTTTTGGTCGATACAATGAAAGTGAATCGGTCCTAATAATATTTTAGCGGTCTATAAAATATTGAAGTTCCACAAATCACATAAATCAGCATAAAAGTACTCTTATCCATGTGCCTCCAGTGGTTTAATCCATGTCTTCAGAAGCGATATGATAGATGTGGTTTGAAACAGATCAATATTTAATTCATTTTTTACTAATTCTCCTCCCTGCTCAGTCAATCTCCACTTTAACATTCACTTCCTTGTGTTTTTTGGTGATTCACATTCTTCGTGCATATCGTCACCTACTGGGCAGAGAGAAGAATTTCTAGCAAAAATGGACTTAAATATTTATCTGTTTATCATATCAATTCTGAAGACATGGATTAAACCACTGGAGTTGTATGTATTCATTTTATGCTGCTTTTATGTTCTTTTTGGAGCATCAACATTTTGGCACCCCTTCACTAACATTGAATGGAAAATATAGCTGAAATATTCTTCTGAAAATCTTAATTTGTGTTCTTCTGAAGAAAGTCATAGACAGATGGCATGAGGGTGAGTAAATTATGAGATAATTTTAATTTTTGTGTGAATAATTTCTTTAAGTAGCACATGGGGGGCCACATTGTCCTCTTTTGAGATACAATGTTCCACATTGATTTAGTTCTTGTATCTATTAAGCCCAGAAATGGTTGTGTTCTCGTTCTAATGCATGATGCAGTTTTCTGAAGTTTGTGACTGGTGGAATGTTCTGCTGAAATGTTGCTCCACAAATGTTGATACTTTTCTCTCTTTATAAAGACTAAGCATAATCAGATTATTTTATCATCTCTACTTTCCTGATAATTTATTATACCAATTAACACACTATCTACGTCAGGAACAATATTTCAAAAAATATATATTATTATTAAAAATGTCACTGTTTTATTCTAATACATTAATTCTTTTAAAGCTTCTCAAGTAAGAAGCCAAAAGTAGTAAGTGGTTTTCTCGTTTCCTTGTTATTGTTGTTTGATTAATATCCTTTATATGATAGCCTACTAGACAGTGCTCAATTAAGATACATGTACACTTCAAGTTCAACATTTTAATGCCAATATGATTTTTGTCCCACTGTTTGCGTTCACTTTTGACATTACCAACTGCGTTTACATTAATGCCTCATCAAGACGGGCATTGGCGGAATTATAAAGTGTATTTGATCATTTAGGTGCGAACCGCATTAGTGCTCAAACATTAACCGCCTGTTAATCAAACAACACGCAGCAACAGACATCAGGAAATAAAAAGTCAATCTTTTATAATTCATCTAGATCAACCAACCAGTGGTGCTCTTACTATCGCAATTGATGTAAATAATACCCCTGTTCTAGATGTTAAATACAGGTTAAATATAGCAAACAACTCAAGTTTATCATCGATATCAAGAACATCTCTTTTTTTTCAGATATCAAGATTGTTTTATCGCCCAGCCCTATTGATAACATTAACTTAATCTCTCACAGCAGCCCAATAAACTCAGTGATCGATAGCTAATTTACAGGCTACATTACACTACATTATAGACACACAGAATCTTGTAAAAAGATATATTTAATTTTCCTCGATAAGTTTCTTCTGATTTGAAACAGGATTAATGCTGATATCTGGCTTGAGCAAGTTAAACTCAAATGATACAGTCAAGCAATTGGCCTTTTTCACTGTGAGAAGCCCTTTTAGGTGCAGCCGGTTATGTTCAGCTGTACACTGTGCTTGAGGAATTCTCCACATCCATAAAAGATGGTGCCAAATCTGCAGCTGCCTTTAAAGTTTTTTACATGTGATTTGATGGACACAAGACTCTCCCAAGCCAATCATGTTGATAGATAAAAATAAAATCAGGACAGGGAAGTAGCGAACAGAGTACTTTTACTGCACTAAAAATAGTGCAGTAAAAGTACAGTTACAGCACAAAAATATACTCAAGTAAAAGTATACAATTTTTAAACTACCTAAAGTACAATTCTTGGGGAAAAGTAATTAATTACAGTAACGTGAGTATTAATAACCCCTGATTATTAGTAGTGTTAAAGGAAACAATAGGTGTGGATACAAGAAACAGGATGGGGGAAAAGTGGGACAACAGGTAGATTACACTGTAAAAAATGTAATTTTAACAGTAAAAGACTGTAAAAATACTACAGAAATAAAACACTAATTGATTAATAAATATTAACTGTAATATATACAGCAAAAAATTATTATTTACTATGATTATCATTATTATTATTTTAAAAGACAATACAGTAGTTATTACAATAAATTGTAGTAAAAATCTTTTAGATGTAAAAAGTGATTATCCAGTGTAATGGTAAAAATTGACATTATGTTTAACGATGTATTTTAACAGTAAATTATTGTTAAAATTACAGTAAAAACCGTAATCGGGCATTCCCAGAATTCCCTGCATGACCCATCTTATTTCATTATATTTTATGGGAATAGTTATGTTTCTTCTTCTTATTAATATCAGTAACGTACATTGGTTCTATTTTATATTTGATGCAGTTTAGATAATGTTTACAGCATTATTTAAATGTCATGTGTTACCGTGATGGTGTTTAGTGTTTATGTGAGTGACACTGAGCACTCTCTCTACATGTTTATTGGTCATTGCTCCTGGAAGAGCCACAATTGATCTTTGGGCTCTTCTGTAGTTTTTTTTTTTTTTTTTTTTAAATTTACAGTGATTAACGATACCTTTTAAAGTAAAAAGCAGATTTTTACAGTTTCAGAAGGTTAATATCAAGTTTATGATGTTTCTTTTTACCGTAAATGTTATAATTATGTGCTATCATGGTCATGTAAATTACAGTTTAAAACTAAAATGAACAGGTTGTTCTCTAAAGCTGTTTACATCTTTACTGTATTTTTTACATAATTATTCTGGCAACCACAGCTGCCAGGTTTTTATTTGTTTGTTTGTTTGTAAAAACAACAGGGTTTTGTTTTACAGTGTAGAACCCAGGTCGTCCATCTTTACACACAACACTACTGCAGCAACACTAATGGGTGCTGTTTGTCTTCAGTTTGTGTGTATCTACTAGATTATTGGCATGCAAATAGCCATGCTGTGTGGCAGGTGCTATTTACACCAAGTGCGAAAAGTCACTCTGATAAAGTTGATAATGTATTGCATTACATTTATTCATTTGGCAGACGCTTTTATCCAAAGTGACTCACAAAAGAGGAAAACACAAACAAATCATCTTAAGGAGACAGTGGAACAAAGTGCCATATTATAAAGTTTCACTAGCATCAGAATAGTATTCAAAACAGATTAAAGTGCAAAAAGGGTTTTTTTTTTAAATAATTTTTACTGGCTAAGTGCTCACTGAAAAGATGTGTTTTTAGCCATTTTTTGAAGACAGAAAGTGAGTCAGTTCCTTAGCCAACCACAGGCTTCTAGTAGGCGCGTAGCTCTGCAGATATTATTTTAGGTATACTGGAGCAGACCCAGTGACTGTTCTTTTTGCCAGCATCAGAGCCTTGAACTTGATACGTGCATCAACCAGCAGCCAGTGAAGAAAGACAAGGAGTGGTGTAACATGTGCTCTTTTTGGTTCATTAAGACAAGACGTGCTGCTGCTTTCTGGATCATTTGCAGGGGTCTAATTGCACATGCAGGGAGGCCAGCAATGAGAGAGTTACAGTAGTCCAGTCTAGTTATGACAAGTGACTGAACAAGTGGTTGTGTGGCATGTTCAGAGTGGAAGGGTCTTATCTTCCTGATATTGTTGAGTGTAAATCTACACAATCTTGCAGTCTTTGAGATGTGGTCTGTGAAATTTAGCTTGTTATCGATGGTTACCCCAAGATTTCTGACAATTTTGGAAGGCATAACTGTAACGTCTGCAAGGTGATGTTGTGTTCAACAGCAGGGTTGGCTGGAAAGACAAGGATTAGGTGCAGGTGGTGTTCCTTGAGTGGAATAATGCACAGTCAGTCAGTCATTTCCATCAAAATTGTCCTCTGCTTAGGTGCAGTTTTGGGTAAGTCGCTCAAAATAAGTAATCCACTATAAATTACTAATTATCTAAAATAGTAATCAGATTATTGACTGTCAACTTTATTGAAAATGTAATCACGTTACTAATTATTTCACTTAAGTCACTTTCTAAAACTCTTTTCACTCAACAAATTGTTACACACAAGTCACACTCAGTAACATGTTTGTCCTTGCATTGACTCATTATGGGATGTCACAATAACAAAAACAAAAGTACATATAAAAATATTTCTTGTTTTAAATATATTCTACATAAATATTATTTTAGAAATATGTGTAACCCTAGTAATGTACTTAAAAGTAATTAAATGATTTGAAAGTAACTAAGCTAATTACAATAATTTAAATGTAATGTGTTACACTACCTTTTGACAAAAGTAAGGTGGCATCAATCAGTGGAAGCTTCACTTAAAAAACTGATTGGAAATTATCTTTGGAAGAATAACAATTTTAATTTGCTATCCTTGTCAGACTGCATCTCAAGAACTGGATGAGCGGTGCTACCTCGCAGCTCAGTCTATGACATCATTGGTGACATCAGAGCACTTCAAAGTCATCAAGAAGCTGGGTGAGGGGTCATACGGCAAGGTGATGCTGGCTGTGCATAAAATGAAAGGTCAGCACTGATACACATTTGGACAGTTATCATAAACATAAATAATACCTGAACATGTTGGCACTATGCACTATAAAGAGCATAATCTAATACGCACCTGGAGTCATTCCTAACTATTGTGTCAAACAAAGCAAGATACAATTTACTTACTTCAAACTGTGAACTTACAGGAACCCCAATGGCTCTGAAGTTCTTTCCTCGTCATTCCACCACTCTCCACGCTTTCCTGCGTGAATACAATCTCTCCCTGTCTTTTTGCACACACCCCTCTCTGACACGTGCTGTGGGTATCTTCTTCTCCACGCCTGTTCACTATGTCTTCGCCCAGGAGGCTGGTCTCTATGGCGACCTCTATGATGTCATCGTGTCTGAGGTCAGTGGATAAAACAGACTTGATTAACTTATTTCAGCATGGCATGATTTTAGATTTTTTTTTGCAAGTTTGCAAAGATTTAACATATTTCAAGCACCTTTAAGCATCACTGAACTTAAAGGTGAAGTGTATAAGTTTTGCACCACATTTGTCTCCAAACAACATTGCAAAAATTATAGCTGTTTTCAAAAAGGTTTCGCAAAATCTCCCCCAGTCTTGCACTGGTCAACAAATAGGTAGTCCCACCCCAAAATCAACCCACTGGTTGAGGCAATGTTGTTTTGGGCTTGTCGAAATGCTCAAACAGACAAAGCATTTTGAAAATGCCAGTGTTTACCAATCAGCCTAGAAATGGCTTACTTATAGTTGTCTTTGCAAATTAAGCTGGGGTAAGAGATAGTATTTTACCCTATAATTTCACACTTCACCTTCACTTCACTTAGGAAGTTCTCAAAAGAGCACAACAAATGGACATGTTTTTGGCACAGTGGTCACGTATATATAGCATTGTTACAGAAAATGGTATGACGAATTTGATATGCGGGGCATTTTTTGCAGTGACGTATTTTCAGGTGATAAGGACTCTATAGTTATTCCAGCATGAACATGTTCTCTGATATCCCCTGTTCTCATTCTCTTGCCAAAACAACTGTTCCTGTCATCAGCCTGATACATTAATTCAGTCTAATGATAGTACTTAGTGTACTACTGAGCTGCAGGTTTAATACAGAGCACAGATTTTAATCTCTCTCTTTCCGTGTCTGTAGGAGGGGGTGAGCGAGGAGTGTGCCCAGCGTGTGATGTCCCAGTTGAGTGGTGCTGTGTCACACCTCCATTCTCTGGGCTTTGTGCACCGTGATATCAAACCAGAAAACGTGTTCTTATGTGACCGTGTTTGTCGCTGGGTCAAACTGGGTGACTTTGGTTTGGCAAGGGCGCAGGGGACTCAGGTCCGTGCTGTGTGGTACAACTCCCCTTTCTGTGTGCCTGAGGTGGAAGGTGCCAAGAGAGTGAATGAGGAAGAGGAGGTGGAAGATATCTTGATTTCTGTGGAGCCCAGTTTGGACACTTGGGCCTTGGGGATCCTTATATACTGCCTACTGACTACCTGCTTCCCCTGGGAAGAGAGCACTTCTGATGACCCCTCTTACTGCAAGTACAGAGACTGGTTTAATCAAACCAAAGAAATAGAGGAAAGGACCAGGAGACAGAATGGGCTAAGGGAGGACTTAGAGGTTCCCCCTTTTTTTGACTCTTTAAGCTCACTAGTCCTAACCCTGCTGAGGCAGCTGCTGCACCCGCTCCCCTGGCTCCGTCCTGGGCCTGATGAGATTTTGTCTTACCTTGGGGGACCTTGGTTACTGAAAACAGAGAAAGAGGAGATGTGGAGAGAGCGGGAAGCGCAAGAGGAGGCCAAGATTTTGCGAGAGAGAGGAGCGGTGGAAGGAGAAAAAGAGAGATTGGGAAGGAGGGAGAGATAAATTTAAAACATAAACCTTTACACAGTATATGGAGTTTTTATATAGTGTTTATTTTTTTTAATACAAAAAATAGAGCAGTTGTATTATGCAATGAGAAATGGAGGAAATAAATGGACGTGTAAACTATGTACTGTACAGTATAAAAAGTGAAAGCGTGTGATTTTGTTACATAAAGAAGCTCTTTCTAACTGATTGAATCCTTAAAATAAGTTTTGTTGGTGTAACCTAATGTATTCAGGTTAATTAAGTAATGTTAATATTTTTTACTTGAATAAAACCAGTTAATTTTGTTATTACCTCACGGATGTTCTGCTGTGGTGACCCCTAATGGGAGCAGCCAAAAGAAGACTAATATAGATATAACCTTATGAAGCACATTTTTAGGTTAACTTTTTTTTTTATGTACAATCAGATCTAGACTTGTCAGACACTTACAGAGGTCCCAAAAAGTATTTAAAGATTTAAGCCACACTTAAGAGTGAAAAAAGTAAGAATGTCATTGCATTAGATAAAATTGAAGAAAAGAATTGACTGATATTTGTGATCTAATACAATTAAATTCATAAATTTGCCATACAAGTGTTTTGTATAAGCGTGTCCAAATACCTTTTGGGACAACTGTAAGTAAATATTTCTCATAGTCTGCTGGTAATACTGAAGCTAGCAATACACAATAGATTTTTTTCTCAGGTGCAATGCCATTTTCTCAAAACATGCAGAGATTCAAATAGGAAGATGAGGTGTAGAAATGTATGCTCATCAGATGTAGTATATGGAATATACATACTGTGTCACTACCTCAAAGAAACTGTTATTATGTACATAGAAATGCACTTGTATTTAAAAGGTGTAATAAACTTGATTTTGTTTTGGTGACATATTTACTCTCTTGTTTCAGTTATACAATATGCATTTCTCAAGTTACACAATCAATGTCCTTATGTGCACATCAACACATGTTGAGGAGTTGTGCTGACTTTCTTCAAACACTTGACACGATCACTGAGTTAATATATTGGAAGGCTTTCTGAAATAGCTCTCCACTTTATATAGGACAAGATTAATGTGAAATGTTAAACAAACACAGGTACAATAAGAGGTGTCAGGTTAGTGTTGTTCTGGGAATCAGTGGATCAATTTAAATATATGTGGTGGAGTCCAACTTTCCAGCTGTTGTCCTACTAATCAAACAACCATGGTCCATGACTCTATATAGTTCTGGTCTCTCTGTCAGTGGTCAGAAGTCTTGTGTAGCTGAAATTTTGACTTGAAGCATAAAGTTTGGTCTTCATCGCAGTTTATTAAAAGCATTCACTGAGATAGGAAGAGATCATCTATTCAACGTTTACAGTAAAGAATCAAACCACAGTTTGTTTGGTTTTCATGTGGTCTATATGCGCAGGGTTATCTAAAATAGATTATATCACAATAATGTAAAAACAAAATGTAATGGTATGGCAGTCTCCTCAACTGGTTGTACAGAAGACAGACAAACAAACAAAAAAGATGAAAAATGTGTATGGAGATTGTGATTAAAATTTCTGTCCATCAAAAAGTAATAAGTAATAACTATTTCACAGACATAAAAAATAGGAGACTAGATAAGTAAAATCTGTCAAGAGCTGACAAACTGGCTTGAATTTTAAACTAGAAGTTAGAATTTTGATGGTCATACAGACATTGCAGTACAACAAACAGCTAGCTAGCTAGATGCTCAGACAGACTGTCAAATGCACCTGACAAGAAGTGCGACGATAATGATTTGGGTTGCATTTAATGGAAAATATGCAAGTTGCTCCCTGTGGCACAATAGAAATTTGAGCAGCTTCCGGAATCGCAGTTGGACACCACGAGAGCTGCCAAGCGGTGTCGCACATTTATAGAAAATATCTCACATTTATAGGCCTTTTATTGGTTCGTTTACATTTGAATGTTTTGACTTCCTGTAACAGTGTTCCTGTAACCAAAAAAAAAAAACACTACAATTTAAAAGAGAGGGAAAAGGCCAACGCAGCGGCAGTGAGAGAGAGAGAGGAGAGACAGATAAAAAAATTTTAAAAACCTACTCGCCGGTTCTTGCCGTAGCTTGTTCCTCGGCCACTCCTCCACCCTCTAACGGACGACAGCCACACCTCCTCGTCCCCCAGCAGATGGCCGCGGCTGCTCCATTGGGGTGGACGGTAGTGGCGAGAACTCTACTACGGCATATCCTCCTTCCTGGATTTCGGCACCAGTGTAAAGTGTTTCGACGGGCAAGGAGGAGGCGAGAACCGGCTTGACAATATAATATTTTAATTATAAACTTAAAACAAAGGACAAAACACACACACACACACACACACACACACACACACACACACACACACACATACATACATACATACATACATACATACATACACTCACCTAAAGGATTATTAGGAACACCTGATCAATTTCTCATTAATGCAATTATCTAATCAACCAATCACATGGCAGTTGCTTCAATGCATTTAGGGGTGTGGTCCTGGTCAAGACAATCTCCTGAACTCCAAACTGAATGTCAGAATGGGAAAGAAAGGTGATTTAAGCAATTTTTAGCGTGGCATGGTTGTTGGTGCCGGACGGGCCGGTCTGAGTATTTCACAATCTGTTCAGTTACTGGGATTTTCACGCACAACCATTTCTAGGGTTTACAAAGAATGGTGTGAAAAGGGAAAAACATCCAGTATGTGGCAGTCCTGTGGGCGAAAATGCCTTGTTGATGCTAGAGGTCAGAGGAGAATGGGCCGACTGATTCAAGCTGATAGAAGAGCAACTTTGACTGAAATAACCACTCGTTACAACCGAGGTATGCAGCAAAGCATTTGTGAAGCCACAACACGCACAACCTTGAGGCGGATGGGCTACAACAGCAGAAGACCCCACCGGGTACCACTCATCTCCACTACAAATAGGAAAAAGAGGCTACAATTTGCAAGAGCTCACCAAAATTGGACAGTTGAAGACTGGAAAAATGTTGCCTGGTCTGATGAGTCTCGATTTCTGTTGAGACATTCAGATGGTAGAGTCAGAATTTGGCGTAAACAGAATGAGAACATGGATACATCATGCCTTGTTACCACTGTGCAGGCTGGTGGTGGTGGTGTAATGGTGTGGGGGATGTTTTCTTGGCACACTTTAGGCCCCTTAGTGCCAATTGGGCATCGTTTAAATGCCACGGCCTACCTGAGCATTGTTTCTGACCATGTCCATCCCTTTATGGCCACCATGAACCCATCCTCTGATGGCTACTTCCAGCAGGATAATGCACCATGTCACAAAGCTCGAATCATTTTAAATTGGTTTCTTGAACATGACAATGAGTTCACTGTACTAAAATGGCCCCCACAGTCACCAGATCTCAACCCAATACAGCATCTTTGGGATGTGGTGGAACGGGAGCGTCGTGCCCTGGATGTGCATCCCACAAATGTCCATCAACTGCAAGATGCTATCCTATCAATATGGGCCAACATTTCTAAAGAATGCTTTCAGCACCTTGTTGAATCAATGCCACGTAGAATTAAGGCAGTTCTGAAGGCGAAAGGGGGTCAAACACAGTATTAGTATGGTGTTCCTAATAATCCTTTAGGTGAGTGTACATACATGCCGTAAATGATCTCTCTCTCGTCGCACCACCGTCTGCCATCAGCCTTTATCCCTCTCGGAGGCTTGATTAGCCTGATATGGGACCGGGTGTGTATCGTCACGACACGGCCCCGCCCTCCGTCCTGCCACAAGAACATAAATGTATAGTTCTGCTTGTGGATAACTAGTTAACTTGCTATTAAGCACCTCAAACAAAAATCTGAGTATCTTTCAAAGATTTGATCAGTGTCAGTGAAGCTGACTTTGAATCTGTATCTTACCCATCATTTATGTAAAAACTAGTTCATTTACATGAACTGTCCAACTGTACAAAACTGAAATGGAGTTCCAGAAATATAATTTAATCATTTATTCTAACCGGTTCATTTAGATTAACTGTCCAAAAGAACCAATTTGCTTAAATGATTGGATTTTAGATGAGCATATTTAATTACTCCCTTGGCTCCATTGCTGCGTTCGTAATACAATGTGACAAATGTAGTTTTTTGTGACGATACACCACTACTCATTGGACAATGTAGCTTGTTATTAGAAAAATTTCCCTTCTGTGAAAATAGGTGTGCCACTGTCATACATGCTAAGCGTCGCTACTTTCAGTTAGTTATTCCCCAACACTTGATGCCACTAACCTGGAAAACGTTGGCAAATCCACTTATTAGTTCTCAAGTTAGATAAGTGATTAGTTAAAAAGTGCTTAAATGTATCAACCCAAGTTTACTCAAGTTGAGTAAAGCCAGCAATTCAAATTGGAACTGGCATGCTGTCTGAGAATAATCTCCCACTCTAACCTATATTTCATTCATTCAACTAATTACTGTTTATTTTCTTACATATCCTAGTGTTTTGGTTATTACTTTATTCAGTTATCCATTGACCTCACACTAAACCCAAATGGATTGCTATATCAGCTCAGGTCTTCACTATGAGTAAGCCTTCACACATGTAAGCCCTTCTGCAGATGGATTTATAAATAGACTAAGGTCCATCTATTCAGACACATCATCATCTCTCTGTGTCCTCTCCTTGTACAGTGTATATCGCTCTCTGGTCTACCTTACTCTCTCCATGTTTTCGATCTTGCCTTTCACACAGGTCAGCTCCTCATCTCTCTGATAGGACATGATACAAACTGTTCTGTTCTTCGGTTCAGTCCAGGCCATTGATTTCACAATCAGCGAAATATCTCTCCTACTCTCCCTCACTGATGCATTAATGCAGTCTACATTACATACATTTCTCTTTCTTTTTTCTCAGAAGATGGTATTGAGGTACTTTTATGGAGGATGGTCAATAACATTTTGTGTGTGGTTTGTTTCTGTGTTTCATTGATAGCAAATTTTTAGTGTTTCAGTTTATTAGCTTTCTGGAAATTAAGAAACACAGACTGTTCAGAACTGGAGAATACCCACAATGCTCTATTTGTTTATGTTCTGAGCTCTGATTGTTTCAGCTTCCTGTTTCTGTTTCAAGTCATGTTAAAGTAATAGTTCACCCCAAACATTTTATTCTATCATTATTTACCCCAAACTGCAATTTTTTCTTCTGTGGAACACAAATCTTCACTTCCATACAATGAATGGGAATAGTGACCCTAGTCTGTTAAGCCCCATAAAGAACAAAAGGACAAAAGAAGTGATGGTATGGCTTTAGAAGACTTGGAAAATATTGCATGAATCGTATTGACTAGGTATGTTCATTGTAATCATTTGTAATATTTGGATAACTGCATGGATTTACAAACAGTTCTTTGGTTTCGTCAGGACTAGGACAAATAACGTTGCATCAAACAATACTCATAGCAGGGAATAAAGTGCATAGTGAGCTATGATCCTAAATAGCACAGTACACAGATCTTCAACTGATAAAATCACTCACACGAAAATAAAAACAAAAATAATCAATCTTTCACTGTCTGTAACATAGTATTCTTAACCAATGGAAAATATGTAATTTAAGTGCCAAACTAAAGTGTGTTCTGCATGTGCAGATTCATATTTCAGAGAGGCAGCAAACACTATTGTCATGTGTATTGAGTTACACTGCTGCGGCTTATTACCCTCTTTGGGATTCTTTGATTTTTAAAAGGTTTATTATTGAACTTGACTAATTATTGTGCATAAGTATATACACCAGAGCAAAAGGGAAAAAACATTGCCTGGTGATGAACAATGTGGAATCATGTTTAACAGTGTAACAGTAACATGAAGTCCTGTTTGAAACCTGAACTTCTTCAGAATATCGAATCTTTGTGACACCTGCACTAAAAAGCTAGACACAGCAAAACAAATAAAGCAGTATGCAGGTGTCTCGAGATGCTTTGTAAAAAAGTAATTTTTAACTTGACAAGGTGTTTAAAAAATGTGGCGGTCCTGCATGAGACGCTGAAATGAAAAAAGTGAGATGTGGCGCAACAGTCAGTGACATCTATCAGCACGTGTTTACATAGAAAACAATTGAAAAACAGAGCAGACACACATAAAAACATGTGTGAGTAGCCCCTAACTTTCCCTATACTTGAAAACTGACTCAAATCATCCCGAAACCCGATGGTTTGTCCGGTGCCATCAGGCTCGGGTCAGGTTGCACACCTCTGTTGCATGTATAGAATAACTGATTAGTGATTTTGGTATTTGAATAGAAGCATGTTAAATGGTTAACAGAGTAACAACTTGTGTACATATTATCGACTAATTTTACTGACGTTTAATGCCCCCCCTTTATAGAGCTTGACAGTTCAGAGGCACTATTCACTTTCATTAAATGGCAAAAAGATGTACGAAGATTTTTACCTATTTTTTTCCACAGAAGACAAATTTCAAGACAAAATTCCTACAACATTGTCCATAAAGTTGTAACGATGCTGGAAACAGGCAAGATAAAGAGACAATTGTGTGAAGATGAACCCAAGTACAGTTTATTTCCAAACTTGTTATCCCAAAAACCCTGACAAAAAACGTGAACAAAACAAAACATAAACATGAACGACTTGACTTGACTATAGACTTGACATAAACAAAACATGACTAGACTTGACTTGACTTGACTTAACTTTGACTTGGCTGCACTAGACTTGAGCAAAACAACAAAAATTCACAGCTGGGACCAAGATATATTAGCGCAAGGGAATGTGTTCTTTTCCCCAACAGAGAAAAGGACACTGCGGATTGTAAAATCTCGCAAAGGTATTGGGTGTCGCCCACCCCACTGCTCTACAGATGTCTGTTAGAGAGGCACCGTTCACCAGAGCCCAGGAGGATGACACTCCTAGTGGAGTGTGCTCGTACTCCCAGGGGGGACAGCATGCCCTGGGCCTAGGCATGTATTGTTGACAGAGAACGCCTGCAGGTCCCCAACCCTCTTGATGGAAGTGAGTGCTGTCAGCAGGGCCATCTTCAATGAGAGGGCATATAACTCTACTGAATCCATGGGCTCAAACAAGTCTCTGTGTAGGCCCAGCAAGACTACAGAGAGGTCCCACAAGGGAATGAGGCATGGCCTAGTGGGATTCAATCACCTGGCTCATTTGAGGAACCTGATGATCAGGTCGAGCTTCCACAAGGACTTACCATCTACTGCATCGTGATGTGCTGCTATGGCACATAAGTCTCCACTCTCCTCTGAGTGTCACGTGTCGAGTTCGCTTGGGGTGTGTGTGGCCACAATGACTTAAGTCACTGCTAACTCAAAAGAAGAAGATGGCGGGCGAGTTGCAACATGTGGCGTGAGTATAAACCGCCTTGCCGATTTATATATGTTACCGTCACCATGTTGTCTGTCTGGACTAACAAGTACTTGTCCTGGATCAATGGAGGAAACCTCCGCAGAGCCAGCAATACCTCCAGCAACTCGAGGCAGTTGATATGCTAATGCAGTCAAGGTCCTGTCCAGGAGCTCGAAGCTGTGATTCCATTGCAAATGGCACCCCAGCCTGACTTGGATGCATCTGTTATGACAACGACACACCTGGACACTTGTTCTAAGGGAACTCCTGCCTGCAGAAATGCAAGGTCCGTCCAAGGGCTTCAAAGCTGCGAGTGTTTGATGTGACAACGACGGCCATAGACACCGAGTGTGTGACCCAGAGAACGAGGAAACCGCACTTTTATTTATGAAAATGAAAGTACCGATGCGGCAATTGAGCATGTGACAAAATCATATTTAATTTAAATTTAATTTAATTGCCCAATTGTCACACATTATACATACATTTCTGCATATATACAGTGAAATTATTTATTTTTCACATATCCCAGCTATGCTGGGGTCAGAGTGCAGGGTCAGCCATGACTCGGCTACATGATTCAGATACATGATTCATATAAAATGGAACCCAAGATTCTCATTCTACTGTTTGACTCTGGGTCTCCTCACCTCTGGGTCGCCCGCCTCAGGGATGCTCTGAAGCCCTCCTGGGGTACTTGGCACCAGACTGAGGGACGGGGGGTGTCAGCATGCTGAGGCCGAGCCATCGTTGCTGCCAGTGTTGCTGCAGCAGGTGGACGCCCTCGGCAAAGGCAGACAGAGTACGGGATCTCAACGGCCTGTAGGTGGTGGAGGAATCACACCAGGGCAGGATGTGCCGGATCACCTCCATTTGCTTCTTGACTGCCGAGAACTGCTGGGCAAATTCCTCAGGAACCGTAACCAGGAACTGCACATAGATGGAAAGGCATCTTTAAAAAGTCATCTCAGTCAGTGCTTTGCTCTTTTAGAGAAACTTGTTCTTTAGTTGTGTGGCTGCTGAAGCGCCCAGGGGCATTCTCTGCACTTTTCTGTGCGAGGAGGGAGTATCCACTGTAAATGCGCCATAGATCCAACAGCCTGAACACTTCTTGAGGTGAATGAAACGCCAGTGAGAAGCTCTGCAATAATCGGCTCTGAAGAACAAATCTGAATGAGTGGATGCAAACAGTCTCCTTTTATACCCGTATGTCCGGGGAGTGGCATGCAACTTCCACTCTCCAATTCTCATTGGCCTTTTCTCAAATATCAGAGGTGATTGGGGCTCCCAAGTTCAAGCCCTATTGTCACTACATCGACACAACATCAAGTGAGTGACAGATAGGGAACTATAATCGCTACACATACATGCACGGTTAATCCAAATACAAGGAAAATATTGAGAAAAGTACATTAATCAGCTGTTTCCAAGTCTTCACTGAATTATTGTTAGATATGATTCATTGATACAGATTTGATGCTACAAGGTTTTGAGTGAGAAGTAGATCTGTAAATAAAATCACAGATCATGAATAGCTGAATAACATATGAACAAAATGTTATAAAATAATTAAATGAATTATTACAAAATTAAAATAAAATAATTAGCATAAGATGATGTTTAGTCCAGACAGCCCACGAAGTGTGTACGTGTATGCAGGAAACAAAGATTTAGGCTATTAATTTATTTTAGATCGCCAGATGTATTTTGAAATATTTTGGGGGATATTTTTCATATTAAGAATACATTTATTGAAAAGACATTATTTTATATTGACAGTTGTATACTATGCTTGCTATGATTTCCATGCTGATAGTTCCCTCACATAGAATTTTTTTTTTTCTTTTTACTTATTTTGATGTTGTTATTCCAGGCCAGGTTGCTTGTGTCTCTTGTGAGATCTGGCAACACTGCAACTGGTATATTACTAGTCTCAGCCTCAGACGGCACGCCCACGGACTGCCCACAGTCCGTTCTCTAACTGCCTGATGCTTATAGCAAACAAAACAGAAAAACGCTTTCTCAGTCAACTCAGTGCAACTCTGATTGGTTGGTTTGAAGTAACTTCCACGAGTAGATGCACACAGGACGTTTTATCAGTGCACCTGGAAGCTGATCTGTGTTAAAAAGGTTCCGCATTGATAGAATGAGGAATAACAAAATTATTACATAATTTGCCCAAGTTTGCCAAGTTAGTGACATCAAATCATTTAAAGACATTTAGTGTTTTGTTTGAGGCATGTAGCTGAAAGAGAAGCGGATATCTAAGAGCAGATCTGCATTTCCTTCTTTGTTTACTTTGTTATGTCTGTAAAATTCTCTATAATGAGGTTCTCTGTGCTGTACTTAGATTCTCTACACATTTTCTGCTATTCTCCTGTGTGTTTTCTGCGCAATCAATCACAGAGACTTGTGCACCATTATTAACTGTTCTTTTATTCAGTTCTAACCATTTATTAATTGAAAAGGTGGCTGCAGAACTCCGGTACCATAATGAAAAAATACAGTTTTAGCTCAGAATGAAACGAAGAGAACAACATTTCATTTTTAGTCCCTGATTGCTATTTTCAACTAAGCAACTCATTTTGTTGTATCAGTAAATGACAACTGACAGTATTACATGGCTCCTTACTGCAGCTAGTAAAACTAAATCTTTAACATCAGACTAATGAATGCAATGTCATAAACAGAGATTTGATGGCCAGTAAATTCCAGTGGACAGGGATAGACTCTGCGGGGGACAGCTGGATGGAAGGACAGAACAACTGATGAGTGGTGTGAGACACAGAGAGCGCAATGGATCATTAAAATGACAGGTAATGAGCCATAGAGCAGAGCAGAGCCAAGGCCAGCAATGCGTTTAGCAGATCTTGCTACAAACCTCAGCAGAATGCAAGGATAATTATTGCATCACCAAAACATATCAATATACAGACTGGTGATTATTGCAAAACAGCAGTCAGTATAAGAAATTAATCTAAATAGTATTTACATTTACAGTAGCAAGGACTAATTCTCCTTTCCACAATATCTACAGATGTACAGTCTGAAATCATGCATGGACCAGAATTAGAACTTAATCTTGATATATGTTTTGGAACACTTTGTGCCACATGAAACTCTGAGCTGACAAAACAGTTATGGAGGATTTGCTTAATTCTCACTGGGGTTTTTTATAACAGTGTTTATGTCTTACAGTCTTAACACTCCAAATGTGAATGACATTGATTGGAGCAGATATCAACATCAACTCCAAGGCTGGTTACGTAAAGACTAATTTAACACAAACAGATTGCATCTACTGCAATATCATAGATCTGGGATCCCTAAATGTCTCTGATTACTTTTTACTACTAGACAAGATTCACTACTATCTTACTAATATCTACACTGTCATGCAATATAGACAATAAAGATTGCCTGAGTCTAAAAGATGCTGAGCGATATGACAGATTAAATTGTGTACAGTTGTATAAAACAAACAAATACAATAACTAAGGACAACAGAATACTAATAAGTAGGTTATCATTTAGGATTGAGTGGAAGCTGAAGTGAGTTGTGTTTACTTTGGAGGTGGGATAGACATTCCTCTAATTAACAGGTCTGTGTGTTATTCTGTGTTTACTACATGGCAGGCTAACCTTATTTGTGCTGAACTCCTGGACATGGGACGTGACTCCCTCTACCCATCCCTCATGCCATTCTGAAGTACATGGAATCCCACAATCAGGTTGTCAGGTCGCCGTGTATACTGGTTTGGACTAGCTCAGCTTTGGCTCTCTCCTGTGCTGCGTCCATCTGTCAAGATGTCATCGGCTCCTCTTATGCTTGTTTTGTCGACCTAGTTAGGATATTGTCCCAAAGGCAAAGTATTAGGTTATTAGGAAACCACAATGAAATGTTATGCTTAAAATTTGCTTTATATAGTAACATCTAAATTAATATGTTTTATTCAAGTCAAAAATATTATTTACATCACTGAATCACCCTGAAAACACTGGGATACACCGTCATAACTACTCTTAAGTGTTAGATCGAGTAATAATATCTCCTTAAGGTAAAAAATACAGGCTTCCAGTTATTTGAAAAGATTAATTTAATAAAATTACCAATTTTTATGCTAGCCTTAAACAATGCTCTGCCACAAAGGTCTTATAATATGTAATCTAAAGAATAAACCTAATGACATTGTTCTGGCATGTTAAAAACAAAGATTAATTTTACGACAAAAGAGCTACACTGTCTTAACTTTGATTTACAAAATGTAAATTCATTTTATTTGGTCACTTGACGGATTGTGAAAATGTCAACATAAAAAAAATAATATAATTTATACTTCCAAATTAACAAAGCGTTCCCTTTCGATTCAGTTCATTCAACATTGCTGTAAGCACTATGGGGAGTGTCCTTCTACACAACCTAGTTGAAACCCTTATAAAATCATGCCAGTCCTCTGTGTGTTCTGATGAAGAGTTCTCCACATCGCTTTCGAAGACACTCTCAGTGACGGGTACTTCCCTTCAGATGCTCATCGTTGATCAACGTACTGCTTCAGCGAAACTCCTACCTGCTTCCCACAGTGGGCTGGAGTTACTCTGGCTGGAGTTACTGTATCCTTTATGTATATACAGACAATATTAACTAAAGAGACGTTTACATGATATGCATTTTTTTAATAGAAGTCGTTCAGCAAGTGTTCCCTATGTGAATGTCACATCCCGCCACCTGATGACTACAAGAGCTTTGATCTCTGCCTTGGCCATGGCCACGCACAAGCAGCTCTCATGGAGACAGACGGCCCTCACTGTGAGGGCATGAATCTCCAGATGTTACACTCTAGAATCATCCTTGTTTTGAGGGAAGGTCCAGCCTCTCGGATCCTCCCACCCACCTCTACTGTGTTAAGCCCCGAAGTACCACATAAGGAGGCAGTGAGTTTTAGTTGGAAGAATTAGAGGAGGATCTTGTGCCGGCTCAAGACCAGTGAGCCCCCAAACTTTCAATCGGATGTCCTCACCTGTGCAATATTTGTGTGATGAGCTCCGGCCCTCTATTTTAAGAGCACAGCCTCATTATGTTTGGCAGCTCTGACGATGATGCTGTGTCACTTGCAACTTCAGACGAGTGGTCCACGGAGGATGTTGCTGCCCTTTCCCCTGGTGAGGATGAAGTGCATGCATGCCCTGGACAGGGAGATTCTTTGCGGTTGAAGAGCTTGGTCTTGAGTGGTCTCCAGAAGAGCCAGAAATGTCTCGCCTGGATGAATGGTTTTTGCAAACCGGCCATCGTCAACAGACCGTGGTCCGGAGGAGCACACCATTCTTCCCTGAAGTCCCTGCAGAGCTCAAAAAGACCTGGTGTGTGACCTATTCTTCGTGCAGGTCAGAGTCAGAGGCACTGCAGTCCTCACTAAAGTGGACCACGCAGGGAAAAGAAGCTACTCAAATCTTCCCTCGGTGGAACAGGCGGTCATAGCTTACCTCTGCTATAATACCACCATGAGATGGAATTCTGCCCTGCCCACCCCTCCAAGTCATGTCGACTGATGTCTGCACTGGCTGGAGGAGTTTGTACAGCAGCGGGCCAAGCTGGTTCAGCACTCAACAGCATGTCGATGCTCCATGTTTTTCAAGCTAAACTCCTTAAACAAATGGATGAGCAAGGCCCGATCCAAAGCTATTCATAAATCTCCGCACCGCTACAGATTAGGTGCTGCGAGCCATGAAAGCTACAGCTCAGGCCATCGGCAAAGCAATGAGCAACCTGGTGGTTCTGGACTGGCATATCTGACTAACTCTAATGGAGATGCATGACGCAGTGAAAACCACCCTTCTCTCAGGTGTCACCCGACGGACTCTTTGGCAAGCCGTCGAGGCACACAGTGTTTCACCCTCATCCCCAATACTGTTCATCGGGAAAGGAATATTGTTCAAAATGTTGCTTCTGTGTGTATTACTCAAATAAAGAGGACCGGCCACTTCACTTCACCGGCATTTTGCAATCTGTGGTCCAACCACAGGATGTGCTGGTGTTGCGCGCAGAGATTCACAGTCTCCTCACCGTGAATCGCTGCGCACAAGACGCGATAGAGACTGTCCGAGACTGCGACACACACAGTGGAGTTTACAGACAATATTTTCTGTTCAGAAGAAAGATGCAGGGCTTCAACCCATTCTAGATCTGAGACGCTTTAATCACATGCACGCGAAGCACCCATTAAAAATGTTAACTCAGATCTTCTTTCACATCCATCCTCAGGACTGGTTTGCGTCAATAGGTGGACAAATGAAAGGTAAATGGTCTGCACTTATATAACGCCTTTTTAACTTTAACGGTATTCAAAGCGCTTTACACTGTGACTCATTCATCTATTCACACACACATTCATACACCAATGGTGGTAGAGCTGCCATGCAAGGTGCTAGCCTACCATTAGGAGCAACTTGGGGTTCAGTGTAATGAAACTTCTCCAGTACTGGCTCAAGTGACATGTTCCACATCCCGCCTGGAGCCACTGGTGCATGAGCACCGCAGTGACTCGCTGCTGTCTTGCTGCTCTAGCACCATGGACAGCGCCGACCTTCTACCAACAGGGTGTTATGCTGGGAAAATTTTCAATTTAGAGCACCTTCCTTAGACACCTCTATATACTTAAATGGCACATGTTTGCAAATTGTTGCTCTTCACTTGGTAAAGACCCAGCGAATTGCCCCTTAGCTGAGATTTTGTAATTCCTTCAAGAGCAGCTGGACGCTGGTCTTACCCCATCAACTTTCAAGGTTTATGTAATGACTATCTCAGCATACCCTGGAGGCTGGCTCATAGAGAGGCAAACATAATCTATCCATAAAGTTCCTTAGAGAAGCAAGGCGTTTGAACCCCCCCTACCCCTGCTATGGTGCCGACTTGGGGCTTAAATCTGTTGCTGAAGGAACTGCTGAAGGAACCATTGGAATCTGTTGAGCTGTGTGTGCTTTCCTTATAGACGCACTCCTATTGGCTTTGGCCTCATTTAGGTGGGTGGAATGCAGGCACTGTAGACTGGCAGCTCATGCCTGGAGTTTGGTGCTGATCTGTCAAAAGCCACCATTAAACCTAGTCTACGCACCTAAGGTCTTATCAACGCCCTTCAGGACTCAGGTGGTTCATTTGCAAGCCTTCTTTCCCCCATCCTTTAATTCAGATGAAGAGCAATTTATGCATATGTATGCCATGTATACATATGTTGAGTGCACCCTCCAGTTTAGGCTGTCGGATCAGCTATTTATTTGTTATGGAGGATGTGCAAAATTAATGTCCATCTCCAAACAAAGGCTCTCTCACTGGATCATTGATGCGATCGCCCTCGTTTACAAATCACAGGGCATGAATTCAACATTCACGCATTCAACCAGAGACATAGCCTCAAACGGTGTGTCTTTACTGGACATACGTTTGGCAGCAGGATGGTCCTCAGAAAATACGTTTGCAAGATTTTATAACCTGGATGTGGCATCCATTTCCTCGCAAGTCCTCTCTATAGAGCGCTTCTTACATTCAAGCAGGAGAGCCCAAGCCCTTATTACGGGTGGGCTACCAAATATGATTAATTTCCATCTGGCGTCCACCACGTGGGATTATTCATATACACTTAAATATGACTTATAAGCAGAGGTGATCCAAGGAACTCTGGGGGCCCTAGGGACTAGGGACACACCCCACAAACACCCTTTTATAACACTAACCATTTATTTTCCAAAAATAACAGGAAAATATCAAATAGAACATTTGCAGTAAATCTACTGTATATTTAAAATGCGAATATTACATTTATTCGATAATAAAATATTTAAAGTGAATGTTGTAATACAAAAAACAAATAAAAAATACATTCAAAGTGCACTCAGACTACTTTTTCACTATTTCACAGCACACAGCATAACTTGATACTTAGCCATATTACGGGTCATCTGGTATTATTAAAGATAATTAATGCCTTCTGTTGTTGTGGTGATGCAGCTAGGGAGTGGTGTGGCCTCATTCTCTTTATGAGGTGTTGATGTGATGGAAGTACCTGCTGTTGTGGTACTGCTAATGGCACTGCTGGATGTGTGAAGATCCTCTTCATCATGAGCAGAGCAGGAGGATTCACTGTAAGACCATGGAACAGCTAAATAATGAAAGTAAATAATTATATAAATTGGGGAAATTCTGAATATTGCATGAATATTCTCAATGTAACAGAATTAGGTCAAATAATTTTTGAGAGAAGGCCATATTGATATCAATAATACCACATTGTGATACATTAAATTCACATTCAATATGTGCTTGTCTGGGGAGTTGTAAAGACTTCAGTAATGCTCTGAGAGAGATAAGAAAGCATGGAGCATTTAAACTACTATATTTCAAAATGTGCTAAAACAATGACAATTTATTTTAAATTATAATTTTAAATTCTTCTTATCAGCCATTGTAGCCAAGTACATTCCAAACGTTTAATGAAATAAAATCTAGTTAAATATAATTAATGCATGTTTTTCCACAATACAGTGATTAAAAAAAGCCATTTACACCTACATATATGCTTATATAGCATATATGCCATGCCACGGCGGACCCTCAGCACACTAGATTCTAAGAAAAACAAAACAAAAACATTGCCGTTTATCAATCGATGAAACTTTGCATGGTGCAGAATAATCTGGAATAAAGTTAAACATTGTGACAGTCACCTCTTTGCAGCTTGAACTGGTTAAGAACGTTCAATATGTGAGACACCTGCACTAAAAACAGTCTAGACACAGCGCAATGAATGAAACAGAACGCAGGTGTCTTGACATGCTTTTTTAGACCTGACATTATTTTGAACTCGACACAGTGTCTAAAAATGTGCCGGTCCTGCGAGAGACACTGAAGAAATAGCGAGACGCTGTATAGCAGTCAATGGTGTTCATCCAGCGCGTGTTTACATAGATAAACAATGGAAAAACAGAGTAGATGCACGAAAAAAAAAAAAAAAAAACGTTCAGTGTGAACGGCCCCTCGTCCGTTTGCGTCCGTATCTGTGTGAGTGAGCACGCGTGGCCGAAACGATTGCGGAAGGCCAGTATGTTTTATTTTTATTTTTTTTTCATAAATCAAACTGACTCGAACCAGGTGGCTTCGTGAACCACTCTGAGACTGCAGACAATTTGTGTGTGTATAACCAGAACGTCTAGGTTACGTATGTTGTGTCGAAGAAGCGACACTAAGGGTCTTTTTTGAGCGCCGAATATGCCTCTGATCTATGAAAAAAGGCCAATGAGAATTAGGCAGACAGTATTTGCACACCCCGCCCCCGGACATACAGGTACAAAGGCGGGGAAATACTTTGAGTTCATTCAAGATTTTTCTGAGGAGCCGGAAATGGTCCGGCCACCACTGTGGCTCGGCTCAGCAACGTGGCCGGGAGGACACACGTCTCGTTCCCTCCATCAGGGAACGGAGGTTACATACTTAACCTAGATGTTCCCCGTCTGTCGCTCACTTCGATGTTGTGTTGTGCAATACTAGGGGTCCAATTAAATCAAGCCATACACTGAGCCGTGTACGTGTACTTTTGACACAGGAGCGTGCAGGTATTTTACATGCAAAGGCTACCAGCTGTGTCAGACTGCACGTAACCTTCCCCAATGCCCCATAAAAGTCGTCGGAATCCTTCCGGTTACCCTAGACAGGGGAACAAGGTGACGCTTGCCAACCTGGGAATGGGCCGAGCCTAACCGGGCCTCTTTTCTCTCTATGTTTCTCGCATAGAGCCAAAAGGCTGGGGCCCTTACACACATCATCGGAAGGGGGTTTTACCCAGTTTACTATTCTTTCAGGGGGAAAAGACCCTGCGGAGACTACACCTGCCCAGGGATGGGGAGGTAAATGTTGCAAAATACATCACATGGGCCACTCAGGTCACGTGTGGAAAAAATGTTGCGGTGGTAAATCCGGCCTCAAGGAGGTGGGAGTTGCTACAACACGGTGACCGGAGGGCAGCTGAACTGCCAAAGGGAGACGCGGGTCCACTCATAAGGGGACCGTACCACGGAAAATACACACAGGAGGAGTCCACGCAGGAGTCCTGACCTGTGGAGCACCTATTCCAGTACAGGGTAGATTTGAGTACCTGCAGCGGATTGGGTTGGCGAATTCCTCTGCTGAATTGCAGACCCACAGGTTTAGGGAGGAATCATCTAGGGATCCGAATGTACAGATCTCCTGGGAGAGAAAGTGTACAGCTTTACCTCGGCCGAGAGAAAGGGCGAGCTAAGTGCAAGCGATCCACCCGGCCAGTCCGTCAGTGTGTTACCGAGTTCTACTGGCTCGGACCTGATAGGCCAATGAAATGGCGTCCACCACCCAGTGGGAAATCCTCTGTTTGGAGACAGTGTTCCCTTTCCGCTGTCCACCAAAACAGACAAAGTGCTGCTCAGAACATCTAAAGCTCTGCGTGCGGTCCAAGTAGGTACGCAAAGCATGTACCGGACACAGCAACGAAGGGGCTGGGTCTGCCTCCTCCCGGGACAGCGCTTACAGGTTCACTACCTGGTCTCTGAAGGGCGTGGTAGGATCCTTGGGCACGTAGCCCGGTCGCTTCAATTAGCTAAGGTCCCCGACCCTCTTGATAGAGGCGAGCACGATCAGCAGGGCAGTCTTTAGAGAGAGGGCCCTGAGTCCAACTGATTCTAGCGGCTCAAAGTCTCTGAAGGCCTGTGAGGACTGCTGAGAGATCCCAGGAGGGGAACAGGCGTTGCCGGGAAGGATTTAACCTCCAGGTGCCTCTTAGGAACCTGATGATTAAGTTGTGCTTGCCAAAAGACTTGCCGTCTACTGCGTCATGGTGGGCCGCGATAGCAGCAACATACACCTTCAAGGTGGAAGGGGACAGTCTCCCCTCCAGCCTCTCCTGCAGGAATAAGAGCACTGACCTAACTGCGCACCTCTGTGGGTCTTCAGCCCGGGAAAAACACCAATTTGCAAACAAGCGCCACTTCAGGTCGTAAAGTTGCCTGGTAGAGGGGGCTCTGGCTTGGCTGATTATGTCTATGACAGCAGGTGGTAGACCAGCTAGATCTTCCGCATCCCGTCCAGGGGCCAGACATGGAGGTTCCAGAGGTCTGGGTGCGGATGCCAGAGAGTGCCCCATCCCTGAGAAAGAAGGTCTTTCCTCAATTTGTACAAAGGCGGGGAAATACTTTGAGTTCATTCAAGATTTTTCTGAGGAGCCGGAAATGGTCGGCAGGGGGCGGGTTAGCGACTGAGGAGGAGGTCCAGTAGAGGACGGGGAACAGTCGTGGGGGCTGAGGGCGGGGGGTCTGTGTCCAGCATGCCGGGATTGTTGAGGTGTGGCGGCAGAGTGCGGGCCAGGTGACCCAGAGACAAAGGAAATAGCTTTTTTACTGAGAATGTGGGTACCGCAGCCCCATCTAAATTCAACAAAAGATTCCCCCCCCCGCCCTCCACTGGGGGGTGGAGTGGTCTGCTTACCTGCTCAGGAGCTATCGTCTTGGTCCCTGGGTCGATCAGCTCAGGAGCGCCTGGGAGCCTTGCAGGTCCTCAAGGGGGTCTGTGAGACTGGGGTTTCGACTTCCTGTGGGGTGCTTGACACGTGGGCTGAGAGCTGGGCCCGGGTTGAGGCGGAGTAGGGCGTTTCTTAGCCACAGGAGGATGCCCTAGGCGAGCAGACGTTGTATGGCCCATGACAGCAGGTTTGCGGCGGGGCAGGATATGTGAGATATGGCCTCCATCTATTTCTTCACCACGGAGAACTGCTGGGTAAAGTCCTTCACAGTGTTGCCGAAGAGGCCGAACTGGGAGACAGGGGCGTTGAGGAAGCGCACTTTGTTGGTCTCACGCATCTCGACCAAGTTCAGCCACAGATGACGTTCCTGGACCACAAGTGTGGTCATCGCCTGCCCAAGTGCGAGGTCGGTATCAGGGCTACCCCCGTGCAGATCTTTGAGTGCCTTGGCCTGGTGGACTTGCAGGAGGGCCATGGCATGCAGGGCAGAAGCGGCATGTCCAGTGGTGCTGTAGGCTTTGGCAGTCAATGAAGACGTTGTCCTACAGGCCTTGGAGGGGAGTACATTGCGACCCCAGCAGGTGGTAGGGTTTTCGGGACACAGGTGGAGCGCAACAGCCCTGTCCACCTGGGGAATCGCCGTGTACCAGTGGGCCGCTCCGCCGTGGAGGGTAGCAAGAGTGGATGTGTGAGTGGCTTTATGACGTATGGATATGGGTGCCCTCCATGACGACGTCAGCTCATCATGCACCTCCGGGAGGGGGGGGGGAGGTGCAGCTGTGAGCGGCGCGGAGCCCCCAGGAACCAGTCATCCAACCGCGATGGCTGTGGGGAGGACGGAGGGTTCCAGTCCAGCCCCACTCTGGCGGCGGCGGCCCAGGCAAGCATATCAGATATCTGCATGTCAGCCTCAGCCTGGGCGTGCTGGCCTGATGGCGGCAGCCCAGGGGAGTCATCAGCGTCAGACGCCGCGCTCTCTGATGCAGCGGCGAGCTCATCCACCTTGAGCTCTAGAGGATAGGCAGGCTGGCTGTGAGGTGAGCCGCTGTTGCCTCGAGCACGGATGGGAGTCAACGAGCGGGCTGGGGGGTGGGTTGTCCGAGGGGGCATACCCAGCGGAGCTGCACCAGCTGCCGACCACAGATCGCCTCCATCGCCAGCCGTATCTTCCTCAATCCCGTGGGAAGAAGGAGCAATGTGGGGGGCGGCTGGAGTGGCATGCTTTCTATGGAAAGCGAGCCGCGACCGCAACGTTGCCATGGTCATACTCTCGCAGTGAGAACGTGAACCATCTGCAAATGCTGCCTCGGTGTGATCACAACCCAGACACACGAGACAACGCTTGTGGCCGTCTGAAGCAGAGAGCACTCTACCGCATCCAGGAACTACACAGGGGCAGAAAGGCATCTTTAGAAAGACGGGTTCTGAAAAGGACGTTCAACGCCAGCTGTGTATTGCTCTTTTAGTGGAAAATACTCTTTTAGAGAAAATCACTCTTTTAAATAACTCTTTTAGTTTTTGCACTGTTGAAGCGCCCAGGGGCAAACTGCACTGCCGTGCAGAGAAGGAGAAAGACACTGAAATGCGCCATAGATCCAACAGCAGGCAAGCGTCAGAGGAACAGGAACGGGTATGTAACTCGCAGCTGACTGCATACACGACCATTGGCTCCGAAGAAAATTTCTGAATGAACTCGACATATTTCCCCGCCTTTATATCCGTATGTCCGGGGGCATGGTATGCAAATACTGTCTGCCTAATTCTCATTGGCCTTTTTTCATAGATCAGAGGCATATTCGGCACTCAAGAGAGACCCCTAGTGTCACTTCTTTGACACAACGTCGAAGTGAGCGACAGATGGGGAACAACATGTCACCCCTCAAGCAGTTTTTGCAGAACTTTCCTGCTTGGGCCAGGGGTACCCCGACGTCTGGGGTGTAGTGGTTAAAACCACTACTGGAGATGTAATAACTCTCTTCTATATGTACCCCTCTCTTTCTGTACATACATAACACACACCATGAGAGTCGCATCATTTAGAGAAAATGTCATTCTAGTCTGCTAAGCTTTGCCAAACATTGGTTTCAAGTGTCCTTGCAGTGAACTACTGTTATTGCCGCCTGCAGGGGCCCCAGGCAATTGCCTGGCTTTCCTGTCCCATAGGTCTGCCTCTGCTTATAAATCATTGGCCTGTGACTCCTTATGAATAATTCTATTTAGAGTTATAAATCTGGGAGTGTAGTCACATAATGCAGCGTGATGGAATACTGTTCCCCATAGTGCTTACAGCAATGTCGAGTGAACTGAATTGAAAGGGAACGTGTCCGGTTACACATGCAACCTCGGTTTTCTGAGATGTAAGGGACAAGACATTGGGAAAGCTGGCCTCACTACTAACATTTCAGAGTTGTATAATACTTAAAATAATTGCATAAGGGTTTCAACAAGGTAGTGTAGAAGGACACTCCTCATATTGCTTACAGCAATATCTCGTTCATTTCATCTGAGGGAACTGAGGATACATGTGTAACCGGAGACGTTTTACATATGAAAACACTACAAGACTTTAGACACTCACTGCTTTGCAGTGACCTCTGGTGAGAGATGTTGTAAACAGATGCTAGCTAGACTTGAATTTCCTGATGAAAATACATTAGCTTCCATTGCAAATCAGAATGAATAGTGGTAAAATTTAGGGTAAGCTTATTGCATTTTACAAATGATCATGCCACTGAGTAAATGTCTTGTATTTAATCGGCTATATAAGGAGGCTATTAGTGTGAAGGCGACCTTAAGTTACTAAATACTTGCAATGGAGACAAGGCCAATTTAGCATGCAGTTCCATCATCATATATCATTAAATCTTATTTAAATAAAGGCCAGAGCAAAGCTATGGTTACTATATTAATACACGGGTGTATTATTTTAACTATAGACACTTTTGTACCTGTGCTCTTTTACTGTAAAATCTAAACTCTCAAACTTATTTTTCATCCTCACTGGTTTATTTAGTCTGTCCACTAACAAGGTCCAAGAGATACATGTAGTAGAATTGCCATTTTTGTAATTTTTGTGAAATGTCATAAAATTTCCACCACATTGTAATTTCCACATGGGGGAAGGGGTTCAAGGTTAGTTTTCACATGGGCCAGTCTATATTTCAGTAACAACAAGGTTTTGAGTAAAAATGCATATGAAATGTGTTTTCAATAGCAGAAGCCTGATAGGTTGTTTAATGTCAGGTTCTATTTTGACATCTTACCCCTAGTGTGACAATGGCACTATATGAACTGTATCTTTTTTCCTGGGAAATAACATTTATTTATTTTTTGCAGCCAAGACTTGAAGGTATGTGACTATACATAAGCTGACTGAGCATTGATAGCATTGATGAGGTGGAAATGACTTTATTTTTTATTTTTTTACTGGAATAAAATGGCAGACTCCTTTGCTAAATCTAATTTCATTGCTAACAATGCTAACAATTATTTATCCTAAATAATGAATTCAATTTATATTATAAATTAATTTAATGTATTATATTAGAATGGTCATATCATATATTTGTGTGAAAAGTTTTATAAATAATTGTCACACAATACATATTGAAATTGTTTATGATTATTTTTACTATTTGCTTAGACTATCATTTTACAAGTACAACATACTTTATGATGGGACAAGGGTAAAATAATATCATCTTTAAAAGAAGGGTATTTTAAAGTAGCAATAATCAATGATGAATGCATGAATTAATTTTCCAAGATTTTTTAATATGGACTTAATTTCCATTTTTAAAAATGGAAAGAGCAATTTAATAAAAGGGATATAGAAAGAGAGAGAGAGAGAGAGAGAGAGAGAGAGAGAGAGAGAGAGAGAGAGAGAGCGAGAGAGCGAGAGAGAGGGAGAGACAAGCAGAGGGATGTAGAGTGTAGGGAAGAGAGAGGGAGGGGAAAAGTAAAAAAAAAAAAAATTGTAAGTATTATAAAAAATAATTATTTTGAGAATATTACGTCTTTAGAATCATCATATAACACATATGCCTCAAGGAAAATCACAGGTTTTGATAAGCAAAGAGTAAAATAGACGAGACAGGGTTTCAAAATTTGGGCAGAGATAACCAATTTTAACAATCATAATGTGTCAAATTTGCATAACCTTTAAATAATGTGTCGGCTAGACATATACAAGAAATTCACACTTTAAATTTATAAGAATGTAGAGTGTGAGTGTATACTGCCTGTGTGTTGATGTATATGTTCAGTCTATAATTCAATCAACTTTGGCACATCTATGGGTTGTGGAAATGCAGAAGAATGTATGTGTTTATGTATGAATGTGTATGAATATGTCTGTATGTCAATATGTATATATATGTATGTGTGTGTGTGTTTCAGTGAGTCCACAAATATGGGTAGGAAAGTGCATTCTTTAGTGTGAGTGTCTCATGTCTTGGGCACCAAGAAACATGGGGTAAGAGGAAAAGAGTTTGGGAGAGAGAGGGAAATAGACAAAACTGGATGGATGGTACAGCTGTAACCGATATCTTGAATAAGAGACTGAGAACAGAGAACTCATGTTCTGTGACATCAATAAAGGAGAATCTGGATGAGTAAGAGCTCATGGAAATCTAAATGAGTTTTTTCCAAGTGTTTCGAGGATGTCTATAAATGGATAACGTATAGGTCCAATATTTAACTGAGTGTACTTGGGGTACTTACTACAAAGGATATCTATTGTAAACACCAATTAACTGAAAACTATTTCAAGGTTGTTGTGATTGACTAGCTAACAACTTTTTGCTCTCTCCAGCCCTGTTTGGACCACGTGAAGACCCTGAAAAATGGCTAAGTCTCCAGTCCCTGTGCTGTTATGCTGCTGTTTCTTTGGTAACTCTAGTAATCAAAACAACACAAAACAAACCAATTAATTCAATTAATATGAATGCTAGATACCTTTTTATTGCATATCCAACAAAACTCTTCTGCTTTTTTCCACAGTACTTGGGTACAACAAACTGGTAATTATCTGTCACATTGATTTTTACTGTTTACACAGTCTAGTGTTTCCATAGAGACCAGGAATACACTGTCTGGCCAAAAAGAAGTTGCATACTCTAATATTTCATTGGACCGCCTTAAGCTTTGATTATGGTGTGAATTTGTTGTGGCATTGTTTTGACAACCTTATGCAACATCACAACATTTATTTCCATCCAGAATTGCATACATTTTGGCCGAAATCTGGTATTGATGACGAGAGAGAGACGAACCACTCTATAAAGTCTTCTCCAGCACATCCCAAAGACTTTCAATGGGGTTAAGGTCAGGACTCTGTGGTGGACAATTCATGTGTGAAAATTATTCCTCATGTTTCCTGAACCACTCTTTCACAATTTGAGCATGATGAATCTTAGCATTGTCATCCTGGAATATGCCCGTGCTGTCAGGGAAGAAAAAAAATCCATTGATAGGATAATCTGGCCATTCAGTACATTCAACTGACTTCATTTTATTGCTGCATAATGTAGCTGACCCTAGACCTAACCAACTGAAGCAACCCCAGATCATAACACTGCCTCCAGAGTCTTGTACAGTGGGCACTATGCATGACAGGTGCATCGCTTCATGCGGTTCCCTTCTTATCCTGATGCACCCATCGCTTTGGAACAGGGTAAATCTGGACTCATCAGACCACATGACCTTTTTCCATTGCTCCCCATTCCAATCTTTTTGCTCCCTAGCTAATTGAAGTCCTTTTCTCCGATAAGCCTCACTATCATATGGCTTTTTTGTGGCCACACAGCTGTGTAGTCCCAATGCTGTAAATTCTCGTCACATTGTGTGTGTGGAAATACTCTTATTTTCACTATTAAGCATAGCGGGTAATTCTAATGTCGATTTTTTACGATGTGACTTCAAGTGTTTTAGTGATTTCCGATCATGATCATTCAAGATTTTTTTCAGATCACATTTCTTCCACGAAGCTGACAATTCACCACTATCCTTCCAGGTTTTAATAATGTGTTGGAAATTTCTTAACCCAATTGCAGTGATTTCAGCAATCTCCTTAGTTGTTTTCTTTGCTTGATGCAGGTCAGTAATGTGCCCCTTCTGAAACACAGTAACATCTTTTCCATGACCACGGGATACGTCTTCCAACATGATTGTTTAAGAGATGAGAAGCTACACATTGCATCAGTTAGGCTTAAAAGAATTGTTGCCAGCTGAAATATATTAATCACTGCAATAATGATCCAAACATAGGCCCTTAAGTATCTGCTTATTTAAATCCAGACAGCAACTTACTTTTTGGCCAGGCAGTGTACAGGACACATTTATCCACTGTTTAAAATGAGCCCATATTACTTCCCCTCCCCTCATAATTTGAAACATTTGTCTCTGTCTCAAATGTTTAAAAATAAATGTGACCATACAAAGACAGCATAATATTACAATATAAAAGTAAAAATTATCTATTATAATACAAATGATTAATAGTGCTACAAAATTATTATGAATTCTGATAATGAATAACACTAATAAACATAAACATTTTGTCTACAGTAGCAAAGACTACCAACTATGTGCGTATATAGAATCATATTTTTTCAAATAAACCTACCCCGTGAAATATTCACTTAAGTAAATATTGTGACAACTAGCCCCTGTCTCTTCTACATGTTTTGAGTTGTGTTTGCTCTGTGGCTTCTGACCAGAAATAGCGAACATTGAGGACCCTACTTTGCCATCAGGTGAGTTCATATGTGTACGAAATGAAAGCATATACAGTATATGTCAGAGAGGGAATATGAGTACTGTCTTAACCCCAGAGACTGTAGAGAGGAAACATACCCCTGTACCAGGATGTACTCTCTTCATCGACCTATAAAGAGATGCATCCATTCGCTGTGTCTCTACAGTTGGCTCACACATTGACAAACGCACATTCTGACGCAAGCACACAGACACAAAAACAAAATATTTTTAAGACTGTATCAATCATACTTGTCTCTGCCCTTTCTCTTTCCTGTTGATCTTCTCCTGTTCTGAACATACATAAAGAGATTTGTATTTGACAAATTGCATGTAAAATAAATTACATCGGTTTCCTCCAGTCTTCCGCTAGTCTATGTAACCAACCAGGAAATCTGTGTGAGGACCGTGTGTCAGCAAGACAAGCTCTCAGTACCTCTGTAGCAAATTTATTACAGAAACACAGTAAATAAGACTTTCAGCAGGTTATCTTAATTCATTATTTAATATATACCATACATAAGCAAATAAGAAAATTAAATGCAGACATGGAAAGAAACATCAACAAATGATCAAACAGAAATGGACTACCATAAATTATTGAAATAAAAACCTACATAACATGGTTGCCCAGTTTACGTAATACGAGATATATTTCCCCATTAAAACTTGTACAAGAATACACTTTCACAAAGTACTCTCTCTCTCCCCCCTCTTTTTCAGCCGAACTCTGTAGAGAGAAATCTGGGTTTAAAATTTAAATTTAAACGTAAAATTATCTCTTTTTTTACTTTAAAGGATCTTGTGATTTTAGTCTTCTAATAAGGAGGTACTTAAGAATAATTGCATGGAAGTGAATGAGATGATTTTTTTGTTCTAAAACACAGGTTTGTTCATGAACGAAACACCACTATTCACAGTAATGCTTTGGATTGTCATCCTTTATGATTAAGATTTCCTTGTACATATACACATATCAAGGCACAGTCCTTCACATCTAAGTGCATGGCATGAATTCTTCACACGTATGTCACATTTAAGAACAGTCAGCATGCTTTCACCCTGACCTTGCACCTCTGACCACTGATTAAAGAAACACTACCATAACAGAACTGAGAGCAGCTGAACAGCTCAAGTATGCTCAACAGAAATAGTTATTAATCCCTTTAACATAATAAAGTGGTCTGTTTACATGTAGTATAATGGAATGGTAAAGTCTCTTAGACAAAGCTTGCATAGTTCACACTGATCTGTACATTGGTCAAACAGTACAGGCATAGGTGAAATACAGACCAGGCCAATGGGGCCAGTGCCCAAGGGCCCTTGACTACCAGGGGCCCGGGGTGACCCTGTGCTGCAAGGTCTCACGGCCCATCAACTTTGAAAACAAATGTTTGTATATGCTTAAATATGTGGGCCCCACAGCTTATACAAGGCCCCCTCAACAGGTCCCTGTGACTATGAAGGCACCCAGTCCTTTTTTAGGACCCTTTTGCCTTCCTGTTTCTAATGACATTTTTGAGCCAGTCTTTAATCTTATAACACCACCTGGTGAAAATTTCCACGCTCTTCTGGAAGTAGAAGACCTTGTAAAATAATTTCCAAAATAGCTATTTTATTTATATATTATAGCATATTTTGATGCACTCATCCTTTTTATGTGAAGTCTTTGTTGATTTTGATCAAGTAAAATGACGATAACGTTTATATTGTTACTGATATTTCAAAATGAGTATTTATTGAATTCAAGCAACAAGCAACATGAAAAAAGGTTGAAACACATTTAAAAATATATAATTTCATGACTATTATATCATATGCTAGGCTTTATATGGTTAAGCTTTATACTTTGTATAAAAGGGCTGTCGAATAAAAACGTTTATTATACTATTTATTGCTATAACTGCATGTTTGTCCTACATTACAAAAAATAACTTGGCTTAGGTGGTTGATAAGAAAATATAGATATTTTAATTGATGTGGTTCAAAAGTACTGATTAAACTAGATACATAAAGTTTGTTGAGACAAACTGTAATGTTGGTCTGACAAAACCTTGTCTAAAAAATACTGTAGTTTTAAATGCTTGAAGTTAGAAATTTGTACAGGTTTAACAGTAAGAAGGAAAGAAAGAAAGAAAGAAAGAAAGAAAGAAAGAAAGAAAAAAAGAGCATTTTAAATTTTGACAGCTGAAGATTGAAATTACAAACATTCTAAAAAAGACTTGAAGCTCATTTAAACATTCTGTCAATATAATTTAGTCAAGGGGATTTTTGGACACTTTGAAAAGGTTTAAATAATGCCCTCGCATGGGTTTTTGATGGAAGAATAATAATGGTAGTCAAGCTGTTGGGTCGTTCCAAACAGAATTTCCAAAAATATTACCAAATGTACACTATTTTTGAGCCCCAAACCTTTCAGCATTTCAAAGCTATAATAATGGAGGGTAAAGTCTTTGAAGGAAATAGGGTATAGGGATGATCACTGAATGGAACACACCCCATAATTCAGATGAGATAGAAAAGATATTGTAACGTAAGCCAGAACTACCTGAACTCTTGCATAGATACAAATATTTAAAGTGTTTGATGAATTAAAATATTTCATAATTTATTATGGTCCTTTAAATATCAGCATTTTGTATGCATCATTTATAGTATTTACATTAAGTTTACATTATGTATAACAAATGTTAAAATGGTACTGTGGCTGTTCAGCGAACCTGTTTCGGTTGAGCGATTTCTTTACCACATTTGTGCTGTGTGATTGAATTAATTTGACTGTAAATAACAGAACAGGTATTAAAAGAGACTTAAATCAATGAAAATTGAGTGTACAGATCTCAACTTGAAAGTTAATTGGTCCCGGGGCCCTTGCTTGTCATATTTTGTCCCTGAGTGGAGGGCAACCAGACAAGATACAAAGACAGACGCTGTTATGAACACAAGAACTGATACATCAAGAACCTGGTGATAAAAGGAACCATACTACAATTAAATACATTTATATATATATATATATAGCACTTCTTTGATTAAGCACTTTTCTTGTGAAAAGACAATTTTGCTAAAGAGAGGGAGCAGATATGGGGAGGGAGCCTCCTTAGAGTGACTTTTTTTTTTTTTTTTTTGGGTTAGTGGAAGTAAATTTACAAATAATAATGAATAATTTAGTGGTTTTGTTCCGTTTAAAGGGTCATAAAACTCTACCTGTAGACAGATGGATGACAATGTTAACATGAATTAATTTTAATGTCAATGGAATACTGGTTAATTTAGTTTTTTGTTATTATTTTCATTTTCTTGTTGTAATCAAAAATGAGTGAATATCACATGATATACGAGAAGTGCTCTAGGATTTATAATGACCACAGTGAATGAGGACCTCAGTTAGGTCCCACACAGACCGCAGGTTGAGCACCCTAATTAACACCTCTTTCAGCAGCAACTTTAGTTTACCCATGGGGTCTACCATCCAGGTACTGACCAGGCTCAACTTAGCTTCAATGGACAATCAGTCTAAAGCTTCAGGGTGATATGTCTGCTTGTGTTATTGTGATCTAGAAGCTTAGGTCACAAATGTGCTTGAAATAAACACAAATGCACTTTTAACCCCAAGGGAGAAAGTTTGACAGATAAAGATTGATCGTGTTATAATTGTATAAAAATAGTAAGGTTTCAGATAACTATCTGAAACATACATGATGTGATTCTGTAAAATGTGAAAGAGAAGAGGAAGAAATACAAGATATTATCTTAGAATCTGAATCAGACTGTAGCTCTTTCCCTCTGGTTCCCTCTCATGTTCACTCTCACTTACCACTCTCATTTTGGATCCACAATACAAAGCAATTGGGTTAATCATGGTTTTGAGGAAAGTGCCAGGATAATTGTCCACTGGAACCTGGGCAAGCAGATCCCCCTGCAGGATACAAGGGGAACAGGGACACATAGTGGTAAAGGAAAGTTTAGGTTTGTAGTTTGGTAAAAAAAAACATTTTTTAAAGCATTCTCAACAGGTAAAATTGTCACGGTGCAAAACAATTTCCGAGTGTTGAAAAATATTTAACTTGGAAATATGCAATACATCAGATTATGGAAGCTACATGGGTTGAAAATGCTGTTTACTTGACAAAAAAAAAAAAAAAAATCGTTAAATATGTGGTGTGGTGTGGTGATATTGATCAGTTCAAGGGATGAAAGTTAATGAAACGCAAAAATTAAAATTCTCTCATCATTTACTCACCCTCATGCCATCCTAGATGATTCTTTCTTTTGCTGAACACAAACAAAGATTTTTAGAAAAATATCTTAGCTCTGTAGGTTCATACAATGCAAGTAAATGTTGGTCAGAACTTTGAAGGTCCAAAAAACCTTCATATTTACTATAAATTCTCCTTCCTGCCAAGTAGGTGCTGATATGCGCAAAGAATGAGAATTGCCAAAAACAAAAGAAGAATGTCTAAGTGAAAGTGGAGAATGATAGTAAAAATGTACTTAAATATTTCATATTTTAATATTTTCACATTTTCGGGGGCCTGTGTAGCTCAGCAAGCAAAAGACACTGACTACCACCCCTGGAATCGCGAGTTCGAATACAGGGAGTGCTGAGTGACTCCAGCTAGGCTTCCAAAGAAACCAATTGGCCTGGTTGCTAGGGTGGGTAGAGTCATGTGGATTACCTTCCTCGTAGTCACTATAAGGTGGTCCTCGCTCTCAGGTGGGCACGTGGTAAGTTGTGCAAGGATGCCGCTTGTCCACACGCACAAGGTCTCCACGGTAACGCTCTTAGAAAGTCACATGACAAGATGCGCGGTCTGACTGTCTCAGAAGTGGAGGCAACTGCGATTCATCCTCCACCACACGGATCGAGGCGAGTCACTTCACAACTACGAGGAATTAGAGCATATTGGGAATTGTGTATGTCAAATTGGGGAGAAAGTTATTTTTTAAATAAAATTAATCTGTTTCTCACCCATACCTCTCATATCGCTTCTGAAGTTATGGATTTAACCCATAGTCTTATGGATTACTTTTATGGTGCCTTTATATGCTTTTTGGACCTTCAAAGTTCTGGCCACCATTCACTTGCATTGTATTGACCTTAAGAGCTGAAATGTTTCTGAAAGTCTTTGTTTGTCTACAGCAGAAGAAAGAAAGTCATACACATCAAGATAGCATGAGGGTGAGAAAATTATGAGAGAATTTTCATTTTTGTGTGAACTATCACTTTAAGGCAGTTATTAGCTATTTTTGGACTACCTTCAATGTAATATTCAACCACAAAAGTAATGTTTTAATGTAATGTAATTGTTTTCAAAGTACTGGTTTGATCTATTAGGTTGTGTGATTTATTACAAGTCACCTTATTTAAAACTCATGTTTCATTAAGTTATGTTTCATGGTGACTATCCATTAAAATTCATACAATTCATTTTTTACCCAGCACATATTTACCTAGAAGCTTGCAGTCTTAAGACATGACAGACATCTTGTCACTGTCACTTTCCTGACATATTTCTAAGAAACTTCATCATTCCTATCAGACTTACATGTAGATATTATTGTGTGTCTTGTCAATCTTGTCTAAGTGTCACACTGCGTCACTAGCCTTAGTCACTACTGTGCAGCTGTAAGATGCTCTCACATCCAGCACAAGCAAACAAATAGTACACTCAATCCCCAACCTCTGGCAATAACATCACATGTAAATAAGTGTACCTCATTCTGCTGGGACAGTTAAAACTACTAAGTGCAATGGTTTGATGCTGATAGAATACAGACAAAAATTACAATGTCAATTCACAGCTTTTATTTGATTTCAAGTGACATCCAACATAATTATATTAATGCTATACAGTAAAATATCAGTATTAACTCAAATTAGAGTCAATAGGTTCAAGTCTCAGGTCAGACAGCACCATTTCTTCATACTATTCTTTTCATTTCTCAGTGTTCATTGATTTGAGAACCTCAAACTTGTGGTCACAGCCCAAGGAGAGCTAAACTGTCCCTCAGATCCTCAGTCTCGCAGGGCTATGGTGAAAAAGAAGGCATGTAAGCAGCACAATTATATTATGTATTCATTCATTCACAAATGCTAATGTTAATGGCAAAGTGTGTAAGTTTTGTGCCTGTGGTGGCACCAAACAGAAATGTAAAAATAATGAATGCTTTCAAACAGGTTTCCTAAACAAACACGGTATGACAAACAGATAGTCCTGCCCCATACTCAAGATATTGGATAAAGGGATAGTTCACCCAAAAATGAAAATTCTCTCATTATTTACTCACCCTCGTAGCATCCCAGATATGCATGCTTTCTTTCCTCTGATGAAAACAAACAATGATTTTTAGAATATCTCAGCTCTGTAGGTCCTCATAATGCAAGTAAATGGGTGTCAAAACTTTGAAGCTCCAAAATGCCTAGAAAGGCAGCGAAAAAGTAATCCATAAGAATTCAGTGGTTAAATCTATATTAAGAAGTGATATGATGAGAAGCAAATCAGTAGTTCTTTTTTTACTATAACTTCTCTTCCCTGCCCAGTAGGTGGTGATATGCACGAAGAATGCAACTAGCCACAAAAAAAGAGAAAGAGAACAACTTGAAAGTGAAAGTGGAGATTGATGGTAAAAAAGGACTTAATTATTGATCTGTTTCTCACCCACACTTATATCACTTATGACGATATGGATTAATCCACTGGAGTATTATGAATTACATTTATGCTGCCTTTATGTCCTTTTGGAGCTTAAAAATTTTGGTACCTATTCACTTGCACTATGAGGACCTACAGAACTGAAATATTCGTCTAAATAGCTTTGTTTGTGTTCAGCAGAAGAAAGAAAGTCATACACATTTTTGGATGAATTATCCCTTTAAGCAGGAATCGAGCATGTTGGGTCACTCAAACAAACACTATTTTGATGGCGCAAAACATACAGAGCTGAAACATTTAAAATTGTATGCAAAATCAACCAATAGATGTCTTACTTATAGTTGTCACTGCATATTAAGCTGTGATATAACAAATCATTTAAACTTTAAAATGCCACACTTAAATTTTAAGTATTCTTGTGATATAATAGTAGGTCATATTAAAGTTCTTGATTTGTAACCTGTAGGATCCGATTGAGTTTTCGAACCAGTCTCACTGAGTTTTGATGAAGGTCATCCCAGGCTTTAAAACTCCTCTCCCTCCGTGCAACAAATGTTTGCCAGCAGTAGAAATAGTCTTAGAAACAAGACAGAAACTAATATAAGAAAAGAATTGCATACAATTCATCACATCACACATGAAAATAGCATTATTCTACTCCTCACAGTCTTCTTCCCTTGATTACCTTTGTAGGTCATAACAGAGATTTGCACTCCTGCTCTCCACAGGTGTCGCAGTCCTTCCCTCTCCTGGCTGTCCTCTTCATCACAGAAATAAAGGCGTGACACAAATATTCTCAGTCGAAGGTTGGGTGTCTGTGACAGGAAGTGTGCAAGTTGTTGGGCGCATTTAAAGCAGGGCGACCAGGAGCAGAACCAGGTCACTGAGTAACACATTCTCGCACCGTTCACGCTCGAACCCCACAGGCCTGGACACAGCACCCCCAAATACCGCAGGAAGAGCAGCTTCAATTTAAAAGCAAAAGGAAACAAGGCACAGAGAGAAAGGTTGAGTCAGAGGTTAATAACCCAATTTATAAACCCTATATCCTGCTTTCACATGCACATTATCCTGATATTTCTGTTCACTCCATTGAATTTCATTTTTCCCTCACCTCTACATGGCAGCCAGAGCGATTGCGCAAGTGTCCAAAGTCAAAAGAGAGTGAGTCAGGGCCGATGCGTCTCTTCACCACAAAACAAAGGTAAGTCTCATTTCTCCCACGAGCCCAGCGCACATTCTTATAATGGAAGATAAATTTCTTCTGGGTCAGCAGCACACTATAGCAGAATATGACATTCTTTTAGTGGTGTAACTCCTTGCCCTTCAAAATGAATTTTAGAGGTTTAATGTGTTGGTAATTGACATCTATTGTGATGAAATAGATGTGAGGTTTCTACTCTCAAACTGAATTAACCTGCAGGTGGTGAGCTTCACTTTTAAAGTTCACCCAGATATGAAAATTCAAGAAAGTCTTACATGACATGAGAGTAAAAAATAACAGAATTTTTAGAGGGTGAACTATCACTTTAATAATCTGTGGGCCATTTCAGAGAACCGTTCCTTTTCAATTTCATTTAGAAAACGAATAAATCCAAAGTTCCTCTGTCTGTCTACAGCATTTAGTAATTAGCACTTTGTACAGTATGACTGGGACTGCCTTGAATCATCAGTGGTTAGTTGAGTTTATATTTGTTTCTGAACCTTTGAAAAACTGAAAAATAGAGGCTCAGAGCAGCAAACCCACAAACACTCACACTCATAAAAACTATCAGTTTCCATTTTCACTTTCTGAAACTAGAGAAAATCTGCAAACAGGTTTTTGCACTACAGAGAAACCCTCAAACCTGCATGTCATTAAAATGCATCAAATGACTACCTTAATGCATTTAATTATTCCTTTATTACATAATTATTTTTTAATACCAGTTCTGTTGGCTTTGCCTTATATAATGTATGGTTGGTTTTCTCTACAGTCTAAACTAAAAAAAAAAAAATCTCCCATTGTCTGTCACTATCACTTGTTTTGTTTTCATTCACTTACCTGTCCAGCTTGCTGATCATTCCGAAAGACGAAACTTGCTAACTCATTCAGTCATGCAAAAATGAGTGAGAGTTTAAAAATGGGTTAAGGAAGAGGGAGGTATAGAAAACGTATGACATACTCATATAGCTGTGAGAAAGAGGGTCCCTGATTGGGTGAAAATAGTTTTCAAACCTATTTTGGAGGGCTGAAGTGCATTTAAACAGCGAAACGGTTGAATAATCTGTATAATTAGTGTGATATTTAAAGAGATATGTAAAAGTGTCACAGAGGCAAGATAGTGTGTCACTTCTATAATATTATTGAACCCTATCATACAGTGTATAGGTATATTCTGCCATATGTTACATTGTTAAATTTGATACAAGATAACTACACAGACAGGTCAGAACTGAATTTACAGGCATTTGGATGGCATCATGGATGGATTTATTGTCTGTTAATTTCTGCTCCATGTTTATAAAATAGCATTTGATCTTGTCCTATCCACATATTAGTCTCTTGAGTGTTGACGTGTTTTGTAAACTTTTTACTCCAGAATGTGCGTCAGAAAATCCTGCCAACAGCATAACCAAAGCGAATTGGAAATTTCCAGATCTCTTGCACCCTCCACTTAATTTTCCCCACACATAAAAAAAACACAAAAAAAACATCCAAACCCTCCCATACCATCTCTTTCTTGCTCAGATTTTCTCCATCCTCATCCTTTCCACTCATTTAGTTATTTTCCTCAAGGGCCCAAAAAGCTGGGTTTACTACAGGAGGTCACCAAAATCCCTTGGAGGCTCTGACACTTTCCCAGAGGGTTTTTCCAAAAAGAAAATTAACCCTCACACAAGCACTCACCAAAACACTTATACACACAGGTAGCAAGGGCCCTACTGCAAAAGCAAGCACAGAGTTATCTCTTCAGACATACACACTTTTAATGCACACTTAATAATTTGTGGTTGTCTGCCACTGTCTTTGGCTCTTTCCTGGTTCCTTTAAAGTTGGCATCCTGTGTGTGTATGTCTGTCTCCAGTCACTCTACTTCACCCTCTCATGCACTCTGTGACCAGGGAAATCACCGCTCTCCAATGAACTGCTTCTCGTGTGTATGTCTGAATGTTAACATCTGGAAGAGATCTGTCTGCTCCCATGATTTACCTTCCAACCACAAGTCTTTCTGAGGTCTTACCACAATACACTCTGTGTGTATAAGATGGGAAAACAGAATATATATACTGCTCTTGTTACAGTTGTTTGTCATCAGATGATTATTTTTTGCTGCTATAAATTTGTTCCAAGGTTTGTTGTCAAGACAGACAAATACATTTTGAAACAAAGTTAAATTATGTCTTAGAGCAGTCAATTGCTATTTTTTTAATGAATTTATCACACGATATGCTGATTAATTTATTGAATAAATCTCTCACTGAAAAAAGGGAAAGCAGCTCTATTGAAAATACTAAACCAGTAGACTTGAAATCTACTTAATATATTTTTGTTTGAGATGACAACATAATTATACTGCATAATATATATATATATATATATATATATATATATATATATATATATATATATATATATATATATATTTTTTTTTTTTTTTTTAAACAGTCATCATTTGATCACATTGCTATGAAATGCTATTCAAATGGATTTAGACTTCTAACAGATGGTGTTCATTCAATGTGATTTTTACTGCTTGCTCAATTAACTTATTTAAAATTAGCCAATGCAAGACAATTCTTTAGCATTTCGTTGTGTACAATCCATCCATGTTGGATCTATGTTCACTGAATCCAATTGTGCTGGGATTATGAATTATATTCAGCCTTTATTCAGTTTTACTAACACATGATAGAAAAGTAGCAGCAGCAAAACTTTAAGCAATCACTGAATTGTACCATAAGAGTGTTTACACTTCAGAAAATTGTGCATCATTCATTGAAAGCATTGGTGCACTACTAATTCTGGGCTTAAAATATACAACTATGCAGAACTTTTTATCTTTTCTCTTCCAGGATTTACTTAATGGCTGATCTGGCACCTGTACCAAAATAATCACACACACCTGCTCAATTGAACATGTAAGGCTAATACTGTAAATACTGCACGTTTTCACAAAACACAAAAATCCTTGCATTTAGTGGACACACAAAAATGCATAGGCTATAACTTTCATCATGTCAATGACATGAAGACTAAAGCACTACCACTAATTGACTAAACATTTGGTTACTGCCACAAGTGACCAAAAGCCCACTTTTGTCCTCTGTCTCACGATTAGGAAGGATGATGGCGACCACCACATTGTATCAAGGGGCGCAATACAAATGAACGAATCATGGCAGGAAACGCAAAGTCATATTTTCCAAAACCTACCCACACACACGCACAGAACCCCATCGTGCAGACAAACTCAACCACAACTCCAAACACACTTACTTTCCACAGTCTTGAACTCGCATCTGTTTCCTGATGACAATAATAGTTAAACATCGGTTAGCAGGTGTTCATTTGCCTGAGTAGCTCTGTTCATTTTAACAAAAGGTCTTCCACAACAAACTGCCCACTATGACTTCCAAAAGCTACAAAAGGAAAGATGATGAAGTAATTGTGAGCTCATTAATTGACTAACATAATAGCAGCCCATAAAACTTTATAGGGACTAGCACTGAAATGCATAAAACAGGTTTTTACATTGCATTTGTGTTGCAGTTACAAAAAAAAGAACAAGTTTAACGGTTCTTCCAAAACATTCACAAAGCCTTGCATTCATCACTGATTAATTTCTATTTCTCAATGTGAGTATCTGTGAGGTCTGACAAAATGTAAAACGTTTCAGGTAGCAGTTCTTATCATCCTGAAACCAGTAATTAAACCTAAACATTCACCACTATGTGTACAGTAATCTCAAAATCAGCTAAATGAGTACTACTTATTCTGTTTTATTAGCTAGAAGTCATTTAATTACTTCATTAACCTTGTTGGTGTTAATTGTTCAAGTTCAGAGTCTGCATGAATTTTGTGGTTTTAAAAGTACAACAATAATCAGACAAATGTTTTAGGTAAGTTAGCACTGAACGCTTAGGATAAACGTGACAGCGCAGCTTTCTGTTGCAGGTGAGCATCTCCCCAACCACACTGTAAACTGTATAAACATCCGGTGGTGATGAGAGCAAAAGGTGCTGTTGGGTATAGTGCGAGTGGTTAAGGTATAGCACATAACCGCAAAACATGAACAGCTCTTGGTTTCAAACTCAGCGTCACTAAACTATATCCACCCCACACACTTATAGCATGCAGCATGCAGATTTTAAATGTAGTTCTCTGTGCAATCTCTTTTGCAGTAAATTTAGTAATGCAGTAAAGTCTGTATATGAGAAGCTGAACTCTATTCACAAGAAAGTTTGTACAATGTTGTACCAAAGTTTGCTTCTGGTGAGACTTATCAGAGCAGTGCTGCAAAACCACAGATATTTTGGTACACAGCAATCAGCAAAGCAGAAAATAAGACAACTGTACCCATTTGAAAAACAATAACTAACAGGTTCACATTCAGGGTACATTGATTAATTTTCATCCTGTGAATTTTAGGAAAACATTAAATTCAAAAGGACAAACCTCTGGGGCAAAACTTTTATTTATACTTTATAAAAGCTTTGCGCTTATTCTTCAACACTCAAGGGAAACATACAAATAGCTCTCAAAAGCGAATATAGCTCAAATTCACTATATTATAAATACCACACAATAAATAGAGTGAATAAGGTAAACAGAAAGAAAAAACAATAAATAATTATCTTCAGTCCCTTTTCTAAAAATAAATAAAACTCCAACAAAGTTTCTTTAAAAACAATCAGTTATTGACTGATTCATTTTTCAGACACTCCTTCAGAAGCTTAAATAACACCTTCATGACTAGGGCTCTGAACCCCCGAGATGAAATATGCAATGTTCAACAATATTAAAACACTCTTGTAGAACAATATATTTTTTTAGGATTTACACATTTATGATTTGTAAATATAAACAATCCTAGAAAATAACATGTATAGTAGCAAAGCGAGAGGTGTTCTCCGAGTTTATGGCTGTGGTCTTTAATTAACTGAACAAATTGACACTTATAGATCCTTAACAAACACTTTTGTTAAAGGGAACCCCAGCCAACCTCTCTCTGGCTCTTCATAGTCATCATCTTCCTCTCCCTCAGTCCCAGCAGTCTCACCCTGCAGACGATAGCCCAGCCTCCTGAAGAAAGCCTCTCCCACTTTGGAAGGAAATGGCACGTGGGCATAGACCCGGCATATTCCACTCTGCTTTACATAAGATTCCAAACCCTGCAGCATCAATCTGCCCAGTCCCTCTCTGCGGTACCAGCTTTGAACCACCAGCCTGCAGATGCGACTTACACCGTCCCGACTCCTACCATCTCTAGCCACACACCCTATAATCTCCCCATCAGAGTCCGCCACCCACACCTCTCCAGCAACCTTCGCCCTCTCCTTAAGCTCATCCTCATCCACCTTCTCCATCTCATTCGTTTTCTCTTTCTCCTTCTCTTTGGCTTTTTTACGCCGTCTGGTTTTCTCTTGGTTGGGGATCAGTTTGACTCTGCCTGAGTGAGGATTGGGTAGATCTGGCTCAATGTCTGCATGGTAACTGCTGGCCACATAATCCCAATATGGCCTGCTGGAGCCCAGGATGCCCACCGATTGTGGGATGGTGAGTTTGAGGTAGATGATGAGAATGAAGACTGGAATGACCAAGGCCATTATGAAAGAGTGAATCACACAGCGGAGGATGGAGGAGAGAGTTGCAAGCATGAGCAGAGTGAGCGGACGGGTAAGAAGGTGAAGAATCAGGCGGTTCTCTGTTCCCTCACATCCCTCCTGTAAACAGAGAGAGAGAAAAAGAGAGAAAATAGGACAAATGAGGAGAGTGAGAAGGGTGAGGGGAAAAAAACAGTCCATAAGGGTTATACTGTATGAAGTAGAATGCACTGAATAATAATAATAATAATAATAATAATAAAAACATTCTACCTTGATAAGAGCCTTAACAGCTTCAAAGTCCTTCTCCTGCATCCGTCGGAGGACTACATCACCAAGGTCCAATCTAACCATCACACCTAACCTTTTGAAGAAATTAAATGGATAGTTCACCCAAAATGAAAATTCTCTAATCATTTACTAACATTCACACCATCCTAGATGTGCATGACATTCTTTGTTCTGCTGAACTCAAACAAAGATTTTTAGAAGAACATTTCACCTCTGCAGGTCCTCAAAATGCAAGTGAATGGTGACCAGTAGGGCTGAAACGATTCCTAGAGAAACTCGATTACTAAAAATCATCGAAGCTTTGTTTAATCCGTACTCCTCAGTGGTCACTGTTTTGCATGGATGATTATTACTGTTGCACGACGCGCTTACGCTGTGGATACATGATGGCACAGATTGCAAAATGGAGAAAGGGAGAGAAAATAGCGAGGAGCAAGGTGAAGAGACAAGCCAGAGAAAATGACAGAGTGTACAAAGTTTGGGATAATTTTTAGCTGAATTTTTAAGCTTTGTTCGGACAGCTGCACCATGTTCAGTTGAGCAAGCAGCTCAAGCAGAGCAGAGTTCACAGACAGCATTTTGAACATGATTGTCACAGACATGCGGCCACTGTCAATGGTGGAGGATGAAAGCTCTCAAAGGATGATTTTGACTTTCAATCCCAGGTACACGCTCCCTTCAAGAAACTACTTCATAAAAATGATGGAGATAAAGTATGAAGAAATCAAAGGCAAGTTGAAGAACACCATTAAGGAGACTGACAGCATGGCACTCACATCCGACATTTGGACGAGCTGTGCTACAGGGGTATATCTGGGAGTGATGTGTCACTTTCTTGGGGAGGATTGGGAAAAGGAGTCCCACGGCCAGACAACGATGCCCCTTGAGACACACAGAGACACACAGCTGCAAATACTGCAGAATGGCTTGAGGATGTTATTGCCAAATTCAACATTCTACCAGAAAAAATCAAAGCTGTTGTCCACTACAACGGTGCTAATGTCTTAGCAGTGGTGAAGATTTTGGCAGAAAAGCATGGATGGGCATCAGTACGATGTGCAGGTCACACCCTAAACTTGGTTGTGCAAAGCGCTTTAAGAACCACCAAGCTGTCTCCAAGTGTGTGGCAGCTGCAAAATGTCATTTTTATTTGTATAGCGCCTTTCACAACACACACAATTTCAAAGCAGCTTTACAGGAGATCAGTAGAAAAGGACTGACAGGAACTAAGCTAAAGCATAAGCAGCACCAAATGAGCACACCACAACACATGCACTGTTCAAGACGCAAGTACTCGCTGGAACAGTATTTATCACATATTATCCAGGCTTCTGGAACAAAGATGGCCAGTGACTGCTGCACTCTTGTACCCTGCAATGAGAAGAAAACACCACAACCTTGATCTTAAACCTGAACAGTGGAACCTGATTGAGGAGCTGAGCCAGGCCCTTGAGCCATTTGAAGGAGCTACGGTATCTCTACCTGAATCTCTAAACAGTCCTGATTGCTGCTGCTTTGGATCCCAGGTTTAGAAAGCGTAACTTCTTGCCTGCTGACGAAGCATTCAAGGTCGAAAGCACTTTACAAGCCATGGCACTTGCTACCAAAAAGGAAGCGTGGCATCCCAACGAAAGTGAAAATGGAGCATCCAGCACAGCACAAGACAACCCAGTGTCAAGAGTGCAACATCGTTCCTTGACAACATACTGGGATCATCATCAGACTCCAGCACCAGTGATGAAGAGGATGAGGAGCAGCAGTTAATAATAAACTGTGCAGATGGAGGTGTCTTGATATATTTCAGAGAACATCCCCTGTCCAAGAAGGAGAATCCGCGGTCATGGTGGAAAACAAATGCAGCGCGCTATCCAACATTGGCAAAGCTGGCAAAGTCCTTGCTGTGTATTCAGGCAACATCCACACAATCAGAGCGTCTGTTTTCTGCAGCAGGAAACATTGCATCAAAGTGCAGCGCAAGTCTCAGTTCTGAGCATGTTGATATGCTCACTTTTCTAAATTGCAACCACCACATGCTCCTTTAAAGGCTTACGCGCACACGCACACCACATCTACTTCATCAAGGAGATACAATCCTGTCAAAACCTTTTACTTTTTGTCTCCTACAGTAAAGGCTTACGTTATTGCCTGAGATGTAGTTAGGTTGAAACTTGTAGTTCTGAAAGTTCAGTTGCACCAACTTTATTTATATATTTTTGATGCGATATCAGCAGCAATGGCTATATTCATGGCAAAGACAACAGTGTTCAAATAAAAAAATGTTTACAATAGTTTGAAAAATACGAAAAAATATAAATATATTTAACAAAAATAACAGTAGTAGTAATAACAATTATATAGAGATTTCAGTTTAGTATGTGATAGAAATTCAAAAAAATTTCCCAGAGAGGCCTTATTCAAAATATCCATCAATATATTTTCTGAATAAATGTATTTATTAATATAATTTAGATATGGACATTCTATCAAAATATGTTTTATACTCAGTGAATTCTTACATAGATCACAAACCGGTTCCTCTTCCCCTTTCAATAAGTATGAATGAGTGAGTCTTGAGTGACAAATTTGACATCTCGTATATACAACCTGGTCATATCTATTTTCAAAAAGGAAATAATAAACTCCTTGGTTTAATACTGGGTTCACTTGATGTAGTTTGTTATCTATACACATTTATTCCATTCGTCATTTGTAAGGCAATTAATATTATTATTTATTATAACTTAAATGTATGCCTTAGTTTTAGGTTGTGTTTAGGTTAAAGTAATTTGAAATTACTTAATTGTTTTATTTATTCTTTTTTTGCAACCCCAGGATGTAATATGGCACTTAAATGCACTAAATGGGTTTAGTTTTGACAGATATTATTATATTCAATTTAAGCAATAACATTTTTGATTTTTCTAAAAAGGAAACCAGGAAGTTGTTTATTTTAAGAGACCTGTCTTTTCTCTTTTGTATATTTACTAATGCTCTTTAAGAAGGCAAAAAGTATTTCTTATCCGATTACTTGATTAATCGATGGAATAATCAGTAGAATGCTTGATTACTAAAATAATCAATAGCTGCAGCCCTAGTGACCAGACATTTGAAGGTCCAAAAAGCATTTAAAGGCAGCATACATGTTATCCATACAACTCCAGTGGTTAAATCCATCATCAGAAGAGATATAACAGGTGTGGGTGAGAAAAAGATCAATATAAGTCCTATTGAACATATATAAAACGTTCAAAATTATCAAGGAATTTAAAATGACTTATCTGAGCCAGGACACTTCGGAATTAGTTTATGCTTTTTTTTGTTTTTCATCGATTTTGGTATAGTTGTAAACAGAAACAGATTTAAAATCAGACGCGATTTATTTGAACACCAACATAAAACTTTATTTTATGTTTTATAGAGCAAAGTTATATGCGAATGAGGACACATACATTTACTGTAACCTTCTAGCCAACGTGTTATAGACTTGATGTTTACGTTTGGCAATGGGTTTTGGAAACTATGAATATTACATGTATGAGGGGCCGTGATACACAAACCTCCTCAACGCGTTTTAAAACATAGCTAGCTCCAAATATAAACATTAATGAAAAATACGATTTGTCAACGATTTACAGGATGTGCATCTGATCAGAAGCATATAACAGTTTTAAGATAGCATGGTCTACCGTTAGCTCGCTTGCTGTCAACCCCCATGACGCCTTTTAAATCCTTATATGGTAAACGCCGCTTATGGCTATAGGCAAATTGTGGTTATGGTATTTAGAGCATGCGTGACCTACTTAACTAATATAGCGATGCAATAAAAAAAAATCAAAGCAAGATAGTGCAGGAATACCTTTGTCTGTAGCCTGTTACTTGCAATGTTTGAAGGATTCAGCGTTGTCTCTTCCCACATGGAATTTAATTTCAACCTATCCTTATCCGTGAATCCGACAATGCGCAAACTGCGTAGTGTAGAAGCACACGTAGCGTTTGACGCCAGTGAGCATGCGCACTTTGTGGATTTCAGGCAGGCATCACAGCTAAACTCAGAAAAAAAAGATACGTCCTCTCACATTCAACTGCTTTTATTTTCAGCAAACTTAACATGTGTATTTGTATTAACATAAAAAGATTTAACAACTAAGACAAAAACTGAACAAGTTTCACAGACATATGAAATGGAATAATGTGTCCCTGGGGGATGACACATTTTTTTTGCACCAAATCTGCACCAGATTTGCCAGTTCTTGCTGTGAGATGTTACCCCACTCTTCCACCTATAGGCATTTTCATGTTCCCGGACATTTCTGGGGGGGAATTGCCCTAGCCCTCACCCTCCAATCCAACAGGTCCCAGACTTGCTCAATGGGATTGAAATCTGGGCTCTTCGCTGCCCATGACAGAACACTGACATTCCTGTCTTGCAGGAAATCATGCAGAACGAGCAGTATGGCTGGTGGCATTGTCATGCTGGAGGGTTATGTCAGGATGAGTCTGCAGGAAGGGTACCACATGAGGGAGGAGGATGTATTTCCTGTAACGCACAGCGTTGAGATTGCCTGTAATGACAACAAGCTCAGTCCGATGATGCCGTGACACACCCCCCCAGACCATGGTGGACCCTCGACCTCCAAATTGATCCCGCTCCAGAGTACAGGCCTCGGTGTAACGCTCATTCCTTCGACAATAAATGCGAGTCCAACCATCACTCCTGGTGAGACAAAACCGCAACTCATCAGTGAAGCGCACTTTTTGCCAGTTGGACGTTTGTCTGGTCCAGCAAAGGTGGGTTTGTGCCCATAGGCGACGTTGTTGCCGGTGATGTCTGGTAAGGACCTGCCTTACAACAGGCCTACAAGCCCTCAGTCCAGCCTCCCTCAGCCTATTGCGGCCATTCTGAAGAATTGTGCATTCCTAGTGTAACTCGGGAAGTTGTTGATGCTATCCTCTATCTGTCCCGCAGATGTGATATTCGGATGTAATGATCCTGTACAGGTGTTGTTACACATGGTCTGCCACTGCGAGGATGATCAGCTCTCCTTCCTGTCTCCCTGTAGCTCTGTCTTTGGCGTCTCACAGTACGGACATTGCAATATATTGCCCTGGCCACATCTGCAGTCCTCATGTCTCCATGCATCATGCCTAAGGCACGTTCATGCAGATGAGCAGGGACCCTGGGCATCTATCATTTGGTGTTTTTCAGAGTCGGTAGAAAGGTCTCTTTAGTGTCCCAAGTTTTATAACTGTGACTTTAATTGTCTGCCATTTGTAAGTGGTAGTTTCTTAATGACCGTTCCACAGGTGCATGTTCATTAATTGTTTATGGTTCATTGAAAAAGCATGAAAACATTGTTTAAACCCTTTAAAGATCTGTAGTTATGTGGATTTTTACAAAATTGTCTTTAAAATACAGTGTCCTGAACTGTCCTGAGTTTATATTGCAATGGAGCCTTTGTCATCTAGCTCAATTATATGCAGCAATATCAACATGGAGTGTATTAAGTGCATCCATTAAATGTAATCCAAGATTCACTTGATATGAAGTTAACATTTCTAAGCACTGAAACGAGTGAATTAGTAAACACAAATTCTGACATTCATACCTATTTTTTATTGGTAATTGTCATAAACTAGTAACAATATGAAGAATGAAAACAAATAGAGTAGACATATTTACAAAAGTTCACTCTGTACAGTCACTGTCAACATGACAGCATATCTGAATATAGTTCATAATTAATAACAGATCATAAATTATTTCTCTTTTCAGTGCACCCTGGATGTAGAAGAGCACCAGGGCATTCCTTCAAACAGAAATCATTATTTTCAGCTGGGTTGTATCTGATGATTGTGGTTTGTGAAACAGCTCCCCGTAGGAGCCAGGTGAACAAAGTTCTGCAACTTCCAAGCAATATGCTTTATCCTCATGAAGTGCAGTCTGAAGGTAAAAACACCAGAGGAAGTAGAACACCGTGGTGTTCTACGGATGTCTATTTGTGCAAGGGAAAAGTCAGCGTTGATTTATATACTTTATTATCCAACATTTTTGTAGGTCCTGTGTGACATTTGCTTCCTGTCTATAACTGTTAATCACCGTCCAAAAGGAGTCAACCACTACTTCATATGAATAGTTTGGACATGAATGTCATAAAGGTGTGATTTGTGTTAAAGCCAGTTAAACTAAAAAACAGTTATGCCATATTTAGCCTGAAGTTTTTATCATTCCGATCTCCAATTATTATATGCTCTCACCTCATGAACGTTTGGCCCCTATAATGTTACTTCCTCTTGTGCTTCATGTGTGTCATTAGTTTGCCTTTCCTCATTTTCTTCCACTAAAGTATGTCCTACTTCTGCTGACTCTTTTCCACAATCTCTCAAACTGCTGGTGCTAACTTCAATTATGACAATGCCCTCTCCTCCCTCTAACTGAAACATTCCCTCCATTTGCCCCAACAGCCCCTTTAAAACCACCCCCTCCCCTAGAGCTGTTGCCCTCACCTTCTATCAGTGCAATCATTTGAACACTGTCTCCAGGGCCTGTGCTCACATCCATTTTAGTTTTATTACCTAGCTCAAAAACCACATCCTGCCCTTCCGGAGGCACCAAGGCTTGGGCAGGATGGCAGGAAAGGCTGAGATCCTCACCTAGGCTTCCAATATAGTCCGAGCTTGGCTGAAGGTCCTCCTCACCCTGTGGATCAGTTTGAAAATGAAGTACAAATGACTTCTCTTCTTCAACATTTCCTTCAGTTTCAACAGATCTATGCTCCTCGCTCTGTCCAGTCCACTCTCGTAGAAGGTTAAGAGAGACCATTTCAGACTTCTCTCTTTCTCCATCTCCCTCATGTTCGTGCTCTGTCTGAAACCGAAGCACATATTTTTGTTTTAGTCCCTCACTATTGCCTCCTCCTTCTTGCTGCCCCTCATCTTCAATCTGCAAGACATATGACTGCCCTGCATCACTCCCTCCCTCCATCTCCACCTCCATCCCATCACCCTGTCCTCTGTCCTCCATCCCTTTCTCTAAACACAAAACAAAGTGCTCCCTCAAGATTACTTGAACAGGTTTCTCCTCGACCTGAGAACTCTCAGGATCACCTCTTAGAACATGAGAATTATAGGAGTTTGGTGTCACTGACACAATGCCAACAGCAGGGACAATAGGGCTTTCAGGCACTTGGCTCGAGCTGACAGATGACACAGCTGGTAGATCATCATAACCATTAAGCTGCTGGAACTCTGTCGTTGAGGAAGCAACAGAAGAGGCAATGGATATTGTTGTAGATGTGGAAGTTGCAGCTGAAGACATCAATGGTTGCTTGACTGCTATATTCTTAATGGGGGTTTGGATAGCAGCTTTAGGCTTCCGTCCACACCTAGTACCTCCTTTCCTGGTATGACTAACAGTGCCTAAAACGGGTTGAGCAATTTTTGGTGTGCTTTGGGGATGGGAAGTGATGAGGGGAGGATTATTATTGGTCAATATCTCTGCTGTGTCTGAACTGATTGAAATGGTTGGATTTGAGGTTGGGCTGGAGCCAAAACTTGGGGCAGTGCTGGAATGGTTTGCAACAATGGAAGGGTCTGTGGTTCAGAAGGTGTGCGAAGAGTGTTTGTATTGGATGTTGTGGGGACCAGAATCAGACTAGGCAGGTTTCCATTGTTAGACTGGCACTGAAGAAGCAGGAAATTCTGAGTCTGTGGTGGTGGTGGAGGAGGAGGGGCAGGCTGTGTTGGTGTGGGATTGGACAGTGGGATCAGCTGCAACCCTGACATTGTCTGGATCATGAAATAATTCTGTGATGTGTTTGGAGGTATGTCTAGATTTGGGGGTGAAATAATCAATGTAGAATTACCAACAGTGGGAAACAATGAGGGAAGCCCGCCATTTACATTCATGTTTAAACTCAGCGTTGTTGTCTCTGGTGCCCCACCACCTCTTGCCGCCTTCCCCACCTCCTTCTTACCTGCTACTACACCCCCGGAACTATGTGTCCTCAGGTGCCTCTGCAGGGAGGAGAACGTGACAAACTCTTTTACACAGTGTTGACACTTGAAGTCCTTGCGCAAGGAGTGTGTGCGCAGGTGCAGCTGCAGATTGGAGGAGTGTGTGAAGCTCTTGTGGCACTGAGAACACTGGAAGGGCCTCTCTCCGGAATGTGTCCGTTCATGCTGTTTGAGGTTGGAGGTCTGAGAGAAAGTCTTACTACACACAGAACAAGCATGCGGACGTAGGCCAGAATGGAGCTGACTGTGGCGACGGAGACAGCTGGTGTTCTTGAAAGACTTGCCACATTCTTGACATACATATGGGCGCTCGCCTGTGTGCTGGCGAAGATGGTACTGGTAGTGTGAGCTCCACTTAAAGGTCAGTGGACAGTAGGGGCACTGAAAAGCCCGCACACCTGTGTGGACCTAGATGGGTTGGGAGCAATTGTGGAGATATTTTAAATGCATTTTCATTCACAGATGCTTTAGAAAACATACACATGATTTAACAATTACTTTTTCCCTTAATATGATATAATTAAAAAAATATGAAAAATTATTAATCAGTACATTCTTTTCACAGGATTATTATGTAGTTATTACCATGTAACTAATGAATAAACCCTCAGAGACCCAATAAATGACTGAAAAGTCTTGGTTGGTTTTTCTCCTCCTTGAAAGGGTTTTTGGGAAGCCACTGATTATAAACATTCTGGTTCTTATGAACATTTTGTTTTGGGGGGAATTTTGAAAAAAGTTGCCTGTTGCAACTCTGGCCATTTAGGGTTACACAAAGTCTCTACTCACTCACTACTGTTTTGTTAGAGCGTAAGTGATATGTTTTTAATTCACAACCCAATTCAACACACATAAGAAAATGAACATTATTTATTACAAGCAGTAAATGTAAATTCATGAACAGTTAGGGAAAATTGATACTGATGACATATTTGCTGGTATAATCAAATGAATTGATTATTAATGGATTACTGTACAGTATTAGTATATTTAATAAACCAATATATAGCATACATTTTTTAAATGACAGAACAGCACAGAAAACAGAGGTACAATAATAGAAATCATTTGGAAAAGTCTCTATTGTGAGAATATAGATTTTGTTTTTTAATTATTTTTATTTTTTTACCAATAATGGCTAGAATTGCATTTCTTCTATCATCTTTATCATATTAAATCATTTAAATTCAAGATTATATTTTGGGGGGGATGTACTTACAGTATTGTTCCATTAGTAAACATGTTGGGAATTAAGTAAAAAATATTACAGGTCAAAAACTTACTTAGAAATTTGTTACATTTGTTCCAAGAGTGTTAGCGATTGGGTCATCTGACTGTGACCTTTTTCTGTGAATTTAGCTCTTAATTTCTCTTAATTTCATATGCACCAAACCAATTTTGTGATACAATTCAGAGTGTCAGCATTATGTATACTTTTTCCCATATTTAAATTAAAATTTGATATTTAATTGCTTTAAATGTTGCAATTCTGTTTTGCTGGGTCTCTGATGGTTAAATACATTATATATTTAATTATGAAATGAATTAACTTATTTCAAATACTGCTCCTATACAATAGCAATAAAACATAAATTTACAAAACATCTTTGTATACCCGTTGGTGTATGGAGAGCAGTGAGGACCTTTTGAAGCTCTTGCCACACTCTGTGCATTGATACGGTCTCTCCCCAGTGTGATCTCTCATGTGGTACCTAAGTCCTGATGAACCTTTGAATGACTTCCCACACTCAGAGCAGCGATATGGCCTCTCTGGTAGAGAATGATAGCATATTTAGAAATACACCCGTGGGATGAATATGGGAGTCACATGTTGTGTATGGAAATGCAGGTAACCATATGATAACTATGTATCAAATGTATGTTTGTTTATTATACCAATACTGAATATAAAACAAAAGTTTAAGAATAAATATCATCATTCAGGATCAAAACCTAAACCTCATAGTCAAGGAGGCCAGATTTTAAATATACGATTGTGTTCAACACCTTCAAAATTCAGCCAATTAGACCTAACTAAACAAATGGTTTAACATCCACCACTACATTCTCTTACCATTATTTGTGGCAGATGTCTTGCTAACTCCACCTCGCCTGCTTCCCTTTCGTGATGCTTTGGCAGATGGCTTTACAGCTTGTCTCTCTCCCTCCTTAGTAACAGCAATTAGACTGACACGGATCTCTCTTTCTCCATCTTCTCCCTCTCTCTTTAAAGAGGGAAGGGGCAGTGAGGGAGAGGGGCAGACAATTTCTGCCTCCGCCTCTGCAAGCAATCTCTGTTCTGGAGTGTGGGAGTGCTGGTGGGTGAGCAGAGAAGAGAGCAGCGAGAAGGAGTGGTCACATGCCGAGCAGTTGAATTGAGAACGGGACTCAGACAGAGCGAGAGGATGGGACTTGAAAAGAAAAGAATGAGAGATGGAGAATTATTGGCATAAAATTTTAATTAATAAGTGAATTTTCAAAGGGATAGTGTACCCAAAAATGTTAATTCCATCATCATTTACTCACCCTCAAGTTCTTCCAAATCAGTATGATTTTCTGTTCTCCATGTTACACAAAAGGAGATGAATGTTAGCCTCGGTAATTATTCAGTTTCATTGCATGGAATGGTGGCTGTTGCTAACGTTCTACTTGACATCTAATTTTGTGTGCACGGACGAAAGCAAGTCATGCAGATTTGGAAAAACATTAGGGTGAATATGATGGCAGAATGGTCCTTCTCACCAAAACATCACTCTGCATTCAATAACACTCTCCACATATAATTCAACTGTCTAATTACTGCATGTCTCCCACCCTCTGTTTCTCACCCTCACCTGGGCCATGTGTCGTGTCAGTCCACTGCTGGTCTTGAAACTCTTCCCACAGTTGGCACATTCTGTTGTAGATTGTGCACTTAGCACACAAGAATCAGAAGGCATCCGATTCATAGATGTAGGGAAGTTTTGCAGAAGATCAAATGGAGCCTGTCCTGATTCGTTTCTGACCCCATCCAGACCAAGTAACTCAGCCCTCTGCCCGCTATCTGCAACTGCGGTGGTTTCAACAACCTCTTCAAAATCAGCCAACAATGGTGCTGCCCCGACCAGTGACATCTCACTTTCCTCAGCCTCTGTGCTATTTTCTGTTGCAACTTCACCCCCAGTCCTTGGGCCAAGGCTGTTCAGGTGTAGTGCCTGATGCTCCTCAAGGTGACTTTGTGTTGAAAATGTCTCATTGCAACTGCCACAGCTAAACAGCAAAACACTAGCGCCAGTGTCTGTCTCGTTAACGTGCAAATGCTCCGTGACTGTGATAGTGGAGGAAGTGGGTGTGAGGGTAAGCTGGGGAAGGAGATTTTGATGGGCTGTGCTTGAGGTAGGAGGTGAGGGTGTACTGTGAGACAGGAACACCTGCCCAACCCCTCCCTCCTGTCCACCCACAAGACCGACCATTTCAGAAATGGTCATCCCAACGGTGTTCAAATCTTCTGTCAGCACCAACTCCACCTCTCGAGGAGCTGACCCTGAGCTGGCCCCTCCAGCCTTTCCAGCACCCTTTCCCTTTCCTTCTATGTGTGAGATGCGATGCAGTGCTAAGTTGGACGAATGCGCAAAGCTGCGCCCACATTCCCCACAAACATATGGACGTTCACTTGTGTGTATACGCATGTGCTGCCGCAGATTAGTCGACTGACTGAAGGCTTTATTGCAGACATCACAGACGTAAGGCTTGAAACCAAGGTGTACATTCTTATGGCGACGCAGGCTGCTGGAGTTCTTAAAGGCTTTGGAGCAGATGTCACATGGGTACGGACATTCACCAGTGTGCTGGCGGAGGTGATACTGGTAGTGTGAGCTCCATTTGAAGGTCAAAGGGCAATAGGAGCACTGGAAAGTGCGTAGACCTGTATGCACACTGCGATGAATCTGGATATATAAATCATTGTGACAGTAAGTATATCATGTATTGTAAAATGTCAGAGTGAGAATCACTTTGAAGACTAAATACATTAATTCATACATGATGAGAATGAATCATGGTTTTAAAAAAACTAAAGAAGCAAGTGTTTCCTTTGTGGTTTAAATAAACCATAATTGTCACATGCTTCAACAGTGCATCTTGAATTATTAGGTTTAATAAATTAAACAAGTTTCAACAACATAAAGGAAAGCACTCCAATTTAATGCATCTGTGCAGAGACAGCGCTTTAAAGTGACGCGAAGAGTGAGCAGGGCATTCCAGTTTACAAATACATTTTGCTACGATTCCTCCGTCCACATTTCATTTCCTTGCATCCTTTCCTCGTTTCCTAAGGAAAGAAAGGAAAGGAAACGACAAGCACAATTTCAGAAATGAAAAAGAACCCCTAGAAGTCTACATTTAGGCAAGGGTCAACAATATTGTACTTGACCAAACAATAGAAAGAAATTATATATATATATAAATATATTTATTTATTTATTTATATTAGGGCTGTCGATTTAACGCGTTAATTTGGTGCGATTAATTTTATTAAAAATAAAGTGTTAAAAAAATGAACGCAATTAATCAAAATGATTCCTGAGAAATGCAAGCTTGTAGTACAACCTGTTTACACGAGGGCAGTAATTGAAATTTAAGCTGTGTGGCAACATGCAGTTTATACAGTGAAGAAAACAACCAGACAGCACAAAACAGACATTCATTACGTTCTTGCATTCAAAACATTTGATGGAGCGCAAATTCGAACTAAGGGATCTCAAGATGTGTTCTAAGTATTAAACTATATTTAACTTGACACGGTGACCTAAAAATGTTATGTTTATGACGCAACGCACCCGAGACGCAACCCAGTATCACGCCAAGGCGTGAAATAGACACGCTGGTCCACTAGCGGATGCGTGTCGGTGTCACGCTTTGCCTCCTCTAGGCGTGTGCATGACACGCGCGCGTCTAGGTAGAATACCGGCAGGGGGCAATCATTTCCTCAACGCCAACAACTCTCCGCGCACCAAAGAGTAAGCGATATATCGCGTTCTCCAGTTCCGGTTAGCAGGATATATATTTTTTTATATAGCAGCACTATAATGAACAAACATGTCCTGAACGTAGTATGTGTAGTAACCCTTTATTGTCACATAGTCACAAAGTGAAAGTAAGCAGCGAAATTGGCCATCATCCTGCCCGTGCGAACGTACAATACGACAACGGTATCGCTTACTCTTTGGTGCGCGGAGAGTTGTTGGCGTTGAGGAAATGATTGCCCCCTGCCGGTATTGCAACGACACGCGCGCGTGTCATGCACACGCCTAGAGGAGGCAAAGCGTGACACCGACACGCATCCGCTAGTGGACCAGCGTGTCTATTTCACGCCTTGGCGTGATATCGGGTTGCGAGACGCTACACAAGCATGTCTGACGCTTGTTGAAATTTACGGGTCCTTAAACAAGCCCTCATAATAAATCTCGAACTGACTGACAAATTCACTTGTGAAATGGATTGCTGTGAACTGTATGCCAATGATTGACTTATGTTCAATAATATGGTAGTAATCAATACATTGTAATTTGTTAATATTTAAAGATAACTATGTATAATTATTTCATCATTATATATTAAATTATTGTTATATGAGGAGCTTTCTCAGCAAATAATTGTATATGCGATTAAATGCTATTAATTAATTAATTAATCGGGATACCATGTCATTAATTTGATTAAAAATTGTAATCGATTGACAGACCTTATATATACACTCACCTAAAGGATTATTAGGAACACCTGTTCAATTTGGCTGGTGGTGGTGGTGTAATGGTGTGGGGGATGTTTTCTTGGCACACTTTAGGCCCCTTAGTGCCAATTGGGCATCGTTTAAATGCCACGGCCTACCTGAGCATTGTTTTTGACCATGTTCATCCCTTTATGGCCACCATGTACCCATCCTCTGATGGCTACTTCCAGCAGGATAATGCACCATGTCACAAAGCTCGAATCATTTCAAATTGGTTTCTTGAACATGACAATGAGTTCACTGTACTAAAATGGCCCCCACAGTCACCAGATCTCAACCCAATAGAGCATCTTTGGGATGTGGTGGAATGGGAGCTTTGTGCCCTGGATGTGCATCCCACAAATCTCCATCAACTGCAAGATGCTATCCTATCAATATGGGCCAACATTTCTAAAGAATGCTTTCAGCACCTTGTTGAATCAATGCCACGTAGAATTAAGGCAGTTCTGAAGGCGAAAGGGGGTCAAACACAGTATTAGTATGGTGTTCCTAATAATCCTTTAGGTGAGTGTATATATATATATATATATATATATATATATATATTTGTTGCACTCTATTCTGTCTTAGATAGTATTTATCTGATTCAGTAGAAACTTTATGATCAAGCTGTCACAGAGCGAGACAAAGAGACCCAAGAGCAGAGGCGCAGTTCAAAGGATTTATTAACAATAAATATTCACATCAACTGTGCTGGCTAAGACTGAGGATTCCGGCATCAGCTGCAGGAGCAGAGAGAAGTTTGTTGGTGCATGCGTGCCGTGGCTGGATTCTGAAAATCCAGAATAGTGTGTTCGTAGGCGAGTGGCCGTGGATGCTGGCAGCAACTGAGGAGCAGGCACACGGCTCCTACTCCCCCCACCCCCTCCGGGCTGTGACAGGTTCATCAAACTGAACCAAACTAGCCACTTGGAGACCACATCAACATCCAACTCATTCCCGTCAGCTCCGGAATCCCCTGATGAGAAAACAGCTTGACAGGCTGATCCACTCTGCAGCAGGGCCAGATCGAACAGATCGTCCAGTTGTTGGATGACTGAGTTGAGCTCAGCAAGCAACAGCGCTATCATCTCCAGAGCCTGGTTTTTAGCGGAAATGTGATCCTGCTGATGTCCCAGTAAATCTCCCTGCTGAGACAGGGTGGAGAGAAGTGTAGATTCCGCCGCTGGGTCCATTAAGGCTGGATTGTTCTGTCACAGTGCAAGATAAAGAGACCCAAGAGCAGAGGAACATTTCAAAGGATTTATTAACAATAAATATTCGCTTCAACTGTGCTGGCGAAGACGGAGGATCCTGGCACCAGCTGCAGTAGCATGAAGAAGTTTGTGGATGCGTGTGCACCATGGCCACGCAATGGGCAAATCCGTGAATAGTGTGTTCGTAGGAGAGTGCGTGCATTGTGAAAGTCAGGAGCTGATTCGTAGAAATCCTCCATTGAAGCGTAGTGAGGTGCAGAGAACAGCGCCCAGCAGACTGGAAGGCAATTACTCTACCACACAGGTAGAGTCGTGGAATCCTCCGTTGAAAACCCTATAATAGGCTGTTTAAGGTGTAGATTTAAAGAGAGGCCTAGCTTTTATATTGGTGGTTGTAACCAACAGCCATTAGATTTAAAATGTTAAAAGAGAGAAGAAATTTTTTTTTTTTTAAATCTATATTAAAACATTAATTGAGGCATGTTTTCCACATATTCTTTTCACTAAATTAATACAAGGAAGAATATTATTTCATCATTTATATGCACCAATATAACAATACCTAGTAATAACCAAAAATATTTACCTACGTATATTTTTACAAAAACATTCTAATGTGTGAATGATTATGGAAACAAATCACTGAATCAGAGCTTTAAATTAATTAATTGATTCATACTGCATCGGTCTTACCAACACTAAAGCCATTTTGCTACACTGAAAAAAAAAATTTTGTAGTTCAACATAGCATAATCAATATAGCATAAAATTAAATACTACATTTGTCCTCAAAACCTCAAATTTAATGCTCCAGCTTATATGTATTATTTATGACTGTTTGACATTTTTACAACACGTCATCATGTATCAATCCTAAAGTTGAAAACCTTGTTTCGTAAATTTAACTAAATTTCACAGGTAAATTAATGAAGTTCATTGATTTTACTATTATGCAAACTTTTACATGGTGTTTGAACATAAATGTGTGTTGGCAGTGTGTGTACACAACCACCCTATAATGATAAAAATCCATTCAGTCCTTTTTTTTTTAATCTCCATTAATCATAAGCACTGTCTCAGAACAAGCCATTTGCAGATTCTGTTCAAAGTAATGTCACTTTGTACAGCCCATGCCCACAACTGTTGATGGACACTGCTGACAGTCATGTTTGTTTGTGTGTTGTTTCATTATAGCGCATAGCGAACAATGTAACTAGGGACATGCATTCATCAATAATTTGGTATTCGAATATTTAAGATCAGAAAAAACAAATATTCGAATATTCTTTATTTAAATGAAGGTAATTAATGAGAAAGTGACGTTGTAAAATTTAATTTTTATTCATAAAGGTTGCATCACCATTAAAAAAAAACATGCTTCTAATTATAATCAAAACAAGCTTATATCATGTCCTGTGTTTATTTTATTTATATTTAAACAAGCAATGCATGAAAACAAAAAAAAGAATAGAATGAAAGCATTTAAGCTCATGCAAAGCGAAGAAAAAGAAACCGCTAATGAAGTAGACTGACACAGTTAACATACAGGACAAGTATAAAAATTTGGCATATAATAGTTTTCATGTTTATATTATTTCTCATGTCATGTTTTTGTTGAGAAAAACAAGCATATCCACATGCTCAGTAAACTATACTCATTTATACAAGTTTAAATGATGGAATGTCCCTTACCTCAGCTAGCATAGTCTTTCTCAGATGCAATGTTTGTTGTTTACAGAAGCGTTGCCGGAATTACGTTGCAACGGGGATGCTGCTTTCTGATGAGCTGCACATATATGAGAGTAAAGTGTATACCGCTTATCCAGTACATTTAAACAGGAACCCAGCTTTCTCACAATAAGCCACATTCTCAAAATAACCCGCTTTTCTGGTGTCCATCTGAACGTACTGAGTGACAGAACTGTTTGCTCAACAAATGTGATGAACTTGTGTCCACACTTAACAGCGCCACCCAGTGCAATCTGTTATAACTGCCAGTTTTAGTTTGTGTGTTCAGAGTTGAACTCAACTAAGTCAACTAACATCGACTAAGCATCTCACTGTATAAAAGGCCAGCAAAGCAAAACTTTGCAAACTTCGAATAGTATTTTTACTATTCTAATAATTATTGCAGAGCAAATATACGACTACTCGTGCCCATCCCAACTTGCAACAGTATTTGTGTGTGTGTTGCTCATTCATCATTTCAAAACTGCTGAAAAAACTCTACAATAAATACATTTATCAAATAAACATTCAGAAATTTCCTGGTTCATTCTCAAAGTTGTTACTTCTGACGGATTGTTACTTCTGACTCTCCCTCATCAGTGTCTGACTCCGGTTCAAACATATAGGGCTGAACACCACTATTTTCGCTGTCAGTCATATTGCTTATGATGTCTAGTTATCCGAAGCAGAGATGTCAAAACTCCGCCCTATTCTGGATATGGGGCGGGAAGAACCAGCTCATTTGAATTTAAAGACACAAAAACAGCTCGTTTTTATTCCCAGCCCCAAATTGGCATTTTCAACATGGTATTATAAATTATCTGTAGGATTAATAAGTAAGCAGTCTAATGTGTAATTTAGTAATATTTTACTTAATTTTATACCATTAAAAGTTCCTTTGAAACAGAAAAATAGTGCAAAAACTTAATAAATATGTAATAAAGAGATTGCAAAATGAGTCTGATAAACTTTAGTCTAAAAAACGAATTAAAACTGTCACAATATTTACATTGTTGCTTAATTTTATATTGCCTGCAAAATAATTGGGGATATATTGTGACTATTCCATCACCCAGCCCTAATTAGTACATATTATTACCAGTTAACATGTGAAGTTTGATGAAAGTCTGAATCTTCAACAGAGAGGCCCTACATTTGATGGGAATGTCTCACCTGCAGAAGAGAGGTGCGCTTGAAGGCTTTTCCACAGTCATCACATTTATAGGGCTTCTCTCCTGAATGAGACCTTAAATAACACACAAACCAATTGTATATTGGGAGCTTCACTTTTGTAAATACAGGACACTTGTGTTGAAATAGAACAGGACTAATTGAAGAACCACTATTCAAGTCAAAAGAATTGCTATTTTATGTAAACTGAAATCTATTTTGGGAATCATAGAGAACATGGGAAAAAAACAATCTGTGTATTTTGGTGATTTGAGGGAGCACCATAGAATCACATCTCCATACATCATACATTTTTTGAGGCTTTGTGACCTAGCATGTCAATTCATATCAGTAGAGCTCTCACCTCTGGTGGTAAAGCAAGGCAGATGAGCCCTTGAAAGCCTTAGGACAGAGGTTACAGCGATATGGCCTCTCATTGTTATGGCTCCTCTGATGATGTGCCAGTCTGGATGACCACTTAAAACTCTTGCCACAGTCCAAACACTCAAATGGATGCTCTGGATTTTGGGCCACCATCGTAACGGGGGGTGTTGGTGATGTCAAGATGTCACCTGTGAGCACGGTTCCTGACTCTTTCCCCTGTTCTTCTCCCTTCTCTCCATCCTCCTCCCCGTCCTCTACAGTGGGGAGGAGGGAAGGAAAGGGAGAAAGGGAGGAGGATGTTTGAGAAGGTAAGATTTCAGTTTGGACCACCAGAGTGGCAACAGTGTTGGCCATCAGACCTGGTGAGAAAAGATGGCCTGTTGTAAAGGGATCTCAGTCGTCTCTGTATTTTGCTCTAATTATGGCAGCCATTGCTTGCATTTGGTGGGGTTTTCAGCCAGTTTGATTCTCTCTGAGGCTAAATGACTTGGGTATCCTTCTCCTTAGCTGACAGAGCTGTAATAATACATAGAACCACCTTAAATTATCCAGATAAACACATAAAATTTATACAGAATGTTCAGAATACATCATATAACATGTCCAACATGTCATTTAACATATACAGTTGAAGTCAGAAGTTTACATACACCTTAGCCAAATACATTTAAACTCACAATTTTTTTCACAATTCCTGACATTTAATCGTAGAAAACATTCCCTGTCTTAGGTCAGTTAGGATCACTATTCTAAGAATGTGAAATATCAGAATAATGGTAGAGTGAATGATTTATTTCTGCTTTTATTTCTTTCATCTAGGGCTGCATCTAACGATTATTTTGATAACTGATTAATCAAACAATTAGAGCGATTATTCGGCTATTCTGCGATTAATACACCGATTAATCATTCACTCTCAACCGATTATTCAGCTTGTGCTCCGACTTAAAAGGTTATATCAAACATGCTTACTAACAATAAATCATCTTTTAAAAATACCTCTAAATGACATTCACTGGATTAAAGGGAAAAAAAAAGTTTTATTATGTTTAATTCAGTAAAATAAATCAATGCAAAAAATCCCATTGTTATCATGTTTTTGTCTTGTTTTCCTTTTAAAATTGTCAAAAAATCCTTAAAACAAGATACATTTACTCGAGAAGCAACATTTAAGATATTTAGACATGCTGGAAGAGAATGTATCTTAAATATAAGTGTATTTTGTATTTTTTCACTTGGTTATATGTCTGCGAGTGCAGTAAAGACAAAATATACTTATATTCTCAGCTGAATGCATCTTTTTTTAAAGGATTTTTTGATATATTAAAATAATTGTATTTTTAATATTATATTCAACATTCTCAGATTCTTCATTTTTTTTTCTGCAGTCTAGCTGCTAAAGTAAATGTATGTTGTTTTAAAGGAATTTTGGATTTTTATATGGGAAAACAAGCCAAAACAAAAACAAATCAAAAACGTATTTTGTTGCAGTGTATAATGGGGTGAAGACTACCCTCTTTCACCTTTCTGTTCACTTCAATCCATCTTTAACTCACGAAAAACAAACTCTTTCTTATTAATAAAATTGTTCATTGCCAATTTTCTTAACCATAAGAAACACACAGTGACACATATATTATGATTCAAAAAGTTGCGAGCCATCATGTTATAATCCTATGACAGAGTGTGCTTAAGCCAGATGCAGTTTCAATCTCTCCCCTTTAGATTGTGAAATTTGCGCAACTCATAGAGGTGCTGACTGCAAAGATAAATGCCAGTTTCTGAGTTTGTAGTTATTTACATGATCTACTTCCATATTATCTTAACTTTAATAAAGCTATAACACAATAAATATAACTTCATTTAAGATCTAATGTCAGGGTGTTTCCTTTATAGATGCTCGAGGCGCAAGTTTTGCTTCAGTGGAGTGGCAGCTCCAACTCTGCTTATTCCACAACGAGAGTGCTTCTGTATTTAATTATTTAGTATTTTTGCCTTATAATTCACTCATACTTTGTGATCTACATCTAAGCTGAAGCTGTGAAAGTTTAGAAGTTTAGCATCTGGACTGTGATCTGTGTAATTCTTCCTCTCCTCAAGCAGGCGCGAGCAGCAGTGCTGTTCTCGCACGTCATCATTAGTGTTTAATGTGATCTCATGTTACATTAAATGAGATCAAATGACTATTCGACAATGAAAATTTTTGTAGACAATTTTTATTTTCGATGTTGTCGATAACATTGACTAATCATTTCAGCCCTACATTCATCACATTCCCAGTGGGTCAAAAGTTTACATACACTTTGTTAGTATTTGGTAGCATTGCCTTTAAATTGTTTAACTTGGGTTAAACGTTTTGGGTAGCCTTCCACAAGCTTCTCACAATAAGTTGTTGGAATTTTGGCCCATTCCTCCAGACAGAACTGGTGTAACTGAGTCAGGTTTGTAGGCCTCTTTGCTCGCACATGCTTTTTCAGATCTGTCCACAAATTTTCAATCAGACTGAGGTCAGGGCTTTGTGATGCCCACTCCAATACCTTGACTTTGTTGTCCTTAAGCCATCTTGCCACAACCTTGGAGGTATGCTTGAGATCATTGTCCATTTGCAACAGAGCTTTAATGCTCTGGCTGATGTCTTGAGATGTTGCTTCAATATATCCACATAATTTTTCTTCCTCAAGATGCCATCTGTTTTGTGAAGCGCACCAGTCCCTCCTGCAGCAAAGCACCCCCACAACACGATGCTGCCACCCCCATGCTTCATGTTTGGGATGGTGTTCTTCAGCTTGCAAGCCTCACCCTTTATCCTCCAAACATAACAATGGTCATTATGGCCAAACAGATAAAATTTTAGCTTAATTAGACCAGAGGATATTTCTCCAAAAAGTAAGATCTTTGTCCCCATGTGCACTTGCAAACTGTAGTCTGGCTTTTTTATGGCAGTTTTGGAGCATTGGCTTCTTCCTTGCTGAGCAGCCTTTCAGGTTATAGATTCTTGTCTACCTCTTTCCTCCAGCATCTTCACAAGGTCCTTTGCTGTTGTTCTGGAATTGATTTGCACCTTTCACACCAAAAAACATTCATCTCTAGGAGACAGAATTCGTCTCCTTGCTGATCGGTATGATGGCTGTGTGGTCCCATGATGTTTATACTTGCGTCCTATTTTTTGTATAGATGAATGTGGTACCTTTAGGCATTTAGAAATTGTTCCCAAAAATGAACAAGACTTGTGGAGGTCTACAGTTTTTTTCAGAGGCCTTGGCTGATTTTCCCATGATGTCAAGCAGAGGCACTGAGTTTGAAGGTAGGCCTTAAAATTAGGGCTGTCGATTTAACATGTTAATTCAGTGCGATTAATTTTACAAAAGATAACGCGTTAAAAAATTAAAGCAATTAATCGCAATGCCCCCGGACCATAATAAGGAAGCTTCCTGAGAAATGCAAGCTTGTAGTACCACCTGTTTACTCCAGAGGGCAGTAAGTGAAATGTCACTTGAATGAGCAACGTGCAGTTTATACAGTGAAGAAAACACTTCAGTAGGCAGTGTCACTACTCGATCCACAAACATGCGTTACGTTCTTGTGTTCAAAACACTCGGAGCACAAATGCGATCTAAGGGATCTCAAGATGTGTTTAAAGATTGAGTATTAAACTATATTTAACTTGACACAGTGACCTAAACATTTTATGTTTATGACGCAACACACTCGAGACGTCTGACGTAGGTGTAAATTGACGGGTCCTTAAACAAGCCCTCATAATAAATCTCCAACTGATTGACAAATTCACTTGTGAAATGGATTGCTGTGAACTGTTTGCCAATGATTGACTTAATAATATGGTAGTAAACAATACAATGTATTCTAAAGCCACTTTTTGTCTTATCAATGATGAACTCTTCTGCTACAGAAATATAAAGCATTTTAATTATCTGAATATTTATATATAATTTTTAAATATTTAAAGATAACTACAGGTATGTATAATTATATATTGATATAAATATGTATAATCATTATATATTGAGTTATTGTTATATGAGGGGCTTTCTCAGCAAATATTTGTATATTCGCTTAATCGCGATTAATTAATCGGGACACCACGTAATTAATTTGATAAAAAAATTTAAACGATTGACAGCCCTACTTAAAATACATCCACAGTTACACCCCCAATTGACTCCAATTAGCCTATCAGAAGCTAATTGCGTAAAGCCTTGACATAATTTTCTGGAATTTTCCAAGCTGCTTAAAGGCACAGTTAACTTAGTGTATGTAAACTTCTGACTCACTGGAATTATGATAGTCAATTAAAAGTGAATCTGCCTGTAAAATGACTCATGTCATGCACAAATCAGATGTCCTAAACGACTTGCCAACACTATAGTTTGTTAATATTAAAACAGTAGGTTGGTTAAAAAAACAAAAAGAGTTTTAATTACTTCAAACTATGTGTACATTTCTGACTTCAACTGTATATATAAAAGAAGCATAGAGTAGTATATCTTAGATGCTGTAACTGTTCAGCATTTTTAATTATCTTTTCGCTTTCACTAGGTCATTTTAATGGTTCTGCAGTGCTTTGACAAATCATTTTTTGATTTTTGTTTAAAGAAAAGTACAAATATTGCATATAGTATCTCAACTAACAACAACATAATTCCACAAGATTTTCTTTTCTTTTTTAAATGTTCTTTGTTAAAAAATACTTACTATAAATAGTCAAAAGATGAATCCTAGCATGTCACAAAGCAGGACCCTTCCTAATATGCATGAAATGAATTTAAAGGGATAGTTCAACCAAAAAGTTAAATTCTCTCATCATTTACTCACCCGCATGTCATCTCAGATGAGTATGACTTTCTTTCTTCAGCAGAACACAAACAATGATTTTTAGATGAACATCTCAGCTCTCTCATTCAATGCAAGTGAATGATGATCAGAACTTTGAAGCTCCAAAAAGCCTGAAAAGGCAGCATAAAGGTAATCCATACACCTCCATTGGATAAATCAATGTCTTCAAAAGTGAAATTAAATATGTAGGTGAGAAACAGATAAATATTTAAGACCTTTTTTAATATAAATTCTTCTCCCTGCCCAGTAGGTGGTGATTATGCACAAAGAATGTGAATCTGCATAAAGAGAAAAATGTGAATGTGAAGATTTGTAGTAAAAAAAATTACTATGTTTTTGGATCTTCATAGCTCTAGCCACCATTCAATTGCACTGTATGGACATACAGAGTTGAAAAATTCTTTAAAAAAAATTGTTTGTTTTCTGCAGTATGGAGGCCCAAACCTGCAAAAATAATAAATAAATAAATCTAATAATAAAAAAATAAATAAAGGAATAAATGTCTTGATAAAACAAATATAATTAGTTTTTAATTCAATGTATTCCTGAATTTATTATTGTATGACTTTATTCCTTTATTATTTTCTATATTTATTTTTAACTTTATTTTTATTTATTCATTTATATTGCACTGTTTTTAATTTTTTTATTTATGTGTTCATTTATTTTTTTATATTTATGTATTCCCACATATATTTATTTCCATATTTATATATTCCCATATATATATATATTTTTACTTTTCTGTGTGCAACATGGAAATGAGGGAGGAGGTCCTTGCTTAGCTCCAGTGCATCATTGTTTGAGAGCTCAATAGTACTTATCGAAAGCAAATAAGATGGACGTCCCACCTTAGCACCCCCTGACTCACACAGATTTAGAATATGCAGGGAAACATTTTGCAGAGAGTCTAACAATCCAGGATGTGCTTCGACATTCAAACCATCAATAAGCACCTCTACTCTAAATGAAACGGTCATTTGATGCATGGTTATCGACTTCATTCGCTAAGTTGCGCAACTCTCTAGATATATGTGAAGCATCAGCAATAGATTTTGTTTTATTGCAGAACTTATATATACATACAGTACATACATAAACGATCAGGGAAATGAAGCATGGTTGTATCTTTTACAATGAACAATCATAACAACAGAAAACCATATTATGGATTTGCGGACATCAAAATATGAATTTATATATACAGAAGATAAAGAAAAGCATAAGTTTAAAACATATAATTTATGAAACTTGCTCATTTTGTGGTTTTGTTGAAGAAACAGTTATCTTTCATCATCTTGTGTTCGAGATCCACCTATGGGAAGGGCATCCGTTCCTGACTTCTGCAGAAGCATCCAATTGCACCGTCTGGCTAGACAGACAGAAGCGCGTGACCTATGCAAGAAAACAACTTCTCCTCGTCCTCCCTGCATGTGCTAATCATATGAGGTATTTTTGGGGGGACACGCTGAAGGATATGATGGCCATTGGCATGGGTGACCCCCCCCCCCCCGCCATCAAGCCCTCTATCGCCAGACACCTTAATTCCTCTCAAGGTGGCCTACTTGCCCCCCCCCAAGACTGTTCTCCCCAACAAAATAGACCGATTTTCTGCCTCCATACACCAGGCCTCTATCAAAGCCTCGGCCTTGGCTGTCAGGGCCCTCAACATCTCCTCCCTTCTCTCTGCATACCAGGCTGAACACCTGGTCGACATGGGGCAGCAACTGGTGGAAGGAGACTGTCACAGTCAATGACCTTGTTCTCCGTAATGCCCGTCAGGCCATCCAAGCCTGCGGGCGCTCTATGGCTTTCTCAGTGGCCGGAGAACGTGCACTTTGGCTTAATCTGTCGGGCCTCCCTGACAGTGAGAAGCGGCGCATTGGCCCTCTTTGGCCCTGCCGTCGCATTAATGCAACAGCGTTGCGACGATAAGAAAAAGGAGGATGAAGCGCTCAAATTATGCCTTCCTAGGAAAGCGGCTCCGTGGCAGGCGCCCCCCCCCCGCGCGATCACCCAACCCCCCTGCCTCGGGGCATCCTTTCCAGCACCCCGGTAAGGCAAAGCCGCACAATAAGCCACCTCCTCAGCAGAGTAACCCATCCTCCGCTAAGCCCTGGGGTAGAATGTCTTTCGCCGCGGATGCGGCCAAGAACCCCCCCAACTCTACCCCCTCCGATTCTAAACATAAACAGCCGGCGTGATGCATGGCCTCAGGGGGTTTTGAGTCCACGTTCTCGGGCCACCAGCCCCCCGGACTCTTATCCTACCCTCCTAGTTCACAAAAAAAAAGGAGGTTTTCACTCGGTGGGGTCAGCCCCCCCCACCAGTGGATGCCCACCATGTGTGTTCAGTTCAGAACAATGTGTGTTCCCCTGTCCAGCACATGTCGGGGAAACTCCCCGTGCTGGTATTGTTTACAGTGGGAAAAAGTATGAGAGCAGTGTCACCACACAGCCCCTATTACATCTCTCCCATTCATTCAATAAAGGTTTCGGCCCCAGTGTTTCACAAAAACACAAAAAATCAAATAAATCCATTACAGAGAGAGAACATCTCTCTGCAACCCCTTATGTCGCCCCTAGGTTGTCCACTAGAGGGCGCCATTGCATTTCAAATGAGCAAATCGGGCATAAACGCAGCAATAAGCGCTTCCCCGGCTCAGGTGAGGTCACTTGCGAGTCACACAACAGCTTGGCAGGCTGTGTCGGCTCCCAAGTGGGTGATTCGAACCATAATGAACGGGTACAGACTCCAGTTTGCCAGGAAACCCCCGCCTTCTTCGTTTTGCCTATCAGGGCATATGCTACGAATTCACATTCCTCCCTTTCGGCCTCTTGTTGAGTCCGAGGGTGTTCTGTCTATGTGCGGAGTCGGGCTTAGCGCCGCTGAGAATAACGGGTCTAAGGATCCTAATTTACATAGACGATTGGTTAATCATAGCCAATTCCAAGGAGAAAGTGGTGCAAGACACTCGCCGTGTGCTCACGCACATCACATCACTCGGGTTCAGAGTGAATGTGAACAAGAGCAATTTTACACCTACCCAGAGTGTTATATTCCTGGGTCTGGAGCTGAATTCATTCTTTATGCACGCACGCCTTTCACAAGAACGCGTTCGCTCTCTAATTAATAGTCTATCACAATTCAAGGAGGGGACGAAAGTGCCATATCGCACATGTCTCAGATTACAGGGTCTTATGGCATCAGCTATTCAGGTTTTGCCTTTGGGCCTTCTGCGAATGAGGGCATTCATGAAGTGGGTTTTATCCCTCAACTTCAGCTCATTACGCGACCTCTGTTGCTCTGTTACAGTGACGCGTTCATGCACAGCAGCCTTGCGCCACTGGAGCGCAGACATTTACGCACATGGGACCTCTCTTGGGGCTGTTATGTTGCGAAAAGTGGTAACGGCAGATGCGTCCTTAACAGGGTGGGGAGCCACTCAGGAGGGCAGGACGGTGAATGGTTCGTGGGTGAGTGAACTTCGTTCAGCCCACATAAATTATTTGGAGCTAATGATTGTATGGAAAGCTCTGAATCATTTTCTGCCCCGCTTGCAGGGGCATAATGTGCTCGTTCGCTGCGACAATACGACAGCAGTGGCACACATCAATCGCCAGGGTGGCATGCTCGCCCAAGCTTTATGCCCTAGCTCACAGGCTTAGTGTGGACCAGGTGGCACTTCCTGTCATTACGCGCAACTTATGTTCCAGGCATTTTGAACAGGGGCGCGGTCCTTCTGTCGAGGGGGAACCCGCTCTATGGAGACTGGTGCCTCCACCCCCAGATAGTGGGCATGTTGTGGGAAAGATTCGGAGAGGCAACCATAGATCTCTTTGCCTCGCGCAAAAACTCCCATTTTCCTATGTTCTACTCAATCAAGGATGAGAATGCGCCCCTCGGCGTGGACGCACTAGTCCACCCGTGGCCCAAAGTGCTGCTCTACGCATTTCCTCCCCTGTGCCAGTTAATACCTACCCTGGCCAGGGTGAAAGAGCAAGGCCTGTCCCTCATTTTGATAGCACCCAGGTGGCGCAAAACACCATGGCTGGCAGAGATAATTCCTCTTCTGCATGCCCAACCGTGGCCCCTCCCTCTATGCACAGACCTGTTGTCTCAGGCGAACGGGGAGATATATCACTCACACCCGGACAGGGTCGCTCTTTGGGCTTGGCCCGTGAGAGGACAAATTTAAGCTCGATGGGGCTTCCCCCACAGGTGGTTGCCACTATACAGAATGCTAGGGCCTCTTCCACAAGGTCCCTATATGACTGTAAGTGGCAAGTGTTTGAAGGGTGGTGTGATAGGTGTGGATCCACATCATATCAGTGTTCAGTCTCTGATATTTAGTGTTTTTTACAAGACCTTATGGATAAAGGCAGGTCTTTTTCCACTATTAAGGTCTACCTGGCGGCTATTTCCGCTTGTCATTTTGGGTTTGACGGCTCAACGGCAGGGCAGCACCCCCTCATTCGTAGATTTATTAAGGGTGCCCGCCGTTCTCTCCCAGTTACTTGGAGAACTGTTCCTGAGTGGGACCTCTCCATGGTGCTGGAGGCTTTGTGTCAGCCGGCTTTTGAGCCCCTGGGAAGCATTTCCTTAAATTGCTCCTGGCCTTAGCATCAGCTAAAGGTGTCAGTGACATGCATGCACTCTCTGTTCATTCCTCATGCACTAAATTCTCTCTTAGTGGAGATAAGGTTTTCCTTAAGCCTAACCCGGCCTTTATGCCAAAATGCTTCCCAGCATTCTCATGTTAGGTAATAGAGCTTTTCACCCTCTTCCTTTTTCATCTGCGGAGGATCAGAGGCTGGTCTGTGTCCGGTCAATGCCCTGCGGGCTTACTTGGATAGGTCCAGTGCTTTTCGGAAGAGTAAACAGCTCTTTATCTCTTGGGCCCCCCCTCACTCGGGGAATCCCATTTCTAAGCAACGCCTCTCGCATTGGCTTGTGGAAGCTATAATTTTGGCTTATGAATCTAGGGGAGTGCTGCCTCCAGAAGGCATCAGAGCCCACTCCACGAGGGGCATGGCTGCCTCTTGGGCTCTGTTCAGGTGAGTTTCATTGCAGGACATCTGTTCTGCTGCCAGCTGGGCTTCTCCCCATACCTTTGTACGTTACTACCGGCTGGATGTTACCAGGACCTCGGTAGCTCATTCTGTCTTGGGGGTGGGTTCTTCATAGCCCCTCCCCTGTTAGCTCCTTTTCTTATATATATATATATATATATATATATATATATATATATATATATATATATATATATATATATATACACACTCACCTAAAGGATTATTAGGAACACCTGTTCAATTTCTCATTAATGCAATTATCTAATCAACCAATCACATGGCAGTTGCTTCAATGCATTTAGGGGTGTGGTCCTGGTCAAGACAATCTCCTGAACTCCAAACTGAATGTCAGAATGGGAAAGAAAGGTGATTTAAGCAATTTTGAGCGTGGCATGGTTGTTGGTGCCAGACGGGCCGGTCTGAGTATTTCACAATCTGCTCAGTTACTGGGATTTTCACGCACAACCATTTCTAGGGTTTACAAAGAATGGTGTGAAAAGGGAAAAACATCCAGTATGCGGCAGTCCTGTGGGTGAAAATGCCTTGTTGATGCTAGAGGTCAGAGGAGAATGGGCTGACTGATTCAAGCTGATAGAAGAGCAACTTTGACTGAAATAACCACTCGTTACAACCGAGGTATGCAGCAAAGCATTTGTGAAGCCACAACATGCACAACCTTGAGGCGGATGGGCTACAACAGCAGAAGACCCTACTGGGTACCACTCATCTCCACTACAAATAGGAAAAAGAGGCTACAATTTGCAAGAGCTCACCAAAATTGGACAGTTGAAGACTGTAAAAATTTTGCCTGGTCTGATGAGTCTCGATTTCTGTTGAGACATTCAGATGGTAGGGTCAGAATTTGACGTAAACAGAATGAGAACATGGATCCATCATGCCTTGTTACCACTGTGCAGGCTGGTGGTGGTGGTGTAATGGTGTGGGGGATGTTTTCTTGGCACACTTTAGGCCCTTTAGTGCCAATTGGGCATCGTTTAAATGCCACGGCCTACCTGAGCATTGTTTCTGACCATGTCCATCCCTTTATGGCCACCATGTACCCATCCTCTGATGGCTACTTCCAGCAGGATAATGCACCATGTCACAAAGCTCGAATCATTTCAAATTGGTTTCTTGAACATGACAATGAGTTCACTGTACTAAAATGGCCCCCACAGTCACCAGATCTCAACCCAATAGAGCATCTTTGGGATGTGGTGGAACGGGAGCTTCGTGCCCTGGATATGCATCCCACAAATCTCCATCAACTGCAAGATGCTGCAAAGCTGCAACTATCAATATGGGCCAACATTTCTAAAGAATGCTTTCAGCACCTTGTTGAATCAATGCCACGTAGAATTAAGGCAGTTCTGAAGGCGAAAGGGGGTCAAACACAGTATTAGTATGGTGTTCCTAATAATCCTTTAGGTGAGTGTATATATATATATATATATATATAGAAAGTAAGAAAAAGGGGCAATGGGCCAGTGCACATTCATGTCACCAAGCATGCATTAACATTCCTGCCTGGGTGTTGTCTTTACTGTATGCTGCTGGGCTGATTTTTATGTTTGTGCCACTAACATGTTACTTATGCTCTACCTGTACACAGTTCTCACTTTTGTGTTTCAGGGTTGCCATGTGTGTGATTATGGGACGTGTCAAGCACCGCCTCCTTGGGGTGACCGTTCCCTTAACTGGCTTGCAGGACCTCACTGTGAGTGTATTGTGCAATCGGCGAGCTGTCCATGTCTCCCATAGGTGGATCTCGAACACGAGATGATGATAGAGAACAATAGGTTACTCACATAACCCCAGTTCTCTGAAACATCGAGTGGAGAGATCCACCAAGCTTGCCCCACTCGCTGCACGAGAAGCGAATATACTTACTGAGGAGCAGCAGCGTGTGCAGGTCGTTATATGCTCTTGGGTAAGGGGGTGGATCCTTACTGAGCATAGGTAACGCGCTTCTGTCTGTCTAGCCAGACTTGGTGCAATTGGATGCTTCTGCAGAGGTCAGGTACGGATGCCCTTCCCATAGGTGGATGACTCAACTCGATGTTTCAGAGAACCAGGGTTACATGAGTAACCTATTGTTCCCCATTTATTTTGTGATTGTAGTATAACCAATAAATCTTGGATTGACTTAAGCTCTTATGTTTTTAGCCCCACAAATAGCTATAGTTTACACAATATGGCTATGACCTAACGTTACATCAAAACAAGTCAAGAGTAATCGAGCACTCGCTACAATCTATGATAAACCAATGGTAAGCAGGACCAGCCCACATAATTATCATACAAGAGACAGAAATGTAAGAATAAATATAAAAATAAATACATGTGGGAATATTTAAATATGGAAATAAATGCAGGTGGGAATAAATAAATATAAAAATAAATGAATGCATAAATAAATAATAATAAAAAACAAAAACAAATGAAAGAATAAAAAAGTTTTAAAGAATAATAATAAAAAGAGAAATAATAAATAAATGAAAAAAGTCTACAACAATACATTCAGAACTTTCATTAAAAACTAATTATATTTGTTTTATCAAGACATTTAATCATTTATTTATTTTCTTATTAATTTATGTATTTATTTATTATTTTTGCAGGTTTTGTCCTCCATACAGCAGAAGAAAGAAAGTCATAAACATCTGGGATGGATGTAGAGCGGAACGTTTCATTCGATGATCGTGCGCTGCACGGACGGGTTTAGCCGTTGCGCACACCCTCTGTGTTTATATCAGCGTCTCCCGCAGAACGCGTTTACATCCGCGCCCTCCTGACAACGTCGACGGGAAAGCCCGTGCATTAATGCGGCCCTGATCACTAGTAAACAGACCACCTCGGCATTGACCAACCTTCCCCTTTAAAGATCCTCCTCCTCTTGCCTGATTCACTCCCCCTCCCTGCGTTTCCCTACCTTCTTGTCCTAGGGAAATGAGGGGGAAATAAAAATAAAAGCCCGAATCGCACTCACCCTGTAGTTAATCAAAACAGGATTGTTTTATCCGCTGTTTGTTGATTTATGTGGTGTCAGGAGCTGGCCTTCTAGAATCCATCTGTCTGCGTTCTACTAACGTCGCAATATTCGTCGGAATGAGTGTTTTATTCAATTAATTTGTTATTCCCTTTCTTCATTGTTGTGAAATGGCTGGTTGTTGTTGTAGTAAAATAAGGCCGAAGTGCGCAGTGATAGTCCACACAACCTTAATAATAAACTAGAGCACAAACTAACCAGCAGTCGCCCGTCTGCGACCGCCTCTCATTAAAGTCGGCGTCTATTGGTTCACTCTCGTCATCCGTTAGCTCGTTTCATTGGTCTGTTACGAACATTGCATTAAAATAAGTGTTGACCGTTCTCGTTTTTCTTCTTAAGTCATAGAAAACCTTAATTGGAGTTTCTTACAAGAGTTGTTCCCTAAATACGTCTATACAAATCTAGATTATATACTAAGAGTGGGTTTACGTATTGGTTGAGCTCTGTATAGTTTTGTGGGTAATGTAGTTTAACCGATACCAGTGCGTCACTTGTAACCGCCTGATTGCTTTTTGATATCAAAACGGTATATGAATAAACATAACTACAGTAATTGTATAGGCCTGCTCACACGTGGAAAACAGTTGTGTTATAAAATCGCTAGCATTTCTAATCGTGTGCTCAGCTTCTCTTTTAGACAAGACAACAACAACCAAGTTTATGAAATGTACACGTCAATTCCTTTATTGTCTCTCTCATAAGGTACACACAGTTTAACAAAAACAGAGTTTCTGCATGTTTTAGTGCACATACGTTTAGCAACTTTCGGTGTAGACACAGAAACGGACCTAAACAGAGATGATAATTGATTAAAAAAAAGTTGTATAAAAGTACAAAACATGGCAGAAATAAATCATATTGAGAGGAAAACAACGACAACAACTATTTAATAATAATCAATTATAATATCAATAAATAGTAAATACTATTAATAAAATCTTTAAAAAAAATTAAATTAAAAAAAGGGAGAGAAAGGAAAATTAATGTTAATATTGCAGCGTACTGATAGAGCACTGGACCTTATGTTTTAGAAAACTATATTATATTAATTGCATTGAATACACAAATTTACATTCGGGAACAAGCGTGTGTATAGCTGTACAGTACCAAAGTATCACAATACACAGTATTTTAAGGCTTAGGATGTCTTTTTCTCAGTTTTGTTGCTTAAACTGAGGTTAACATGTTACTGAATCACATGATGGATTCATACTGTAAATATAAACCCCAATATGTTGTGCAAATTAAGAAGAAGAAAAAAAAAAAAGACAAGCAAAGTTTAGGTCACCTCTCTTATTCAGCACTGACATATATTACACTCCCCAAAATATTGCTACATAGTGGCAAAGTACTGTAACCTAGATAACAGTGAAGAGGAAATTAAAACAAGAGGAAATATAGACAGTTTGATAAGACATACTGTATGTAGTTGAAGTTGTCAACCATGTGGTTTCTTTTTGATACTGGAAGAAATAGAGTAAATTTTACTTCTTGCAAAAGATAGAACGTTGACAATGTTGTTGACATGTTTCTCGAGGAATCAAATAAATAAAATTATCAAATAAATAACTAATTAATAAATAAATAAATACATAAATAACAAATAGTTCCGGAAAATTAATTGTACTAAAAAGGAAAAGGCAAAAGAAGATTAAATGGAGCGTCATAAGCAGGATGTCGACTGGAATGCAGAGAAGTCGCACTGTGAGTTTCAGATCAGACTCCTGGACTGATTAGGCTTCCGAATGTGACAAAGATCTCACTGTCCAGGCATATTTTAGTCTTTACATTTGAACTGCGGGTGCAATGTTCCAGTGGGATAATAATGGTAGCAGAAATGAGGACTAACTCATCATACTATCTCATTAATACATAGACTACCGGTTATTGCCTTATTGGTTAAGTGGGTCTTTAGCATCTTGCACACATGAAACCCATTAAATTGCATAAAATTGCTGCAATACCTTTTCTGGTAAATGTACCATATATGCTATTCACACATTAAACTGATTTCCATCTTTTATCCGTATTGCTACCAAACACACATCAGTATGCTTTTCAAACTCTGAGATGTAATTTGCCGGAAATGCTCGGATGGAGAGCAGCTCATTTGTTTCAGTGTCTGTCCAATTTGATGACATGTATTTCCACAATGATTTTGGACTCCCACATCACAGGCTTACAACTAAACGCATGTTGTAATTGCGTCAGCTCCTTCAGAACTTTGTGACTGGCTCAAACTGGTAAATTTCTGGACCTGATTTGCTGGCATTTCAACAACAAGTGCTGTTCACACATGACCTTTAAACAGGAAAATGCCATTACATTTACAGAAAAGGCTGTATGTGTGAAAGCGCCAATTGAGTCCTGACCATTGAGAGTCCTCATGCCTGTAATCTAGATTTAAGGGTAAGGAACACTCGTGAGGCCCAATCACAGAAGAGCCTGAACTGCTGCAGAAGTTCCTGAGAGGATTGGACCAGCTCCCAGTGAAAGGCAAGATTAGGTGGGAGCGACGGAGAGGGGACAGGGATCCGAGGAGCTTCTGCTCTTGTCATCTGAAATTTCACAAAGACGAAGTTTAAAGGAGGAAGCACAAAGTCCAAACATCAACATAATGATGATGATATTGTCATGGTGTTTGAATGGCACTAAATGCTCATTATTACTTACAATACAAATACAGTAAATGATATCTCTATGAAAACATCTTTAAGTGATATCAATTAGAGGTCAACTGATAGTGGATTTTGCTGGTACAGATAACTAAGGTGGCGGAAAAGGCAGATAACCGATTAATCTGCAGATTTTTTTTAAAATTTAGATTTATAGAATGATTTATAAAAAAGATTTGTAGACTTTCCTTACTAAGATGAGCACAGACACAGAGGCTACAAGAGTCCAAAATAAATCAAAACCCAGTTATATTTTATTGTTCAACCAAAATCCCAGATTTTGTCCCAAGATATGGTGCATAATGTGGGACTTTTAACTAAAAATAAGCCTGGAACACGCAAGGGGCTCTTATTTTGTAATGACATAAACTTTAAATGATTTAGTTACAAAATTATAAAATGTTATATCCTATATATTCACCAGATGAAGAATTTTGTGTGTATATATATATATTTTTTTTTTTTTTTTTTTTAACCAATTTATGAGGAATACTTTTTATTATAATTCACAAGATATTAAGTATAATATATGTGCTGATGGGGCACATTTCCATATAGATCCTTCATTTTCTAATCAAACAAACAAAATATGCATTGAAGACACTGAAATGAGGATAAAAATATGGATGAATTTTGACAATGATGAAAGATTGAGGAACACAAAGGAATAATAAAAAATATATATCTGCAACTATCGGCATATATTTTTGTAGATAACCAATAGTTTAAACAAGCAACTATTGGCACCAGGCAAACTATTGGCAATCAGTAAAACCGATATAGTATATCTACGGGTGTAAAAACTATGGATAAGCCCATCTTGCGACAATAGTGCATGATGTTCGGTGATAAAAATAAATGTGACACACTTTTCAATGGGTTGTAATGGGCCGTTTTCAGGAAAAAATAAAAAAAAGTTAAATTTAATGACTGCAGAGTTTTTAAAATCAAATTTAAGAGTTTTTAAGACATTTTTCCAAGACCTGAAATAATTTAATTAATACCATATCCCCATAACAAAACAAACCCACACAATCTCAAAATAAATCATGTATCACAGACTCTTACTTAAACAGGCAGGAGCACACATTCAACATGGCCTTAACATTGCTTATCAGAAAACAGGGTGGGATCTACTGTATGCAAAACATGCTTTCCACATATATATCACATTAATATTGGTTTATGTACCATTATATAAATAAATACAAATTAGATGTCGCCCACTATTGGATTTGCTGATATGTTAATGAGTTAAAAGAATGCCAATTAATCTGCCAATATTTTTTTTCATTTGTAACCTTTATTAAATGTTCTTAGTCTTTCCTTCCTGTGAAGGGGAGGGACAGACAGAGGCCACAAGAGTCCAAACTGAATTAAATTCCAGATGCAGTTTGTAACCAGGAAAAACCAGGAACTTTTCACTTTAAAGGCTGAAATACACCGGGAACTCTTATTTTTAAATGTTTGCGCTTCATGTCTTCCAATTGCTCATTCAAACAAAGAAGGGAAATAAAATGTATTCTCCTACAATAATCTACAACATATTACAATGTAAAAAATAAAAAGTAAACACTGTCATATTTCATCAGTACTATATCACCATTATCAAAAGTTGATCATTAGTGATCGTTTGTCATAAATTTCCGATATAGTCATGATTGCGAACTGCTTTGCAACAGCTGGAAAAACTCACAAGCTCCTGACTGCTTGAAGTTTGATTTTCACATTAGGTCATATCAAGATATCATCTTTCGGCCTCCTAATTTAAGATGTCTTTTAATGATAATTAAGACTTTTGTTGTATCATTTAAGATATTGAAGGCTTTTTATGACCTTAATTTCATAAAACTGAATTAAGACATTTTTAGACTTTTTAAGGATCCGCGAGAATCGTGTCATTTGGCCCGACGGTGGAAATGTGGCTAATGTGACTCAAAATGATGGAGCAGGTCATAAATCAATGTGTGTCTGAGCATGTTACCTGACGCTGTAAGGAGTTTATCAGGCTCTTAATGTGGGAGATCATGTCTGTCAACTTTGGTACTGAGCTGTACTGCTGTTTACGTGTCACTCTGTTCAGCCACTCAAAATGGTGCTCAAAGGACTTGAGGTCTGCATGGAGCTGAGAAAGTGTAGGCTTGAACTGTGAGAGAGAAAAAATGGGAGAGAGCAGGAATATTAGAAAAGGTATTTGGAAAAACAACAACAGTGGTTTCCAAATGTCACTGCTGTCCTGCATTATATTTAAAGTATGTGTATACACTAATGTAAAAAAATATTTACTGCTAAAGAGATACAGTAAATAGGTCTTTTTGCCCTCACACACACCTCCAGAGTGTTAAGGTCACTGACTCTGCTACTGATCGCTGGAAGAGACTTGAATCTGTGATGATCAACCTCTGTGCCAAACACTGGGTCTTTCTGAAAGAATAGAAAAAAGACAAAATAGGCATCAATATAAAGATAAAAATACACATCACACAAACACTCTGAATGGGAAAAATGTCAGCAAAGCCGTATCATGACACTTTTAGAATTTCTAGGTCTCAAACTTTGAACTCGACAACCAAAATAAAACAAGTAAAAGTTGTCCCAGAAATGAAACAATTGGCATCCACTAGCACCACCACAGAATTACAGGGAACAGGAGTCACCCAGAGTTCCCACAAGCTTTAACTTCTGAACCTAGAGATTTCAAGTTCGTGACCTGAAGCCACAGGATGTTTTCTAGAGGAAGAATAACAACATATGCAATGACTAAGGTGCTTGAAGTGGAATTGACAACACTGGTCTGCAGGGAAACTCCAGGGTCAGGACTAAAAAAAAAGGTGCTGTGAGGTATGGCCAGTCCATGCCTTGGTAGTACTCTCCACAGCTGGCACTAGAGGGAGACACAAACACAATTTAACACTGCACAGGTGTTTATAAGGTGTCATGCATATGGGTGAAGAATTACCCAAACTTGCTCTTGTATTTAAACAATGATCCAAGGTCTGCGCTTGCTTCATAACGTGGTCACCACACAAACTGAGCAGAGACTGTTTACGAGTCATTGGAAGGGTTGTTTGTGTACACTAATTAGTGCTGATAACTATTTGACTGACAGGTGTACTGTACCATTTGCATCATTGGAGCCTCATCAGAAGAGAAAAACAACACTATCAACCAATCAGAAGGCAATGAAATGACAATGAGAGCCATGTCATGTAAAAGCCAGCTTTCCAAAGTTTTGTGTTGTTGTTTTGTGTATATCTCTCCCTCTGCATCCTTCATCCATCTCTGCTTTTTCTCTATCTGTAAGACTCCATAATGATGGCACATACTATCCCTTACTTCATTAATTCATGTCATAACTTCATTCACTAGTGGAAGTTTCAACTCTCTCCATCTTAGTAGGCCCTTTGACTGTCATCACACACACACACACACACACACACACACACACACACACACACACACACCTTGTTGAGCGTCCCTCATCCAGAGCGCTCTCTGATCTCTTTATCTCCTCGGTTACTTGTCCCTTCGCTCCCCATTTAGATCATGACCTCACTCAACTGATTCTTGTCCCCTCCCTCCTCCTGTTTTCCTGAATGCAAATCCGGTAGTGATAAATCAGACTGATTTTTATCAGGACACTTTGCTGTGGAGACCGAAAGCTAAACAAGCAGCCCCACACCTACACAGACCACAACTATTTACAACATGCACACTCGCACAGGCACGCACACACAATCATACAAACATAGTATGTATATACACTCTCACCTCCTCACACAAGTAACAGTAAAACATTCTGTGCATGCACTCACACACACATGGTTTTATAGCTTTTTTGTGGGGACTTTCCGTCGACTCCCATTCTATTTTTCTTTCCTAGCCTTGACCCCTGTAAAGTGGAACTCCATGCAAGAATAGAAACCAAAATAAATGTTTCATGTCATTGAAAAACTAACAAAATATTTTTCAAAGTGTGTTGGGCCCTTTTGTCACCAGTGGGGTCTTTGATAAATTTCTTTGCTGTAACATCTGGTGCACATAAACAGGGAGGCTGACGCTAAACACCCATATATACAACACAAACACACTCTCAGTCAATCAGAGAACAGCGTTACTGTATCTACAGTATTTGAAGCAATGAGCTGAACTTAGAGAGGTGACATTTTGGACTTTGCCTGAAAGAGGTCAACTGAATCAGTAGCCACTTTTCCACTATTAGGCCAGTGCAAGCCATGTCTATCAACTGGCCAGCCAGCTGGTTAGTGGAAGCGCAGCTAGTGATGGAAACAGGGCTGGTACTAATATGCAACCTATGGTGGAGCATGTTTGGGGAGGGCAACATTGATTGTTTCACCTTCAGTCCAATTGTTTTGCTGTCAGTCAGGGCGGGGGCACCAAAAGTCTCTGGGTAAGAGGCACAAGGCAAAAGTAGGGAGGCAATGAGGCCATGGATAGAACAGGTGATTCTTGATGCCACAAGAAAATCTGCTGTCTTGTTCGAAAACCATCCAGTTCAAAAGAAAAACACAATATGACAAGTAAATATCTTAAAGACAAACTTAACAATCTGGAATCACACCCTAACAAATGATTATACCTCATACTGTGACATTAAACAGTACATCTGTTAACATTTTCCTTAAGTTCTACTTTACAGTGGAACGACATGGAAGGCAACACTGGCAACACTGTACTGTTCACCTTTCTGTGCCATGTGCTTTGCTCATGCTGGTAAACAGGACCTCCAAGTAACCATGGGAACAAGAACCTGTTTATGTTTCTGCACAGAGAGGTAGGGAAGGGAGGCTTCGAAGAGGTGAGGGGAGCATTGTGGGTTCAAGCCCCTCAAAGTGTGGATCTCCATCACTTAGCAACCATAAAACTTACCCCAAAGCCCACGGTGTGAAAGTTTGAGCGCTGGATTCGAGCACAAGGCTCCAAAGAACCCACCTAAAGGTCTTATACATTTATGTTACCCCCAACCCCCATCCCGGTAGGTTCAGGCTCATTAGGTTGAAAGTTTACAAATGTTACATTACTAGCTTTGATGAAGCCTGGGATGTTGGCACTGCTGCTGGGCCTGAATCCATAGATCTTTTTTTTTAGTCAGATAGAGGTTACAGTAATGAGCTTTATCTGCTCCCACATGGACACAAAGCCACCGCAATCTGCTATCTTGCCTCTTACCATGATTAATATAAACCAGCTGAATGAAAAGTAGAACATTGTATAAATGTATGTATGTGTGTGAGAGAAAGAGTGATAAGGCAATTCCTGTCCACAAATCTTTTTTGGCAATGAGCATTAATGTTGCCCAGTCATCTTTCACAGCTGTTCAGAAGCTCGATCAAGATGAAGCATCTGATAATCATCAACATCTCTGATAGTACAATGTTAACTTCCTTTCCTGGTTAGACACACACTGAAACCCAGCACTGGCACTGCTGTCACATCAGATCATAGGAGCCACAGCATTTAACTCACCAGCAGATCTTGAGTCAACTTAAGGAGGTGTCTGGTTTGATTGGTCAGCTTGTCAAAGTCATGGAACCGGTGCCGGTGGTGGGCAGGGAATGCCGACGTGAACAGATGCAGCTGACCCAACAGCAAAGAGAGGAGCAGCGATGAGGAGGAGTCACACAGCACTGCGAAGGAGGAAAACAATTCATTGATTACTACTGAAGACGCTGCCTGCAGGCACACAATCAATATATTGTAGGTAACAAGCGACACTCCTAGGTTCGTCCCAGGAGCCTGTGCCACTGTTACAACATCACCATGTTTCCACACGTCCAAAAACATACCATCATTCTCAGCCAGAGGACACTGCTTTCATCTCTCGAAAATAACAGGCATCAAAAGAAATAGCGGTCTGTAAACACAGTTGCGCGCTTATAAGCACTGTTGCGCGACCTGAGCGAATGACACTTGATCCTTTATTACTGTCGACATGATAAATGCTTCACTAATGAACTAACCGCGAGTGCCTCAGGCCATTATCCTGTCAAACTAACTTTACACTAACAATCCGACCAACTTTCCATAAAAATTCCCATGTTTATAAATCACACGTGGTCTAAAGACAAATCATTTTTTAAGTTCAAAAGTCTGTAGATATGAGTTCTATATTGTTTATTTGAGCTTAAGTTAATGCGTCACAAATGGATTACAGAACAGAGTGATACAATTACACGGTGGTCATTTGCTGAGTTAAAGCAACAAGTGCCGCTACACTAGAAATAACGGATCATTACACACATGTGTTGAATAAAGCATACAATATATCAGAGCGAATAGCCTATGACTATAATAAATTATTTGGCACTTACATTTCATACTTGTCCAAGTCCTTGATAAGAAGATGATTTTCAAATAAATTAACAAAAATAAATATATAAATAAATATATAAATAAATAAAGTGTAAAAAATTAATAAATAAATGCCGTTCCAGACACTGTCACGTGCTCCAAAATTCGTCTCGCGCGCTCTCTCTCTCTGTCCGCGTGGACGGCTCGAGACAGTAGTTGACAGAGGAAGAGTGTGAGGTGAGGAAGAAAATGAATGAATGACAGAAGTGCAGAATTAGTGAGAGCAAGAAAAGGCACCAAAAGTCGCCCCTTGAAAGAGACTCTGTTCAGTCCTAATAGTTGTTTAGTATTAACAAACGCGAGTAAGGATGGAAAGATACACGGTGAGGGACAGCGAGGTGTTTGGAGGGAGAGACAGAAAGAGAGAGAGAGAGAGAGAGAGAAGGATGCAAGTGTGTGTAAGTCTAATTTTTCGCGAAGTGAAATGTTTAGGCTTGTTTAAAACTTCCTTTATAAAGACGGGGGTATGACACATTCTGAGTCACCACTTCATTCATAAAAACACTCTCTCTCTCTCACACACACACACATTCGACTTCTCAGCGCGCGCCTCCCGCCCCTTGGCGCTGTCTGTCTACTTTAACGAATTTTTGGAAGAAAAAAAAAAAGTTTCTGTTGTTTTTATTTTTTTTCTCTGGCAATATCATTTCTCTAGGTCTCTCTATCTCTCCGCGTCCATCCTGCTGCTGCTATCTCTCTTCCTCTGCCCCATCCCGCTAAGCAATCTCTGCCAATCAAATCATCCATCTCTTTATCGTTTCATCTCTAGATCTCTTCCCCTCTCTCCCTCTATCGCTGCAGAAGTTTAAAAAGCCCATTGTTTCATTTTATATCGGTCAATCTTGGTTTCATAACTCTCTCCCTTTCTCTCAACTCCGTTATATTAGGAATAAATAATGACATAATTTGCATGGCAAAGTAAAGATGATGCTGTAGATCAGGGTGTGTTTTCAGAAACACATAGGATTGCACATATTTACCATATACACACCTTTTCAAACTTCGCTCCGAGACACCAGTCTGTTATTTCCATCCTTCCCAACCTCTTTTTTTTCTCTGACGCTCCCCCTTCTTTTTCTCAAGTGTAAAGGAAAGAGTGAGAGAGGGATTAAAAGGGAAAGGTGTTGCACAGTGAGGCTAAGTGTTGCATAGTTACAGTTGTAGGATTTGCAGAACATAAGCACAAACCTTACAAGTGCAAGCTAGGGAGGGAGAGAGAGAGAGACAGGGAGAGGTTAATTTAGCATATACAGAAACCAGTACATGGCGCTGGAAACACGGAGTCACGTAATAAAACATAGCACAGTGTTGCAAAAGAGGCAGAGAGGAGTTTCCAGACAGAAAGAGAAAGACAAGGAGAAAGTATGGGCGAAGGGTTAATGCAACCATAAATACACATGCAGCATTAGTTGCTGACCATTTTCATATTCACAATTTAATAAACACACTCAGGGGTGTAGTAATGACTTGTGTTGGGGGGGGGGGGGGGGGGGCATTGGAGCAGTGGCACAGTGGGCATGTACTCATGAAATATAACAGCAGTTGTAGATCATTTGGTTTGTATCATATCCCATTCCCCTCTGTTCCTTCACATTAATGGAATGTTCTGGGTCTGATGCACGTTAAGCTCAATCGACACCATTTGTGGCATAATTTTGATTATTGTACCTCGTGTAATTAAAAAAATAATAATTTTGTGGTTATAGTAAGGCACTTACAATGGAGGTAAATGGGGCCAGTTCATGAACATTTAAATACACACTGTTTTAAAAGAATAGCCAAAAGATGTAAACATTATGTTAACATCATTTTATTAACCTTATGAACCTAATCTGTGTAAAGTTTAATATTATACCAGGGGTCTGTTGAATGCTTGATTCTGATTTGTTGAAAGACGTTGTGCAAGTATTTTCCAGTAAACGCACGGCTATTTCATATTACTTTGTTAAATTATTTCAAAGAGCCGTACAGGCTACCAAAGCAAAATAACCATATAAAACAAAGGCTATGTATATCAGATAAAAAGGACAAACAATGTCTATAATATCCTAAATTAATTTCAATTTCTGTTGAAAAGCGCCCTTGTGCTAGCTCTCTCCCTCTCTTTCACTCTCGTCTCACACCCTCACATACGCTGACACACATACATACACATAGATATTTGAATCACAACCAACAAATAGAGTCGCACACCCTCCACTTTATCAATACAACAGTTTCTATATTATCTGAAATAACTTTTAATATGTGCAAGTGTTTCAATGTACTTTGCCCTAATCAGCCTCCCGTAATGAAAAGCACCTTCGCACTCCCCCTCCCCCTCTCTTTTGCTTTCAAACACGGACACACACACATACTCGGGAGCAAAGTCAGCACACCCCTGCAACTCAATGGGGTTGTAAACTGTTGTTTAGCAACGGAAAAGCTAAATACAAGAATGGTAACACTGCTGCTGATAAGAAGAGAGTTAAGAATTAAACATCTTACCAGAGCCACATAAAACACAGGTAATCCCACACGATTGCTCTCATTCTCTCGCTCACACACACACACACATACCCACACGACCAATGCTGAAAAGCAGCGCATTTACCGTTGCTAGTTCTAAAGTGACATTTTCAAACTAGCAACGAAGGCTTGAGCTTTATCAAAGCAAGTTGCAGAATCCTCTCACAAGAGCGTTTTAGGGACGAATACCAGAAAATATTGTGAACGGTGTCTTGAGTGGTAACCGTGGTATAAGCTAAACAATTGACTCCAGTCTGTTTAAGTACGGCCACATTACCACCTCGTCGTGTGCATTATTTTTTAATAATTCAACCGACCGTCATCAATTATTACTTTATTACAACACTGATAAATCCTGTAATCTTGTAAAAGACAGATTCTGATTTTGTCTCACTAAAATTATGTTAACATTTTGTGGCTATCCTTTTAAAACACTGTGTTTTTGAATATTTATACCTGGCCCCATTCACGTACATTTTAAGTGTCTTACTGAAACTACAATCTTTGCTTTATTTTAAATAAACAAGGAACAAGTTTAAACTATTTAAATTTTTTGTGGTAATTATGCCACAAATGCTTTTGATTGAACTTAACTTCCACTGAACACTGAACATTGCTTTAAAAAGCCCATAAATACATGATTTAAAATGTATTTAAAGTACTTTATACACCCCTGCACTAAGTGTGCATTAATGCATGCCCCCTAACCCTGGCAGGGGGCTCGCAGTACCTTAATATGCCCCTGTAGTGCACACACACTCTCTCACAAAGTTCTGTATGCAGTGTTCACACATAGCCATTTGTCTTCACACTCTCTTATGCACTTACTGTACATCCATAAACACACACAGGTTATGGCGAGGTAATGCGGTTGCAGGGTCATGTTCTGGATTTGTCGGGTCAGCCGTAAAGAAGAAAGGGAGCAGAGAGGAAAAGCTGGAAGTAAGGGAAATGGATGAGTGTGCAGGAGCAACGGAGGGGTGGAGGGAAATATTGACACACACACGCTCTTTTAATTTCCCACATCAAAGACCTGTTTGAAGACACAGCTGGGAAAATAATAAAAGAAAGAGTAAAGTTAGTCACTCACCAACTCTCTCTGCCTTCATGCCCTGGTGGGGGTCTTTTGAGTGGTTGATGGTGAGTCTGTTGAAGTCCATAATCCAAAGGGTGTGTGTCTGATTATGTGTGTATGTGTGTTGGTGTGTTAGTGGGTTACCAATCAGCACTGATGGCTCTGCTGTATGCTTGTGTGTGTGGTCCTCATGTTCAGTCCATCACATCACTGATCACTGTACACACCAGAGGAAGAACCAGTAGTCTGAGCTGTCCAGTCACAAACCTCACAGACATTACACACCAACTCCAACACATGCACTATCCCTCAATCAAGGGGGAAGTGAGACACAGGTGGGGAGAAATAAGTGTCCAGACATCCTGATACCTCATTACTGTAATGAGACACACACACACACACACACACACACACACACACACACACTCGTTCATTATGTATAGGTCTACCCATTCACACACACTGTCAGACCTCCCATCCTGACACATACACAGCAGCACACAAGAATACACACACTGTTTCATTGCCCATCCCACACACAATCTTAGAAAGGTTTTTTGTTGTCTTATTTAATAACTTCCTTTGATCAGTCAAGACCTCAGGCAAGAGGGCAAGAAGCTTAATTGGGACAATGGAGGCACTAATGCATATCAACAGGTTGTAAAAATGAGTTCAAGAACTACTCTTGAAAAGCTTCTTTCTCAGGACCCAAAGTATACTTCGGTAAGACTCAGACAGGATGCGTGATGCAAATCTCATCATCAGCAGAGTGCAAGAGTACTGATCGCACACAGCCAAATTATTCAAACGCTCAGAATGTGTATGCGCCTGGAATTATTTCCACGAATTAGTGGGTCCAGAAGTTGGCAACACACATTTGAGCTGTTGCTGTCACAAAGAAGCGCTAGAAGATGTAACTGTATGTAAACTTCTGGAGATCAAGATAAAAAATAATAACGTCAAGAGCTTGTGTGTAGGGAGGTCAGGTGATACTTGCATATGTATAACTAGAGTCTGAAGCACTGTTACACCCCAGTCTCATGAAAATTCATGCATATATTATGAGTTGGCTATTTTGTATGATTTCATATGTTTTTTCGTATAAATTTGTATGATTTCATCACATGAAAATGCCCGGATGGGAAGCTGTTGTGTGTGACAGAAAAGTAATTGTCTCGTATTAGATGTAAGCGATGTCATTGGCTGTAGTGAAAAACATACCAATTCATGTAGTGCAGTCGTACGATATCACAAAAATGAGTCAAATTTAGAAAAGTTGTATGAATCTCCACGATTTCGCCATGAGAGTGTGTAGACTATTAAGACATATTTACAGGTCTAAACACCTGAATAGAAATATTGTCATAGCAGTTGTAGTCTGCATGTGCTAACTGCCTGTGTATTGGCGCACAGTCATATGGAGTACAGTATACAGGCTCGCATTCAACTGTACACAGATGCTGAACATTCGCTGCATAATCAAAGAAGACTTTTGGGCTTTAGACCAATCTTTGAACTAATAAGAATTAAATGAATAGGACCAGAATAACAAAAACTTTTTAACCACTTGACTGAAATGTTTCTCATGATCTTAAAAATCTTATGATCTGAAGGTGTACGCTTAAATGTTTGAAATTAGTTTTGTAAACAAAAATATATTTGTGCCACCATATTAATTTATTTTCATTATAAAACTAAAATGTAATAAAAAAAAATGTTTTGATGACATAATAAAGATAATAAAGATAAATAATATAGAAAAGAAGCCAATAAGTGGTCAACATGGGAACTCTTTCAATACAGTTAAAAAAGCATCCCAGGGTGATATCTTAAGAAGTTGGTTGAGAAAATGTCAAGAGTACATGTCTATATATACGGGTGGATGGATAGATGGATGGAAAGCTGGATGGAATATAATTATGAATAGTTAGGTATATTGTTTACATGCATAATTTTACATTTTAAATGTTTAAATGAGTTGGAGCTTGTCTTTTGAAACACATCACACTGAATGAGTCAAGCAAAACTTTTACTCTCGACACGCAGTGAAAGGATCTTTGTGCAAAACGTCTTCGCCAACTTCGTCCTACTCAATCACTGGCGAGTGAAATCTAAAAATGTACAAGGCAATAGTTCCTTACAGACGTTTTTAGTCGCAATGCACACAATTTTGTCCCATATGCAAGTGATTAACTTACTTTGCAGGGGGTTGCACATAGAGTAAAACATCTATCTTGGGATTTTAAGAATCTATATTGGGATTCTTCAAATGAAAAACATGATTAATCGTAAAAAATCTATATTTGTACCCAGCCCTAATGTCAATGAGTGCATTCACATGCACAACCTTACACCGATTATGCTTAATAAGCCAGCAATGTTTAAGGTCATGTCAGGCGTGGTCACATTTTTCTTTGGACAGCAACATTTCCCAGGTGAAGCAAAACTACTTGCAATGCAGCCTTTTTAAAAGCTGCACTTTATAAAATGCATAAAGAAACGCAACGCTAAAAGTATTTGCTCGTCCATTGTGAAAAATGTGTGCAGCTAGTGTATATACAGTGCCTGATGTCACTGTCAAAACAGGCAACTTCCTATTGGGTCAATGATGCAAATTTGCATGTCAAAGTTCACCAAACTTGAACCCCATATGAACTTCACGTACGCAAAATCTTCACCACTGGAAATCCATCAGGTGAAAATCCCGATTGTGCAGATTCCCATTAAGATGACTGTATTTGATTTAAAGTGAGACCGAGAAATGACAGCTATGGCAGAAGGCAAGGCTTTCATTATATAACTTTCATCATGAACATACTGCTCAACATTACCTTTTGCTTGCACTGAAGAAAGAAAATCAAATGGGTTTGAAAATGAAATGAGGGTGAGTAAATGATGACAGAATAAAAATTTTTTTGGGTGAACTATTCCTTTAAGTGCAGTCTAACATATATCTGCCTTCAGAATTCACACAACCTTTAACAAACTTTGTTCTGCAGATAAATAATACTGTAAAATCCACATTTTCATTTCCCATGCCAAAATCTTACAACAGCAGCAACCATCATTTGCAACATATGATCATTTGGTTTTAGTCCATTTTGGTTTTACTGCCAGACAGCAGATCTGCAATTAAAACCATTATTTGTGGAGTCATTTAGTTAGAAGACTTAAATGGAAAACGTCTTCAAAAATGTAGAATGATTAAGATCATAAATGTGGATGTAAGTGGGAGGTGAAGGCACAAAAAATTTAAATTTAAACAAATAAATTTATTTGACAGTGTTATGGAGCAAATTTCTACCAGTCTAAATAGGTAAAACAATAAATAATAATTTTGATAAACACAAGGATGTTTAAAGTTCATTAGTCAGTAGTTAAATTAATCAAACTTTGTTTAAAGTAACTCTGTTCTCCAGTTGTTCAAAACATGTTGGCTGTTCTCAAATTATAATCGGCAAATTATTATTTTATTGCATTCTGGCCTATCTCTGCCTCAGTCATGAACACACACACACACACACACACACACAAATATCAACAGTTTGGCAACATATATATGACACCGAAAAGGAAAAAGAAAAAGAATACTTGCAGAAACATGATTTGATATAAATTAATAATTTCTCTATCATCTCAAAAATATCCCAGAGCGAATTACACAAAAAAGAAATAAGGTAACAAGAGGAAGAGTGACTGCTGGAAAATGAATGTGTGTGCGTTCGTGGGACAGTGTATACAGTAAAAAACAAAAAAGAAAGAAAGTTCATCCTTATAACAGGATGTTTTAGTGTCCTTTGACACTCTCTGACTGCTCCCATTCTTTGTGACAGAGGTGCTTCCAATCCAGCCACAATCTGGGAACCCTCTCAACCCCCCCTTTCACCTTTCCCAACCCCTGTACCGCTCCAAAGACGTCAGAGTAAGTGAGTGTGTTAATGGCTCTATGGGAAAAGCAAAAGTTTGGGGAGAGAAAAAAAGAATGACACACTGCAGGAAGATCATTGGGCAATAAAGTGACGTCTCAAAATTCTTCTCACATCTCTGCAAACACACATGCAGAAGGATGCACACACACATCAAACCACACAAAAACACTGTGCTGGATTACACCTCTGCCAAATGATTTCCAATCACATGGGAAGAGAAAAGTAAATGTGTTATATACAAGCCAAGCAATTCACCACACTTTGCAGCCACACACACACACAAAGGACGATTAATGTCACTCTGTATCTCAGCCAAGTATTACTTTATATGCACACACACAGATCCAATTATCCCCTTTAAACCTGACATACTGGGGTGGTGGTAAAATGTTATATCCTTGCTGCGCTGTAACACTCTTACAGTGCAAACACTTAATCTTATTATGAACATACCTATAAATGGTATTAAATAGAGCATCAATCTCTCATGGCAGTAGTGTTCTGATATTACCCTGATGTGCACACACACACACACACACAGACACACACAGTGATGCAAGCTATTTGCTGGAAGACATTAAGAGAGAATGAGAGAGCATTATGGTCAGGTCAGTAGGTGGAATTAAATATTTTTAATAAGAGAGACATGAGAAAAAGAGAAATAAAAAACTAATATTTTAATATTTCATGTGCCAGATTGTGGTACATACGGAGCTCCTAAAAGGTATAGTTCACCCAAAAAATGTAATTCTCATGATTTACTCACACACATGCCATCCCAACAATGGCACAAACAAAGATTTTTAGAAGAATATTTTAGCTCTGTGGGTCCTCACAATGCAGGTGAATAGTGATCAGATGCTTGTAGCTTCAAAAATCACATAAAGGAATCATAGTTATCCATATGACTCCAGTGGTTAAATCCATATCTTCAGAAGTAATTCTACAGTTGTGGGTGAGAAACAGATCACAATTTAAGTCTATATTTACTCTAAATATCCACATTTTCACATCTGAAAGTCACATGTGGTGCCTGTTTAGTTTCACTATCACATCTGAAAGTGAAATTGAAAGTGGAGATTGATAGTAAAAAGATTCTGTTCCTCTCCCGGCCGCACTCTCCACAGGTGCCGCTTGGCCACGCACACATCACCACATATGGTTTTCCTATAATTACCATTGTTGAACTGTGGTTACTGTAGTAAATCCATGGTTAATTTTGGTAATAAAGCTATTGTGAGGGAACAAAAAATTATTGTGATGGAACGCAAAATGTATTGTGAGTGAATGGAAATTATTTCAAGAGAACGCAAAACTATTTCAGAAATTAAATTCTGAATGCGACTGTGTGTGTGTGGTTGTGTAAGCATGTATTCGATGTATTTTCATTTGTTTATTACATTTATCTATATATTTATTTACTTTACCATGCTGTTATATTGACTGTATATTGCTCTGGGGCCCTTTCCTATTAATAAATAACAACTTTCACCCCATTAGCTATGAACATGAAATATATAATACATAAAAATATATTTTAATAAATAGCATTAGGTCAGTGAAACAGAGAAAGAGGAGGAAAACAGGAGACAAAAATTTAATAGAATGAACAGAGAAGACATCCCACGCATAAAGGAATGATTTAAAGGGTGGGCAAGTCTTTCCATACTCTCTCTCCCCCTCTCCCTTCGTCTCATCTGTCCATCTCACAAGCATGTTAACATTTTGCAGACATAATTTCAGTCTGTTAAAGCACGTGCATACAAACACAGAAACGCTGACCGTCCCTCTCTGAGTCTGCTTAAACATTCTTTCCTCACCTGTCATTGTATATGTCCTGTCTGTGTTGCTCACCATCTCAGTTTCTCAGCCTGTCTGTCTCTATGTCTCTGTCTGTTTCTCTGGGTCGTTTACCGCTTCCGTCTCTTTAACCATCTTTCACCCTCTCTCCATCTCTCTTCATCTCGTCAGAAGAGTAGGTGTCAGATGGAGAGGGCTGAAGATAAACAAGGGGCAGCCAAAAAATAACAAAAACATAAACAGGCGGATGGAAACAGCAGAAAAATATGTAAACAGGTCTGGTCACTATGCTGCTCTCTCTCATTCTCTCTCTGTCTTTCTCTCTCTCTTGCTCTCTAAGGAACCTCATAAGGGATAATTGAAATAGAACTATTGAATGATGGAACAAAGGAAAGAGAATGCGAGTGTGTGGAGCTATTTTTAGCGCATTCTTTGTTGCTAAAAAAAAGGTACCCAGGAGACAGAAGGCCAGAGACATTCTGCATTCTCAGTGTCTTTGTCAGGCTCGTCTGATATCTCACAAGGGAGCAGCGTCACAAGCTGTCCAAAGGCCAAACTCATCACCCTCCCCTTTACTGGAGACCTGCTGTTACACTGGACGGTACTGGACCTCCTCTTCCTAGATCCCTTTTTACCCTCCTCCTGCGTCACAGGGCTGACCGGAGGGTTGTTTTTGGCCTGTTTTTTTCGAAGGGAGGGATTTCACGACAGAAAAACAGATGAGTAAGGAGGAAAGGAAAAGGAGATTAAGCAATGTGAAGCAGGATGAGATACGATGGACAGTTGATGTTGGCTGACAGTGACACAGTGGGAACAAGAGAAAGAAAGTTAGAGAGCGTGCCGGAGAGAGGAGACAAAAGATTGTGGAATGCTCAAACGTCATCGGCTTGTCCCACTGACTAGGCTTTCATCATGATCCCAGCGATGTGAAAGAGGGTACCCTTTGGAGGGCAACACACAAATTCTCATGCTGTCAGTCGTGTGACTAATGCCAACCAACTCTCACTGCTTAACAAGATGTGCCAACGAGACCCACATTTAGTCTGCTCAAAGAACTGCTAATCTCCATTGTCGTATAGCTTGTGTATTACAAAGGATTTAAATATTGATCTGTTTCTTACCCAAAGTGATTGCATCACTTCAGAAGACATGTATTAAACCACTGGAGTTGTATGCATTACTTTTATTCCCCTTTTTGTGATTTTTGGAGCTTGAAAGGTCTGGTCACCATTCACTTGCATTGCATGGACCTACAGAACTGAGATATTCTTCTAAAAATCTTCTTTTAAGCAGAGGAAAGTAATAAAAGTCTTATTTTTTTGTTTTTCCAGGTCTCATGAAAATTAGGTTTTTATGGTGAATATTTGATGGAGGTTTAAATGAGTAAAACATACCTACATAACCTAAAACTTTAACCTAAATCTAACCAAAAGTGGTCTAAAATTAAATGAGTTGTAGACACAAAAGAGACATCCCTAAACGATAGTGTCCAAAAACAAAATGAGGAATTAAAAGCACATTATTTGAAGCAACCACGTCCTTTCGTGTTGCTTCTGACACTCTTTCTTGACTGGTCTCGAACCGCAGTCTTCCGATTCCAAAATCCAACACTCTATTATGCGAGTTACCATGGAAGCTAATCACTTTGGATTAAGTGTGCAGATGTAAGTGAGTCTAATGCAAGAGTTAAAATTTATATTTTTTTCAAATGATGTGTCATAGTAAAAGTGTTTTGATTTCATAACATAGCAGTGTGTGAGTAATAGTGTGAAAATCAGCCATTGTAGTCATAATTTGTGTGAAAGTGTATAAAACGCACAGTTGTTGTAGTGCCTCTAGTGTTCATTTCACCTGGAAACTGCAGTAGAATAAAACTACAACATGAATGCAGCACGTTAAAGTCAGTTTGCAAAAATTTAGTTATAGTAACATTCATTCTATAAAACTAGGTTGGGTTTTTCGATGACACTGTTCACTGGGGACTTTATTACATGTATTAGATTACAGATATTAAAATGAGATTTTCTGTAAAGCTGCTTTGATACAATGTTAACTGTGAAAAGTACTATGCAAATAAACATGAATTCATTGAGCACAGGGGAAGAGGGGCCCACCCTTTAAATGTGTGTAAATTTTAGCAAGGGCCCTGGTTAAGGGGCCATTGTGTCACTACACCATTTTTAACAAATGTTTGACAGCTTCCTCTTATGCCAGTCCTTTTATTAGCACCATTATGGAGTCTTTGGTAGATTGGGCTGTCACCAACTCCTTGTTTAGTAACTCTTTGGTAACCTTTGTCTTGTTATCTGTAATCTTGTGAGGTCTGATGCCAACCCTCATGGTTGTACTGGCTCTCTGCCTGTGCTAACACAGATTTACCAGGGATTTTCAATACTGTGAACATACAATAGCTGTGTGCTTCTCTACTACTTCACTGTTTTCATATTTAATCTTGTACTGACTGGTCTTTTCTTACTCGTCACTTATACTCTGAAGATCCAGAGGGAGGTCCAGCAGCTCATTTAGTATCATACCCACAAGATCTTGCATTGTTTTAATACTCCACTGCCTGGATATCACCAACTACACAGTCCCTGCAAGCATGGCAATTATTTCCACAATCCTTACTCTGCACCTCTGGTGGACTCCTTCAAACAGTCCTGCTGATCATGCTTCCCAATCCTGCTATATCAAAGAAACATGCCTTTTGATCACTGGAAACACTTTTGGTTTTCCCTGGTGAAGGTGAAGTGAGTCATTTCTGTGTCTCTAGCATCACCAAATGGAATTGCATACTGTTTTCAAACAAGGTTCAAAAACAGTCAGTGAATTGTCACAGTGAATATGAGAACAGTAAAGCGAACGTTTTTCAGATGAAATCGGTATGTGCTTTTCAAAATTCAAACTAATGCTCCAAGTGGCCAAAGCCGGAAGTCTTGTTGAACGTATGGGCATGTGTGAGCTCCAGTTTCCAATTGAAATGTCCACAGGGTCCAAAAGGAAGTTGTAAAGTGAGTTTTTTTTGTTTTGTTACTGTCATCAGGAATGCATATTTGATTAACCATATGCCCTAACCAAACACCATCCCTAAACCTAACTCTCAGTAGAGTAAAAATGTAATCTTAGAGTGAAAATGTAACCTCCGAATTGCACTCATAATTGTTTATGTGAAAGTTTCTTGATTTCTATGGGACCAGAACCGGTGTCTCTTCAGTAGTGCTGGGCATCGTTCAAAAAACGGCGATATCGATACCGATACCGATACCTTGACTTCGATACGGTTCCTAAACAATACTTTTTTCGATACCAATTTTATGAAATCCATTTTAACAAGATTACACATTACCTCAAAAAAACTTTGATTTTATTTTATCAGTTTTTTTACTTTTTTACAGACTTTTTTACAGACTCATCTCCTGAGCCTTCTGGTCTCCTCATGCCAGGGTCGGCAGAGGCTATAACATTAATAATAACATGAAGATTAAAAAACAAAACAAGAAAGCTAAGCTGTTAATTCAGCCAACCCTAAGGATAAGTACGGTTTAACAAGATAACTAGTTTAATGTACGTTAAACTTGATCAGTTACTGTCAACCTTAATGCATTTTTAGCATTGATTTAGCTATCTATAGCCATACATCCAAACAATATCTAACAGTTTAGGTCCTAGTTTATTGGACTATGTCACCGCGCACAGAAACTTTAATTTAACATCTACACAAGCATGTACCACTACAAGGTAGCCAATTTTGTTTGTTGGTTTGTTTGCTAAACTTTAACCTTACCTGTCCGAATCCCAGTCATAGAGCCGCTGCATTCATCAGTAGTTTTAAAGGAAGTTCTGTGGAAGGATGCTGAGAGGATGACTGCACCAGCTCGGTCTTCTTGCAGTCGAAGACGTAGCAACTTAAGTGTATTCCGTGCACTGTCAAGTGCTTCATCAGATTTGTCGTGTTGCTGGACTTGGCAGCAATTATGTTGTCGCAAATATTGCATCGCGCCTGGTGAAATGGAGCCACACTTTTGATCTTTTCCACATCTTTTACATCTATGGGGGTTGGGACGCGCACACATTACAGCCTCATGTGTGAGCTGTGTCTCTGGGCATAACCGGCGTAAACTAGTGTTTTTCCTTGATGCCTAAACACAGCGAATCACTGGCATTTTTAGATTTGGGCACATCTAGCATGCTATATGCTTATCACTGACGTTGACGAGATTAACCCCCTTAGGTATCGAAATATGGTACCGAACGACAAAACATTTTTCGATACTCGATTGTTTAGAGGCAATTCGGTCAGTGCATAAAATGTATCGAACTCGATACCCAGCCCCACTCTTCAGCGTCACTGGACATACAGAGTTGAACTGATGCAAAATGTCTGATAGGAGATGGCGCATATCAGTAACTTGGAAATATGTGGTCGATGTCAGGATACTGGAACATTCAGTAACAACATATCGAGTTCCTGTCAGTTTGATTGCTTGGTCCTAACCAGAGTTTGTTTCCTACCCCCTCCCCCTGCCCTCGCTGATCTCTGTCCACATCATATTATTTGGGTATGAACCATGGCCCGATTATGTCATCAATGTGAGTACAAGACAAGAGGCAATTGTTTAATTACTGGAACTTGGTAACAACTCAAGAAGTCATCAGCTTCACTATGTTACTGTAAGTGTAGCATTCAAGTTTGTCTCTTTGGATTTGTAATGAATATTAGCGTCTGTCTGCCGCGAGGCCACACATGCTTTGCGAGATATGTAAAGAATGTGAGCTGCTCACTGAAGGGGATTTATTTGGACACAAGCAGGTATGCGAATGCATTATACCATGATAATTGCGATGGGGAGCCTGCAAAGATGCAAATTACGTCATCACAAGTGGTTCACTTCCAGGATTTGGTATGATTGCGTTCATATCAGCAGCGAACCGTACTGGAGTTCCCATGAACCATACCGCAGACCACCTTTTCAAGCGGACTCAAGTGTGGTTCCCAGGTTCTTCTTACATTTCTATACACTAAGAGGAAGATGTAGCCACTTTAATTTTCTTTTTGTTATTTCTTTTTTGAAAAAAAAAAAGGTAAAAGCTCTCTGCCCTCGGAACCAATACATTGCACATAAATCTAGCTATTTCAGCTGGCCTTGGAAAAACAACACCACAATTACTGAAAGGTCAGTCTCACATACAGGAAGTCACAGTTTACCATAGGACTGGTTAGTTTTACAATCTTAAAGTAAAACAATCCCACTCCATCTTGCTCATTCATTATTTATCCCTCTGTTTCAGCCACTGAAATCTGATGTATTTCATAATGACTGGTCTATATTTATACATTTGTTTACATGGCCATTTAGCCTCCCACAGTCAAAAAGATCAATAAAGCACAACATCTTCATTCTAAAAACTCCTGGGTCTGTCATCCCGTTAATACCACTCACTCAATGTCTCTCTATCCCTCACTCTCATACACTCTTTCGCACACATTTTTCATCGTCTTATCCTTGTAGGTATGAAAGGAATGTGAGGAATGAAAGAGTCATAGAAAGAGGGAAATTCCTTAAAGGACAGTAGACATGTAAGAAAGTATGAAGACACAGAGAAACAGTGAGGAGAAGGGTTGTGTGGGGGATGAAGGATGAGAGGATGGGCAGAGGTGAGGAGCACAGCAAACAAGAGAGAAAATACTTGATGAAAAGAATCAACACACTGTAGGGCAGCATTACTCAAACACTACTAAGTGGATCAGTCCCACCAACCTCGCCATGACTCAGCCTGAACTAATACTAGATAAGTGACAGCCCCTCTCACACTTTGTTTGTCTGTCACTAAGCCGGCAATGATCTCAGATCAGAGCCTTTACCTGTTACACACAATTCATTTGACTTTTACTGCAAAATCACATTGAGCCTACAGCAGGTGACTTGTGCATTGGTCATTCATCTTGACCTCAATTTCCCTCAAATAACAGTGATAGACAAAATTACAAAATATGGGCAAGTACAAGAATGAGTGTAAAAAAAGGGGGGGGGAGAGAGAGAGAAAGAGAGAGGGGGAGAGAGAGAGAGAGGGAGAGATAGAGAGAGAGAGGGGGATCAGATTACAGGACCGCCGGGGTTGATTTCCCCCCTTTTCTTGACGTTACATCATCATTTGAACTGAGCAGGGCCTTAAGCAAGCATATGCCATATGCCTCCCACCCAGAACACACACAGTCTTGACAAAAGAGCCATCAGTCTCTCTATATTAGGGCCTAATGAGTATAGATCAATTCTGGGAGGAGTCTGGGAAAGGATAGAGACACCACCACCATCAGTGAGGAACGAATCAGAACAGCAGCTATCTATTGCTGCTGTACAACTGCAGCTCATCTGTGAAAACGTGCAAATGACTAAGAGAGAGACAGATGTAAATTTCAATGCCCTCTTTAGATAATGTAATATTGTTCATCAGAATGGGAGGAAGAAGCATCTATGTCATCATCTCCTGTTAAGATTGAAAGAATGAAAGCAAGAATAAAAGATGTCTAATGTTCTCTTTACCTTAGCAGTCACTGATGTGGAGAGAAAAGCTGTCATTTGGCTCTGTTTCAAGCGTCGCCCCCTAAATGATTTACAAACGGCACGCTGTAATTTCCTTGAATGAGAATGCATCACTGGAGTTTAACAGGTGATGTCAGAGGGCTTTCCAAGATATCACACTGAGATGTTGACACACACACACACACACACACATACTGCTATTCACAAAGAGTCCTATTGATGAGATCCTAGATAGATTATAAAACAATGCTATAAAATGCACATGCACTTACAGATATTTTGGTTATCACCACAAAGGTGACTTTTGTGTTCTAGTAAATGTAGAAAACACAAAGATTAGCTCACCTCAGTGATTACAGTATATAAAATACATCTGCTTTACTGCTAATGGGATCGTTATGATTTCAACTACATCATGAGAGGAAAGCTTTGTGAAAATGTTATGACAGCAATAAAGACAGACAGCCTACAAACTTACATTAGTCTCACTAAGAGTAAGCTGCCACTGTTTATAATCCTTGGCTTTGTTGGCTTCCTTAAAGGGATAGTTTACCCATAAATTAAAATTCTGTCATCATATACTCACACCAACCAACATGACATTTTTCTGCTGTGGAACACTAAAAGAGACGCTAGGCAGATTGTTAGTCTCAGTCACCATTCACTTTCATTGCATCTTTTTTCCATACAATGAAAGTGAATGGTGACCGAGGCTTACAGTCTGCATAACATTTCCTTTTGTGTTCCACAGAAGAAATAGTGCTCTTTTTTCGTGAGTGATCAAAACGCAGTGCCATGCGCAACAACCATGCACAAAGTCTTATCCAATTTTTGTGAGAGCGCTAATTCTAAGTGCAATTTTCGTGCCAGCGCAAAGCGCAAATGGGCATGGGTGGGAGTGTTTGTGCTACTGTGGGTATAGACGTGCGAACTGTGGGCATATTGTATAATAATTAAGTGGCACAAAGTGCAATTTCCTATTTTCCTGAGAAATATGTCATTGCAATTACGTTTCAATCCCACATTTTAACTCAGCGCCAATCCAAATTCAGTTCCTGAATTTACAGTTTGGAGATTTCACCAGCAGGTGGTAATAAAGTTTATGTCCAAATTCTGAAAGTACAGAACATCAAATAATGTCCTTGATGATTGCTGTTGAAGCTGTTTGTTGAAATAAAAAATTATGAGATTTGTAATTTTCTGCAGGTCACGGTTTATTTTTTTCAATTATTATTATTATTTTTATTGTTATGTTTCAGTCACTGCAAAAGGGGCCTTGGAAGAAGGAGAGTGTAAAATGTTTGGATTTGGAATAATTTTTTTGACCACCTCGATTTTATTTTCATGTCGTTTGAAGTGTAATTTGAATTTAGAAATATTTTTGGTTAAATTTTTTCGTGTTTCAATAAATTACTAACATTTTTCGAACTAGCCATGATTTACGTGTGAATAGATGAAAATGATTAATTATACTTACATTCTCTGTAATTTAACATCCATATCCTGAACCACATTTTACATCCATATAAAAGGAATGTGTCCCATATAACAAGGATGCACAAAATAATGTAAATCTATATTTTTATTCTTCCAATTCATTGCAAACAGTCCATTTACACAACCAAATTCTTATGAATGTACTGTCTTTGTTTATATAGCTGGTGCTTGAAAGGGAATGGACTGTATACTAGGATGGAGACAGTGCCGGAGAAGAACCTCCATTGACCCAATTGGTGCCTTGTGCGCACGATTTCACCAAACCCACTTGCGCCAAGACTTAGCACATGCTTGCACAAAAATAATATTTTTTACACAAGGTTCCATTTATTTCTGACACTGGTCGTATGGGTTTGTATTGTCGTGAGGGTGAGTAAATGATGACAGAATTTTCCTTTTTGGGTGAACAATCCCTTTAATGCTGACTTATACTTTAATATGGTAGACTAATTGTTACACCATTTTTGCCATTTTTTCACATGAGATACCTTTATCTGTCTACCAGCAATATAAATGTCAAAAACCTGCATACATTGTTCTTATTTTCCACAATTATTGTGTGAAGACGGATACAGGTCAGGAGATACAGGTCAGGAGCTTCAGTTAATGTTCACATCAACCAGAATGGGGAATCTCAGTAATCTCAGAAAATGTGATCTCAGTAATTTGGACCATGGCATGATTGTTGGTGCCAGACAGGCTGGTTTGAGTATTTCTGTAACTGCTGATCTCCTGGGATTTTCACGCACAACAGTCTATAAAATTTACTCAGAATGGTGCCAAAAATAAAAAACATCCATGAGTGGCAGTTCTGGGGATGGAAATGTCTTGTTGATGAGAGAGTTCAACGGAGAATGGCCAGACTGGATTGAGCTGACAGAAAGTTACGATAACTCATATAATCACTCAACATTGTACAACTGTACAACTGTAAAAAAACACAGTATACAAAAACACATCCACGCAATAAAGTCAAAACTTGAAACAACACTTAATGCTCAAGAAAGCCTAATTTTAATTGCAGACTGTTTTGTGAAATGAACATCTCCCAGACAGACATTCAAAAATCATAATTTTTCATTTGAATCTACCAAGGAGATCAATAATACCTGGAAAAATCTAATAATATTTGCGATTTAAATGTAATTTTAAAACATTTATTTAGTTTCTTCTGTATACACGGTTATGCTGTTCTATTCAAGTTGGATGTGGGATATTCCTACTTGATATCTCCAACCATAAATGCATTCTATTCCCCGATATTCGGAAGATGACATTGAAGGAAACAAAACTGCAAAGCTCCTGTTAGCTTAGCAGGGGTAACTCTCATTAGAGATGTCTCCTAGCAACCCAACTGATAAACAATCCAGCAGCGCTAGCATGTGTACTTTAGGTGTACGATAATCAAAAGTGATTATAATATTTTATACACCTGTTTCTGCAGGCGTTTGTTAAACAAGCTGTAAAATCATGTAATGTGGAAATGAATTCATTTATCGATATTTCTTAATAAAGTGAATGTTTATTACTTACTTTGAATAACTCCCTGAGTGTCGACATGTTTGTGACATCATGCACCTACATCTCGGCAAAATCTGAGTTGAGAATTTCTGCACAAGCCTACAAGCTGTAATTCTCACTTCAAGATAAATTTTATTGCACTTTTCCTAGTAGGAAGTTGTAAAATCCGACTTTCCGAGTTGAATGGGAAGCAGCACTACTTTTCAAAACTTGATCTGACACTGAATGCTCAAGCAGCCTAATTTAACTTAGAAAACTCGCAATGCAAAAAGCACTTACCAATTTACTTGAAGTGAAAATCCTCCTTTCATGATTAAAAAATGAAGCAATCAAGCAGCACAGTCAAGCAGAACATCTCAGGTTTTTAATTGTGTTTTTAATGGCTATAGTAATGACAGTCAACTCGTTAGCTAGATCTCGCGCTCTTCACTTTCAAATTATTTACATCACTTAAAGCATGATTGCGTCACTCGAGGTGAGCTAGAAGGCCTCGACCGGGACATATCCTAAATATCACATCCACCAAGAACGAATAAATCAATCTGATTGGCTGATGAATCTGACAATCTGACTTTAGTTGCTCAGTCATTTGCACTGTTGAGGGATTCTGTAGAAATTCTCAGACTCGCGCTCTGCTTCGGGCATGCAACTTGTGAAACAATTGTCACACTTTGCTAGTAAGCATAAAGGAATACATCCTGACTGGATAAAATTTTCGTTTTCTCTATTTGATTGTAAATTAGTTAAGAGTGGAAAGTGATTAAAAATACATAGGCAAAAAGATGATTGAGAAAAAAATATTTCTTTATTTGGCAGTGAGGCCAGCAGAGAAGGCTTTGCTGGCCCTGAGAATTTGCCACTGGTACATACATACACACATACTGTACATGCATACACATATACTGTACATACACGCATACTGTACATACATACACACATACTGTACATGCATACACATATACTGTACATACACGCATACTGTACATACATACACACATACTGTACATGCATACACATATACTGTACATACACGCATACTGTACATACATACACACATACTGTACATGCATACACATATACTGTACATACACGCATACTGTACATACATACACACATACTGTACATGCATACACATACATACACATATACTGTACATACACACATACTGTACATACACATATACTGTACATACACACATACTGTACATACACATATACATACACATACACTGTACATACACACATACTGTACATGCATACACATATACATACACATACACTGTACATACACACATACTGTACATATACATACACTGTACATACACACATACTGTACATACACATGTACATACACAAATACTGTACATGCATACACATATACATACACATGCTGTACATACACACATACTGTACAAACACGCATACTGTACATACACATATACATACACACATACTGTACATACACATATACTGTACATACACACATACTGTACATACACACATACTGTACATACACATATACTGTACAAACACGCATACTGTACATACATACATACATACTGTACATGCATACACATATACATACACACATACTGTACATACACACATACATACACACATACTGTACATACACACATACTGTACATACACATACACTGTACATACACACATAATGTACATGCATACACATATACATACACACATACTGTACATACACACATACTGTAAATACACATATACTCTACATACACTCATACTGTACATACATACACACATACTGTACATGCATACACATATACATACACACATACTGTACATACACATATACTGTACATACACACATACTGTACATACATACACATATACATACACATATACTGTACATACACACATAATGTACATACACATATACTGTACATACACATACTGTACATGCATACATACCCACATACTGTACACACATACACATACACATACACTGTACATACACACATACTGTACACACATACTGTACATACATACACATATACTGTACACACATACTGTACATACATACACATACACATATACTGTACATACACACATACTGTACACACATACTGTACATACATACACATATACATACACACATACTGTACACACATACTGTACATACACATACACATACATACACATATACTGTACATACACACATACTGTACACACATACTGTACATACATACACATATACATACACACATACTGTACATACATACACATACATATACATACACATATACTGTACATACACACATTCTGTACATACACATATACTGACATACATACACAAATACATACATACACACATGCTTTACAAACACATACTGTACATACACATATACTGACATACATACACAAATACATACATACACACATGCTTTACAAACACATACTGTACATACACACATACTGTATATACATACTCACATACTGTACATGCATGCACATATACATACACATATACTGTACATACACACATTCTGTACATGCATACATACATACTGTACATACATACACATATACTGTACATACACACATACTGTACATACACATACTGTACATACATACATACACAAATACATACATACACACATACTGTACATACATGCACATATACATACACATATACTGTACATACACACATTCTGTACATGCATACATACATACTGTACATACATACACATATACTGTACATACATTCTGTACATGCATACATACATACTGTACATACATACACATATACTGTACATACACACATACTGTACATACACATATACTGTACATACATACACAAATACATACATACATACACACATGCTTTACAAACACATACTGTACATACACACATACACGCATGCATACATATATACTGTACATACACACATACTGCACATACATACATGCCTCCCCCACTGATCACCTTGCATGTTTGCCTGATTTTCTCATTGACTTTGTATCCTAGTATGTCCCAAAATACGTTAATTTCTAAGTAGAAAAATCAATAATTACAACAAGGAAAGTTACATTTACCCCACAAAACAGATGTTCTCTAATAATTTATCATCAATGTGGACTTCCCACGCAGAGAAGGAATACTACTGTGAATATGCAAACTGATAATGACTGTTCAAACTTGCATTAGAATTGAAATATTCACAGACTGTCTACCCTACTCTATTTATTTATTTATTTATTTACAGTTTATTTATTGCTCATTGATTTTGCACCGTTCTTCACTGTTAATAACTGCCTACAGCTAACGTGCCTGAGAGTGAGTAGACAGTGAGGAACAGACAGTGAGTGATGCCGTGAGCTTCAAACACATTGAAGAGGTTAAGTACCTATTATGGGATTGTGGAGGCGTAATAAGGGTTGATGGAGTAGACACCGGGTTGCCACCACAGTCAGGGCCCAGAATTCCCTCTACCCTCTCAAGAGAGAGAGAGAGAGTGAGGGAGAGAGAACTTCCATCCTGTCCCCTTTTATCCCTTCTCTGACACTAATATGGAAAAAAGCGTGTTTTGAGTGAATACGAATGCAAATATTATTCTTCCTGACTATTAGCACTGCAAGCACCTCTGCGCGGACAGCCAAAGTGCTGGACAAAAAGCCCAAAGACTTTCTCAACCCCTTCAAAGCGAGGCTACATATAATAAACACGGCCATCAGATTACAGCCGCTAACATGGCTCAGTGTTAGGCTGAGCCCGGGTGCGCGACTGCCCGGTAAGTGTGGGGTCTGCTCAGTCAACATGATGACGCAGAATGGAACAAAAGCACGACAGAAAAAGCAGGTCTGACAGAACACAGCCCCAACCCACAGCACCGCTGCCCCCTCTGCCACTGAGAGAGAGAGAGAGAGAGAGAGAGAGAGAGATGCAAAAGGGGCTGAATGGGAGAGTGGGTGTGGTGTGCATTTTGGACAAGACCCCTAAACCCAAGACCAGAGAGTAGCGTCCCAGCCCAGGCAAGGCAAACCTGAAAGAGAGCAAATATGAAATAGAGGGAGGGACAGGGAAAAGTGGGGAGAGAAAAGCAGAGCAAAGGTTAGGGTGGAGTGAGAGAAACTAGATGAGAGATGTACTGTAGGGAGAGGGAGGAAAAGGTAGAGAATAGAGCAAAGGGTAAAAGGGACAGAGTGCGTTGATATTATAATCTGAAGGAGAAAGACAAGAATGTGTCACCAGTGGATAACCTCTGTCTATGATCACAGGGCTCTTCTAATATGGTGGGTAGTGATGATGTAATCGGCCTGGCAGCAGGAGAAATTGAATCTGTCCCAGAGGAGAGCATTGGGTGTTTCACTCGTCCCCAGTCTCACCCCAAACCTACACATGTGGATTCAGGAGCATACACACACACTCTCTCATTCCCATGCACACACACTGACTACACAAACACACTCCATTCCATATTTTCCAAATACACTTAAAGACGAAGAGAAGGAGAAGGATTTGGGTCTCTACGAATGTAAATGAAAAGTGACACATGTGTTAACTCCCCCTCTGCTCATGGATAGAAATGCACATGCAAATACTGTATGCATGGATAGATTCTCTCTCTCTCTCTCTCTCTCTCTCTCTCTCTCTCTCTCACACACACACACTCACCGACTCTGTCAGAGAAGGGTAGGAAACTCAGGGCAGCTCAACCTCAATGACCGCAGTGGCTGCAGAGAGATCTACTGCGCACACACACACGTCTCCATTTATGCTATTTGCCCTCTTTTGCCACTAACATAGTGACCAAATTATGTATTTAACAACAAACGTTTTAAAAAGACAGCTGGAGCCAAGTGTGCATCACATATTTAACCTAACACTAAAATAATTAGAGTGCTGTTGTATAATTTATGTCAGAAATACAGAATAATCTCCAATTTCCTGATAAATGCATCAGTTTGACTAGATATTGCAGATGTTGAATGCTGATTCTAAGTCTGGGTGACTTAGCCTACTTTCAAAAAGTGATTCAGAAATCAAATTACAGAAAAACAATACTTCAAAACAAGGTGCAAGTAACATTTACTCACTCTCATGTTGTTCCAAACCCATCTGACTTTCTCTCTTCTGCAAAACACAGAGGAAAATATTTCAAAGAATGCTGTTACCGCTGATTTCCATACAATATTAGTTGACAGTGACTGACTTTAAAGCTTAAAAATGCACCCAGAGGTGTCATAAAACATGTCCATGCAGCACATGTGTCTTATTCTAAGTGTTCTGAAGGAATACGATCATTTTGTATGCTGAATAGACTGTAGTTTACATAGTTACTCAATCTCAAATGTATTCATCTCAAGTATACACATATGGCCTTCAAGTGGTGTCGAAAAAAAGCGTAATAACCAGTTCCGAGCACATGAATGATCAAGCGAAGTCATATTTACAGTGGGCAGTCTAGATGATACGTAAGTGACTGAGTTGTGATGTTTGAATGGGGGATGTATCATATAAGATGATAGACACCGATCATCTTGCCAAATTGTTTACATTTCAGAGCTGTTAGTCAAGTGATGTAAAGCTATCATCTCACCTTTTTGCAGTTTGTTGTATGCAAATGAATTAGTAATTTGTTAGATACCATGCATTATTAAATCACATAGGTCATGTAAAAGAGCTGCAGATGTATTCACTTATGCTTATCCACTGGTACAACAGATTTTTTTTGCCATTTCTGTTTTGTTATCCTTGAAAAGTAGGTAAGATAGTACATTCAAAAGTTGTTGAGCAGCTGGTGGCCTGAATGATCAGGTGATTTGGGTCGTAGCCTGGAAAGCCCCATGTTGTGTAATAAAGGCAAACTGAAGCAGACTTTCAAAAGTACAATCATTGAGAAAGCTGTGTGTGTGTGTGTGTGTGTGTGTGTGTGTTTGTGTGTGTGTAGATTTAACTATAATTCAATATTTTGAAAATGTTCTTACTAATATAGTAAAACAAAAACTGACCTGTGAGGACATTGTCTGTGGTCCTCACAAGTTAAATGACTCATAAATCGGCCAAATCATGTTTGAGGAGACGTCCCATACACCCTAAAACACACACAGTTGACAGCTGACATGCACACATACAGTGACCCTCCCTTTCTCTCTTCACTGACTCAGCAGTTTTGTAGGAAACCTGTGCGCTTTGAAGGTGGAAGAATCTATCATTACTTGAAAGATGTAAAAACAGAAAGGAAATAGAGAATAAGTGCTTCATTGTCTGCTCCGTCAGCCCTCCTTCCCCCTCGGCCTCCGAAAAATTATGTTGTCCTAATTACAGAGGAACTTCAACAGGTGCGGGGAACTGCACCTGGGTGTGTGTGTGAGCGTGTGCGCAATACAAGCACATTTTTTAGGACAGGGCAGACAGTGACACAGAACAAGGATGGGGAGATTGACTGTTCTTCTCACAGACACATCACACTGGCACCACTGACCCATAGCTGTATGACCACTTGCCTGAAAAACATATTTACTACTTTAACCCAAAAAATAATCATCAATTATTCCATGATGAATGGAAGTTCAAAATAGCCCCTGGACAGTCTCGCTCATAAACCACACAGATTTGCACATCATAAGTCGTATAGTAACTTAATTGATAAAGTTCGACCACATGGGAAGCTGTATTGGCGACTCATTCAAATCTGTCACTGTCTTGATGATGACATGGCACTGATGGTGGGGTTTTACAGGAATATTCTGGTGTCAACAAAAGTCAATTGAAAGAATTTGAAGCATAATGAAAATTAACAAAAAATTATTTTGACTTGTCCCTGCATTTAAAAAAAAAAAAGAAATTAAAAAAAGTCTGGGTTACAGTGAGGCACTTACACTGGAAGTGAATGGGGCCAATCTGTATACAATAAAATACTCTCTGTTTCAGAAGTATAGACCCAAGAAGAAAACAATGAGTGTTAAATATTACTTTAGTGTGATAAAATGGCTACAATAACATTTTATGTGTAAATTTATATCTAATTTAACATCTTCCTTGCCATGACGATTTAACACTGTAAACCCTGTAATCCCACAAAAATTATTTAAAGGAGCACTCAGTAATTTGTCTTTGTGTCATTTTGGGATTACACTGACAGCAAGCGGATTGGATGCAGCATAATTTAAAATCTATAGTTTGCAGTTTCAGATGCCATTGTAGAAATGTAGTATTCCAGTCAGCCATGATTGCTTTAATCAATGAGTGATTGTGTCAAATAACACATTTTACTAAGATTAAGGGAGCAGATTTCAGCAGTTTATATGATTCTAACATGGCAGCCCCCATGTGTGGACCCTCTCCATGTAGAATAAAACATCTTTTATAGATTACTGATATGACTGGAGTCTTCCTTTTAATGTGAGTGGCCATGATTTCCCACATATATTCAAAATTACAATTCATGTCTATAGGAGTTAAACTTTTTTTTAATGAGGAAAAGATTACGGAGCGCACTTTTTTAGCAACTTTACAGCTCAAATAATACAAGAGTTTTAACAGAAGAACTGGTGTAATGCTTTTATAAAAAAATATAAGATTCACATGGCTGCCGTTTATACACCAAAAATTGGCCCCATTGACTTCCATTGTAAGGGACTCACTATAACCTCGATTTGAATTTTTTTATATTGGCTATATATAAAAGGAGGGACGAGTCTAACTTTAGTTTTGTTGTAATCAATATTATGACACAAAAGCTGTCGATTGAGTTTAACTTGCTTTAAACCCAGAATATTCCTTTAAGACAGATGAAGCCTGGTGCCTCTGACTCAGTGTAAATGTACCAGGAGTGATGTAAACGGCTCTCACGGGATCACATTCTTACCGTAAAAAATACAATAAAGCAGCAATTGATCGGAAGGAACACAGACCTGGCTCGTTGTCAAGACACAACGCGGAAAGGAAAACACAGTCTTACTACAAGTATGGATTAAAGACGATATGACGTCCGTAGAAGTATTGGGAAAGTTTGTCTAATCCTCAAAAACATGTAAAAGCTAAACATTTGTGGCAAGGATGGACCTGCCGCCACTTCCATGCAGCGCATCATTCAGGTCAAGACGTCACACTGTTAGTGACTAGGCTGTTTTATCAGAAATGAGAAACACAACAAACGGTAGTAGGCTGGGAACCATTCTCCCTCCGTCACAACATTAGCTTGTGAAGAGCTCTGGCTGTTGTACTGTATAACAGCTGGATCGATCTAGAATATATAAGCCACTCCCCAAACATTTACCATGGTAAACATACTATAGCTTCCGTCAAAATAACATTATTTATGGTTACAAAAATAAAACCGTGAAAAATGATTTTAGTAAAATGTCATCAAATTAACAAAATGACAGAGATGAATGCCATATGAATTCATAGTAGACTTTTTACAATAGTAGATTACCAATAACTTTGGGATTTTGTGTGGTTACCACGGCAAGTTTTATAACGTGCATTTGTGTATTTTACCCTTGTTTACATACAAGTATTTATCACTTCTTACAATTATTTTAAAAAAAAAATCAAGATAATGACTGTTATAAGATTATTTTAATAATAAAAATCATGATAAAGGTATTATTCTTGTAATGTACTGTGCGTGTAAAGTATGCAAAGCTATTGATCAGTGGCGTTTCTCAATAACTGTTCATTGCGATCATGCCACCCAGCGTTGATTAATAGCACAGCACGTGGGCACCACTTTTCCAACATTCTGCCTGTTTTTGCTTAAAAGTAATATTTCCCATTAGTGACTATATATACACTGGCGGCCAAAAGTTTGGAATAACAGATTTTGCTCTTATGGAAAGAAATTGGTACTTTTATTCACCAAAGTGGCAGCTGGGCACAATGTATAATCCGGACATTAATAGAAATTACTATTACAATTTGAAAACAATGTTCAGAACCTCTTAAACTACTTCAAAGTGTTCATCAAAAAATCCTCCACATGCACCAATAACAGCTTTGCAGATTCTTGGCATTCTAGCTGTCAGTTTGTCCAGAACCTCAGGTGACATTTAACCCCACACTTCCTGTAGCACTTGCCATAGATGTGGGTGTCTTATCTGGCACTTCTCACACACCTTATATTCTAGCTGATCCAAGATCGCTCAATGGGGTTAAAATCCATAACACTCTTTTCCAATTATCTGTTGTCCAATGTCTGTGTTTCTTCATCCACTCACACCCTTTTTTTTCTGTTTCAAAAGTGGCTTTTTCTTTTCAATTCTGAGTGGGTAGAATTCAGTGAAGCTGTCAGCTGAGAACAAGTGAGGAGTCTATTTCTCAAACTAGAGAATCTGATGTATTTATCCTCTTGTTTAGTTGTACATCTGGCCTTCCACATCTCTTTCTGTCCTTGTTAGAGACAGTTGTCCTTTGTCTTTGAAGACTGTAGTGTACACCTTTGTATAAAATCTTCAGTTTTATTGCAATTTCTAGAGATTCTAGAGAAAGCTGTTTCTCTAGAGCTGTTCAAAAAGCTGTTTCTTTTTGCCATTTCTGACCTAAAAATGACCTTAAGACATGCCAGTCTATTGCATAATGTGGCAACTAAAAAACAAACACAATGACCATGTTAAGCTTCATTTAAAGAACCAAATAGCTTTCAACTGTGTTTGATATAATGGCAAGTGATTTTCTAGTACCAAATTAGCAATTTAGCATGATTACTCAAGGATAAGGTGTTGGAGTGATGGCTGCTGGAAATGGGGCCTGTCTAGATTTGATCAAAAATGACTTTTTTCAAATAGTGATAGTGCTGCTGTTTTACATCAGTAATGTCCTGACTATACTTTGGGATCAGTTGAATGCCACTTTGGTGAATTAATGTACCAATTTCCTTCAGATACAGCAAAATCTGTAAATTTTTCCAAATGTTTGGCTGCCAGTGTATATGTGTATGTGTATGTGTAAAGGTGTTATCATTGCAACCTGATCATATAATTGAAATTGTTACTTTAAATTGTATATGGAAGAGTTTAGATAATATATAGCAATCAAAGTCTACTGTAAAAGCACATTAGAAGACAATGTTTAAAATAATAGGATGGCATTCACTGCAACCAGGCAATGAAGTTCCTATAACATCAAGTTTTCTTCCATTCATCTTATAATATCGCTATGACCTATGTTATTTGTGAGAATATTAATCTGAGGGCCCCAAAGGCACGTCCCTGTCTTTCTCTTACTTTTCTAACAGATATTTAAGATAACTGAAAGGCAATGAATTATACAGATTCATAATTAAGACAATTTATAACATAATTATGTATTGAAATCTACAGATTCTACAGAACCTCTAAAAACAAGCCATTTAAATATCATTTGACTCTCGATGGATGTACTGTTACATCGTCTTCAACAGCGAAGAATTTAGGTGTTATATTTGATACCAATCTGTCCTTTAAAAATCAAATTACCAATGTTTGTAAAACAGCATTCTTCCACCTAAGAAATATTGCTAAATTACAGCACATGCTCTCTGTTGCTGATGCCGAAAATCAAATTCATGCGTTCATGACCTCAAGACTAGATTATTGTAATGCATTACTGGGAGGATGTCCAGCAAGATCAATAAATAATCTTCAATTGGTTCAAAATGCAGCAGCCTGAGTGCTGACTAGAACCAATAAATATGATCATATTAGCCCGATTTTATCATCATTACATTGGCTACCTGTTAAATTTCGTATTCATTTTTAAATTCTGTTAACTACGTACAAAGCTTTGAATGGTCTAGCTCCGCAGTACTTAAGTGACCTTCTACCACGCTAAATTTCATCACGTTCATTACGATCGTAAAATTCTGCCCTGTTAATAGTTCCTAGAATATCAAAATCCACAAAAGGAGATAGATCCTTTTCACATTTGTCTCCTAAACTATGGAATAGTCTCTCTAACACTGTTCGAGATGCAGACACACCCCTCAGTTTAAGTCTAGACTAAAGACTTATCTATTTAGCCAGGCATACACCTAATTTATCCTCCAACCCACAATTAGGATGCTTTAGTTTAGTCTGCCGGAACCAGAAACCAGAAACATTGATCATGATTTATAACTCTCAATAAATTGAATGGCATCTATGCTAATATTATTCTATTTGTATCCCTGTCACAACCTCGGGACTCCTATCCTGAGGTCACCAGAATCGGCTGGATCCAGCTCCATTCCTGCTTCGTGTTGGACTCCACTCCGTGTCTCTGAGTGATGACGACTAATAGCAGCCGGTGCCAGCCAAACATCACTTCAGTCTATTACAATGGACTTCAGAGGATGAACTGATGCCAGATCCATAACACATGGGCTACTTCATATTCCATTGCCCGAACCTTGGATTTAGATAGACCTCACCGAAATTACTGGCCGATTGAACAGCGATGCACATTACTGAACTTGTGGTTGTATGAATTACTTTTATGCTCCCTTTATAAATGCTGTAAAAGTATTTTTCATTGTTAGTTCATGTTAAATAATGGAACATTATTGTAAAGTATTACAGAGAATTAGAATTTTTGGGTGAACTATTCCTTTAAGCCTGCAAAGTGGTTAGTGTAATCTCAAACTCTCACCTGAATGAGGCGAGCCTTAGGTACGCACAGGAAGTTGACAGTAACTGATAGCTTCTTAAGAAACTCGGAAGCAATATCTCCAAGGCCTGCTCCTTGTAGCCAGTTTAGGACCAGGTTCAGATTAGTTCGGATTTGAACCGCACGAGACCAAGAGAACAGACTATCTGGATGAGATGGAACAAATGAATCATTTCCGATTTCAAACTCCCATTCTTTCCAGCATGTCCTGCTTGAGTCAGAATGGTTAACTGCTGTCATCACTGTTCCAAACCATGCACAAACACAAAAGTGTTTATTGAAGACTGTATATTGTCACCTCTCTCCAAAAGGAGAGAGGCAATCCTCCCGGGAAAGCTGATACACCGATACATTTCCACCAGTCCAGCAACAGTGGGAGGTAAAGAGGAGACGTCCTCTTCCTCGTCTCCCTCACCGCCACTACCTGCTCTGTCTTTAGTGCCTGCTTTTCCTTTCTTCTTCTCGCTGGAAAATTGATTTATGTCTAACAATGCAGGGAGCAGGGATTATAAGGTCTGGAAGAGCGAGAGAGGAAGAGAGAAACTTGAATAGAATGATTTATAAATGCATCAATAAATGTTTTGCAGGAACCAAAACATGAGAAGGTGTTATGTACTAATGATACATTTAATTTAAGCAATACTAATGCTTATCCTCTTACCTTGGTTAGATGGTAAACAAAATGCTGTAAGGTGTGCATTATGACATCATCCAGCTGTTCCAGTGCCACAGAACAGGTGTCCATGTCAGCTGAGAGAACAGGGTCACCCGGAGCTACAGGTAATGATGAGACTAAGCACAAAGCAACAGGTGAACTCTTTGTTTAATGACCAAACTTTCTATTTATATAATAACATGTACATAAAATCCCATTGAAAGAACATACAGTGGCATGCAAAATTTTAGGCACCCCTTGTTAAAACTTCTGTTACTGTGAATAGTTAAGTAAGTAGAAGATGAACTGATCTCCAAAAGGCATAAAGTTAAAGATGAAACATTCTTTTCGCAATTTTAAGCAAGATTAGTGTATTATTTTTGTTTTGTAGAATTTTAGATTGAAAAAAATTAAAGGAGCACCATGCAAAAGTTTGGGCACCCCAATAGATTTGAGCTCCCAGATAACTTTTACCAAGGTCTCAGAACTTAATTAGCTTGTTAGGGCTATGGCTTCTTCACGATAATCATTTGGAAAGGCCAGGTGATGCAAATGTCAAAGCTTTAAAAATACTCTGACTCCTCAACCCTTGTCCCAACTATCAGCAGCCATGGGCTCCTCTAAGCAGCTGCCTAGCACTCTGAAAATGTAAATAATATATGCCCACAAAGCAGTATAAGGCTATAAGTAGATGGCAAAGTGTTTTCACATTGCCGATTCCTCAGTTCGTAATGTAATTAAGAAATGGCAGTTAACAGGAACGGTGGAGGTCAAGTTAAGGTCTGGAAGAAAAAGAAAACTTTCCGAGAGAAATGCTCGTAGGATTGCTAGAAAAGCAAATTAAAACCCCTTTTGACTGCAAAAGACCTTAAAGAAGATTTAGCAGACTCTGGAGTAGTGGTGCACTGTTATACTGTGCAGCGACACCTGCACAAATATGACCTTCATAGAATCATGAAAAGAAAAACTTTGGATTTTCAACACAAATTTCAACATCAGAAGTTTGCAAATGAACATATAAACAAGACTGATGCATTTTGGAAACAAGTCCTGTGGACTGATTAAGTTAAAATATAACTTTTTGGTGCAATGCGCAAATGTATATTTGGAGAAAAAAGGGTGCAGAATTTCACGAAAAGAACACCTCTCCCAACTGTTAAGCACAGGGGTGGATCGATCATGCTTTGGGTTTGTGTTGCAGCCAGCGGCACAGGGAAACATTTCACTGGTAGAGGGAAGAATGGATTCAATTAAATGCCAGCAAATTCTGGAAGCAAACATCACACCATCTGTAAAAAAGCTGAAGATGAAAAGAGGATGGCTTCTACAACAGGATAATGGTCCTAAAGACATCTCAAAATCCACAATGGACTACCTCACGAAGCGCAAGCTGAAGGTTTTGCCATGGCCCTCACAGTCTCAGACATAAACATCATCGGAAATCTGTGGATAGATCTCAAAAAGTGCAGTGCATGCAAGATGGCCCAAGAATCTCACAAAGCTAGAAGCCTTTGCAAGGAAGAATGGGTGAAAATCCCCCAAACAAGAATTTAAAGACTCTTAGCTGGCTACAAAATTGTTTACAAGATGTGATACTTGCAAAAGGGGGTGTTTCTAAATACTGACCATGCAGGGTGCCCAAACTTTTGCATCGGGCCCTTTTCCTTTTTTCTTATTTTGAAACTGTAAAAGATAATAATAAAAAAGTAATATTGCTTAAAATATTAAAAGCATGTGTCATCTTTGACTTTATGCCTTTTGGAAATCGGCCCATCTTTAACTCTCTTAGCTATTCACAGTTATTGAAATTTTGATCAGGGGTGCCCAAACTTTTGCATGCCACTGTAGGCTATGCAATGTGACTTAATACCAATTTTTAACACTTATAGGGTTCATTCGCCCAAAAATGAAAAGTCTGTCCTCATTTTATCCCTATCCCAAAATCAAAGAGATACTGCATAAACCAAACATAATGTGACAAGTAAATTCTGCCATAAATATTGTGACTATGTACATTCCGTGACCATGAACTGCTCATATTTGAGGTGCATCACTCATATGGCAGTTTGTAGAACATATTCTTATTGTAATTCAATTTTTTCGCAGCACATAATATTGAAGGAATGCTTGCTTAGACTGGCAGGTTGACCAAAAAGGACATGATGGCATTATAAAAGATGAGAGGAATCTGATTTAGGTGAGCAAAAGATATAACCCTTCTAAAAGAGTTATGGCATGTTTTATAAGATTATAAATGTTTTTTTATTTTGAGAAAACACGCCGTAATTGCTGATCTCTCTCACCTTCAAACTCCCATTCTTTTCCCATGGCTTCGACTTTGACCTGGAAGAAGTTGAGGAGCTCAGTGGCATTGGACATCCAGAACATGAGAGGCTGAATGTCAGAGGAGAGCTTTTACATGCTTGGTGGAGGAAGTGAACACACACACAACAAAACCACTATTAAAACCTCAGCATGGAGCACCAAAGTAGCACGTACATACCTTTATACAAGTCTATATATGTGATAAAATATTCAGCTATGTTTACATGATTGGTTTCATACTATAATTTTAAATATTAATATATTATTTAATTATAGACTGTACATATACACTTACCGACCACTTTATTAGGTTCACTTGTACACCTACGTATTCATGAGATTATCTAATCAGCCAATCATGTGGCAGCAATGCAATGCACAAAATCACACAGATATGGGTCAGGATCTTCAGTTAATGGTCACAGTCTCTAGAATTTACTCAGAATGTTGCCAAAAACAAATAGCATCCAGTGAGTGGCAGTTCTGAGGATGGAAATGCCTTGTTGATGAGAGAGGTCAACAGAGAATGGCCAGACTGGTTCGAAATGACAAAGTAAAAGTCTGAGATGCGGGTTGGTGCTGTTTTGGCGGCACGAGGGGGACCTACATAATATTAGGTTTTAATGTTTTGGCTGATCGGTGTGTATATACATACTGTATATACTGAATATTTTGATAATAAGTATATTTAAATAAGCAGTATAAATTCTATACAAGCATGTATGGAAATTTTACTTCAACATAATGGCATAATACAAGATCAATGCTAGGCAAGAGGTGTTTGGTGTTTACAGCCCATAACTGTCACTGAGCAACAATGTTTAAACAGTGTATACAGATGAAGAATAGCATAGAGAGGTAGTACAGGTTCTTACTTTTGTGTTAAATTTTTGTCACCAAACTCTTTAATTTTGTCCTGAGGAATGAATTATGGAAAAGAGAGAGAGAGAGAGAGAGAGAGAGAGAGAGAGAGAGAGAGAGAGAGTGAACTGGAAAGACAGAGAAAGAGAGAGATTAAAGTAGACTCGGATGAATGCTTGGGCGGGTGTGTTTGGCTGATGTGTCCGGACAATGACAGCACATTTTCCAAACGGGTGGAAATGACATCAGTCAACCTCTGTTTACAAACTACAGCGAAATTCCAGTGAAAGCCCATCTGTGTCTGCAGCTGTGGCTCCTCAACCACAGCTTTACAGAGACAGTACATCTTAAGGCCCTCTCGGACAACCCCAATAGCCAATGCACAAACACTCTCTGCAGAAAAACTTTATTATATTAAGTGTTTGTTGGGTTTACCAGTTTTATCTATGCCATAGTTTACACATATACATACAACATAACAAACCCACATGAGCAAAATTGGGCAGAAAAAGTGTGAAGAACAGTATTGGCTTATGCTCAATATCGCTTTTGCACTCCAATGGCTATACTGTTACATAACAGACCAACCCTGTTTGTGGAGTTACTCTTTAGGATATTGTGATGTTTTCTGTCACATAGATATTTGGATACTCACCCAAACAATACCTTTGATCTGATTGGCTGCGTTTAATAGCAGTTGTGATGTTAATGCAGGATCCAGATGTTTTGAAGCATAGTCAATCACGAGTGACAGAAGGTAGGCAGGTGCTAATGTCCCACCCCCTGTATCTGGGATAGAGTTCTTTGAGATAATTTCCTGAAATAAGTAGTTGGAAGGACTTATTATCTGATTGGTATAAATAAACATTATAAAGCCATAGCAAACTTTAAAGGGAAAGTTCACCTACAAATTATAATTCTCTTCTCATTTACTCACACTCATGCCTTCTCAAACTCAAACAAATAGTTTGTAGTATGTATTTTTTTTTTGTCTATACAATGCAAGTAAATGGGGTCCAACACTTTCAGCTCCAAAAGGGACACAAAAGCAGCATGAACATAATTCCATTGATTTAATCCATGTCTGCTGAAGTGATGCAATCACTTTGGGTGAGAAACAACCCAAAATTTAAGTTCTTATTCACTATAAATCTTGACATCCACATTCTCCTCGGCGCCTTCATGAAAGAAGTTCATTCACACACTTCCTCGAGCTTGATACACAGTGTTGCCAAGTTCGCGGTTTTCACTCCCAGATGGGCTATTTTAAAAATGCAATTGCTAGTTAAAAGGATCCTTTTTAAATGTACCACGGTCATCAAGAGGTTGATGATAAACACCAGAAAATTATAATGCAACATGTTTTTTATTGATAATGAGACCGGGATTGAGTACTTGGTAAATGCGTTCAGCACAAAAGCATTACCATCTTAAAGCCGGAACTGTGTTCCAATCGTGCCGGATGTCAAGGTTTTGAGTGAATAAGGACTTAAATTTTGGTCTTTTTCTCACCAAAGCATGGACTAAACCACTCAAGTCGAGTAAGGATTACTTTTATGCTGCCTTTTATGTCCTTTTTGGAGCTTGAAAGTTTTGGACACCACTGACTTGCATTGTATGGACAAAAACACATCATACATCCTTCAAAATTTCTTCATTTGTGTTCCGCAGAAGAAAAAATGACATACGAATTTGAGACGCCATGAGCATAAATGATAAGAAAATTATAATTTTGGGGTGAGCTAACCCTTTACGAAAGTTCTTTCATCAATTACTCACCCTTATGATGTTCCACACTAAAAAACATTCTTCTGTGTAACACAAAAGGAGATGTTTAGGAGAATGTTGTCTTCAGCCATCATTTACTTTAATTTTATGAAAAAAATCTGCAAATAAAAGTAACGTAACAGAAGCAAACATTCTGCCTTACATTTCCTTTTTCGTTCTGTGAAAGAATGAAAAACATATGGGTTTGGAACAACATAAGTGTGAGTAAATGATGACAGAATTTAGACTTTTTTTTTTTTGGGTGAACTATCCCTTTAAACTGATGAATATTTTTCACCAAAATTACATTTCATTCCATCACTCACAAAGCGTGTGCTGCATGCTGGCCATATTATAAACATTTAGGCAGAAATCTTGCCATCTGTGGTTAAACTTTAATTGCACTCTGATTTTTAAGTTGATATAGCTAGTATGTACTAGTATTTGTTTATGATAGATAGTCTCAAGGGGTATTTGATTGTATCTGCGTTTACCTGCAGCAGGGCATCTGAATGTTTGGCCTGGAATCTCAGTAGTGACTCTGTGGACCCCAGATACTGCCTGAGCATTTCCTGTCTATCGGTCATGCTGCTAGGGCTGTAGGAAGTTGACATGCCACTTTGCCATGGTGGCGGTAATGCTAGGGGTGGGGCAGGGGTAACACTGGGGTCACGATAAAGGAAAAGGAAAAGACTGCAGCATGTCTCCAGGCTTTAGAGCTGCTTCTCTGTACAGTGGAGCTCCATTAAGAGTGACAGGTCCTCCTCTGAATGGACGAGACAAGGCTGGGGGAAAATAGGAACCAGAAGAATAATGGTAATAATCAGTTGTCCTCAAGGTTAGTTCACAGGTCACCCAAAAAGCACATTTCATTGCAAAAATGAAATGATACTAGAGGCACCATTTGTGGTTCCTCAGACTGACACACAGGAGGAATCCTTTGAAGAGCCTCAAGGCACTGTTTTAAAAATGTCAGTTCTCTGAGAAAAGAGCCAATGAGGTTGAGCCTGACTTTATGATGTGTGATCACGAGATGCACTAGAACCAGTGAGGTTTAATGTTATCAACATAGCTGCCATATTGGATTTCAGCACTGTTTATGGGCATTATCAATGATTTGATTTGACTTGAGAGTGAAAAACGAATTTTTTCACGAATTTCGGTCCATTCATCACACTCAAGCTTTTTTTTTAAGCTTTAAAGTGATTCTCTATGTATTGCAATTCTATTTAATTCAGCCAACAGGAAATACATTAAAGGCATCATTTCATGATGAAACAAATATTCCTTGATTTTTTTTTACATATAAGAGGTCACTCTACTATACAAATTCAAAACTTAATTCCCAATGCAATAAAAGCATTTATTGAAATAAAACTGCAAAAAACGCCTCGTTCTCTACTTCCGCGACTTCAATACGTCAGTAGGGGGGTCCATGAATTCATGACCACCTCTACAGCGAAAAACATCAATGCCTACTTGACGTCATCACACCCTTGGCCTCATCCACTGTGAGACAGCAGGACAAACAGGCTTTGTGTGGCCTAACTATTCCTGAACGCCAAAGGGGACCCATCTGGACAATTTTGAATAATTTTTGTATATAAACAAGCACTAGACAGACGTCTTTGACCATTGTAATGTATCTCGTGCTGCTTTTAAAAGTGTCAAGTTACAACTGCCTTGAAACGGAGACCCTGCTTCATCTCGTTGTTTTGAGCACAAATGTGTCCTGAACCAGTTCTCGCAGTTAGACCAAAACCAAGCATTTCAGACAGAGGGCCAGAGACAGGGTGGAAAATTATCATATATTACTAATTTATGAAATGATCAGTGAACCTCAGGGAAGATGATCAAATAATTTTTAAAAAAGTGTATGTTATTGCACTTTTAAATTATTTCCTTTTGTGTTCTGTAGAAGAAAGTAAGTCATGGTTGATACATGGTTGAAACAACATGAGCCGTGACTAAATTATTTTTCATTTTACGGTGAATGTGATAAGGTGGAGGGCGTGGCTGGGCCTTAACGATGGATGCTCGGCCGCGCCCTCCTCCTCATCACAGAGATCTATTCCTTTAAGAGTCTATAATATATGTTATGCTGTACTGTCTATTTCTTGACTCTAAATCAGAACAAACTATCACAAATGGCTGATGTCCTTGGTGCCCTTGAATTGCTGTGATAACAAAAATAAAGACTTTTGTCATTTGTTAACATTAGTTAATTCATTAGGAATCATGAACTATAAAAATGAACAATACTTTTACAGTTTTTATTAATCTTGGTTCTAATACATTTTTTAAAATAAAAAGTTAATGCACTATGTACTAACATGAACTAACAATTAACAATTGTATTTTTATGAACTAACATTAGCAAAGATTAATAAATGCTGAAAAAATATATTGTTCATTGCCAGTTCATGATTCCTAGTGCATTAACTAATGTTAACAAATGTAACTGTTGTTTTAAATGTTTCTTTTGAGGTCTATTTGTCAGACTACCTTGACCCCGGGTTTACTCAGGGAGAGCTGTGTCTCTCCAGATCAGGTGGTGTCAAACAAGCAGGTCAGGGGCTGAGAGGAAAGTGTCCACTTCCCCTTCTTCTCTCTCTCTCCCTGCCCATCTCACGCTCACGGAATGTTGGTTGTTGGCTGTGTGACCTGCCATTATGTACAACACAAAGACCTGCACAAATAATAGCAAAACAAAAGCAACAGAAAGAGAGAGAGGTGTATGGAGAATGAATGAGAAATTTATAGAGAGACATAAAAAAAGAGAATGAGAATGGGGGAGAGAGAGAGAGAGAGTGGAAAAAGCTGTTATCATCTTTATTGTGGTCTTTATTATAATCTGTGCAATCTCCTATCTTAAGTTGTACAAAAATACACTGCCGATAAGGAATGAAGAGTGTTACAATTTTCAACAATGCGCACTTGTGTGAGGTCATTGTGCAAAGAAGATGTAGACACAGCATGTTTGTATTTGTATTGTCCGGCCCGCGTGGGCATAGAGAGCTTCTGTATGGCTGTTTTGTGTTGTGCATTCAATGGCCATTCCACTCAAAAGTATGAAAGCGCTGATGGTATGTTGTGATTAAAGGAATACAGGTATGATGTCGTGTGATGGCTGTAAGATAAGTGAGATGATGCATGTCTGGCCTTGCTCTGGTCATAGCCCTACAGTAACAGGCGATCAGGGCGATCTGTGGCCTGAAGGATCATACTCTGCGACATCACTTCCAAGTCACAGGTGACTCTCTCTTCCTCTGCTGCCTGAGTTCTACCTCAGCTCCACCTCTTGACCCATGACCTTGAGAACCAGGGAAAGACCAAACAGAAAATGGATATTTCACTCAACTGTGTGGCTTGTTTAGATTGCATGCATTTATTGTTGCACAAACATGGTATCAAATTTACTTTTTATGTTTTTTTAGTGATTTAGGGGTGACCAGAGCTAGTCAAAAATCCAATCACACAAATCTCTGTTTCCTCTAGCAGAAGTTTGAATGCTGGTTTCAAACAAGTAGTTACAAACAGTCTAAAATTAGAATGATATTTGTGAATTCTATTGTCCAAAATAAAATTCTAATATCATATTTTTGGTACACAAGTAAACTAAAAACAAGGAACACTAAAATACACACTTCAGACAAGAATCAATACTATTATTGATGTACAATTAAACCGAAGGAACGTTTTCATATATGTTAGGTCGGGACAAGTTGTCACATGTAAAATATATGTATATTTCTAAGTTATAATAGTAAATAATAATAATAAAAATTTTATATTTATTAAATTACAATATTTGTTGGCCAAAACAATATTTAGATATTTTTGCATGTTACCTTTTACATTTCTGCTGCTTCATAAAAGGTTTTGTTTTCATAGTTCTTTTACTATTTAAAAATTGTAATAGGTTGTTAAATGGCAGATTCCATTATGACAACTTAGCCCATATAGTGAAACGTGTTGTCACCAACGGTCAATGTTTTCAGTTAACTATTTATTTTTTCCGGGGCAATAATGGGGAAAAGTTCATTAGAATGTGCATAAACTACCTTAAGAAATATTCACTTGAGATTTAAAGTGTGACACCTAGCCCCAGTCTCCTGTATGACTTTTAATAATCAATTCCATTTTACACTATTGTGGGTGTAAAGCATAGCAAAGGCTTGCTAGAGTCTGTCTGTTTCATTATTGTACCTCTCCTGGTTCAGTTGCTATCATGCTCACTATGTTCTTCCTATCCTGTCCATTTTTTGGGGCATTGCCAGTACGTTGAGGGTCATTAGGAGTATTGTTGCTTGCTGATGCCTTAGTCTCAGGTTCATATCACTGATGCTCCTCCTAAGTTCAGTGTTCCTCCCACGATGACCTCGTTCTTCCTCTGGACCACCCCTTGAGGCCATGCGACTCCGCCTCCAATGCACTCCTGTTACCATAATAGTAAGTGTTTTCCCACAAAATAATTGTTACTTTGGCTAATGCACTTGCAATAATATCACATGATAAAGCAGAAGTGTGTAACTGTATCTATGTTAAAATAAGCAGAGACAATTAAGCCATTTTTAGGTTGATTTCCCTGAAAAATGTGAACAATGTGGCTTTGTGGTTGTAGCAAAGGTACGTATTTGGATCAAAGTAAAAAGCAGGAGCCGGTTTTCACAGTCTACGTGAGTCAGAGATTTATTAACTAAATAATAGTAAATTGCTTTGCAGCTACACACTCAAAACCAAAAGTCTGCTTTGTAGCATGAAAGATAAGACAGGTACACTTTTCAGCACAACACTATATGAAACACTCTGGTAGCAGACATGTAGTCTCTGGTCTATCTCTCTCTCTCTCTCTCTCTCTCTCTCTCTCCCTCTTTCTGTGGACTGAGCTGTCTTTTATCTCCCCCAACTCTCACTGTAAACATAGAAATGGTAATTAGTCACAATTCATCTCAGGTGGATGTCCTTACCGCTTTCTCTCTCCCCAGACAGGCTGCTCGACTCAGGCCAGGGGAAACGTCTGGACTGTCCCCCTCCCCCCTTTCCTGGAGAGGAAGTCCACGACAGCCATCTGTGCCCCCGGTCTGTGGACCACCTCAAACTTAAATGGCTGGAGTGCCAGATACCAATGGGTGATTCGTTGGCATCCTTCATGCGGTGGAGCCATTGGAGCAGGCCGTGGTCTGAACAGAGGGTGAATGCTCATCCCAACAAATAGTAGTGCAGAGTGAGAACTGCCCACTTGATGACCAAACACTCCTCTATGGAGCTTTCAAGTAATGTTCAGCACCGGGCGCTCCTCCCCCTCCACCACTTGGTACAGTACAGCACCCAGCCCCCTGTTCGATATGTCTGTCTGCAAAACAAAAGGAAGAGAGAAACCAGGGGATTGCAGAAGTGGTCCACCACAAAGGGATTTCATCTGTATGAAAGCCTGTTGGCACGGCTCCGTCCACTGGACCGGGTCTGGAGCACCCATTTTAGTGAGATCAGTCAGCGGACTGGCGACGTTCAAATAATTAGGCGCAAACCTTCAATAGCCAGTCAGACCCAAGAATCTCATCTAATTTTTGGTCTCATGCAGGTTGCAATTGCTGCAGTTTTATCAACTTGGGGTCGTACCTGCCCATGCCCCAGGGTGAAACCCCAGATACCGTACCTCCACCCATCCAATTGCGCACTTCTTCGGGTTTGCTATGAGCCCTGCTCATTGCAGCAACCTCAGAATGGCACCCACATGCTGTATGTGCCGCTGCCAATCATTACTGTAAATAATATCATCCAAATAAGCAGTGGCATACACAGCATGCGGTCTGAGGACCCTGTCCATCAGACACTGAAACATAGCCGGGGCCATACGGAAGGGTCACAAACTTGTGTAATACAAACGGTGTGGATTAGGTCGTTTGCTCACGGGACATTGCCGTTAAGGGGATCTACCAATAACCCTTTGTTGAGTCCAGTGTTGAGTAAAAGCGAGCCGTGCCCAATCTTTCGTTCAGTTTGTCAATACGAGGCATTGGATACATGTCAAATTTCAACACCGTGTTGACTTTTCTATAATCTACACAGAATCGGGCCAAGCCATCACTCTTAGGCATCAGAACTACCGGGCTGGCCCAATCACTGTAGGATTCTTCTATTACTCTCATATCAAGCATGGCCTTTAATTCTTCCGATACTACCTGTTTCTTGAGTTCGGGTAAACAGTAGGGGCAACTACATACCACTACTTCGGGGGTTGTCTCTATGTGGTGTTCTATGGTCTGCACTGATATGGTAAATAGCCTGAACTTATATAGCGCATTTTTAATAAAGCGCTTTACACTGAGTCTCATTCACCCATTCACACACACATTCACACACCAATGATGGCAGTGCTGCCATGCAAGGATCTAGCCTGCCATTGGGAGCAACTTGGGATTCAGTGTCTTGCCCAAGGACACTTCGGCATGTGGAGTCGTGTGGGCCGGGAATCGAACCACCAACTCTGTGATTAGTGGAAAACCCTCACAGAGAGAGAGAGCGGGGTGCGCCGGCCCCTGGTATGCCGCTAAATGGTCCTCTGCCAACTTCACGGCTTCATCCAGTGATGCCGGTCGGTGGCATTGGACCCACTCCACCGTTCCTATCGGTAGTTGGGAAGCGAATGGTTCCAGTACCACCACCGGCAGGCGTTGTGGAGCTTTTGAGCAAAGGCAAACGGGTGGCCAACTGCACTGCAGTGTCAGGGACTGGAACCACTGGCAATGGTCTTCAGGACTGCGGCCAACCCACAGCTGTATGGCTTTCTTCAGATCAGGGTACCTCCGGAGGTTGTCGACTAGGAGTTGTTGGGCCATGAGTTGGGCCTTCCTGGTCAGCAGCGATAGGAGGTGGATTGCCCATTGCGCCCGTGGCCAATCCAGAGCATGGAATGCGCTCGAAGAGCTCCAGAATGGCCTCCAGGTCATCCTTTGAAAGTGTCACATGAGGGTTTGCTGCTGCCAGGGTCACGGTGTGTGCCACCCTCCCCCTGGGGTACCAAGCTCCGCATCGGCCATTGGCCGCATCGGCTGTTGGCCTCCTCTTGGCCTCAAAGAAGCGCTGTTGCTGCTCCATCTGCAGAGCACACTTCCTCCAGCAGTGAAGACAACTACATAGCAGCATACCCTTCCTCCTTATCCCGGGTTACAGCACCAGTGTAGCAAAGGTTCGTATTTGGATCAAAGGAGGAAGTGGGAGCCGGTTTTCACAGTCCACATAAGTCAGAGTTTTATCAACAAAATAATAGAAAATTTCTTTGCAGCTTCACACACAACCAAAAGTCTGCTTTGCAGCATAAATATAAGACAGGTCCGCTTTTCAGCACAAAACTCTTTATGAAACACTCTGGTAGCAGACATGTAGTCTCTGGTATCTCTCTCTCTTCCTTCCTCTTCCTCTTCCTGTGAACATAGAAACAGTATTTAGTCACAATTCATCTCAGGGGGATGTCCTTTCCACTTTCTTTCTCCCCAGACAGGTGCTCGACCAGGCCCTCACCTCCAGTGGTGCTGCAGAAATATTGTTTGTCTGAGCCACCCAACCAGCCCAACATAGCATTAACTACTGAACTAACCAATGGCATGAGTTTGGGTCTGAAATTTCCAAAGTTCAGCCATGCAACTCTATGGTGCAAACCTATAGGCTCTTTGACTTGTTATCTTTTAGCCAATAAGCTTGGTCATATGTGACATGTTAAGCCAAAAGGCTTGCATAGTGTAAGCTGATTGGTCCTTTGACATGCCAATCAACTTGCATTTGTCTCTTTGTTAACCCTTTCGCACGTACAATCAAACTGGGGCAATCAAAATATACAGGGGCAAACAAGGGAATGAGGGACACCTGAGGAAATAATCAAAAAGCAAAAAAAAAGCAAATTGTCCATGGAGTGTAGGGGAAAACAGGTGTTTCAGGAGGGCACAAGGGGCAAACAGGCAGTTAAAGGGGGCACAAGGGGCAAGGGGAGCAGAGGAAAAAGGCAAGGTCAGGGAGGCTTGAGACCAAAGCAGAGCTGGAGGGATGGAGAGCCAGGGTGACGCTGCAGGCTCAGAAGACCAAGCTGGAACCTGAGGTTCAGAGGGCTGAGGTGGAGCTGGGGGCTCGGAAGAACGAGCAGATTGAGGCGGTGAGAGTGAGGACCAAAGAGACTAGAGCAGAGCAGGCAGGTGGCAAGGAGACCAGAGCAGATTAGGCAGGTGGCCAGGAGACCAGAGCAGATCAGGTGGGTAGCCACGAGACCAGAGCAGATCAGGCGGGCGGCCAGGAGACCAAGGAGACCAAAGCAGATCAGACGGGTGGCCAGGAGACCAGAGCAGATCAGGCTGGTGGCCATGAGACCAAGGGGACCAGAGCAGATCAGGTGGACAACCAGAAGATCAAGGGGACCAGACAGATCAGACGGATGGCCAGGAGACCAAGGGGACCAAAGCAGATCAGGCGGACGGAGACTAAGGGGACCACCTCAAGGTGGGGACTGGGTCAGGAGGTCTGGGAGGTGGCTGCATGGCCGAGACAGGTTCAGGAGGCCTGGGAGGTGGCCATAGGACAGGGACTGGGTCAGGCGGCCTGGGAAGCGTCGAAGGGCTGAGGCAGGGTCAGGAGGCCTGGAAGGTGGCCACAGGGCCGAGGCAGGGTCAGGAGGCCTGGGAGGCGGTCGCAGATTGGAGGCCGGGTCAGGAGGCCTGGGAGGCAGCCGCAGGGCCGAGGCCGAGTCAGGCGACCTGAGAGGTGGCCACAGGGCCGAGAAAGGGTCAGGAGGCCTGGGAGGCGGTCGCAGATTGGAGGCGGGTCAGGAGGCCTGGGAGGCAGCCGCAGGGCCGAGGCCGAGTCAGGAGGCCTGGGAGGTGGCTGCAGGGCCAAGACAGGGTCAGGAGGAACTGGTAAAGCAGACGGAGCCACTGATGGAATAGTCTCTGGGGAGCGGGCGGAGCCGCGAGAGGAACTGTCTCTGGGGTAGCTGGCGGAGCCGCGGGAGGAACTGTTTCTTGGGGAGTGGGCGGAGCCACGGGAGGAACAGTCTCTGGGGGAGCGAGAGGAACAGTCTCTGGGGATGGAGCCGTGGAAGGTGGAGCCGTGGAAGATTCTGAAGGCGGAGCCGTGGAAGGCGGACCTGTGGAAGGCTCTGGGGTTGTTACAACTACCAGCTTCAGCCATTAAAGCATTGGTGGCAGGTGTTTTGGAAGACTTACAGTTCAATGTAAAGATATTCTACAAGATGTTCTAACCTTGATAACTCTCACCATCCCTTTCTCTTTGTATCTCCATCTCTTTCTTCTCCCTCTCATATTCATCAAGGTGCTGGATCTCGAACCGTCTTTCAAAACCATCCTTTATCCACTACCACATATCCACTAGCTGTAAGGGGCATTCCCAGAATACAACACTCCTTCGGCACTCCGTTTCCCATTTAATAGCTCCATCTGGCTGATGAATGGGCTTTCCAATGACATCACATAACAGGAAGTCCTCAGGGAATATTTCTGAAGAGCTAAACAGGTGAACAGGAAGTTGGGAGATTCAGAAGGGATTGATACAATGAGTGGGTTAAAGCCTGATTTCCTACTTCTAATCTGTAATGTCTCTACTCAAAATGCACTACTTAAACATTAGTCAATGTGGCTTTTCCAAGTTTTGAATGCAGTTTTTAAAGTTAGATGGCACAGCTAATTAAGTACAAATATGGGATCAGGATTGGGTGAATTCAACATCTGAACTGAAATAGTTATATATATATATATATATATATATCCAAACCTGTATGCTGCTATTGTTTTCCAATAGCAATAAAAGGAAAATTTCAGAAAAATCTCCTCAATTTTCAACTATCTCTTTTTTAACACAGATAATTTGATTGAACACAGCTAACAAGCTCCAAAAATTAACTGGCATTAACAAACTGGCATCATATACAGTATGTAGTCCATACGATTACACTATTACTATATTGTATATTACATTTTGGTTACAACACATGTAATGTATTGGTTTCAATGACAATTTTTTAATCTGAAAATAATTGTGAATTAGGTTTCAGAACTTCTGTCCGAGGGAATATTATGGAAGATTATCAGTGAATAACAACTTAAAGTTTACTCTTTTCTTCATACGAAGTCAGCATATGACCTCAGAAGACTTGGTTTGTAGTGCAAAAAGTTGTATAGACTACTTTAATGCCCTTTATGATTCTTTTTTTTTTTTTGTCCTTTTAGTCCTTGATAGATGTGGTGTCTATGAATTGTTGTTGGATTGATTCTTCAAAATGTTTTCTTTTGTGTTCCATTAAAAAAAAATAAAAACAGCATACTGGTTTAAAATTAATGAAGGTGAGTAAATAATGACAAAAATATGCATCATGTTATGTAATATGTGCATTTTCACAAATTTACATATTCATTATCATTTTAAACAACTAACCAAACTATTTCTACTACAGGGAAATCAATACCTGTGTCTTCGCAACTCATTCTCTCTCTCCATTTCAGTGTAGCGGGTGATGACCTGCTGAATGAGCTGCGAGCAGTGCAGTGAATGTTTGCCAGCAAGCTGCGATAGTTAGCCCCACTGGACAGGGCATCTCCATAACTAGCCCAAGGGCATTAGAAGATGCGGGAGGCAAGTAGTGATGTGATGAGTGGGCGGCAGAATGTGCCCATATTTCCCTCTCACGTTCTCCAATGGCCGGTCTCGGTCGCTTTTGGAACGGCCTCTCAGGAAGAGGTGGGACAGCCGCTTGGCATGAGACTGCTGATTGGCTGGGAGAGGGCAGAGGAAGGCTGAAGAAGGGGATGGAGAGGGTGGGGCTAGAGAAGGGGTGGAATGAGAGAGAGAGGAAGAAAGGATAGATGATGGGACCTCATGCAGGGAGGCCGCATCTGAACTAGTTGTGGACCTAATAAAAATAAAAAACAGGAAGGAGATGATTTACAAATCTTATATCACATATCAATCGAATCATCTTAAAGCCAATTCACACTGGCCCAACAAAGTTCAACAAACTCTAACAAACACAAACATTCTAAAGTTGACTGTTGGAGTTAGAATTTTGTTATTATTTTGTTAACAGGTGAACACACTGAGTTTGTTGGGGCAGTGTGAATTTGCCTTTAAAGGGATAGTCCACACAAAAATGGAAATTCTGTCATCATTTACTCACCTTCATGTTGTTCCAACCTGTTTGATTTTTTTCCCCCTCTTCTATAGAACACAACAAGAGATTATTGGCAGATTGTTAGTCTCAGTCATTATTCACTTTCATTTCATATTTTTCTATAAAATGAAAGTGAATTATTAAATTACCGTCTGATTGTGCTTATTTGATCTAACCATGGTTATTTGAGAAAACCGCAATTATTGTGCACTTTAAATTCCAATCACATTTTACTGTTCAAACAAAGAGATGAATGGCACATCTGAGCATCACATTCAACTGAACTCCAACCGTCTCACTGAGCAACACCATGGACTGCACTGAGCGTGTGAAGATTAACCACTTCTGAACACTTCGGACTTAAAGTGCTGTGATAATATACGAATAATATAATATAATATCTATTCAGTTTTGCTGGGTTCCAAATACAACGGTGTAAATGCAAAATGGATCAAGACTAATGAGACAGATATTTTGAAATTTAAAATAATATTTTTTATGTCATTTATAAGTTTTTAAAGCCTCAAAGGAAATCATGTAAAGGTTAAATATGAATAAATGACCATTTGTATGACAAATTTGTATTATTTGTAATTAAAATTTGTATTATTATTTGTATTAATCATCATAATCGTAAAAGCCCTTAAACAGACAAATAATCGTCAAAATCAAGAGAGTCCTAAAACAGACAGTTAATCGTCATAATCACAATTATTTGTTTGACAATTAATCATCAGCCAAATTTCAGAATCATGACAGCCCTAATTATATGGGTTTGGAGGATGAATAAATGACCGAATTTTCATTTTTGAGTAATCTATCCCTTTTAGAGCTGTATAACCCTTTGTAGCGCAATATGACAGAAGGACAGTAGTCCGGCATAATAGTGTTTTACTGCTTGAATAATGAATTAGTTGGCAAAATCTGTCATATTAATAATATGCATGCAAATCTTTCCATACTTGGATCAGTTACAGTGGTGAGCATAAGTCACTTACTTATGCAATCAAAACTGTCAGTGCAGTGAGGCCTATAGAGACAAGGAGAGTATTTAACAAAGCAATGGAAAGTTCAGATGACTGACTTGACTAAGGCTGCACTGGGCCAGCGGGCTCCCAGCTTGGCAAAATGTTTCCATGGAGAATTTAACCACAAGCCAAATGGAGCTTCCTAAATCAAGGACTACCAGACTCTTCCATCTGACTGAGAGAGAAAGACAGGTGCGAGTGTGGAGAATGGAAAGATAAAATGACAAAAATCAACTGACAAAGAAAGACATTTAGAGGATCAGGGAGGAAAGGGGGGAAATGTCCTAGGGAAACAGATGGCAAAAGATATAGCGAAACACCAGGAGAACATTGACATAAGGTAAGAAGATTAGACGTCTTGCGAGACTTTTGAAGTTTTCTGGGTTTGTGTCACTGAGGTTTTATCCTCTCCAAAATCAGATTTCAGCAGTTGAATGAATGGCACTTTATGACATCAGTAGATGAATGGGAGGAAAAGAAAATATCCCGTTGAATAATCAGGACATGCAATGTCATACATTCTTCATTCTCTACATCTAAGTGTCTGTGAGTAACAGAGTATTAACAGAGCTAGTGGGAAATGCCACAGAGTTGACAGGGCAGGCGGTGAATAGTTATGGCTCTGAGAAAAAGATTTATTTCACATTCATGTCTACATCTCTAATGAAAAGCAGAGGTTTGGCACTGTCGCTCCTGAGCTAAGCAAACTTGTGGAAGTCAAGTAAGAGTCAAGTGGCTTCGCCAAGAGGCCGTGACGAGGATATCAACCAACATGAAACTATCACCGCTGAAGTTCAGCCAAGTAGCCAAACCACATTCTGTGAATATCATCTTTTTTTGTACTTTGCTTAAAAATTTTGAACATTGGTCATATGTAATAACATACAGTTTTTGTCCTCCACCCTGACTGTGGGCTTCACCTCCATGTATCCTCACAGACAGATGGGGAAAACCCCTGGACAGACCCCCTAAGGATCATATGCCATCAGTCATTCCTCAAAAGTGAAGAAGTTCACTCAACTGTGGATTATACACCATCTATTATGTAGACTCTTTGACCATAATTGATTTCATCACATTCTAGAAAGTAAATGGTGTATGCACAACAACCAAGAAACAAAATTTACAACTTTTGGTTGGGAAAAGGTTTGAAGTAAATGCTGACTACAGCTTAAAAAATCCAAATTGTTCATTTTGCTGGGTAAAATGGCTTTTCTCACCACCAGATGATTTGAACGTGACTTACCCACTATGATGGGCTTCCTCTTTATATTGGATAAATCTTTTGGATGGATGTTGCTGTTTGTAAAAGAGAATTGTATATATATAAAAGTACCAGTGGTGGTCCTCTCTGTGAATCCTTATACCAGAGTAAGTATGCTTACATCCATTTCTGATTAATGCCTTGCGTTGCTTGACCAAACGTTTTCCTTTTATCAATAATTTGTTTTCAGCATGTCTTTTTAATTTTTCATCTAGAATTTTCTCCCTGTTCTCTAAAAGGGTCCTCTAGCGCTATTCTTGCATTCTATTTCTCCCTCTCATTCACCCTTTTTCTGTCTATAGATAGAGAACCAGGCACATTGTTCTAAATGACAGAATTTCCTTTCTCCTCAATGGACAACACCTATATCCTGAGAGAGAGAGAGAGAGAGAGAGAGAGAGAGAGAGAGGTATACACATACAGACAAACATGACACTGCTTTACATACAAAGAGTGAAATTAAATAAATGAAACTATAGTCAGAATGTTTGGTGTGCCCAATTACAATCAGCAGAGCTGATTTATATGTGAATTGTTAATTCCTGAGTTACAACTGTATATATGTTTATTACCTGACGGAAAATCCTTTATAGGTACAAGTCTAATTAGCACTTGCCTCAGCATGTTTTATCCTTAGTATGCTCTTAGATTTTTGTTGTATGGGCTTCTGCAAAAAAAAAAAGGGGGAAGCATGAAACCTGTGACAGGATGTCAAAGAGAGAGATGCACCTGTAAATTTTGACCTTGTCAAAAACAGAATGATGGCGTGAGGAAAGAACAACTATATGTATATATCTACAGTATATATCCATATAGCTTTTGTGTTTTTATGTGTGTACAATGGTAAAAAATAAAAATAATTGGTGATAAAAATAGACAAAATAGACAATGATCAACACAATATAGGAATATACCTCCCAAACACAAATAAATTTCAGGTTTCCCACACTTTTGATCAATTAATTTTAGTGACTTTTCCATGACATGTTTAGTAATTTGTGATTACTGGAAAAATATTTTACATTCACTAATGAATTATTCAGACCAATTTGTGACCTGATTAAAGTTGAGAACAACTCAAAAGAAAAATCTACATTACTCACAAAAATGGTTTGCAAACTAGTTTTACTCTACACAAGCTTTAAACAGGAGCAATATCTAACTAAATACATTTTAGAGGATAACTTGAAAAAATTATATATAAAAAAATTCCCATTACTTTTTAACCTTTAATAAAACAATAAAACAATAGGGGGCCTGGGAAGCTCAGCAAGTAAAGATGCTGGCTACCACCCCTGGAGTCTTCATGTTCGAATCCAGGGTGTGCTGAGTGACTCAAGCCAGGCTTTCTAAGCAACCAATTGGCCCGGTTGCTAGGGTGGATAAAGTCATGTTGGGTTATCCTCCTCGTGGTTGCCATAATGTGGTTCCCGCTCTCGGTGAGTTGTGTGTGGATGCTGCAGAAAATAGCATGAAGCCTCCACGTGTGCTATGTCTCATGAACAGTAACATGTTCAACAAGCCACGTGATAAAATGCACAGATTGACGGTCTCAGACGCAGAGGCAACTGAGATTTGTCCTCTGCCACCCAGATTGAGGCAAGTCACTACACAACCATGAGGATTTGGAGCAGATTGGGCATTCCAAATTGGGGAGAAAATCCAAAAAACTAATAAAAAGATAAATATTTATTAAAGTTGCAGACATTAATTTTTTTTCTCATTAAAAAAGCTTTACTTCTAAAGAAATTAATAATAATTTTTAAACATATGTATAGAATCATGACCACTCATGTGAGATGAAGACACCAGTCATATCAGGAACCTTATAAAAGCTTTTTTATTCTCAATGGAGCAAGGGCGCCTCATGGGGGAGACATGATAGGATCACATAACCATTTTAATACTACTCACAAAATCTCAGTAAATGTTATAGGACACTTTCATTCGTGGATTAAATTAATCCTGTTTTACAATGCATAGTGATTTACTACAATGGCATCTGAAAATGAAAACTTCTGTCTTTGAATGATGCAGTATTCAGGCCACTAGGTGTCAGTTCAAGCCATACTTCGACATACTTAATAATAAAAAAAGTAGCACCTTTAAAAATATATAAATAAATAAAAATCCATGACTTTTCCAGGCAACACCATTTAAAGTTCACAGATATTTACTGGTTTTCCCTGATAATTTGGTAATTAACACTAGGATTACTGACTAAAATCGCCTAATTTTAACACGCCATGCTCTTTTTAATATTTTATGTTGGTGCAAGGTTTATACAAAGCGAAACGCGTTTAATCTGGTTGCACGCACTGTTATAGCCATCACGAAGAAGGCAAACCACATCCAGAATCGTACAGCAGTTCTGGAAGCAGAAGTTGGAAGTAATACACATTCATCATGTCAGACTACAAACTAAGCCAAAAGCTCTAAAAGCAGACAGAAGGCACTGACAGCAGGCTGTGAAAGCTTCTGTGTGTCATTCAATCTTGTCCCTCCATGTTTGTTTTTAGCGTAAGTACCGCCGCTCCCAATAAACAGACTACGCAGTCTGCGTAGGGCATCAACTCCCTAGGGGGGCACCATCTTACCATTGGAGGGACCAGAAAGTCCACCGGCTGCCTTTACTCGCACGTTATTCGTGATTCAAGGACCCGAAAGCAGTTGCGGAACACAGATGATCACGTCACGTGACCCCCCCCCCGGAACTCTGCGTAGGGCATCAATTTGGCCAGCGGCGGCCCTGTTTAGCATGTACGTGAACGCTCATCCTGGCTCCTGGTTAAAGGGAATGTGCATGGAATGAATGTGTTTGCATACAGTAGTTTACGCTTACTTGGTAAACAATTAAAAGTTGAGCTCCATTACTGTACATCTCTCAGACTCTGGCCCCAACAGTGACGTCTGAGTAGGGGAAGGAGAAAGTAGTTTGGTAGCCAGCAGTGCCCTGTAAAGGCAGAGGACAGTAACTACACGGTCTTAAAGCATTACTATCTTTAGTCTAGGTGCTGTGGAAAAATGTACATCCCTGATCTAAGTGCAGTTTAAAATGTTCTTGCTGCTATGATTAATGCTGTAGTAGTCATGAAAATAATAATATGTCAAAACAACAATAATAACAACAACGTAATGCTTAATTGCATATATGCCAGTAGAGAGGTACCTATTGATAAATTAATTTAGAACTCTCAAAGTGAAGTCAGGTTTATTTTCATTATTTTAAATACAGGCCAACTGTATGAAACACTTTAAAATATAGTTTTCTACAACACAATAAATATAAAAAGTAATGGATACAATGCATAAAAATAAATGCAAAAGGACACTGTGATGGAAGTGCAGTTAACATAGAGGCAAACATCAAGAATGACACATTGCTCATAGATCTATATATAATTTCAAAATGTTTTAATTTTAAAGACTCTATTCCTCTTATACATTTAACATAGCATGCATTAATTTGTAGGTAATTTGATTAAAAAATGTCTGAAACATAGATATCTCCCTTTTATAAAATTAGATAAATAACATTAAAAACACCATTTTAAATCATTATTTACACAGAACAAACCACTCTATTTACTTTGACAAAAAATGAGTGGATGTAGTAATGTAAACATAGGATGAGTATCCAGAAGGAAGCTGTCACTAAGAATAATGTCTTTCTCCTTCAGATTACATTTGAAGATGAGAGAGGGCATGCAGTAAACACAAGAGGGCCATACACACATGCATCTCAAATGACAAATATTTATTAAGTGTGTTACAGGCAAAGTTCACCCAAAAAAGAAGATTTCCACATCATTATTCACCCTCATCAAATCAAATCAAATCAAATCACTTTATTGTCACACTACTGTGTACACGAGTGCAACAGTAGGTGAAAGTCTTGTGTGCAGTTCCGAGTAACATTGCAGTCATGACAGTGACGAGACATAAACCACTTTACAATAAACAACATATTTACACAAAACAATTTACATAACAAATGTACACATACTTACACAACAATTTACATATCAAATGTACACAGTTACACAACATAGTACTGATATACAATGTACAGTAAACAATACACACAATATAGAATACACATACACAAGATAAGGGTATATAAAAATATATATACACTAATTGAATTGTGGAGAATATATTTGACAGAATGAAGATTAATAAAGTGCAGTGCTGATTGCTGATCGTGAGAGACAAAACAAATGAGGTAAGGTAACACTTCAATAAATAATGTGTTCAGAAGTCTTGTTGCTTGGGGGAAGAAGCTGTCATGTAGTCAACTGGTGCGGGTCCTGATGAGCTGCGATACCGCCTGCCAGATGGTAGCAGTGAGAGCAGACCATGACTCGGGTGGTTGGAGTCTCTGATGATCCTACAAGCTTTTTTCACACACCGCCTGTTATATATATCCTGGAGGGAGGGAAGCTCACCTCCGATGATGTTTCTGGCAGTTCGTACCACCCTTTGCGGTTGTGGGCGGTGCTATTGCCGTACCAGGAGGTGATTCAGCCAGTCAGGATGCTCTCGACAGTGCTGGTGTAGAACCATGTGCTGGTTCATTCCGAACTTCCTCAGCCGTTTCAGGAAGAAGAGGCGCTGGTGAGCCTTCTTCAGAACGGCCTCAGTGTGGACGGACCATGTGAGTTCCTCAGTAATGTGGACACCGAGGAATTTGAAGCTGCTGTCTCTCTCCACTGGTGCTCCATTAATAGTGATGGGGCTATGTTCTCTGTCTTTCTTCCTGAAGTCCACTACAAGCTCCTATGCTATCCCAGATGTGTGTGACTATCTTCTGAAGAACACAAATAAAGATTTTTGGAATAATATAACAGTGTAATGCAGTGTAAAAGTAATCCATATAACTCCAGATGTTAATCAATGTCTTCTGGAGCGATCAAATTGATTCTGGGGGAGAACGGACCAAAATATAGCTCCTTTATTCGCTGTATATTTTGCCATTACAGTATCCAGGCACAACTGTAATTTCAATATCGATTACATTTGCATTGCCTTGGATTAAACTGGGGACTTTAATGCTGCCTTTATGTGCTTTAAGGAGCTTAAAAGTTCTGGCCACCATTCACTTGCATTGTATGGACCTACAGAGCAGATATATTCTTCTAAAAATCTTAATTTGTGTTTTGCAGAAGAAAGTCATACATATCTGGGATGGCATGAGGGTGAGTAAATGATGAGAGAATTTTCATTTATGTGCGCAATCGTCCTTTAATAAATGTAGCCTATCTTGTGCTCTAGTCTCTTAAGCCCCGCCTTGTGTCATTTCTTGATCATCACGCGTGTGTTGTCTTCCCACAATTCAGTGCGCTGAAAAAGTATTTTGAGAGGACGTCAGGATAAGGACACAGCTGAAGGTAGGCCTCAACATTTCTATTTGTATCGTTTAAGGTGTCTTAAAATTGTTAGTCTCGTGTAAGATATTTTGATAGTCTGATGTTTACACTAATGCGAAACTCACTGAATTACAATGTGAAAATGTTTCGTGTGAAGCATTCCGTTAGCGATGTAGCAAACCGCAGGCTACTTAAACCGGTTATACCAAGGTTATGTTACTTTAATGAAAATGCAAAACGTTTTAAAGCTCTATTAAACTTTTTTCACACGATTTTAGTTCACTAACATGGTACAATTATGCGTTGAATGTTTGGAGTTCATTTGAAGGGTAAAGGTTAAAGAGTGACATGAAAACATGCCTTGTTTGATGACATTCACTGAGGTACCAGCACTAAATTCTACTGAACATGTGACTGTTATAATTATCTGCTGTTATTTTGATTGGCAACTGTCTGAACTACGACATTTGAGGGTACTTTATTTCAGTGGTTTGACACCGTTATTGATGTGTGAATGTTTACTCTATATCCTGTCTTTGAAGATGGCTGATGTTATTGAGGACAAGATCAAGAACTACAGAACGGCTCCATTCGATGCCCGTTTCCCAAACACCAACCAGACACGAAACTGTTTTCAGAATTACGTCGGTAAGCATTCTGTGACCAACATTTGAATAATTATTAATTGAATGAAGACTTAATTGTGCAATTAAACATCACAGTCCTTGGGCTGCTTTTTCAGTAATCAGTAAGCAAATACATTATTGTTAGAAAGAGTCTAAGATGTACCTGTGTGTTACACGTAGGACTCTACAAAATCATCAGAATAATACAAATTAATATAGGTTCAGTCAGTTGTCAGTAAGCAGACGCTTTTCAACAAGATCGATTAGTAGTAGCCTATTATTAGTTTTCTGATAGTAGTACTTGGAGCAAACTGGACTTGAGTGCTTTGTTCAAGGTCTCAACAACAGTAGAGAGGAGTTGTGTTTTAGTAAATCTTTAGTTCCTTTGTCACTGCTTGTATTAGAAGTCTATATCCTTGTGGTTGGACCTCCAACCACCTCAGGACTGGTGACTTTAATAATACTGTGCCATCCTAACCTGTACTGACTTGAGATTTATTTATTTATTTATGGAAAGTATATTAATATCAGCACATAAATATTAAATTCCCAACACATTATCAATTAGAAGTGGGAGATATGACACATTAAAATGTTAATATATTAAATAACCAAATTGTATTTCCTATTTCTGGATAATCCAATCAGTGAATTAAATATTTACTTTTCTCTTTATTTGGAACTTGACAATAGTCCAAGTAAAAAAAAATTACAAATAAAAAATAAAACCCACCAACTTGTTTTTAAATTATACTTACCATAAAGCTCAATTTCACATTATGCCACATTTCAGTCTGATATTTTGTTGACATTTATTATTATACATTTTCCTCAAACTCAAGATGCACACTCGTTTCATTACATCAACTCAGGATGTAGAAATGTTCATCAACTGAAAAATATATCTCTGTCTGTCTGTCTATCACTAGCTGTGTATCATCTGTCTGATTGTCTGTTAAAATGTCCATTTTGCTTGCGTATGAAAAAAAAAAAATTCTCCCAGCCAATGCTGTTAATTATACAGGGGACCTTCTAACTAGAGTTGAAGTCAGAAGTTTACATGCACTTAGGTTGAAGTCATTAAAGCACATTTTTTTTTAACCACTCATAGTCAAGTCAATTTTATTTGTATAGCGCCTTTCACAACACACATCGTTTCAAAGCAGCTTTACAGAAGATCAGGCATTAACAGAAGATAAAACTGTAATGTCTATAATGAGTCATCATTGTGTAATTCGATAAAATATGATTGTGAATTTAGTTTGAAAATAAGTAATTAAATAATTGTATTTATAACCCCAGTGAGCAAGCCGAAGGCGACTGTGGCAAGGAACACAAAACTTCATAAGATGTTGGCAATATTAGCAAACTATAGTTTTGGCAAGTCATTTAGGAAATCTACTTTGTGCATGAGTAATTTTTTTTTTTTTATACAAAGTTTACAGACAGATTGTTTAACTTTTAATTGACTATCACAATTCCAGTGGGTCAGATGTAGGGCTGAAATGATTAGTCGACATTAGCGACAACGTCGACAACAAAATTTAGTCAAAAATTAATTGTCGAATAGTCATCTTATTTCATTTAACTACATGAGAACTTCAGCACTTCTACTTGATTGAGGAGAGGAAGAAAGAACAGCTCACAGTCCATACGCACTCCAAACTTTCCAAAACAGATTAAGATGATGTAAATTGCAGAGTATTATAATACAAAAATGCTAAATAAGTAAATGCTGAAGCAGTCTCGTCATAAAATAAAGCGGAGCATACCTGGTGTTTCGCTTGAGCAAAAATGTGAACGGCTCCATTCGATTTCCGTTTCCCAGCCACACAACTGTTTTCAGAATTACTTCGGTAAGCATTCTATGACCAACATTTTAATAATTATTAACTGCTTTATGCAGCACAATGAGCTAGTAGCTAAAAGCTAGCGGTCTTGCTATTGTTTTGTATCACGTTTAAGATGATGTCACGGCAGTGTAGGTGGCGCAACTATGATGATCAACCTATAATCCGCCCATGTTGAGTCTGCACTAAAAAGCAGTGGAAAAGCTAACTCAGTAAAAAGTAAAGCAAGTAGAGTCGAACCGAACGTGCAGTGGAAAAGTGCCACTAGAGATTAATGTATTTTGGTGCGAAAAGTGCAAATCGGACCCTGAACAACAGCAAAGGACCTTGTGAAGATGCTGGAGGAAACAGGTAGACAAGTATCTATAGCCACAGTAAAACGAGTCCTATATTGGCATAACCTGAAAGGCTGCTCAACAAGGAAGAAGCCAATGCTCCAAAACCGGCATAAGAAAGCCAGACTACAGTTTGCAAGAGCACAAACTGTAAAACAAAGATCTTACTTTCTGGAGAAATGCCCTCTGGTCTGATTAAACAAAAATGTAATTGTTTGGCCATAATGACCATTGTTATGTTTGGAGGATAAAGGGTGAGGTTTTCAAGCCAAAGAACACCATCCCAACTGTGAAGCATGGGGTGGCAGCACATTGTTGTGGGGGTGCTTTGCTGCAGCAGGGACTGGTGCATTTAAAAAAAATAGATGGCATCATGAAGAAGGATAATTATGTGGATATAGTAAAGCAACATCAGCCAGGAAATTAAAGCTCAGTCGCAATTGGGTCTTCCAAATGGACAATGATCTCAAGCATACCTCAAGTTGTGGCAAGATGGCTTAAGGACAACAAAGTCAAGGTATTGGAGTCTCCATCACAAAGCCCTGACCTCAGTCCGATAGAAAATTTGTGGGTAGAAATGAAAAAGCGTGTCTGAGCAATGAGGCCTACAAACCTGACTCATTTACACCAATTCTGTCTAGAGTTATTGGCCAAAATTCTACACAAGGCTACACAAAATGTTTGACCCAAGTTAAACAATTTAAAGGCAATGCTACCAAATACTAACAAAGTGTATGTGACTCACTGGGAATGTGATTAAAAAAAAAAATCTGAAATCAATAATTCTCTCTACTATTATTCTGACATTTCAAATTTTACAAATAAAATAGTGATAGTGATCCTACCTGACCTAAGACGGGGAATGTTTTCTATGATTAAATGTCAATTGTGAAAAACTGAAAACTTCTGACTTTAAAAGACATTATTCAATGCAAAAAGGGATTGCGTGGATCTTGCCCTTGGACACGCATTACATGGAACGAGTCAAATCAAACTTTTACTCTTAACACAGCAAAATGACGATGAACAACTTCTTAGCCAATATACTACTCAATCAGTGGTGAGTAAAATATTAACATTTACCAGCCAGTGTGGCTAATTGCATACATTTTTAGTTGCATAGCATGAAATTTGGTGTCATATTTGAGTGATTTTACTCCCATTGTAGAGTTGCGCATATAAGACAAGATTGATCATGGGATTTAAGGATTGATATCACTATAGTTCAACTGAAACATGTGTTGGCAATGCATTGGCCAAATGCTCAGGTCTGCATTTGTGTACTTGCATAAAGTATCTTTCTGGCATAAAAAATGGTAGATATCATAGACATAGACCTTATAATTTAATGCTTTATTTCCCTTTCTCTTTTTGTAAGACTTTCACAGATGTAGTAAGGCTTTGTCAAGCAAAGGACAGGACGCTTCTCCCTGTGAATGGTATCAGAGAGTCTACAAGAGCCTGTGCCCAATGAGCTGGGTAAGACCGTTCTACTGAAAACACATATTTACCTGAAACCCTATTAAGCATTAGAACCAAGAGTCAAAATGGAATCAGTTGACTTTATATTGTTATTAAATGTTTGTGGTCTTATATTCTATTGCTTATTTCATCTGTGCACATTATTCCAAAGAAATAAAAAAAAAACTTGTTTTTGTAATTTTTCGTCAGAATGTAATGGCTTGCTCTGACTCTGAAATGGCTTTCCTTTTTGAATGATGTTACCAAGGAGTTCTAATGTCCTTTCACTAGTGGTATATTTGAAATCCTTGCTCTAGACTAGTGAATTAAGCCAAGCATACACTACACAACTTGCAGTCGGCATCCTGTGACTCAGTCTGTTTTTTCGTTGTGCTGGTCCAAACGTTTCAGGACAGTAGTGTATCAAATACATGACCATTCGTCCTTGACTGAGACCATGTGTACACCTGGTATTAAGAGGAGTTTTGGGTGATCCGATCACAAATGTACTAGCGAGGCATCACCATTATACCTGGTCGTCTCTTTTGACGACTTTTTTTTTTGTGTATTTTGAGGAGAGTCTCATTTCACGAGTACATACAGAAATCCTTATGTCTGTGTTTTACTAAATAATAGTAAAGTATAAAGTAAAAGATGAGAAGGAAAGCATTGAAAACCGGAGCACAGTTTCTCTTAATATTCCCAAAAATGACATTTGGAGCAGAATTCACTAAAAGCAGTTATTTTAGTGCTTTAGAGATTCTAGTGTGCCTGCTGCTCATTTCTGTGTCTATGTTGTGTATGTTCATGCATTTGCTTTTTTTAAACTTCCCAATCATACGCTTATTTACATTTATGCATTTGGCAGATGCTTTTATCCAAAGCGACTTACAGAGCCCTTATTACAGGGACAATCCCCCCGGAGCAACCTGGAGTTAAGTGCCTTGCTCAAGGGCGGTGGCCGTGGGGTTCGAACCAGCGACCTTTTGATTAGCAGCCCTGTGCTCTAGCCACTACGCCACCACCAATCCTTTTACACTTTTTATTGACAAAATGCTTATTCCCTTGAAATCTACACGGAACTGGCAAACTGGCAGATTCAGCTGCCCTTAGCACCATCCCATTTCAAACGGATTGACAAAATGCATTTTAAGATTAAGATGATGAAATTCATTCAAAAACTAGTGCAGTAAAAACATGAAAGAGTGGCTCTCGTCCATTTTCGTGGTTTATTGGCACCATTTGCAAAGGAAAAAATTATAAAAACAGTGGGTAGGAAGATGTGGGTGAGGTTTTATTTTATTATATTTTAATAATTTTTTTTGTCTTCTGCTTCCTAATACCTTCCTCTTGCACTATCTGTATTTCATTGGATGTGGTTTGTCATCCCTCGCTCGTCGGGACAGTGCACACACATAATGACATGGCGTCTAGATGTCAAGATGATTTGAAAACTGTCGAAGTGCCTCTGCCTGTCGCAGGAGTGCGCACACAAGAACTTTTGTCGTGAGATCCTAGTCTTCTCGTCGCAGGCAAGTCGCCGACTCAAAACTTATAATACAATATTGTAGAATGATATTGTCCCTCCCCATTAAACATAAATATTACCTGCCACGGATCTAATGCAAAGTAGACAAACAGTATCTCTGAGAAATAAATTCGTAAGCAAATAATTTGACCGCCTAATATTTTGGACACCTCAATGTCCTCCTGATGATGACCATGGGCCTCTTCACCCGGACTGTCACCCTTGGATCTTGGCCCCTCCATAATAGAATGTAGAATGAATGTCTTCATTGCTTTGTCCATAGTACAGTACAAGCTGTCAAGTGTGTGTTTGGAGGTAGACTAAAGACTATCGTCTATTAAAAAAAATATATCAGAGTGCAACCTCATGTTAGCTAGCACAAAGTTCTCCTTTCTTCATTATTGTAACCCACCGAACCCGGCATGTTCCCTGGTTTTTAGTTTGGAAAGTATTAACTTTCTGATCTTTTAACTCTGTCGTCAAAGCTTTTCTTTTTGGAGTGTGTGTTCTGCATTCTGACCTCCAGGTATTTACATATTGCTGCATGCCAATATGTACTTAATAATACAGAGCGTTATTGTTTTGCTGCTTTGCCTATATTGGCATTAAAATATGGTGGAAAATTAAGGAATAAAGCTTGGAAAATGCATTGTCATTTTGTAAATTTGTTACAGTATCTGAATTCATAAAATCAGATCAGATGTTTTCATGTGTATCCCAACTATAGCCACCAGGTGTCTCCTTTCCTTATCTTAAATCTTAGGATTCATATTCAGAACAATGAAGAAATGTTGTGAAGTTCTGCTGGAATTTATGGCTGACATGCAATGTGTTGTGTTCTTTCTTCAGGTGGAGAAATGGGATGGCCAGATTGAGGATGGAAGCTTTCCTGGAAAGATCTAAATGTTTGCTGTTACTTTCAATCTATGGACTCTCATTGATTTGTAGAGTACATCGTAATATTATTATCCAATGTTGATGTCTTTGGTATTGGTTTGCAAGCTGGAGGATAAATGCTCATTCAGAGAGGAACTGCATCATATGACCTTTTGATCTTCAACATTTTGAGGTCATTACGTGGCATCATGCTTTGTCACTCTTACAGTTGCAAGATTCTTAAAAAATAAAGATGCACAATTTCAACCAATATTGGTGTTGTATTTGTTTTACTGCTGTTATGATGTTAAGGTAAAAATAATTAAAAATGTTTATGTCTGCCATATAAACATGCTTTTCAATGTTCTTTCAGTGTTTCTCAAACACCAAACTAAAATTCCAGTGTACATCATCAGACTTAAGTCTGACTTCCTATTGACAATGGACTCCTTAGTGGCTTTTCAGGTGTGGAGTTTTATATTTTGTTTTTATAGTGCTTTCTACAAAAAATAATGCCCTAAAAACCCAGAGTGAGCAAGCCAAAAGACACCAGTTTTATCCTTGACCTGGTCTTGAAAGTGAATGTCAGAACACCCAAAATAAAATTTTAAGATCTTTGCATGCAGGGTTGGAATTATGAAAAGGGTCAACAACTAAGGTCAAATCTCTTTAGTCCACAGGCTTTGTTCAATTAACGCTTACCATTATATGCTGGCTTTGGCCATCCAGAGGCCAATTCCGTTTGAATTGGCCGGATGAGGTTAAGGAGTTAATTCAAGTTTGTATGCCACTTGAATAATGCCAGGTAACAGATTGAGTTTAATAATGTTGGTTTAAATGACCATGCTATTGACTGCTGTGCATTAAAACAGCAGATGGTGGTTAATTAACATGACTTGGGTGCTCATTTCAGTGGCTGTGATACAGTAATAAACAGCTGACTTAAAATTTATATATATATAAAAGTTTATTTTTATTTTTACTTCTCGTTTATTTTAAATTGATATCTTTCGTCACTGTCATGACTGCTATGTTGCTTGGAACTGCAAACGAGACTTTTACCCACTGTTGCACTTGTGTATATGGTTGAGTGACAATACAGTGATTTGATACTCCTTGTTCACTTTCGCTTTAATATAGCCACTATAAATTTGATTTAAGCATTCCACTGAGAGCTTCCTGAAGTCAACTAATGATGCATCATATGGCATTTTATATTATGTATCGCATATGTCCAGTTAGTTTTTTCTATTAACTGATTTTGGATTAAGTGAAAATAATTTTAAGAGATGTACTTCTGTTCACATTTGGAAATACTTCAAGGAGAAACATTTGTATTGAATTGCCTTCACCTTATTATTTGAACAGGTTAGATAAGGTTATTCAGCAGACATTCTGCAATCCAAAAACAATTTTAAACATGTAAACTTGTTTTCCTGAGATGAAAGGACCGAGACATTGCTATAAGCACTATGGGGAATTCCTTCTACATGACCTTGTTGAAACCCTTAGTCAATCGCCAATCTTCTGATTGGCAGTGGTGTCTGAGACCCACCCCTATATGCACGCAGTTGGCCTATATAAGCCAGCGGTCAGTCATCATTTCTTCAGAATGTTCTGACTGAGGGAAAGAGTGAGTCACTTGTATTATGAAACTCTGAATTAGTAGTGTGGCCAGCTTTGGCAATGTCTCCTTCCCTTCATCTCAGGGATCTGAGGTTATATGTGTAACCGGAGACAATCCCTATCAATTCAGCTCACTCGAAATTGCCATAAGCACTATGGGGTATGGTATCCCATCACGCCGTACTATGTGACATTACACTCCCAGAGTTATAAAACTAAATAGAGATATTCATAAGGAGTCACAGGCCGATAACGTACAAGTCATATTAAAGTGAATATCAATAGTCCCACATGGCGGATGCCAGATGGAAATGAATGTAGTCTGGGATCTACATGAACCATATACAGGTAGATATGCACAGTATGGATTATTAACCCTCTCACAACAAGGTTGGGAAAGTAGGTTTTATTTCTTATGGGAGTGCTTATGACTTTACAAGAAGCAGTTCAACAGCATATAATTAGGTGGTTGTGTTGATCATAGTTGGTAGCCCACCCGTAATGAGGGCTTGGGATCACCCGCATGATAGTAAGAAGCACTCCATACATAGAGGACTTGTGAAGAGATGGATGCCAAGTCCAGGAAATAAAACCTTGCAAACATGTTTTGTGAGGACCATCCTGCTGCCAAACATATGTCCGACAGTCTGTCCACAACCACGAAGAGGTCATGCCTCTGGTTGACAATCGCATCAACAACCCAGCGAGAGAGCTTTTGTTTGGAGACAGACATTCCTTTTGTGCATCCTCCATAACAAATAAAGAGCTGATCTGACAGCCTAAACTGACAGGTGTGCGCAACATATGTATGCAGTGCCCTCACCGGGCAGTCATCTGAATTAAATGGTGGGGAAATCAGGATTGTAAACAAACCACCTGAGCCATGACCACCTGGCACCATAGCAGAACAAGGGGGGATCAAATGCCTCGCTCCCCCAAGGAAATGTATGGCTAGATTGTGTATGGCTTTCGGCTACGCTGGATCAGTGAGGGATGGACCTTTTGCCGGGCGCTGACCGGAATTAGATCGGTAGCATGCCGCGAAATGGGAAGTGATAAATTCTCTTTGGCAGAATGTGTTTCAGAGCTTGAGAAACCTTACACAGCATTGCCAAAGCGACCGTGGTGTCGAGGAGGGTGGTTTTCTCTGCGTCACACATCTCTGTGAATGTTAGCCAAATATGTTGGTTCAGAACCACCAGGCTGCTCACCAATTTGCCAGTGGCCTGAGCAGTAGCTTTCATGGCTCACAGAGGCCAATCTGTAGCGGTGCGGAGCTCTTTGAACAGCTCTGGATTGGAGCCTTACTCATTAATTTGTTTAAGAAGCTTAGCTTTAAAAACCTGGAGCACTGACATGCTGTGGAGTGCTGAACTAGCTTGGCCTGGTGCTGTATAAACTCTTTCAGTCAGTGCGGACGTCAATCGACACAGCTTGGAGGGGTGAGTGGGGAGGGATTTCTATCCTATGGCAGTATTATAGCAGAGGTGAGCTGTGATCATTTGTTCCACCGGGTAAAGCTTTGAGTTGCATTTTTCCTCTGCATGGTCTACTTTAGTGAGGATGGTAGCATCTCTGACCTGAGTGCGTGAAAAGTAGGGTGCATGCCAGGTCTTTGTGAGCTTTGCGTGGACCTCAAGGAAGAATGGTTGGCTCCTCCGGACCATGGTCCGTTGACGACGGCCAGTTTACAAAAACCATTCATCCATGCGAGACTTTCTGGTTCGTCTGGAGGGGACCACTCAAGACCAGGCTCTTCAACCTCTCTTTCGAGAATGCAAAGAAGCTCCTTGTCCATGGGGTGTGCACGTTCTTCACCCTTGCTGGGGGAAGAGGCGGCAACATCCTCCGTGAACCACTCGTCTGAAGCTGTGAGTGACACAGCATCATCCCCATCATCAGACCCACCAAACGTAATGAGGCCATGCGCTCCTATAGAAGGCGCATCACATTCATATTGCACAGGCGAGGACGTTAGATTGGAACTTAACACAGATGAAGCGGTTCGGAGGGCACGAGAGGCTGGATCTTACCCATGAGAGCTGCTTGTGTGTGGGCGCAGGCAGTGAACATAGCTTTCGAGCTCATCAGATAGCGGGATGTGCCATTCGCAACTTCGCATAGGAAACACTTGTGGATCGACATCTTTAAAAAGACACCTACTACGCAAGCACCTTGTGGCAGCGGGGGCGTGGTCAAGCGCCCGTCCGAAGGGGAGAAAGCGGTAAGGGCGCTTGCACCTGAGCTAAATTATGTCTAACACCTGTCTCTAATTTCAGTGAGTATGGGGAGAGCGGCATAAAAGAGCACCAGTGCCTCCAGTCGAGAGAGAGAGCTGCCAGTCCAGTGTTGGCAACAAGAGAGACAACACCAAATTGTTAGTTTAGTTGAGAAACGTTTATGTATAGCACGTATTTGCACTACCCCTGTCTGTCTACACCCCGTGATTAAAGAGCCACTCACCTTTGTGTTGAACCCTGTTCCCGTGTCCTTCTTCTTATAAAGTCGTTACACTGGTGCCGAAACCCGGGAAAAGGAAAAATTTGGATCCTCTACATCCAAATCATGGAGAAAAGTCGCCCCGTAGAGTCCTCCCAGCTGGCCGAAGTCCTCCAGTCCCTTGCTGCCCTACATCAAAACCACCAACAGTCCCTGCTTGAGCTCAGAGAGGAGCAAGATCGGCGATTCCGTGAGATCGTACGGGCCCAAGCAGAGGATCGACAGGCCATCCGGAGCCTCCTCAGCCAGGAGGCCGCCACAGCCGCGACCCCGGACACCCGTGCCATGTTGCCACCGCCCACGTTACAGAAGATGGGGGCGGCTGACGATGCTGAAGCATTTCTAGTTCTGTTTGAACGAACCGCTGAAGTTTGGGGCTGGCCGCAGAGTCAGTGGGCAGCCCGCCTTATTCCTCTTCTGTCCGGGGAAGCCCAACTCGCGGCTCAACAACTGCCGGCAACAAACCTCCTGGCCTACGCTGATTTGAGGAAAGCCATCTTGCAACGGGTTGGTCGGAGCCCCGATGAAAACCGCCAACTCTTCCGGGATATGAAACTGGAAAAGTCCGACCGCCCGTTCGCCTTTGCCCAGCGGCTCCGTGATGCCTGTCGTAGGTGGCTGCTAGTGGGGGACCACGACGTCGAGGGACTCATCGATCAGGTGGTGCTGGAGCAGTTCGTCCAACGCTTGCCCAGGAAAACGGCGGAGTGGGCCCAGTGCCACCGCCCGGCCGTCCAGCTTGCAGAGGACCACATGGCGGCGATTCCAAGGGCGGATGAGCCCTCTCTCTCTCTCTCTCTCTCTCTCTCTCTCTCTCCCTCTCTTCCCCCTCCCCCTGTGTTTTCTTCTGCTCTCTCCCATCCCCTTCAACCCTCTTCCTCTGTCCTCTCTCCAGGGTCCGTTCCTGCCCCCCGCAGGCGAGGAGCCTGGTTAAGATCAACCCAGTCATCAGCCACATCACCTCCTTCCCCCGCAACCTACAACCGCTCTCCCCCTCAGGTGGGGGCATCCGCCGAAGCAGGTACGGGTGTAGCGCGTGGGCCAGCCTGTCGGAGGTCCGGGAACCCGAGCCTCTTCCGCGATCGGTGTACGTTGATGAAGGTGGGGATGGTGGTTCGGGTCTCCGACCTCCCACATGCTGCCCCCGATCGGGCTGGAGCGTACCGGATTCCGGTAAGAATCCAGGGGGGTACACACCAAGCTTTGCTGGATACCGGTTGTAATCAGACCACCATCCATCAACGCTTGGTTCAACCCGGGGCTTTGAGCACGGCTAAACGGGTAAGGGTGAGGTGTGTGCATGGGGATGTTCACAACTATCCGATGGTGACCTTACTAATTAAATTCAGAGGGAGAAAACATAGAGTGGAGGCAGCGGTTAGCTCCCGCCTCACCCATCCTCTAATCTTGGGGACCGATTGGCCTGTATTTAGAGATATTTTAGGGGGAATATGCACGGATGGGTCCTGCACTAAAATAGGGAGATGTGCGATGTGCGATGCCTTGGCAGGGGAGGCGGAGCCGGGGCCATCCTCGACTGTTCCAAATCAGGATGACGAGGGAAGTGGCGGGCCCTCCGCCCCTCCCCTTCGTAGGGAATTCCCTGACGTAGATTTCCCTTTGGAGCAGTCACGGGATGAAACCCTTAAGCACGCCTTCGATCAGGTGAAGACGATTGATGGTCAGCGTCTTCAGCCGGACATCGCTCTCGCATACCCCTATTTTGCGATTATAAATGAGCGGTTATACAGAGTGACGCAGGACACACAAACAAAAGAAAACGTTACACAATTATTGAACCACGGAGCCGCCGCGAAATGTTATTCCAGGCGGCTCATTATAATCCCATGGCGGGTCACCTAGGAGAAAGGAAAACACTTCTCCGTCTAATAGCCCGTTTTTATTGGCCGGGCATTACCGGCGACGTCCGCAGATGGTGCGCGGCGTGCCGTGAATGCCTGCTGGTAAACCCACCGGCCACCCCAAAAGCGCCATTGCGCCCTCTTCCGTTAATCGAGGTTCCCTTCGAAAGAATTGGAATGGACCTCGTCGGGCCATTAGAGCGGACAGCACGCAGACATCGCTTTGTGTTAGTCCTAGTGGATTACGCAACTCGATATCCGGAAGCAGTGCCTCTAAGCAATATCTCAGCACGTAGTGTTGCTGGGGCGCTCTTCAAAATAATCTCCCGGGTGGGGATTCCAAAAGAAATCCTCACCGATCAAGGCACAACATTTATGTCACGCACACTTCGCGAACTTTACGATCTATTGGGCATTAAATCGATTCGCACTAGCGTGTACCATCCGCAGACAGATGGCCTAGTGGAACGTTTTAACAGAACGCTCAAGAACATGATTCGTAAGTTCGTACACGAGGATGCTAAAAACTGGGACAGATGGCTCGATCCCCTGTTGTTTGCAGTGCGAGAGGTCCCGCAAGCCTCAACCGGCTTCTCTCCATTTGAGCTACTGTATGGGCGACGCCCACGTGGTGTCTTAGATGTTATACGAGAAAGCTGGGAGGAGGGATCTTCTAATAGCAAAAACGAAATTCAATACGTCCTTGACCTCAGAGCAAAACTCCACACTTTGGGGAAATTAACACAGGAGAATTTGCTCCGAGCCCAAGAACGTCAATGCCGACTGTATGACAGGGGAACACAGCTAAGGGAGTTTGCACCGGGAGATAAAGTTCTTGTATTGCTCCCCACATCGAGCTCCAAATTACTCGCCAAGTGGCAAGGGCCCTTTGAGGTCACACGACGAGTGGGGGATCTCGATTATGAGGTTAAACGAACCAATAGGGGGGACGCGCGTCAAATTTACCACCTCAACCTCCTTAAATTATGGAGGGAGGCGGTCCCTGTGTCATTGGCTACGGTGGTTCCAGAGAGGGCGGAGCTTGGACCGGAGGTAAATTCAAAAACTGATCTCAATGCCCCGGTCATTTGTGGAGACCACCTCTCCCCGTGCCAACGTTCAGAGGTTGCCAGGTTGCAAGAAGAGTTTGCAGACGTGTTTTCTCCCCTACCGGGTCGCACAAACGTCAACGAGCACCATATCGAGACCGAGCCGGGGGTGGTCATTCGTAGCCGCCCTTATCGCCTCCCCGAGCATAAAAAGAAAATTGTTCAGGACGAATTGGATGCCATGCTTGATATGGGGGTAATAGAAGAGTCCCACAGCGATTGGTCCAGCCCGGTCGTTCTCGTTCCCAAGAGCGACGGGTCTGTGCGGTTCTGTGTGGACTACAGAAAAGTCAATGCGGTGTCTAAATTTGATGCGTACCCAATGCCCTGGGTTGATGAACTGCTCGATCGGTTAGGTACCGCTCGCTTTTATTCGACATTGGATTTGACAAAGGGTTATTGGCAGATCCCCTTGACACCAATTTCCTGTGAGAAAACAGCTTTCACCACGCCGTTCGGATTACACCAATTTGTGACACTTCCGTTCGGTTTGTTCGGGGCCCCAGCCACGTTCCAGCGTCTGATGGACCGTATCCTCCGCCCGCACTCCGCTTACGCCGCTGCCTATTTAGATGACATCATTATCTATAGTAATGATTGGCAGCGGCATATACAACATCTGAGGGCGGTCTTGAAGTCGCTGCGGCGGGCGGGGCTCACAGCAAACCCCAAGAAGTGCGCGATTGGGCGTGTGGAGGTGCGGTATCTGGGGTTCCACTTGGGTCATGGCCAGGTGCATCCCCAAATTGACAAGACCGCGGCGATTGCGACTTGCCCTAGACCTAAGACCAAAAAGGGGGTGAGGCAGTTCCTGGGGCTGGCTGGCTATTATAGAAGATTTGTGCCTAATTATTCGGATGTCACCAGCCCGCTGACTGACCTCACTAAAAAGGGGGCTCCAGATCCGGTCCAATGGTCGGAGCAGTGCCAACAGGCGTTTACACGAGTTAAAGCCGCACTCTGTGGAGGGCTGCTCTTGTATTCACCTAACTTCTCTCTCCCTTTCTTATTACAGATGGACGCTTCAGACAGAGGGCTGGGGGCCGTACTCTCGCAGGTGGTGGAGGGGGAGGAGCGCCCGGTGCTGTACATCAGTCGGAAGCTCTCCTTAAGGGAAACGAAGTACAGCACTGTAGAGAAGGAGTGTCTGGCCATCAAGTGGGCGGTCCTCACACTCCGATACTACCTGCTGGGGCGGGCCTTCACTCTCTGCTCGGATCATGCCCCACTGCAGTGGCTCCACCGCATGAAGGATACTAACGCCCGGATCACCCGTAGGTATCTGGCTCTCCAGCCTTTTAAGTTCGAGGTGGTCCACAGACCGGGGGTGCAGATGGCTGTCGCCGACTTCCTCTCCAGAAATGGGGGGGGAGTGGTAGGCAGGCCGGATGACGCCCCGGCCTGAGTCGGGCGGTGGGGGTATGTGGCAGCGGGGGCGTGGTCAAGCGCCCGTCCGAAGGGGAGAAAGCGGTAAGGGCGCTTGCACCTGAGCTAAATTATGTCTAACACCTGTCTCTAATTTCAGTGAGTATGGGGAGAGCGGCATAAAAGAGCACCAGTGCCTCCAGTCGAGAGAGAGAGCTGCCAGTCCAGTGTTGGCAACAAGAGAGACAACACCAAATTGTTAGTTTAGTTGAGAAACGTTTATGTATAGCACGTATTTGCACTACCCCTGTCTGTCTACACCCCGTGATTAAAGAGCCACTCACCTTTGTGTTGAACCCTGTTCCCGTGTCCTTCTTCTTATAAAGTCGTTACACACCTCTTTAGTTAATTTTGTATATAAAAAAGTATACAGTAAATCCAGCCAGAGCTCTGTGTGAGCAGGTAGAATTTCACTGAAGCGCTGCGATCAATGACGGGCACCTGAAGCGAAGAACCTATTCATCAAGAGCGTCATCGATGGCAATGTGGAGAACTATTGACCAGAACTCACAGGGGAGCGGAAGCCTCTCGGTGCAGGCGCTGAGCACAGGCGCTGAGCACAGGCAATGAGTTGTCCTGTTCGCGTCTTGCTGAGAAGTTCTGTCAGCTGTAAGTGTATATCAAAGGCAAAGCAGAAGGGTTCCAAGATGAAGAAATGGTGACTGAGCACCCGTTTACATAGGCCAAATTCACGCATAAAAGGACGGGGCTCAGACACCATTGCCAATAAAAAGATTGGCATTGTTGAATAAGGGTTTCAACAAGGTCATCTAGAAGGACTTCCCCGTAGTGCTTATGGCAATGTGGAGTAAACTGAATCGATTGGGAACTGCGGTTTAGTGTCTTACTCAAGGATGCACAGGAAATGTAGTAATCAGGATATGATTATACGCCTTTCTGCTCACAATTCAGAAGTCATTGTCATACCAATCTGTTGTCCAGCATTCTTTACTTGGTCATCCTGATAAATGGTACCAGGCTTAACATTTATTTAGGCACTGTGGACTAAAATATATTGGGAGATATGAAAAAAAGAAACCTAATCATCTATACATTCTTACCAGTTAAAAGTAAACTACTATGGTTGTTAAAGTCTGAAGAGAATGCCACAGTTTACATGTCTGAGGATGCGTCTTTTTGCTTTATTCTTGTAAGTGATGACAAACTTGCTTGAAAAGAAAAAATATTTTTAAAGATAAAGGTCAAATGAAACTTAGATATGAGCAAGACCAGAAATGACTAAGACTTTGCAAGAGGGCATTGCTAGAATACAGTTTGATAAGCAAATTTTTCTGCCGTTTTTTTTCTTTCTGCGTTTTCAGCCCATGTGTTTGCTACTTTGATCTACACAACTGTTTTAAATTAGTTTCAGACTACATCACTTCAGGTTTTTTCTAAGGCAAATTACTAAATTCTCTTTTGTAGTAATGGCAATGCACATTTGAATATAATCTGTCTACTGTATGTTTAAGTCTGTCCGTGTATTTGCATTAAAATCTCCTCATGCCAAGGACAGGATTGTTGCATCATACACACACAAAAATTATTCTTTGGCTGAACTTAATTCAGTTGTGGACAGTGGTTCGACGTGTTTGAAATGAGTTTTCTAAACCTATAATTACTATGTAATCTCCATGCAAACGCTTTGTGTAGAATGAACACAACTAAATTAGATGTTTCTATTTAACTCAAATTGATATTTCTACACTGATCAGCCACAACATTAAAACCACCTGCCTAATATTGTGTAAGGCCCCCTCGTGCCATCAAAACAGCCACCAACCCGCATCTCAGAATAACATTCTGAGATGCTTTTCTTCTCACCACAATTGTACAGAGCGGTTATCTGAGTTACCGTAGACTTTGTCACTTTGAACCAATCTGGCCATTCTCTGTTGACCTCTCTCATCTACCAGGCATTTCCGTCCACAGAACTGCCACTCAATGGATGTTTTTTGTTTTTGGCACCATTATGCGTATGAGTTCCAGACTAAATTCTCCAGACTATTGTGCATGAAAATCCCTGGAGATCAGCAGTTACAGAAATACTCAAACCTGTGGTTTGTGGGGGACACTGGAGCACCTGGAAAAAGAAAATGCAATCACAGGGAGAACATGCAGACTTTACACAAAAAGTCCCCGTGTGAGCCGGGACTAGAACTAGGAACCTTCTTATTGTGAGGCAACAGTGCTACCCACTGAGTGCCGACAAGTAAACTTTCATTTTACAAATTGAAATGGATAGAATGCAGTAAAATCAAGCTATGCCAAAATATTCTAGAATTGTGTTGCTTTAGTTCATTTTAAGTAAATTGAACAACCAGCAAAAATCTGTAGTGTACACACTACATAATTAAAGCATAAGAAAAATGTATGGGGTTTTGTTGAGGATCCTCGTATACCATTGATTTTGCCCCAGGCAAGTGTTTAGAGGAAAAGGCTGCAGATACGATCTATCAATAACTGATCTCAGTTACCAAAATGTGTTTCCTTTAGCTGGAGACAAGTTCCTGTTGTCTGTCTTCAGATAAAGTGACAACACTAAAGACACAACAGAAAACTGGTGCTCTTTTTTCACTGAGTCCTCTGTGTATATTCAATAAGAGATTGACATGAAAGTGTAATGTACCTAAACCTCACTCATTTACATAAACCAGCTGAAAACTTCAAATATGAGCGTAGGCAATAAAACATTTGCTTTTATCGCTAGATCAGACTCGTATCAAGTGCCAGACAAACCCCGCAAATTGTCCAATCTCGGATGAGAGGACTATTTGTTTACAAACAAAACAGGCGTCAGTCTCTCACAGCAGCACTCACATGACAAGAATAACTGTTTCATTGTCACAGAGAGCGGACTTGACTTTAGTTGCACTGAATCCGGTGAGATGTTGCGAGAAAAGGAACAGAGACATGATTCACATCCCTTTCTGTTCTTACAAATGACCAAATAAGGGCGTTCAGACAGGCCGTGTCTTAAAACTCCGTTAGCTCTTAACCTAGACAGCATTTAACAGCCTATATATAGATAGCACTTTGGGCTTCTTGGCGCGTACGGCTGATCTCGTCTATCTTATTTCAAACTTAATTTCCAATGAAAGGATGTTGAAAGGACCTTAAAATTGAACTTCTCGTTTACAAACCATGTGACTCCCGTCTTACCGTAAGGGGGGAGCACATCTGTATGACGAAAGAAACTGAAACGTGCTGTTGCTCGTGTCCCACTCTCTCATAAAACCCGCGAGTGCCGAATGAGTTTTAGTAGAAGTGTTGAACACACATCAGCGACTTCCGATTGAGAAACAAGCACTGCAAAACTAAACGTAAATATTTTTATTTTAAATTCTGATTATAGAGCATTGTTATAAGTTTTTACTTTATCTTTTAAAATAATTACTGGTAAAGATATTTATTTATTAGTAACTAATAACTGTATTAATAATAATAATATGTTAGGTCAAATATAATGATTGCCTATTTAAGACTAATAGGTTATGGTATTGCATTCCAATGAACTTTTTAACTATTCTGTGTATTATGTCTTTATTTATGTGTTTATTTTTCCTATCAAAGAGATCAAACGCACATTGTCTTGAATCAGGCATGCTTTTGGAAATATGCAGTTATAACTAACTAAAACTATGACTTCTTTTCAACTCACTGGTAGACTGTATAACATTGCAGTTTGGAAGGATTTTGACATTACAAGAATTCTATATTCACATACAAAGCCTCACATTTTATCAAGAAATAAAAAGAGAGGGTATCTTGAGCTGACAGAGTTCTCCTGCCTCTTGTTTGCATTGCACAATACTGAATATTTAACTGACATCTCAACTGAGCTTACATCCAGGAAATCAACTTTTTGTGTTTTTTTGAAGAAGGCTTGTGTTTCGATTCCTGTTTATTAGAGAAAGTAAATATATCTTTTATCTCTTTTTTTCAGAGGCTTCCCAGAAAACATTTCACTGCAAGAAGAGAAAGACCAAAAGCTCAAAACACTTTAAGTCTTCGCTTTCACAACAAGGAGCAAGATGGAGAAGATGAAAGACAGTAATAAGGTAGTCTTTCCACTTCTGTCTCTGTGCAAAAGGATAAGATCATTATCTGTCATTTTTGCACATTTCTTCAAACTCAGGTCATTGCCTTCAAAAAAAATAAACATAGCCATCTGAACACTTTATTATTGTCCTAAACAGATTGTAAATGTTTCTTGATTTTAATAATTTTCTCGAAATACTACTCACAAATGTATCTGATCCAAGATTCATGCTTTCTGTTAACACAGACACAAACTAAATTAAAGTAATATTTTAAAATGTCAGGTTGTCAAATCCTTCATATTGATATCTGATGCACACATCATATGTACATGCACACAGCAAAGAAAATGCAATTTATTAAATTTTCCACACAACTATCATGACTTTGAAAATTCAGATCAAACAAACAATGAGAAAGATGAAGAGGAAGAACAAGATTAAGAAAAGGTGCAAACTGAGAAGAGGTAGAATTAGTAAATGAAGGGGAAACAGGAGGAAGAAGTGAAGAGAAAAGGAGAAGGTTTTCAAAAAAAACATTTCAGGGGTGAGCTTTGAAAGAGTTGAGGAAAGACAAAATGGAGATGGTGTAATGATGGTGAGCTTAGAGAAAGAGGACAATAAAAAAGTAAAGGACAGAAGAGGGACTTGTTAATGCATAATTTAGCTGCATTTATCGCAGCTGCTAATAGTTCCAAGGCAAGAAAGAACAATAATGGGGAAAGAGTGCAACCCTGCCGGGTGCCCCTATCCAGTGTAAAATAATCTGAAATGAATCCATTCATTTGTACCGCCGCTACATTGCTGGGTCTTGATGATTTCATAAGGGTGTTGCATGCACTTGCTCTGTGTTTACTTAGCTATCCTTGGCATTCAAGCCATTAGTTTTCATTTTAATAATATGTCATTATTTCTGCTTCATTCTAACCCCTTGATCAGAATAGCCCATCAACTACTCCTAGCAACATTCTTTGGATACTGTGCACCCAAATCCCCTCTATTTCCCGGAGGAAACGTTCCTAGTTCGGAAGTTAAGTGAGTCATTGTACAATATGAGAGACAATGTTCTCAGATCAAATTGTAATACGAGTTAGGATAACATACCATGTGCATTAAGAAATGGAGGAAGAGAGAGACATGAGATGTGTTTGTTCAGAGCAGAGTTCAGATGGCATGTTCAAACTTGAGTATAATATAAACAGCATTCTACAAGTTCTTCCTTGTTTTAGAGTGAACAGACTGTAGAGGAATTTTCCAATTCAAGTCTGCTAAATAGTGTGTAATATCCACTGTAGTTCATTCAAAAGCTATTGAGTGGTAACATTGAGTGTGGTGATGTAATAAATAAGTATGGTTCATTTGATAAATTAGGGAAGAGATGTGGGGGATAAATATTAGTGGTCTGTCCTCATTAAATAGGGATGAAGGATAAATAAAGTGATGGATGGTTTTCAGTAGAACTCTTGTGTATGAACACATGAACTTTAGATTCAAGGAGTGCTGACACCTCTGATCACATGACATACACAGAACTGTGCAAAAGTTTTAGGCACTTGGGGAAAATATTGCAGAGTGTGGATGTCTTCAAAAACAATGCCATAAATTGTTTTCATTCATCAATTAATGTCATACAAAATCGCATCTTAAGACAAATGTTTTTGTGAAGCATCTTATGTGACAGAGCGTGAAGTTGGCCCCCCACCCAACGCAAAACGTCGGCAAAATAGTCTCAAGTGTTTGTGCTGGTTTGTGCTGTAAAAATTTTCGTTTGTGCTGCTTCGGTTTTTTAGCTATTAAAAGAATACATGCTCCAAATTCACCCAAAATAGTCTCGTTTGTTTGTGCTTCGTTTGTGCTGCTTCAGATTTTTAAATATTAGACATTGAATTATTGGCGATGACGTCACCAGCCCCCCCACATGCTCCAAATTCATCCAAAATAGTCTCAATCGTTTGTGCTGGTTTGTGCCGATAAAAGTTCGAATGTCTTTTTTTAACAACACAGTTCAAGAAAGAAGGGTTAGATCCAAATGGCAAACCAAATCACATAAATAGTTGAATTCACTTAACTGTTACCTATCCACTGTTCGTTTTCAACTTGTAGGATGAGTGGAATGTAACAGAAACTCCAAGGTAAGTGTTTTAACTTGTTACTGTATGTATTGTAATATCTTGTTCAATGATCTTGTTATGTGAATGACAGTAGTAATATTAACATTTTCATAAATATAGGCACCATAATCTGTTTGCTGTAGCTCTGTGTTTATACACACATTGGCTGTGCATGTGTGCAGTACAGGTCAAAAGTTTGGAAACATTAAGATTTTAAAATGTTTTTGAAAGAAGTCTTGTAATCTCACCAAGGCTGTATTTATTTGATAAAAAAAAATAAAAACAGTAATATTGTGAAACAATACACATTAAAATAGCTGTTTTCTGTTTTAATATAATTTAAAATGTACTTTTATTTCTGTGATGTCAAAGCTGAATTTTCAGCATCATTACTCCAGTCTTCAATGGTTTGTTTGTTTGTTTTTAATTTCGTTTTTGTTTTGTCTTTGCTATTTGTAGTCTATACAGGTGCTGGTCATATAATTAGAATATCATCAAAAAGTTGATTTATTTCAGTAATTCCATTCAAAAAGTGAAACTTGGATATTATATTCATTCATTACACACAGACTGATATATTTCAAATGTTTATTTCATTTAATTGTGATGATTAAAACTGACAACTAATGAAAATCCCAAATTCAGTATCTCCGAAAATTAGAATATTACTTAAGACCAATACAAAAAAAGGATTTTTAGAAATGTTGGCCAACTGAAAAGTATGAACATGAAAAGTATGAGCATGTACAGCACTCAATACTTAGTTGGGGCTCCTTTTGCCTGAATTACTGCAGCAATGCAGCGTGGCATGGAGTCGATCAGTCTGTGGCACTGCTCAGGTGTTATGTGAGCCCAGGTTGCTCTGATAGTGGCCTTCAGCTCTTCTGCATTGTTGGGTCTGGCGTATCGCATCTTCCTCTTCACAATACCCCATAGATTTTCTATAGGGTTAAGGTCAGGCGAGTTTGCAGGCCAATTAAGAACAGGGATACCATGGTCCTTAAACCAGGTACTGGTAGCTTTGGCAATGTGTGCAGGTGCCAAGTCCTGTTGGAAAATGAAATCTGCATCTCCATAAAATTGGTCAGCAGCAGGAAGCATGAAGTGCTCTAAAACTTCCTGGTAGACGGCTGCGTTGACCTTGGACCTCAGAAAACACAGTGGACCAACACCAGCAGATGACATGGCACCCCAAACCATCACTGACTGTGGAAACTTTACACTGGACTTCAAGCAACGTGGATTCTGTGCCTCTCCTCTCTTCCTCCAGACTCTGGGACCTTGATTTCCAAAGGAAATGCAAAATTTACTTTCATAACTCAAAGAGAACATAACTTTGGAACACTCAGCAGCAGTCCAGTCCTTTTTGTTTTTAGCCCAGGCGAGACGCTTCTGACGCTGTGTCTTGTTCAAGAGACAGCTGAAACCCATGTCTTGCATATGTCTGTGCGTGGTGGTTCTTGAAGCACTGACTCCAGCTGTAGTCCACTCTTTGTGAATCTCCCCCACATTTTTGAATGGGTTTTGTTTCACAATCCTCTCCAGGGTGCGGTTATCCCTATTGCTTGTACACTTTTTTTCTACCACATCTTTTTCTTCCCTTTGCCTCTAATTAATGTGCTTGGACACAGAGCTCTGTGAACAGCCAGCCTCTGTAGCAATGACCTTTTGTGTCTTGCCCTCCTTGTGCAAGATGTCAGTGGTAGTCTTTTGGACAGCTGTCAATTCAGCAGTCTTCCCCATGATTGTGTAGCCTACAGAACTAGACTGAGAGACCATTTAAAGGCCTTTGCAGGTGTTTTGAGTTAATTAGCTGATTAGAGTGTGGCACCAGGTGTCTTCAATATTGAACCTTTTCACAGTATTCTAATTTTCTGAGATACTGATTTTGGGGTTTTCATTAGTTGTCAATTATAATCATCACAATTAAATGAAATAAACATTTGAAATATATCAGTCTGGGTGTAATGAATGAATATAATATACAAGTTTCACTTTTTGAATGGAATTACTGAAATAAATAAACTTTTTGATGATATTCTAATTATATGACCAGCACCTGTAAATGCTCAGGTTTATATGTGTTGGATACAATATGATTGGCATAATAAAAAAAACATCCAAACTTCAATGTCACATTGAAATCATAGAAAAAAATTTGATTTTGAGTTATTATCATTATTATTGGTGCTCAATTATTAAGAATGGTTCTTATTTTTTTTTATCCATGTTTAAAACAATTTTTGCATGCTTAATATCTTTGTAGAAACTATGATGAATAGAAAGGTAAAAAGAACAGCATTTATTTGAAATAGAAATATTTAACCATATAAATGTCTTTTACATTCTCTTTTGATCAGTTTAATTTGTCCTTGCTGAATAAAAGTATTTTATATATATATATATATATATATATATATATATATATATACAGCACAACTGTTTTCAACTGATAATAATAATAATAATATTTTTTTCTTGAGCAGCATATTATTATGATTTCTGAAGGATCATGTGACACTGAAGACTGCAGTAATGATGCTGAAAATTCAGCTTTTATCACAGGAATAAATTAAAGTTTACAACATATTCAGATAGAAAACAACTGTTTTACATTGGAATAATATTTCACACTATTAGTGTTTTACTGAATTTTAAATCAAATAAAGGCAGCCTTGGTGAGCAGAAGAGACTTCTTTCAGAAACATAAAAAAATCTGAATGTTTTCAAACTTTTGACTACTTACATTTATATGTGTGTGTGTGTGTGTGTGTGTGTGTGTGTGTGTGTAAACTCGTGACTCAATGAATTAAGTAGCCAAAATGATTTTACTTTTGAAATTTAATTACTGTGTGAATTACTGTCACTCCACTTCTCAGGTTGTCATGTATCTCCCAGCACAAACGAAACTTTTTCCTGCACAAACCAGCACAAACGAAGCACAAACAAACGAGACTATTTTGGGTGAATTTGGAGCATGTGGTGGGGCTGACTGACCTCAGATAGACCTGTAAATATTCTTTTAATATCTAAAAAACCGAAGCAGCACAAACGAAAATGTTTACAGCACAAACCAGCACAAACGATTGAGACTATTTTGCCGACCTTTTGCGTTGGGTGGGGGGCCAACTTCAAGCTCTGTCAATTTCTTATTTGTTCAAATTATCCTGTAAATTGTATTGACCTGCACACATGATTTTAGTACTTTTTTTGTATTTTATCTCAGAGCACATGCTTACCTTTTTCACAGCCAGATACCTTTTCCTGTTTTGTTTTCCCACTATGCAGTGCTTAGGGTAAACAAATGTTTTTAAGGGGGCAGAAAGACTTTAAATGTCTGTAAACTGAAGCTGAAGTAGCCTATTCCGGAATCTTAAGACAGTACACAACTTTTTTTTTTCTTTTTTTTTTTTATTGGACAAAATTAAAGCATCAGTCACACGTAGCCTTGAGCCAGAGTATTGACAGTACATTAGGCCTACATATCATAGTGCATTGGTGATTTTATAAAGACCAAATGTCAATATCTAGCACAAATCTAAACTAAAACATTTCAGTAGGCTATCTAGAGAAGAAAAGACAAAGACAGCAGCGGCCCTATGTGCGAGCACAAACGCACCAGACAGGTTTGTAGACGAGATGGATGGAGAGCTCGGCTTGCTTGCGTGACGTCACTACTCCTCCAAAGATTTTGTTATGTCTGAAGAATGGAATAATTTATGATGGTTCTCTCTACGGCACAAATCGAGCACAAACAAAAGGCACCGTTTTTGGGCGATTTGAACGACATGGGGTGGAGAGTGACGTCACAGCTCCCGAATTAAATTTGCTATATCTGCGAAAGGAAAATAGATACAATGTTTGTTTTAACGGCACAAACCAGCACAAACCGAGCACAAACGAATGAAACCGGTTTGGAGCGATTTGAACGACATGGGGTGGAGTGACGTAACACAACCAAAAAAATAATGTTCAATATCTCAAACACCAAACCAGCACAAACGTTCGTTTTTGCAGCACAAATCAGCACAAACGCAGCACAAACCAATGGCATAGTTTTGGAGATTATTTCGTTTTATGGGGTGCCAACTTCACGGAGGTAATTTAGAAGGGTTAGACCAGGCAGCTCCTTAAAGTGATAGTTCACCCCAAAATTAAAATGATCACATCATGTATTCACCCTCACTACATCCCAGATGTGTATGTCTTTCTTTCTTCTGCTGAACACAAATTAAGATTTTTAGAATAATATCTCAGCTCTGTAGATCCATACAATGCAAGTGAATGGTGGCCAAAACCTTAAAGGTCAAAAAAGCAGATAAATGCAGCATAAAATGAATCCACAAGAATTCAGTGGTTTAATCCATTGTGAAAGACCTCTATTTGGTACGGAAAGGAGGAGGCAGGAGTCGGATGCACATTTAATAAACTTCAATCCAAACACCACATTAAACTAAACACAGAACAAACTAAAAACTACTGCAGCTCTGCTCCCAGCTTTATCCCCCGCCTACTCACACCGTCATCACTTACCTCTGGGCGAGATCAATCGCCCCAGGTGCAAACCTTGGCCTCGCTCCTCTCTGTCCTTGCTCTGCCCCACCTGGCCTGCCACACTCCCCCGTCACCCGATTCAGGCCCGGGGACCTATCTGGCCTGTACTTACTCCCCTCCCACTCTGGAGAGGAACCGCAGTCCTTCCAGTAGACCCAGCACCGGATGGTTTTCCCCACCTCCGGTACTCAGTCTTACCGCTCTAGGGGAAGGAAAGGGCGGGGAAGCGAGAGAAGGAGAGAGTGTGTGGGTGGGGGGGTGGGGGAGGCATCCTCACGGCCCAGCCACGCACTCCTCCTCATCACATCCATATCTTCAGAAACATTATGATAAGTGTGGGTGAAGTACAGATCCATTTTAAAGTCCTTTTTTACTATAAATCGAAATTTTCTCAATCATCTTCTATTGTTTATTGTGATTCACATTTGTCATGCTACTGGGTAGGAAGGAAAATTTGTTGTGAAAAATACCTTAAATATTGATGTTTCTTACCCACATATATATCGCTTCTGAAGATATGAAGATAGTGGAGATTGAGGAGTAGTGGTGGCGTAGTGGGCTAAAGCACAGAACTGGTAAGCAGAAGGTTGCCGGTTCTATCTCACAGCCACTACCATTGTGTCCTTGAGTAAGGCACTTATTTCCAGGTTGCTCCGGGGGGATTTTCCCTGTAATAAGTGCACTATGAATTTAACCACTGGAGTCTTATTGATTGCTTTTATGCTGCCTTTATATGCTTTTTGGACCTTCAAATTTCCTCCACCATTCACTGGCATTGTATGGACCTACAGAGTTGAGATGTTCTTCTAAAAATCACAATATTCAATCTAAAAATGGTTTGTGTTCTGCAGAAGAAAGAAAGGTTTAAGGTAACAATTGCCGGTTTTATAAACTTCTTAAGCAAACACACACCTTAAATTCAGAGGTGCAAGTTATAGCAAAATTTATGAAGAAATAATATAACTGCACAACTAAAAATACAGGCTCAGTAATTTGAATAATAAAGGAGCCTGAATTTTTTAAATTCTAAATGTATTTATTTGAAAGATATTTAGAGCTTGTATTTTGAGTTGTGCAGCGTGGCACGGTGGAGGGCGGGGCCGGGTCGTGACTCAACACGCCCGGTCCCGTATTGGGCTAATCAAGCCTCCAAGAGGGTTAAAGGCCGACCGCGGATGATGTGCTTGAGAGAGAGATCGTTCACGGACATGTCCGTTGTCCTATGTGTTTGTCTTTTGAGTTTTCCATTAAAACTATAATTTATACGTTAAGCCGGTTTCTCGCCTCTTCCTTGCCCGTGAGCATGAACTTCTTTACATGCAGTTAAATTTGTTCTTCAACAATTGTAGGTTACCACTTTTTTACAGTGTAGAAATTCAGTTTACAGTGTACTGACCTCTTTTATTTCTGATCAACTTCTATAGTCATGCAGACAATATTGATTGCTCGTTAAATAGTCCACTGCTAACCACGAGCTCTCTCTTCACAGTTTCTCATATGACAGTTTCGGTACTTAATTTACAAAATCACACATATTAATACAAATATGGTAGCTATTGTGTTAGTTGATGTATTAATGTTAAGTTGGTTGTCACAAATATTGCTGTTCAGGTTGGAATAATAACTGATGTTGTTGATCTCTTGATTGTGTACAATCAAAGTATGAAGTGTGCACTGCTATAATGAAGGACTGCAATTATGTGGCGTAATTACACTATAAAAAGGTATCCTTGTTACCTTAAGGAGCTTTTTCTACGTGATCTAACCCTACATATTTTTTATGTGAAACCTAATGTATTCAGGTTGGTTCAGAGATGTTAATAATTTTAGTAGTTTAGTAGTTTAATTAGTTAATTTTGATGTTACCAAATGAAGCACATTTTCAGGTTAACGTTTTCTTTTTAGTTTATTGATGTGATGGTAGATTTATTCTGTTGTTCCACTTTCATAAATACACTGGTAAATACGGTATTGTGTAATATGTTGTAATTCCGAAAAACTCACACATTGCAGAGCTGTTTCACATGATAGTGGTCATGCACGAAAGTACAAAAGAATAAATAGGGCATTGTTTGTGCTCATATTTGCAGTGTCTATGCACATTTTGAGACTGTGTTGGGATGCATTTTATTTCTGGATTACTTTCAATCACTCTTGTGATTTTCTGCATGTCACAGTAATGATCTGTAGGCTACTTCTCTTTATTTTTTGTAGGGGAAGCAGGTGACATGTTGCCTCATTTTCTGTGTGTCCACGGCTGTGATTGGCTCACTGCAGTTTGGCTACAACACAGGAGTCATCAATGCACCTGATAAGGTAAATCATTTTTTTAAATTTATAAGTAACTCATAACGTCTCTTCAACAAGTCTGAAACCAACACGCTCTCCCTCTCTCTGTTGCTGATCAGAAAATAAAGGACTTCTTCAGAAATGTGACTCTGGTGCGCACTGGAGAGCCCATGCATGCTTCCACTGTTACGACTGTGTGGAGTATTGCTGTTGCTATTTTCAGTGTGGGGGGCATGATTGGGTCTCTCTGTGTTGGTGCTTTGGTTAACAAGCTTGGGAGGTGAGAACATTAGAGAAATGCTGAAAAAAATTATTACACAATGTATTATAATCATAAAACTAATATGAATGACTTGTTGTTGTTTTTTGTGATATTAAACCAATAAAAAGCTAAAGCTCTGTTACAAAAATGTGATTCTGCCAAACATGCAGAGGATGCTTTTATAGTAAGAATTAAGCAACAACTAAATTAATGTATTTTTCTAATTTTCCCTTATTCATCTCCCCTCTCCTCTATCTCCTCTGTACAGACGGAAGTCCATGCTGCTGTCCAACGTCCTGGCTGTGATTGGTGGAGGGCTGATGGGTTTATCCAACATGTGCACCTCCTATGAGATGATGATATTGGGTCGTCTGGTGATTGGTGTGTTCTGTGGTCTGTGTACGGGGCTGACACCCATGTATGTTGGTGAAATTGCTCCAACAGCACTGCGAGGAGCTTTTGGTACACTTCACCAACTTGGGGTGGTCATCGGCATCCTAGTAGCACAGGTTAGATTTAACTGTAGACTAATATTAATTTTGCATGCCAAATATTTATGTTTGTCTGCTCTGTGCCATGTTTGGCGGCAAACCAATCATTTACAAAATTGCAAATCAGAAATACTGAATTAGATGTCTTTTGGTGTCATCAAGTTATTAATGGGTTATTTTTTATGAATATTATGTTAGATCTTTGGTCTGGAGTCATTGCTGGGGTCTGAGGATTTGTGGCCATTATTGCTGGCTTTGACTGTCCTGCCTGCAGTGCTACAAAGTGTTATGGTGTTTTTCTGCCCAGAGAGCCCACGCTACTTGCTCATCAATCTGAACAAGGAGGAGGAGGCACGCCAAGGTGAGCCTGATATACTGAAAAAAGTGGTAACCTACAAATGTAACTTTAAGGAGCTTTTTATACCTGATCTTACCCTTAACCTTAGTTTTGTTAGTGTAACCCTGTTTTCAGATTGATTCAGTGGTTAAATCTTATTTTTTACTTGAATCAAACCAATTGATTTAGATGTTATAACATCCAGCATTTTTTGGTTAAGTGTTTTATTAACAAAATAATATAGCTAATATTAATGGGAGATTTCTCCCAAAAATGAAAATTCTGTCATCATTTACTCAAACTCATGTTGTTCCCAACATCCAATATGGCTTTCTCTTCTCTGTGGAGCACAAAAAGAGATATTAACGAGAATGTTAGCATCAGCCACCATTCACTTTAATTGCATTTTTTATTTTTTCCATACAATGAAAGTGAATGGTGACAGAGGCTGTCAGTCCCAAACATTCTGCCTAACATCTCCTTCTGTGTTCCACAGAAGAAATAAAGTCATAAGGGTTTGGAACAACATGAGGGTGAGTAAATGATAAATCCATGTATCATTAATTCCATTTCCGTTTTGAAATCAAAAAACGGATAACAAAAAAACAGGTTTTTTTTTTTCATTTTTCTGCAAAAGTAAAAAAACAAACATCCACAAATTGAATAATCTTTTTAAAAGTACAATTCTAGCCTTTTTCTATTATTTGTTTCTCATTCTCCCTTCTTAAAGCTAAAATTGAAGAGAAGAAAAATGAAAAAATAAATAAATAAATTCTTCTTGTCGTCAACACTTTCAAAAGTCACCAGCAGGGGGAGTAAAGATAGTACACCTTACATATATTTTACATGAGGTAAGAGGATGTGACTGTTCAGATGATAAATAATAGTATAGTAAATATGGCATTTTGTGGAAAAAACTATTTTTATCATGGTGAATTTTAGGGATATACAGTATAGGGAACTTTAAGGAGGAAGTAAAGCCCTATTCGGATGGGATTAGTTTACCGGATGTATGTCTGTATGCTATTAATGCAGATGTCTGTAAATTTACCATCGATTTGCATGGGACTAAAACAGTGCAAAAATCACAGAGATGTGTGTCTTCTGCATTTACACACTTGTCACCATGTAACTGGCCTATCAGAAATCATGACAGTGTTGATTAATTATGCAGGAAATATTAAACATTATCATATACTGTATCTTGGATTATTAGAAGAAATTGATTGGTATATCTGGCAAATACAACAGAATTCGTGATATTAGCGAGCCTGAAATCATATATTACACTTTTGAATAAAAAATTTGCACAATCCATTCACATTATATGCATAGTCCCCCAATATTGCGTGTTTATGTAGCTACTTTTCACATTTTATGCACATAATTCCAAATGCAACAGCAAGAGTTCTCTGCAGTTCATCTGAAATGAAGCACGTTTTACAATTTCTGGTGACTTCTCTTGACCAACATACACTTAACACTTGAGTAACTTGAGAAACAACAAAAGTTAAAGGGGTCACAGGTTGGACAGTAGAGAGTCACTGGCTTTTTACCCGCCTGTCAGTTTGTACGGGAATATAAAGGGGTAATTTTGACCGGGCGTTTTATAAAAGGTGAAATAGCTACATTATAATCTTTATTGCCGCGGGAGCGTGCAGTCCATAAAAAGTCTGGAAAAATTACTGGCATGACCAATTCGCAAGGGATTAAATTCAGGGAGAACCTTTGGTAATTATTAACTTTCCCAACGTCCCCATATAAAACCAAGTTCCAGCATATATCCTTTCAGGAACATAGGTTAATCCTCGTTAACCTACGAACTTCATGGACATTTTGGGAAATAACAGCCTACAAATGAGTTACAGATTATTGAAAAATCAAATTTACAAAATCAGTATTACGGTTATTTTTCTAAAAACATTTTAGTGATAATTTTAGATTTTCGAAACGGATATGGAATGAATGGAAGCTACACAGATTATGATAACAGACTGATCCACTAAATTGTATTTATATTAGTGATGTCAGTCTATAAACATTTTTAATCGCGATTAATCACAGATTTTGAAAGTGCTGAAATATGACTCTCTATATACTTTATTATATACTGTATATACGTTATATACTGTAACAATATAATGATTTATTAACAATTTACGAACAAAGCCTTCCACAGTATAAAGATATAAAATATGCAAAGTTTCCACGCTCTTCTGGAAGTAGTGAAATAATTTCCAAAATAGCTACCTTCATATTTTGTTGACTCATCCTTTTTATGTGAAGTATTTGCTAATATTGATCAAGTAAAATGAACAATAAAGTTTATGTTGTTACTGATATTCCAAAATTAGTATTTATTGAATTCAAGCAACGTGCTTAAAATGTCATAAGTCTTTTAGAAAAATGACTATTAAAATATCATATGCTAGGCTTTATATGGTTAAGCTTTATACTTTGTATAAATGGCTGTCGAATAAAAACGTTTATTATACTATTCATTGCTATAACTGCATGTTTGTCCTACATTACAAAAAATAACTTGGCTTAGGTGGTTGATAAGAAAATATAGATATTTTAATTTATGTGGTTCAAAAGTACTGATTAAACTAGATACATAAAGTTTGTTGAGACAAACTGTAATGTTGGTCTGACAAAACCTTGTCTAAAAAATACTGTAGTTTTAAATGCTTGAAGTTAGAAATTTGTACAGGTTTAACAGTAAGAAAGAAAGAAAGAAAGAAAGAAAAAAGAGCATTTTAAATTTTGAAAGCTGAAGATTGAAATTACAAACATTCTAAAAAAGACTTGAAGCTCATTTAAACATTCTGTCAATATAATGTAGTCTAGGGGATTTTTGGACACTTTGAAAAGATGATTGTTCAAAATAGCCTATTGAATATCAGGAATATATCATATGTAAACCTTGAAATTACACTGCATCAAATTTTCTTTAATAGTTGTGCACACAGCATATAGACAATCGATGGATGGTCCTTATACTAAGACCGAAAGTTTCCCCCATTACTTGGTGTGGGTTGCCAGCTTGAACAGGGCCATGACGATTTGCTTTTGGGTCGGAACCGGTAGCAACCTGCGATTACAGTCCTATCAGAAGGGCAACTGTTCCCTTTTGATTGCAATTCCTCCTCTTCTGATTGCTTTTATTATTTGTGAAGTAAGCTGTCTAATTTCATTTAATTGTCTCAATACTCTCGCAATTTTACAAAGACTTCAGAGGAAAAAAATTAGGGACATCTGGGAGGTGAATTAGCGATAAACACATTTCTGTATGAAAATGGCTTAAGGGCACATTTCTATTGTGATAAACCAAACCTTCGTTTTTCAAGGCATGACGTCATCATGCATACCATTTTTATCAATAAAAGGCCATTTGAATGGAAACAGGCAGAAGACGGCCAATTTCGCAATTTTTTTTTTACACATTTTCACTTTGTCGATAACAAAATAGCGTGAAAAGTGGATGGAAACAAGGCTATTGACACAGAATCACTGTTGTGGTGTGTCCATCAGCGTAATGACTCCGGAAAGACACATTCCAAAGGTTACGCCCTTCTAGTCAGTGTTTATACTGGTTTATGCTATATTTTCAGTTAATGTATTATTCGCGATTAAGAAAAATTAATGCGCTAAACTTTTTTAAGTAATTGCATGCATTATTGCATTAATTTTTACAGCTCTAATTTATACTCTTGCGCACTGATATTTTATCTTTCTATATTTCCTCTTCTCTCAGCGCTGATTCGTATTCGCGGGCATTCAGATGTGGAGGATGACATTCGTGAGATGAAGGAAGAGGCCATGAAGATGGCTATGGAGAAGAAGGTGTCGATTCCAGAGCTGTTCCGTAACCCCGCCTACCGACAACCCATTATTGTCTCCATAATCCTGCAGCTATCCCAGCAACTGTCCGGCATCAATGCTGTGAGTCTCACACATCACAGATTAGTGTATGAACTCGAACTGTGATTAGCACATCCCCTTAAAAGTCTGTCACTACATTTCCCAAGGCTGTTTATGTCATTCAGTGCTCAGTAACTTTCATCATTTACATCAGATTGCACAGCTTTCCACTTAATGTCCAAAGCCCTTTGTTTGACCCTGATTTCTTAAATTTCTACCTATTTGTAATGTTTCCTTCCAGGGTCCCTCTCACTCTCTCATTCACATGAAATGATCTTGATCTAAATCTATGTTTGATCTATGTTTTCTGTATTTTCCAGGTATTTTATTATTCAACAGAGATCTTCAGGACTGCAGGCATCACTGGCCCTGTCTTTGTCACAATTGGGGCGGGTGCAGTCAACACTGTCTTCACCGTAGTTTCTGTGAGTTTCTCATTGATTTCTGTCATGCATTAAGCAGCAGGGCTAAGATGAGTTTTAACAAAGATGTTGTGACTTAAGCAGAAATTGTTCTCTCTCTGTGTGGATGCTCCCAATTCTTTGATTAACAGCTCTTCTTGGTGGAAAGGGCAGGGAGAAGAACTCTTCATATGATTGGACTGGCTGGAATGGCTGCCTGCGCTCTGCTCATGACCATTTCTCTTAACCTTGTAGTGAGTTTGTACTTTTGACTTGCAAGTCAATTTACACATGACAGATTCTACTTAACTCTTTTTGAAAGTTGTATATAATCATTAAATTGCCCTACATCATTAGATGTGATTGGTTCGTCTAAATAGAACACTTTTTAAGTAAAATTTGAATTCACTTTTATTGCCTTTGCTTATCATTCAAAGAACACTGTAGGACCAGCAATGGAAAATGGTACTGGACTGCTTCAGAATAGCAATGCTGTCATAACATCTGAAGGGGTAAGTGTTTGATATGATTTAACATCCAACTTACATTTATGCTAGAATTCATCCAATCAACTACTGTATCTCTCTCTCTCTTTCTCTGAATTTTACTATTTCCAAATGTGGCTAGCAGGGAACTTCAGCGATCAGCATTCTAGCCATTGCAGCAGTGTTTGGATTTGTAGCTAGTTTTGAGATGGGACCAGGACCAATCCCATGGTTCATAGTGGCAGAGTTATTTGCTCAGGGTCCCCGACCGGCAGCCATCGCTGTGGCAGGATGCTCCAACTGGACTGCCAACTTTCTTGTTGGACTGCTTTTCCCACAATTACTGGTAAGGACCCTGTCACAGAAAAAAAAAAATTGGAAACAACACCAAATACTGTACTTATTCATATCACAATTTTAAGTTGGTTACAGTACAGTGCAAAGACCAACATGATCACACAGAAAATTGACGCACTGCGTCATGTACCTTGAATTCAATTGCATTCTGCCAAATGAATGTCAAGCAGCATCTCCCATCAGACATTTTTGCCTCAATCCAAATGTGTTTACCTTTCCCTGTGGTGCTACTGATAGCATGTTACACAAGTTATCTCTGAGACAGGGGTTCTGTTTCCATGGAAACCAGGAAGTAATTGTGTTTGTAATGGTAGCCAGCTGGTATGTGATAGCTGTACAGTGTGTAAATCTCACTTTCCTGGCCTTAAGAGACTCACCAATGACTGAGGCTATAGCAATGGCTTTTCTAGCGCATCTGACTCCCATGCCAGGCGTTTTGAATCCCGCTCAGGGCAAGATGAGTAGGACCGGTGACACATTCAGATAAACAATGGTGAGCAATGGAATATGTATTCCTGTTGACTGTATTACATAATTTACAACTAAACATAAAACTCGCATTTGCCGCCACCCAGTGGACATTTCACCTCAACAACACTTCCAGTTTTGGCCACTGGGGGCAGTAGTTCAAATTTTGGTAAGCACAGGCCAATGTCAGCAGCAGAGCGTTCGACCTTCTGTTACTGAATTTACAATGTGATCAGTCTGCAAGGACATAAGAATTTATTCAAGAGTGTTACAACTTAACACAAGAGGGTCATAAGTTAAACAGGGCTGAGGGAAAATATGACAAAAATATATTATATATACTATATTATTATATAATAACTTCTAATGTATTTTTACAAATTATTTTCTAGGCCTATATAATTATTTTAATTATTCGGGTGGAGACTGTATTTAATTGAAATATTTGTAATAAATACATTTGATTTGAATTATTAAATTGAAGAATTTGACACAAAACGATGACAACCTAAATGGGTCCCAAACCGCACACTTCTTCATTATTCTACATTATTTAGTAGTATGTAAACACATGATAAGTAGTATGTTAACACTGAAAATGCAACAAAAAGAATGTGTTTTGAGTACCCGGATGATGTACTCCTTCAACTGTAAAAACAGAGTGGCGAATGTTGGACACTTCATGCACTCAGCACACACAGTTTGCCGTACGCAGCGGAAGGGGCAGAGTTACCTGGTTGCATTGCTGGTCTGACAAAAATTGTAAATAACGGATAATGTAGTAATGAGCCATACTTAAGAAAAGACAGCACCTTACTTGTAAGTTGAATCCTTTACCATCACCCTACGCTGTGTAAAAATGTATGTTGTTAAGAAATATAATTGTTGAACTGAGGTTAGCTAATGCGCTAATTCTAGCGGCAACACATCAAATGCATTTGAAACTTCACCTCTGTAAGCTGTAAAACAGCTAATGCTTCCATGTAGGAAAAACATTGCATTTCATATTATACATACACTTATAAATCTCTTATTAAGAGAATAAATTCCCCTTAATGAAAATGTATGTTTTTGACACTATAGAACACTAATTGTACCTTCTTTCTTTCCAGACACTGTGTGGTCCGTACGTGTTCATCATATTCTTCATCTTCCTCATCTTCTTCTTCGTGTTTACGTACTTCCGTGTTCCTGAGACCAAGGGTCGCACCTTTGAAGATATCGCCAGTGGATTTGCCAAAGCTGCAGGTTCTAATGTTGCAAACTACTCTTCACCAGAGGGTGTGGTCACTCTGCCAGTAACCCCGTCATCAGAGAAGTTTCAGATGACTGAGTTACCAGGACAGGAGACAGGAAAAAGTGGAATAAACCCATAGATAAAATATACACAAGATACAACTGACCTACAACAAAGAGTAGAGAACAAAGGCAGCTAAATAATGGGCAATGTTACAAAAAACTAAAAACTGTAGCTCCATAAGGGACAAAATAGTGTAAAATACAGGGTAATTATCATATCATGTAGATCAGTGTTTCCAGGCCATGGTGTACGCACCTTTGTCGTGCACAGAATTAAGTTATGGTGTCTACAATTGCGCAAAATTTATCTTGTTACAGATTTGTCTGTATCTTGACATACTTGACTCATGATGATGCACAACAGTGTTTTATTGATAAATAACATTTTACATTACAATATTTACAGATTATAATAGTCAGTAATAGCCATTATAATAATAGCACGTCTCAAAATTGAGCCGAAACTTGATTTGCCTAGCAGAAAAACAGACCTAGTGACTTGTAAACATGCAGGCTCATCCATCTCTCTGGGAAGGGGGAAAGCAGCAATAAATAGGTTGATGGGGGTTAGAACATTTTTTATAGGTGTGTTTAATGTTGTCAAGTAGAAGAGGGTGCATGGCCAAAAAGGTTTGGGAACCACTGACATAGATGTAATAAAACACCAAACAGGGTATAAAAAATACTCATTACAGTAATACATATATTTCAGCATAAACCTTTAATGACAGTTCTAAATTCTTTATGAATGCATAACAAGTATTCATTGTGCTCAATTAAGTCATGGCTATTTGAGCTAAGTACAAGGAATCTATCAGGATTTGTTTCTCTATGTCTCAAGTGTATACTTTTTACATATTTATTAAACATTTGTGTTGGTTACAGAGGCCTTAAAACAATTTGCTTTGTTAAATTAGTTTTTACTAAATGTAAACTTTTCAAATTTAGTTAAACATATAGGTGTGTTGTCAAATTAGTTCAGTTGTTAAATACATTAATGATGTGTAAAGAATCTACAAAGCACCAAGCACTTGATCTTAGTTCCCCGTCTGTCACTCACTCGATGTTGTATAAAATGAAGTGACACGAGGGGTCTTCCTTGGGAGCCTTGCATACCTCTGAACTTGAGAAAAGGCCAATGTGAAATTGAGAGCCGAGTGGATGTGCAACAGTGTTGTGTTCACAACTGTTCCACTCACCCCTACTGGCAAGAAGCACTGCTCGCCCAGCAGTCTTCAGCGGTAAGGAGGCAGACGAAAGCGATCTCGCACTTCATGCCACGGCGCCATCCCAGCACGGTCCATGCCCCATCTGCCTGCCGAGGGCACCCCCCTGTGTCCAAGTAACAGGCAACTCCACCTCAACCCAGCTCTCAGCCCCCCCATGGCACTAGACCTACCACTGTAAACGGCCGTACCTTATTCTCAGCTCCTCAGTGCAAAAACCTGACTGACAGACACATGCCCGCTTCCCTTTATACCCGTATGTCCGGGGATGGGACATACGAATTCTGTCTGCCAATTTCACATTGGCCTTTTCTCAAGTTCAGAGGTATGCGAGGCTCCCAAGGAAGACTTGTGTCACTTCATTCGACACAACGTCTCATTCCCTCCCTCAAGGAACAGAGGTTACAACATTAACCGTGATGTTATGTTAATAACATTTTATATATAAATAGTTAATTATCACAATTTTCCATATTGCCCAGAGATTTAAATCAGATTAACTCTATATTGAAAATAATACTATGGTTGTTATACTCCTGATCAGAAAACTAAAAATGTGTGATTGAGTGATTATTCATTTTGTAGAGACGCACTTGAAATGCTGTTTGTCTAATCTGCACCTAGAAGAATAGTGGAATGCTTGTTTCATGTATTTATGCTAAACACATTGTGAAAATGCAAAGTGAAATCAAAAGTAAAAATCAGTCCTTTCCTGTTTAATAAATTAAGCAATCACACGATCATACAGAACATCTCTTGTTTTTAAATCCATAAGGATCTCTTTCTCAATGGTGATAGCGGCAGTAATGACAGTCGACTCGTCAGCTGGATCTCGCGCTCTTCACTTTCAAATTACGTACATCACTTAAAGCATGATTGTGTCACCAAGGCCAGGTAGAAGGCCTCGACCGGAACATATCCTAAAGATCACACCCACCAAGAACAAATAATTCAATCCGATTGGCTAATGAATCTGACAATCTAACTTTAGTTGCTTATTCGTTTGCACTGTTGAGGGATTCTGTAGAAATTCTGAAGGCCTGAGAAGGTGGAGCTCAAACTCACACGCTGCTTCAGGCATGCGATTTGTGAAACAGCTGTCACACTTTGCTTGGAAGAATCAAGGAATATATTCTGACTGGATAAACTTTCTCTATTTGTTTGTATATTAATTACAAGTGGAAAGTGATTCAAAATGCATAGGCAAAAAAAGTGATTGAGAATGAAAGGATGAAAAATATTTATTTATTTGGCATGTTAGGCCAGCAGAGAAAGCTTTGCTGGCCCTGAGAATTGGCCACTGGCTGTAATGTATATCTGTGGATTTTTTTGGAAGAGATTAGTTTAAATGTCTTTTATTATTATTATTATTATTATTATTATTATTATTATTATGTGTAATAGTATCAAAGACACAGTGAAACTCTAAAGCACTTTAGAAAATGGACCAAATATTAAAAGATGAAAACCTCAAGAGCCCCTAAACAAACTGATTTTGAAGCCCTTACTCCATTGTTCTTTTAGCCTAACATGTGCAGTTGTGTACTTGTGTGTTGTTGTAAAAACCAGTTTACATAATTTAAAACTGATTCCAAATGTCCTGCTGAAATTATGTGTAGTAAGTAGTAAGTATCTCTGTTTAAATAGTGTTAGAAATAACTGAAATATTTCTCATGACAGTTACTCGAAATCACAGAATGAACACTACTGATGCAGGATCACATAAAAGTCAATTGTGAAAGCCTAAACATCACATGCAAACATTTATTGTTTAACATGTCCAATACAGTGCATGTGCAGACTAAATTATGGGTTATTTCATTCTAAATAATTCAGTCAGCTATTCAGCATTCAGTGTAGTTAAGAAAATTACTCTGTAGGTATCTCTTTGTATACATGTAAATATTGTCTTTTGTTTTTTTGTTTTTTTTTTATAACTGCATTTTGTTACAGTTTGACTAGCTGATTGAGCTGCTTTGTGGAATTTTACCAAGTGTGCACCAAAGAAGTTTTCGTGTTTTTGTGTTATTAATATATATTATATTTATATGTTTTACTATATTTGTAGCTTTTATAATGCCATTTTTTTTTTACTTTTGCCTAAAGTCCTAAATGTTAAATAATGCCATGTCCTCATATTTATTTTGTGTATAATGAACCGAACAGAATAAGTGAGAGCTATGATGAGATAAAAACACATTTAATTTGACACATCATGTGTTTGTGACTGTTTGCCTGTTCCTGAGACTGTTTCACTTAATGGGATGGGATGGTTTTAATACTGTTATCTAATAATAGTGAGTGATTTATTTCTTAGGATAGGCTGTTCATTTGGGTTTTGAGTATGCACTTTAATTTGCCTTTTAACCACAGATGATTAAAAAGCTTGAATGTGAAAGTTTAATTCTCAATGGTCTGCTATCATGCAATTTGTGTGTAAAATGTCATATGATCTAACTCACTAAATCCAAATATCACAGTAAAGGCTGTCAATCGGTTAATAAATTGAATTAAAGGTGCACTCAGTAATTATGTTGTAAATTGTAGTATGCTGAAGTGGCTTACACTGATACCTAGTGGCCTGGATGCTGCATCATTCAAACACAGTAGTTTTCAGTTGCCATTGCAATTGTAGTAATTCACTATGCACAGTAGGCCAGGATTCATTTAAAGGTATAGTTCACTGAAAAAATTGATTTCTCTTATCATTTACTCACCGCCATGCCAGATGTTTATGACTTTTGAGTAAACGTAAGTAAAGGATGAGTAAATGAAAAGAGAATTTTCATTTTTCTGGGAACAATTCCTCTAATCCTAGAGTGAAAGTGTTCAATTACAAGGCAGTTACTGAGATTAAACGAGTAGTTTTCAGCTGGTAACGTGATGCTAAAATGGTTGCCCCCATGAGGCACCCTTGCTCCATGTAGAATAAAAGAGCTATTATAAGGTCACTTGCATGACTGAACTCTTCATCTCACATGAGTGGTCATGATTTTATACATGTTTCAAAATACTATCAATTTGTATAGAAGTAAAACATTTTAAATGAGGAAAACAATTACTAAGTGATCCTTTAATTACATATTAATTACATATGCTGAGTAATTAATCACAATTAATAGTATATATACAGTATATATATATATATATACTGTATATATATATATATATATATATATATATATATATATATATATATATATATATGCGTAATTACGATACATCTCTACTTTATACAGAGCACCCCCACTATTTTCAGAAGCTCCCTCAGAGATTTTGATCTGGAACCGGGCCTGTAGCTGGCTAACATCTACAGATACATTCAATTATTTAGCCTTTATTTTGTAGGTCTATTTTGGGTACATATTTCTTATTGCGTTCTCTTTTTTACTCTTTACTCTGAACTACTTGCGCAGCCATAGGCACAGTTGTGTGCGTGTGCATGTGCGTGTGTGTGTGTGTGTGTGCTTGCATTTCTTTCTTTGGGTTTGAGTTAAGCTCATGTCTGTTATCTTCTGGAGAAAATGTTCAAGATGGTGCCTGGATGGCAGCCACGGTGTGGAGCTCTCCAATTCTATTGTTGTTTTTGTTAGTTTGTCCTGTGTTTAGTAATCTTTTTCCAATCAGTTTTACTAGGGATGAATTGCTGAACATTTGCAGAACATACAAGATAATCCTTTCCCGGTTTTGGACTATTTGGATGCTTTGCTGGACATTTTAGACTCAGGTAAGGGATACGAGCTGGCACGCTGGTCAGGCTGCGGGTCTTTCGAACAGCGCTTCAGAGTATTCTTCTAGCGAATCTCTGCACTCATCCTAACAAAAGGGACGAACTACATCTCTTCACCTGTACAAACAAGGACTTTTCAACCTTTGCTGCCTTGTGCTTCACAGAAACCTGGCTGAGTGAAGCCATTCCGGACAGCGTATTACATCTGCTGGGCTTTCAGCTGTTCAAGGTGGTTCAAATCGTGGATTTAACTGGGAAAATGAGTAGGAAAGACTGTAAAGAGATGGACCAATGAAGTAGAGTTGGAACTACAAGCCTGCTTTGAGTGCACTGATTGGAGTGTATTTGAGGCTGCAGACACCAATCTGGATGATTTCACAGTTACTATGAAATCATATATCAGTTTCTGTGATTATACAGTTGATGTCAGAAGTTTACATACACCTTAGCCAAATATATTTTGAACATGGGTCTTGGGTCAGTTAGGATCACTACTTTATTTTAAGAATGTGAAGTGTCAGAATAATAGTAGATTGAATTATTTCTTTCAGCTTTTATTTCTTTCATCACATTCCCAGTGGGTCAGAAGATTATATACAGGTTGTTAGTATTTGGTAGCATTGCCTTTAAATTATTTAAATTGGGTCAAATGTTTTGGAAAGCCTTCCACAAGCTTCTCATAAAAAGTTGCTGGAATTTTGACCAATTCCTCCAGACAGAACTGGTGTAACTGAGTCAGGTTTGTAGGCCTCCTTGCTCATACAGGCTTTTTTAGTTCTGCTCACTTAAATCAGATTCCTATCACTTCCAGGACAGCAGCGACACGAGGCGCATGTGGCAGGGCATCCAGGCCACCACCAAATACATGACAACATCAGTTGCCTGTGACAAAGATACCTCCCTTCGATTCTCACACCCAACTTGTCACATATTGACGCTTTTGACAGGACCCCTTGGCGTCACATTTTAACGCCCTGGGTATACCTTTGGCGTCATTTTTCAACGCGTTGGGTAGTCCGATAGATTTCTATAGAGGATTTTAAAAATAAAAATATAAAAAACTTTGATTAATTGAACAAAATTTTAAAAATAAAGATATAAAAAACTTTGATTAATTGAACACAATCGTAACATATTATATATATTTATTAACATCAACAAACCTCCGATAAAAATACGTTATCCAGCATGCTCTAGTTACCAGTACCTAAGAAAACGCTTAAACTGCTTACTAGCACACACCGTGGAGCGTTGTTAAACTCACCTTTGAATGCCGTTTTGGTTAAGACTACCCAACGCGTTGAAAAATGACGCCAAAGGTATACCCAGGGCGTTAAAATGTGACGCCAAGGGGTCCTGTCAAAAGCGTCAATATGTGACGAGTTGGGTGTGAGAATGCGCTGAATGACTTCTACACTCGGTTTGAGGCGCAGAACGACGTGGTGGCGAGGAAGACCACCCCTCCTCCCAACAACGTCTTACCACTGCTGATGTGAGGAAAACTCTACATATAGTCCAGCAGCCTTCCGTAGGTTGACCAGACAACATTCCTGGCAGAGTGCTCAGAGGATGTGCAGACCAGCTGGAAGATGTTCTTATCGACATCTTCAACATTTCTCTGAGCAGCGCCGTCATTCCAACATGCTTCAAGGCCACCACCATCGTCCCCATGCCAAAGAAGTCTTCAGTGTCCTGCCTCAAGGACTACCATCCCGTCGCACTCACACCCATCATCAAGACCCAGCTGCCCCCATCACTAGACCCACTGCAGTTTGCGTATCGCCCCTACCGTTCAACAGACGACCCCCAGGGCTGTGTGCTCAGTCTACTGCTGTTCCCTCTGCTGACTCATGACTGTGCAGCAATGCTCAGAGCATATGCGAGAAAAGTTTGCCGATGAAACGACCGTGGTGGGTCTCATCAGCAAGAACGACGAGTCAGCATAAAGAGAGGAGGTGCAACGGCTAATGAACTGGTGTAGATCCAACAAACTGTCTCTGAATGTGGACAAAACAAAAGAGATGGTTGTTGACTTTAGGAGAGCACAGCGTGACCGCTCTCCGCTAAACATCGATTGCTCCTCTGTGGAGATCATCATGAGCACCAAATTCATTGGTGTTCACCTGGTGGAGAACCTCACATGGTCCTTCAACACCAGCTCTATTACCAAGAAAGACCAGCAGCGATAAAGTAGAGTTCTTCGAAGACTGATTCACTTCATTCTATAGAGGGACTAGTAAGAGCATCCTGAGCAGCTGCATCACTGCCTGATTTGGGACTTGCACTGTTTCGGACTGCAAAGCCCTGTAGAGGATAGTGAGGACAGATGAGAAGATCATCGGGGTCTCTCTCCCCTCCATCAAAGGCATTGACACAAAACGCTGCATCCGCAAAGCAACCAGCATTGTGGATGACCCCACACACCCCTCACACAAACTCTTCACCCTCCTGCCATCTGGCAAGAGGTACAGAAGCATTTGGGCCCTCACGGCCAGACTGCGTAACAGCTTCTTCCCCCAAGCCATCAGACTCCTCAATACTCAGAGACTGGACTGACACACACACACACCTGTACACCATCCAACTTTTGCACATGTCCAGAGTTGCACTTTAATTCATTGTCATTTATAGCTGGCTGCTACCTCAATAACTGCTACCTTTAATAACTGCTATGTCCATAGAACACCATTTCATAGCATGGTATGTTTACATTTGGCATTTTTAGAAAGTGTCATCTTTTTGCTCTACTCTGATTACAAATGTGTACTGGTCTGCGCTGCACTGTCTCTTACTGTGCCTATTGTCCTGTTCCTTTTAGTAATTTATTGTACTGTCCCATACTTTTTGCACATGTTTGCATGTGCACTTTATGTAGAAATGTTATTTAGTCTGTGTAGTCTCATGTGGTTCTTTGTTTGTCCTATGTTGATTTGTGTAGCACCATGGTCCTGGAGCAACGTTGTCTCCTTTCGGTGTGTACTGTACTAACTGTATATGGTTGAACGACAATAAAAACCACTTGACTTAGATTGAGGTCAGGGCTTTGTGATGGCCACTTCAATACCTTGACTTTGTTGCCCTTAAGGCATTTTGCATCAACTTGGGAGGTATGCTTGGGGTCATTGTCCATTTGGAAGACCCATTTGTGACTGAGCTTTAACTTCCTGGCTGATGTCTTGACATGTTGCTTCAATATATCCACATAATTATACTTACTCATGATACTATCTATTTTGGGAAGTTCACCAGTCCCTCCTGCAGCAAACATGATGCTGCCACCCCCATGCTTCATGGTTTGGACTGAGTTCTTCAGTTTGCAAGCCTCTCCCTTTTTCCTTCAAACATAACGATGGTCATTCTGGCCAAACAGTTTTATTTAAATTTATTTTCATCAGACCAGAGGACATTTCTCCAAAAAGTAAGATCTTTGCTGATTTCTTTTGATTTTCCCATGATGTCAAGCAAAGAAGCACTGTGTTTGAAGGTAGGGCTTAAAATACATCCACAGGCACACCTCCAAATCAGTACACATCCTAGAAGATGCTAATTGTCTAAAGCCTTGACATAATTTTCTGAAATTTTCCAAGCTGCTTAATGACTTCTGACCCACTGGAATTGTGATAGTCAATTAAAAGTGAAACAATCTGTCTGTACATTTTTTTTAAATTACTTGTGTCATGCACAGAGCAGATGTCCTTGCCAAAACTATAGTTTGCTAACATTAAATCTGTGGAATGGTTAAAAAATTAGTTTTAATTACTTAGTGCATGTAAACTGTATGTGCATTCCTACTAGGACTTATAACATATAATGACAACCCATGGTTTAAAGCAGAGCTCAGGCAGCTTTTTCAGGCAAAAGAGGATGCTTTCAGTGGTGGGAATAAAGTATTATACAATCAGGCCAGGAACACGCTGAATAAGGAAATCAGAGTGGCTAAAAGAAGCTATTCTGATAAGCTGAAAAGCAATAACTACAGGACTCCTACCCCAACACTGTAGTGGACCAACAACTGGCTGATGAACTGAATGTGTTCTACTGTAGATTTGAAAGGCCCAATCTCACACCCCACACCCGCTCTGACCTTCACTTCACACAAACATCAACAGCTCCTGCAACCCCCCTACTGCTACTCAACCTCCACCTTAGAAGACATGTGCCGTGTCTTCCAAAAAAAAAGACAAGGAAAGCACAGGGCCCGGATGGTGTTTCAACCACTTGTCTAAAATCTTGTTCTAACCAGCTGGCCCCCATCCTCACACTGATCTTAAATAGATCTCACTGGAGCAGTGTGAAGTCCTGTGCTGCTTGAAATGCTCAATCATCATTCCTGTCCCAATGAAATCCAAAATCACAGGACTTAATTACTACAGACCCCCCCCCCCCCCCCCCCACACACACACACACACCCCAGGCCTGTGCCCTCAGTCCCTGCTTTACTCCCTCTACACCAATGACTGCTCAGACAAACACAGCTCTAACAAGTTGAAGTTTGCTTATGACACATTGGTGGTAGGCCTCATAACTAACAATGATGAGAAGGCCTACTTGGAGGAAGTGAATGTCCTCTCTACATGGTGTCACAATAACAATCTCTCCCTGAATGTGATTAAGACCAAGGTTATTGATTACTATAGGAAGCAGGTGAGGAACAACAGCCCCCTGATGATCAACAGGGCCACAGTTGAGAGGGTGAGCAGTTTCAAATATTTTGGGGTCCACCTCACTGAATACCTCTCCTGGATAACACACACAAACAGCTCGGTGACAAGGGCGCACCAGCATCTCTACCACCTACAATGCCTGGACAGGTTCAAGGTCTTCCATAGGGTGCTAAGGGCTTTCTACACAGGGGATGTGGAGAGTCTTCTCACAGGGAGCATCACCGCCTGGTTTGGAGGCACCACAGCCTAGGATTGAAAGGCGCTGTCCAGATTAGTGAGGACTGCGGAGAAGGCCATCATGATTTCTCTCCCTTGCATCACAGACAGCTACACCAAGCAATGCAGGGCAAGGGCTAGGAGAATTATCAAAGACTTTCACCTCCCTGGATATAGACTCTTATTAGTGCTCCCATTAGGGAAGCGCTACCGGATCCTGAGGACCAACACAGAGAAGACTTGGGAGGAGTTTTTATCCTCGGGCAATTCGAATACTGATAATTCCAGAATCGCACAGACACAAAACAGTTTGCACTATAATTTCAATTAATTAAAAATGTTGCACACTGTATATTTATGTATACTCTGTACATTTCTGTATATTTTGCATATTTTCTACTATATTTTCTTTTCACCTTATATTTCTTTTTAGTCTTTATATATTTTTTCTATTTTTATCATTATGTGGGTGTATGTCTTGTTGGTTCTGTTTGTTGTTGCACTGTGGGTTGAGGAACTAAGGAAAAACATTTCACTACATACATTATACGTGTATGTAGTATGTGACAAATAATAAAACCTGAACCTGTTGACATCTCTTTGTGTCCAGCAGGGGGCATTGTTTTTAAAGAGATAACTAAAACTCACCATAAAACGATGTCTGTAGTAGTATAGCAGTCTTCTAGGACTGTCTATCCCAGAAAGACTCTGTGGCTGTGGTTGAGAGCGAGAAAGAGAGAGCGATTGGTGGATGAGGAAAATGAGATGTAACCTAGGCCAAGACAAAATAAATTCAAAATATGTTTCTGGAGGAAAAAACTGTTGAAAGGAGGGAGGAAAGGAAAACACATAGGCATATTTCCAGTCTTCCATTACTGAGTGATGCATATTTCTAATCTGGCTTGCTTTAACTTTTTGGAATGCCAATCCAGAGTGTTCACCAAATTAATTTGGAGTATGACTTGGTCTAGGTGCTTTTTCTTCAAACTAGCCAAACCCGTTTTATGGTTTTCATCACATTTTCGTGGCTTAAGTCAGTATACCAGTATCTCTCTCTCTCTCTCTCTCTCTCTCTCTCTCTCTCTCTCTCTCTCTCTCTCTCACTCTCTCTATCTCACACACACACATAAACACATGCAGTGTCTCTCTCTCCTCATTCTTTGCTCAGTGACTCCTCAGTCATAATCATACAAAAATACCCCCCACCCCGCTGCTCCCTCTCCCCCTTTAATCTGTGATAGAAAAGAGCAGACCGACTCCTCCTCCTTTCTCTTTATCTCTCCCTCTCTCTCTCACTCTCACTCTCTCTTTCTCTCTCTCCTCCTGTCTCCCTCTCTCATGTTCTTGCTCTCTGGACCTCTCTTGTGTGTTGTTCTGATGGAAATGTGGCGAATCTTTCTGTTTCTCTCTGTTGTGGTCCAGCACAGTTCCACAGAAGAAGGTATGAAACTTCCTTTGCTCCTTGGTGCCCTACCCCCCCTGTGTCTGTGTGGATGTGTGTTTGGGGAATTTATCTGCTGGCTCTTACGTTCCTGTCCTGTCTGGCAGTGTGCAAGTCTATGTGTACATGTATTTTTAAAGTCTTCGGAATGAGTTTGTAGGTCTGTTTGTGTTTCTGATAGTTTACCTTCCTACAAATCTGCACACATTTGTGATAGCTGGAGTGTGTGTGTGTGTGTGTGTTTATTTGTGTCAGTCTGAGTATCTTAACAGACCCTCATCCTGTATAATGAGTGCATGTGTTTATGAGTTGTTACTGTGAATTGAAGAGCTCGCTATGGACCCTGCCAAGCTGCATTCACTCCTAACAAAAGAGTGTAGAACAGAGCCAGCGGAGAGGTGAATAATTTGTTGTGTAACCTTTATCTCTCTCTGACCCAAGGGAGTACCCCCCACCCCCCACCCCCAACTCTCTGCACCCTTTTCTGATATTAAAACTGTTATAATGTCCCTCCTCCCCTCTGGACCATTCAGTCGAGCAACAATACAGACACCCCACTCACTGTGTACATCTGTGTAGCCTTTCATCTGTGTTTGCGCTTTGTCTCTGTCAATTATGTGTCATTTTTCTATTCACTATATGGTGTTTTCAGTCAATGTGTTGCAGACTGACATAAGCAGTTTAAATAGACGGGTTGATGAAGTTGGCATCTCATATTGAGCTGCTCTTGTAAAAAATCTGAGCAAGCTCTTACTGACTCATTTTTGTGTGTATGTGGTATTTGAATGCCATTCTGTTGGGAACATGTTGTCTCACAGAAGCTTGTATGCTTGTATTTCTAACTTTATTTGAATCTCCCATTGTGCCTTGAATTTGTGCTCAAAAATGGTAAACAGTAGGGTGTGTGGAAATGTTTATGAATGGGATTATGTATGTGTGGTTGTCTTGTTTTTAATGCCTCAACTTTTACTTTTTACATAAAAACAGACAGTGAACAATTTGTTCAAGTGGCTTGTTCCATTTGGCCTCATAATGCAGTAATACTATATTAGTGTAACTCTGTAAAATGTGGTAACCTGCAATTGATACCTTTAATGAGATATGTATACCTGATTCAACCCTTCAAATTAGTTTTGTTGGTGTAGTCTAATGTATTCAGGTTGATTCAGTGATGTTAAATAATAGTTTTGACTTTAATAAAACCAGTTAATTTAGATGTTACCACATGAAGGAAAAAATTAATTTGTGTACACATTGGTCCCATAGCACAGGCCCACACCTCTAATCATTTAAGGCAAATATAGACATTCCCCGAAACCCATATTGCCCTTACCTGCTCTCCTATAGCAAAACCCATACGTTTATTACATTTAACAATCCCATAGCCATTCCCTCAGGCCTATCCACAGTTTTCCTGAGCAACCACTGGGTGACGCCATGATGATTCGAACTGCCTGATTTATGTTTCTGGTCTCGAGACACAATGTAAAAACTACCTAAATGAGCGATTCAGATGAACAACAATCATTTAAGTGTTATTTGGAGTACAAATTAATTTCACACTCAACTTGTGCAGTTGTTGCAAGTAGTTAGTATCATTAAGTAGTTAATCTGCATACATATGTGAGGCACTGTCTATAGAAAACATATAGAGATTCACATGTTTTTTTTTTACATTTATTTATTTGACAGACACTTTTATCCAAACTGACTTACAAAAGAGGAAAACATAAGCAAATCATCTTAAGGAGACAGTGGTACAAAAAGTGACATATTACAAAGTTTCTCTAGCATCAGAATAGTAGTTTTAAAAATAGATTAAAGTGCAACAAGAATTATTTTATATATATATATATATATATATATATATATATATATATATATATATATATATATATATATATATTTTTTTTTTTTTTTTTTTTTTTATTATTTTTTAAGTGACTGGTTAAGTGCTCATGGAAAATATGTGTTTTTAGCCATTTTTTGTAGACAGAAAATGAGTCACCTTCACGGATGGAGTTGGGAAGGTCATTCCACCAACGTCATATGATAAAGCCAAAAGTCTGGGAAAGTTTTTTGGTGCCTCTTTGTGTTGGTACAAGGCGATGTTCCTTAGCCGACCGCAGGCTTCTAGTGGGCGTGTAGCTCTGCAAAAATGGTTTTAGGTATGCTGGAGCAGACACAGTGACTGTTTTGTATGCCAACATCACAGCCTTGAATTTCATACGTGCAGCAGCTAGTGAAGAGAGACAAGGAGTGGTGTAACATGCGCTCACTTCGGTGCATTATAGAGCAGATGTGCTGCTGCATTCTGGATCATTTGCAGGGGTCTAAATGCGCATGCAGGGAGGCCAGCAATGAGAGCATTACAGTAGTCCAGTCTAGTTATGATAAGTGACTGAACAAGAAGTTGTTTGGCATGTTCAGAGAGGAAGGGTCTTATCTTCCTGATATTGTTGAGTGTAAATCTACATGATTTTTCCGTCTTTGAGATGTGGTCTGTGAAATTTAGCTTTTTATTGATGGTCACTTCTAGATTTCTGACAATTTTGGAAAGCGTTATTGTAGTTGAACCCAGCTGCATGGTGATGTGTTCAACAGCATGGTTTGCTGGAAAGACAAGGAGTTCGGTCTTGGCTGGGTTAAGCTGCAGGTGGTGTTCCTTCATCCGGCCGAGATGTCTGCCAAACAGGCAGAGATTTGATTAGTCACTGTGGTGTTGTTGGGCTGGAAAGACAAGTAGAGCATCGGTGTAACAGTGGTAAGAGAAACCATGTGACTGAATGATGGGTCCCAGTGATGTTGTGTACATGAAGAAGAAAAGTAGCCCAAGCACTGAACCCTGTGGTACCTCAGAAAGTAGCTGATGTGGCTTGGACACCTCTCCTCTCCAGGCTACCTCGAAGGACCTACATGAAAGATAGGAATTAAACCAGTCAAGCACAGTTCCTGTGATGCCCAGTGAAGAGAGGGTGGAAAGTAAGATCTGATGGTTGGCTGTGTCAAAGGCTGCAGAAGGTCCAGCAGAATCAGGAAGTATGATCTGGATTCAGATTTCACCTGTCTCAGCAACTCCGTGACACAGCAGGGCAATCTTGGTGGAGTGTCCACGTTTGAAGCTTGACTGCTTGTCACCCAGCAGCTTTTTCTGTGAGAGATAGGCAGAGATTTGATTGAAAACTGCCCTTTCAAATGTTTTTGCCATGAATGGGATGAGAGAGACTGGTCTGTAGTGTTCTACTTGTGTGGGGTTAAGTGCAGTTTTTTTCAGAAGCGGGGTTACTCAAGCTTTCTTAAATGTAGTGAGAAAGTACAAGTAGAGATAATTATGTAGTTAATTATGTGTGTGAGTGCATTTAGGATGAATGGAGAGATGGCCTGGAGAAGTTGAGAGGGAATGGAATCGAGGGAACAGGTGTTGGTGTGGTTGGAGAGAAGGAGTTTAGAGACCTCAGTGTCAGTCAGAGGAGAGAACATAGAGACAGAATAGTTGCATACATGAGATGGGTGTTTGACAAGGTGTGGTGCTGAGAATGTATTTCTGATGGTTGTAACCTTATTAGTAAAAAATGTGGCAAAGACATTTGCTGTCAGTGATGTGCCAGGCGGTGGAGGGGGAGGACAGAGAAGTGTGTTGAATGTTCTAAACAAACTGCAAGTGTCTGTGGTGCTGTTGATCTTGTTCTGGTAATAGGAAGTTTTTTGGAGATTTAACATTGTCTGAAAACATTGCAAGCAGAGACTGATACTTACACAGATATGTTGGATCTTTAGATTTCTACCATCTCCTCTCAGCTGCACTGAGGTCAGTCCGATGTTCACAAAAGACATCAGAGAGTCAGGGGCTGGGTGGTGTATTACGTGCTGGCCAAGAGGAGAGAGGCCAGATGCTGTCTAGACAGGTTGTTAAAGTAGAGCTTAGTGTGTCTATGGCAGTGTTTACATCCAGGGTGGAAAATACACTTTGTGTGAGAAGATAGGTGAGACAGAATTGGAAAAGCATGAGGGTGAAAGACAACAAAGTTTACGGCGAAAGGAAACCAAGTCTGTTTTAATAAAAAACACTTAACTTGACTTGACTTGACTTTTAATGTAGATGGTAGAGTCATGTTGAAGTGAACAAAGTAGTGATCAGAGGAATGTAAAGGAGTAACAAGAATATTTGAGTTGGTACAGTTACGTGTAAAAATGAGGTCCAGCTGGTTGCCCGATCTGTGAGTTGCTGTAGTGCTTAGTCTTTCCAAGTCAAATGAGGCCAGAAAAGCATGAAGTTGAGTGTCCTGGGGCTTGTCTTGGTGAATGTTGAAATCACCAAGAACCACAAGTGGCATGCCATCCTCCAGGAAGGAGAACAGCAGGACATCCAACACCTAGAGAAAGTTTGCCAGCTGACCTGGAGAGCGATCGATGACAACAACATTTATTGCAATTGCAGGGAATTCAAAAGAAGTAATGTTACATAGAGAAGAGTGTGGTGAAAAAGTGCAGTTGTGTGGAATGCCCCATTTCCCCACAAACAAGTCTAAATTCCTCAGTCTTTTGGATGACCCCTCTTCAAAATTCCTGCCACCCTGCCCATCTCCGAACACCACTCCTGAAATGGGGCCAATCCAGATGACTCCCAACCCCTTAAAGCTATCTGTCTGGCGATCATAAAACTAGTTAGGACCCAGTTTTTTATGTGCTTATTCTCGATGTTAATGACCGCCCCATTGCCTAAAATACAGAGTCTGGGGCAAAATAAAATTTGAGTGCCCATTACTTCACACATAAAACTCAGAAACTTAAACCAAAATTCTTGAATCTTAACACACCCCAAAAAGACATTGGTTGTGTCTCCATCTTCTAATTGACATTGCCAGCAGGTGGGTGTGTCTTTAAGACCAAGCCTATACAATCTAGAGGGGGTCCAAAGACTCTAGGTAAAATCTTGAATTGCATAAGGTACACCCTTGCATCTCTATATGCAGACTTGATGTGTTTTAGAATCCTAGCCCACACTCCCTCCTCCAATACCAAGTTTAAATCTTTCTTCCATAAAATTTTAAGATAAGTGAAGTTAATCTGCCTTCATTCTCAGAAATTTCACCAAATCAGATGTTATTTTGCTAATAGTGATTCTCAAGGTCTTCCGACTTTTCCCAAACGCACTGCAAATCTACCTTGGTTGCTAGCGGGTTAGCAGCTAATTCCCTTATTCTGATGACTCAAGATAATCAATTGTTTTTTCGACATCCCCCATTCTTGTAACCAAGTGAATTTGGTCTCCATGGCCATGATCAATCGACACATTACAGCAAGAGACAGCAAGTATCAGCTTGAACACGTAAGTGTATTTTAATGTCTCCAGAGCCCAAGGAATTTGAATTCTTTGACATATTACTTCAGAAAACAGTTATGCAACAGGGTGTATCGAATCTCACCAGTTTATGATACAAAAATAATTAAAAACTAGCAAAGTGTGCAGAGCTCGCCGTTCACACGTCTGACCCTTGCATGGCGCCACATGACTCTTGACAGACATGTTATTATATATACAGTTATGTACATGCCATTACCCCTCTTGTCTTGAGTACTCGAGTAGACAAAGTTACCAAAATGCACATCCCTAGTATTTACTATGTGACTACATGTAGTTTTTTCATGATTTACATATACTGCTACTGAGGTTGAGGTGTGGGTAGGTTTAGTAGTAGGGGTAGGATTGGGATTAGGGGTTAGAGTTAGGTTTTAGGGTAAGGTTTGGGTTAAAGGTAAGGTTAAAATTGTAACTACAAAATGTAATTAAATGCAGATTCTTTAAATGTAAGTACAATGCAACAAAACATATGTACATAAGTATATTGTATCAAATGCTACTCAGAGAGAGAGAAAAACAGTTTATCCCTACTAGAGTGCAGTCAATCTGGACTGGAGACAACACCATAAGGTCAAACCCTGAGGTCTGGTTATAAAAATGACTGTGCTCCTTTAGTAGTAATAGCCATCACTTGTCTCTTCAGGGGTGATGTGTTGAAATGGAGTGTGAGGAAACAGCAGGGTGTTCTTTGCTGAGAGAAACAGAATGGATTAAAAGCCCCACGTTCTGTTAAAAGCAACTTATACACCCACGCCCATGTAAAAAGTAGAAAACTGTGAAGGAGGAAAAGAAGATGAAGAGGTGCAGGGAGAAAGGAGGAGCGCACTGTTTCATATCATGTCTCACACAGGGCCATGAAAAGGTCCCTCAAACAGCACGGCTTGAACTTTGCGGGGCTTATTTTTCTCATTGCTAGGTCTGTTTCATGCCCATTTCTTCTCAGGTCGGATGTGTGTGTGTGTGATCTCCTTGCTAGGTCTCCTACTGTCAGTCCATTGAGTCATACAGCTCAGCTTGCCTAGATGAGCTATATGTACCCAACCAAGCCCAAAATGTTGCCCCAGGGAAAACTGCATCACCCTGCTCTTATCCACTCCCATCTTCTGCTGCCGCCCCCCCCTTCCCCTTCCCCTTCCCCCAGCCCCAGGAACAGCCAACACTTCCGCTAGCTAACCTCAAATGTTCACTTACTTAAAGAGAGAATGGCCACTAACATGTTAACAAGGAAGAGGGTAGATAGGAACCAAGTTTGAGTCTAGAAGGCTGTCCGGACTAACAAACAGGCCCTTAACTTGAAAATCAAACTATTCAAACAATATAGCTTGTACAGGCTACACTGATAATGTAACGATCAGAAACAGGAGAGGATCTATGTGCAGCTTTTATTGTAGCCAAAAACAAGAACACTAGGAATAACAAAATCCACAAGGAATGTAATGCAAAACAAAAACATGAAATAACAGACAAATGGACAGGAGGGAAACAAGGGCTTAAATACACAAGGGAAAACTAGAAACACCTGGGGAAACAATCAGGGCATGGGAGACAATCAGGGGAAAACCAATCAAAAAACAGAACTACAAAGGACTACAAAAACCAAACAGGAAACAGGAACCAAACAGGAAACTTCAACATAAAAGCACAAAAACAAAAGACAACAGAGAACATGACAACTACAAAGGACTACAAAAACCAAACAGGAAACAGGAACTAAACAGGAAACTTCAACATAAAAGCACAAAAGCAAAAGACAACAGAGAACATGACAGATAAAAGTGAAAATATGCAGTTGAAATACTCCAAGAAATCCAAATTTGAGTTTTGTGGCTTTTAGTCTGTAATCATAAAAGTGAAGAAATTAAAAAGATTAACTAGATGTATGTTTTTAAAATGTAAAGTTCTTCCAGGAAAGCGGAAAAAAAAATATTGATGACTCATCTTGCAATCACTCATTTTGTCCAATAAAATGCTCTCTAAAATGAGAATGTCCCTCCCCCAAAAGCTATTATCACCTACCTGACAAGCAATAGCAATCCCACATCTGAATGTGCATACTTCCCTAAAATAGCGTACGATAAAATAGCATGTCAATTTAGTAGGATGTCCAAATCATCAGTTTTCATAAAACAGTATAGGCAAAAATACCCGGATGACATACATTACCCAAGATTCTGAAATGTACATCCACTGGATATTGTGATATCCCATAATGCCACAGGAGCTGAGGAGACATCACATTCAAAATGCTGAATAAAAAAAAGTGGTGGGGGAAACTGTGAGTCAGCTCAACTAGCAAATCATGTTCATAGTGGTGATGTAAACTATATTGGATATTTAGATATGTCCAAACCAGACTTCCTATTGCAATAGGAAATATGTCAACACAGGAAAGAAAACTGAGCTTTTCAAGCCATTTCTAGTGGTTGTTAAGAAGCTATTTCTTCTGGACCTGACTTAAAAATTACTTTAATTGGCATGACCTAATTAGGGCTGAAAAGATTAGTCGATGTTATACAATAAAACATTTTCGACAAATATTTTTGTTGTCGAATAGTCGTTTGATCTTATTTAACGTAACATGAGATCATATGAAACTCTAATGATGATGCGTGATGGCAGCACTGCAGCTCGCACCTGACTAAGGAGAGGAAGAAAACACAGATCACAGTCCAGACAAACTCTAAACTTTCATAGCTTCAGGTGATGTAGATCACAAAGTATGAGGGAATTATACAAAAAAATACAAAATAAGTAAATACAGAAGCACTCTCTTTGTGGAATAAGCGGAGCTGGAGCTGCCGCTCCGCTATAGCAAAATGTGCGTGTCGAGCATCTTTAAAGTAAACACCCCAGAGTTACATCTTTAATGCAGTTATATTTATTGTGTTGTAGCTTTATTAAAGTTCAAATAATAATCTGGCAGGGCGGAGGGTGGGGCCGGGTCATGATGCTACACACCCGGTCCCGTATCAGGCTAATCAAGCCTCCGAGAGGGATAAAGGCCAATGGCAGACGGTGGTGTGGGAGAGAGAGATCATTTACGGACATGGCTTGATTAGCCTGATACGGGACCAAGTGTGTAGCATCACGACCTGGCCCCGCCCTCCGCCCTAGCAAAATGTGCGTGTCGAGCATCTTTAAAGTAAACACCCCAGAGTTACATCTTTAATGCAGTTATATTTATTGTGTTGTAGCTTTATTAAAGTTCAAATAATAATCTGGCAGGGCGGAGGGTGGGGCCGGGTCATGATGCTACACACCCGGTCCCGTATCAGGCTAATCAAGCCTCCGAGAGGGATAAAGGCCGATGGCAGACGGTGGTGTGGGAGAGAGAGATCATTTACGGACATGGCTTGATTAGCCTGATACGGGACCAAGTGTGTAGCATCACGACCTGGCCCCGCCCTCCGCCCTGCCACAAATAAGGAAGCAGATCATGTAAATAACTACAAACTCCAAAACTGCCATTTCTGTGTATGGTTAGTGCCTCTACAATAAGATGCGCAAATTGTCCCGATCTAAGGGGGAGAAATTGAAACTGCAGCTGGCTGATGCACATTCTGGCGAAGGGATGCTCGTCCTTCTCACTTAATGCATCTAGATTATAACAGGACGGCTCGTGACTTATTGAATTATGATATATGCGTCACTGTGTGTTTCATATCGTGAAGAAAATAGGCAATACACAGCTTTATTCTGTCACTCACTTGACATTGTGTCGATGAAACTCTCTACGAAAGCATCTTTTTCAAGTTGCCTTGTGCATTTGTGTATTATTCCTGGATGCGGTTACTATCGCTCCACTTCTGACAGCTACGATCACTGTCTCACATGTTTGGGTGCTATGCTCCTCATTGCGAGAACATAACCATGGCAACGGTGTGGTCGTGGCTTTCTTTTTTCAGTGGGAAAGCTACCCCATGAGGCAGAGTCGGTTAGCACTGGGGGCGATTTGGGAACCTCAATGGGAGCTTCTCCACTGGGAAATACCCCACAGACCTCCCATTCCCCAACATGCTCGTGTGCTCCACTCAAGTTCTGGGATGAGACCGCGTGCCCATCTCAGGGCAGGTTCGCGATGTCATTTGGGGCTTGTGAAGAGGATGAGCTGTCGATAGCAGCATCGGAGAGCTGGCTCGTCCTGTTTGAAGTGGAGGACTCGTCTAGACTCCCACCCTCAGGTGCGGCAGCCCAGTCACAAGTTGACGCGGAGCTGGCAGCCATGTTTGCCTGGGCGGCTGCGAGCGTCGGGCTGGAGTGGAATCCTCCTCCTCGATGATTGGTTCCTGGGGCCAGAGCATCGCTCATGGCCATGCTCCGCCCCCATTCCTTTCTTCCCAGAGGTGCATGATAAGCTTACGCGATCGTGGCGTGCACCTTTTACCGCCTGGACCCGATTCGCGGGCTCATTCACTCTCACTACCTTCGACGGTGGGGCAGCCAGCGGGAACTCTGCCCATAGAAATGCTAGGTCGGTCCAAGGGCTGAACAGACAGTCAGCCGACCTTATTTTTGAGCTGTCGACTTGTCCCCGAGGTGTAGGGGACTGGTTGACGCCTACAAGAGCATTGTGGGTGGTTAAGTGATGGCAGGGTGTGCTGGCTACGAGGCACACAGAGGTCTGCCTGTCTCGCAACACCAGTCCACGTAACACAGTTCAGTTAGTCATGGCATTTGTATAGGGACCCCTAGTGTCACTACATCGACACAACGTTGAGTGGTAACAGAAGGGGAATGTCTCAGTTACTGTTTTAACCTCCGTTCCCTCCTGCCACTACACTGAACTACCTGCTGAAATGGCTGGGATCTTGTCTCATAAACAAAAAACTAAAACAAGCCAAAAACCTGAATGAGTGGTTGCATTCCAGCTCCTTATATAAACGTATGATAGGGGGAGTGGCATGCAAATTCCACTCTGCAATTCCAATTGGCCTTGTCTCAAAGATCAGAGGTGTCTGGGGCTCCCAAGGGCGACCCCTAGTATCACTACATCGACACAAGTTTTTTTTTTTTGTGAGTTAAAAATGCTTCAACACATTATACATTGCAACAAAATACGTTTTGGATTTGTTTTAGTTTTGGTTTGTTTTACCATATAAATATCTAACTCATTTAAAACAATGTACATTTACTTTAGCAACTATACTGTTTTATATTATAATATACTATATTGTTATATGATAATGTTGAATATAATATTACAAATATTTAAAATATCAAAAAAATAATATTATAATTCAATAATAATTAAATAATTAACATGAGAAGCAGCATATTAGATATTTATACAAGCTTTTAGAGAATAGATCTTGAATATAGGTATATTTTGTCTTTTCTGCACTCGCAGATGTATAACCAAATTAAAAAATACACTTGTATACAAAATACACTTATATTTAAGATACATTCTCTTAAAGCAAGTCTAAATATCTTATATGTTGCTTCTCAAGTAAATGTATATTGTTTTATGGATTTTAGACTATTTTAAATGGAAAACAAGACAAAAACTCTTGATAACGATATGATTTTTGCAGTGATTTTATTACTTAAACCTTTACCCTTATAATTCAGTGAATGTCCTTTAGAGGTATTTTTAAAATATATATTTTTTCCTCTTTGTTGTTAGTAAGCATATTTTATACAACCTTTTAACTCGGGATACAAGCTGAATAGTTGGTTAACAGCTAATGATTAATTGTTAATTGTCGAATAATCGTTTTAATAGATTAGTCGCTTATCAAAATAATTGTTAGTTGCAGCCTAATATAGTCAAGCTAATTCAGTCATTTTAAATAATATTTAAATAATGCTGCTACCACATGAAGTATTTTTTCCTGAAAAGACAAGAACAAATTTTTATATTGTAGTCTACATAGCAAAATTATACATTTACATGGTCTTATAAATTTGCCCTATGGCAGTAACTTACTGGATGCACAGCATTCATGCGAAAAGTCCTATATATTTGAGAAAAAAGAAGTAGAGACGTCAGCCCACTAAGAGCAAAGATGCCAGAACACACAGAGCTGCTTGTTACTGCATGTTCCACAATTCGCTCTTCATTGCTGCAAGGCAAGATATTTAGGACACTGCATGAAATGTATGATGTGAAACTCAGTTTTACTAACATGGTTAAATAAAGGCAGGATAAAAAAATAAAATAAAAATATAAAATATAAAAGAACATTTCATAGTCCCCCGGTGAACCGGTGTGTGCATAGGTCAATCCACTGATGAGATCAAGCAGAAAAATACAGCATGCCTCTAGGGCCAAAGCAAAAATGTAGAGGTCTATATCTGCAAGTTACAAGAAAAGAAGGGTGCAGCCAGTGCCCTGGTGAGTCACATGCAGTCTTATGTGGAGAGATACAGACCAGCTGACAATTGTATATTCTTCTACAATGAGATGCGCAAAGTGTCCCGATCTAAGGGGGAGAAATTGAAACTGCAGCCGGCTGATGCACATTCTGGCAAAAGGAAAGCACAAGTGAATGGTGATCAGAACTTTTAAAGCTCCAAAAAGCAGAACAAGTCGCCATAAACATAATCCATCAGACTCAAGTAGTTCAATCAATTTCTTCTGAAATTATCCAGTTGGTTTGGGGTGAGAACAATCCAAAATGTAACTCCTTTTTCACTGTACATCTTGAAAGCAGTTTCCTTGGCAAGGAAGTTTCCTGTCCTTTTTCAAGCACTGGAAAGTGTAATTGAGCTTGAAATCATGATAGCCAAAGAGACTGCAATGACAAGATGAATACAGTGAAAAAAAGAGTTACATTTTGGTCTCCATTCACCCAAAACCTACTGGATCACTTCAGGAGAAATTGATTAAACCACTAGAGTTGTATTACTTTTATGCTGACTTAATCTCCTTTTTGGAGCTTTTGTAGGCCTGATTACCATTCACTTGCATTGTATGGACTTACAGAGCTGAGATGTTCTTCTAAAACTATCTAAGTTCAGCAGAGGAAAGAAAGTCATACACATCATTTTTGGGTGAAATATCCCTTTAAGTATGACGACTGGGTATTCTGTACAGTACAACACTGATCATAACTTTACTCAAAATCTGAAAACTTTCTGAAAATGTAATCTGCCGACTTTTTATCCATCTTCAATTTCTGAATTTCTTTAAAGAATTTGAATTTAAAGGATGTTGGAACAATATTGTACTATTAACTTTTTCTCCAGACACTTTGAGAACATTTATTGAATAATATCATAAGAATGTCCAATTTACATAATTTAAGTATAATTTTTCGCAACCTTTATATAATGTTTGCCAAAGTAGTTGGAATGTTGCCTGTTAGACCACAGACAAGCTTAAATTCAAGCTATAACCTCAAAATGAGGAGTTCTGATAACATTCACTGATGTGTGTGACCTTAAATCTGGAATTGTGTTAATCCCTGTTTCTCTCTTTCCATCTCTGTGGTTTGGTGGTGATGAGGGAGTGTGTGTGTGTGTGTGTGTGTGTGTGTGTGTGTGTGTGTTTATGTGGTTTTCGAGGACAATTTTTTAGGTTACAAACTGGTAATTACAAGGGTATTATGCTATAAATGTGGTTTATGAGGACATTTCTAGTGTCCCCATAATTTAAATAACATAACATAAAAAAACATATTAAATAATGTTTTATTGAAAATGTAAAAATGCAGAAAGTTTTGTGTGAGGATTAGGTTTAGGGGTTGTGTTGGGTTTAGGGGATATAATCTATAGTTTGTACAGTATAAAAATAATTTTGTCTATGGAAAGTCCTCATAATGCTAGGTAGACCAACGTGTGTGTGTGTGTGTGTTTGGGTAGGACATTTTTTAGATTGCAAATTGTTAATTACAAGGGTATTATGATATAAATGTTGTTTATGAGGACATTTCTTATTCGAATTGCTTAATTATGTTTTTTTTTTTTTACGTAAAAATGGAGAAAGTGTTTTGTGAGGGGGTTGGGGGATAGAATCTATACTTTGTACAGTATAAAAATCATGTCTATGGAGAGTCCTCATAAGGATAGCCGCACCAGCACGTGTGTGTGTGTGTGTGTGTGTGTGTGTGTGTGTGTGTATCCTGGGGTGAATGTCTTTACATAGAGACATCTGGAGCATATTAAGAAGAAACTGCCAAAGTTAAACTGATAAATAAGCACTCAAACTGTAAACGCACACTGCAACCAAAAGAAATCTTTGGTTGCAATGACACATTAACACTGTCACAACCCTCCAGCTATAAGTGTGTGGAACATATGGATTTTCTGCAATGATATATTTAGAAAGAATGAGTTGGCAAATGCATTTGTTTACATGCAGTGGGGTCCAAAAATCTTTTTTATTTTAACCTGGATTTAAACTAAGCTTTAGAATTTAGAAACATTTTAAACAAACTATGTGATGTAAAACATTTAGCACAATTTGTTGGTCACTAATTAAATAAAAACAATTTTGACATTGACCATATTAACTCCTTTGTACAAAATGTCAGATTTCCTTGCTTCCATTGAATCACAAGATACTCTTCTGAACATTCTCAAATCATGCTGGATAACACGGATCATCAGGTTTGGCACAAACTTGTGAAGTCCATGCCAGCTCTAGTGCATACTGTCTTTAAAGCAAAATGTGCTAATTCTTATTTTAATGTAACTTGTTACTCACATTTTTATTCTGATAATAAAATTTGTACTGAAAATAAACTGTATTAAGTTTGAACCATTTTCACAAGTGGACTCCCCACTGTATAACGAGTGTGCATTATACATGTATATGCTGTGTACATATGTGATTGTCAAATGCAGAGAATGTGTAATAAGTAAGTTGTAGTCCTGCCGTTTGTATGAGGCTATCCTGTAAAGGTGTTGGAGTAAAACACTCTAACATCAGTATTACAGCAGGATTAATGTTGCAGCGAGTTGTGTCGAGCAGGACTGACTAATCAAGCGTGAACTGTGGCACTACACGTTAACACTTCTGTGAACCAAGAAAGCCACATACTCACTGTCTCTATATAAAAGACAGAAAGCATTAGTCTTTTAGAAGCAAGCCCACACCCCAGAGTGAGAGCAAGTCTGAGCACTCAAGTGAACACAACTCACAGAGACACAGTACTGCTAATGCAGGACACCCACACCATCTCATATGAAACCCCAGCACGCAAAATCGACATGGTACTTCGGAGTACTGATATAAACACCATTTTGCCAAATTACTGACAAGCACCATCCCCAATCAGACATTTGTGTATCAATTCAAAGTGTTCACTTTCCCTGTGGTGCTACTGATAACCTGTGGCACTACTGAAGTATTTGCGATTACTCAGAAACATCCCCTGCGTTCCAAACGGGATAAATCCAACTCCGAAGGGCACTTCGAAGGGAGAACAATTTTGATCGCCATGTTGAAGTTTCATTACAATCCGAAGGGCTCATAAATAGCTGATTCGAAGGGCCCTTAGAAATGGGCATTTCCGTAGGGTTTAACAGATTGACACTTTGCTGCCAAGTGGACCGGAACCAAAGCATACGTCACAAATATGGGGGTTTGCCAATTGTAATTTAGTGTAAATTAAACCAGCTACAACTGCAATCTGTTTCTATAAACAAAAACATGTCACATCCCTTCATCTTCATTAGTCTATAAAAGCTTTTAATTATAATAGTGAACTTTTAAAAGTGATTTAAAGCCCTGCCTTTTTGTTTGAAACTGGTAAATGCTTGTGTATTTTAATGTAAATTTGCTATTTAATCCTTTATTTAAAGTAAATATCTCTTTATTTAGAGTTTAAATAAAATAATAACACAGAGCGGAATTTTATTTATTTAATAACTGCACTGTACATTCGTTTATTTTTTACTTAAATAAAAAAAAAATGAAGCTTACGTTTTTCTTAAAGTCAAAGATTTAAAAAAATATTTACATTCTGAAAGCAGTTAGTGATGCAAAATCCTGTGTAAATGTTTCTGATTAGGTGCAGGTGATGATCATCATGTCAACTTAGTGCAGTGGCAGCTGTTCCTTGGCTTGGATAGATGATGATGAAGTGCATTCCGAATTACTGATATTTTTGAGCCGTACACCCTTCAACTCTCCAAAGCTCTCTCTCTGGAGGGTAAACCCTCTGAAGGGATTAGAGCATAGGAATGAGCCCTTCAGAATGGAACACACACGTCGGTTCTGGTCCTATGGAAACCAGGAAGTAAATGCATTCAGTGGTGTCTCAGGCTCTTTATTTCTGGTGTGGCACAAACAATAACTTAACCCAACATGTCAGGGGTTGCGTTAGTCAAAACATTTTGGCAAGTCATTTACAGATAATTCCTAGTGCTGTCTGTCATTTGTACAGATAAAAAAAGAAACAAGAAAATAGTGCATGAGTTTTGACTTCTGTTCTCTCTCTCTCTCTCTCTCTCTCTCTCTCTCTCTCTCTCTCTCTCTCTCTCTCTCACACACACACACACACACACACACACACTCCACACATTTCCGCTGTGTGCATGTGTCCTGTTTATTCCTGGTGTTAAGATGTACAGTGTATTACCAGGCACCATTGCCATTTAAACCTGATAATATGTGCCGGAGAGACAGAGAGAAACAGTCCAGTGATATTGTGTGTGTGTGTGTGTGTGTGTGTGTGTGTGTGTGTGTGTGTGTGTGTGTGTGTGTGTGTGTGTCTACTGAAAGGTTTACCGTTGATATAATTTGTGAAGCTGAAGAGTTAATGCTGTGTCTGTTAGCCTGAAAAGCCCAAAGACTGTGTAACACCATTAAAGGTTGACTTACCTGGACTGCCACCCCACTTCCTTTCTTATTACTGGAACTTTTACACTGGTGCCGAAACCCGGGAACTCCGAAGAAGGCCATACGAAGCTGGCAAGCTCTAGGCGGATCATTCACCACGACCCCGGTGGCAGCGATGAAGCCGCACCTTCTCTTACCAAGATGGCCCCTCAGGATGATCCGGAGGCATTCGTAGGCCTCTTTGAACAGTCAGCCACCGCCTCGAGCACAATGGACCCTCCACTTGCTGCCGCTGCTTTCCGTGGAGGCCCAGCTTGTGGCGGAAAAACTACCAGCTGAGGGCCGCCTGGACAACGCAAAGGTGAAGATCGCTGTCCTGCAAGGGATGTGCTGCACCCCCAAACAGCACCACCAGTAGTTCTGCTCCCTAACACAGAGCGAAGATGGTCACATGTTTGTGTTTGCCCAGCAGCTCCGCGATGCCTGCCGAAAATGTGTGCTAGCCGGGGAAGTCCACGGCATGGAGGATATTAGCGAACTGATGGTGCTTGAGCAGCTGATCATTTGTCTGCCAAGGAAAACTGCAGAATAGGTCCAATGCCATCACACCACATTGGTGGATGACACCATCCAGCTGGCCGAAGCCCACATGTCAACCTACCCTGAAGTCGGCGTGCAGTCCAAACCTCTGTCAAAACGAAATTTGCTCCAAGCTCAAGAGACACAAAGCCTATAATAGGGGTGCCCAGCTATGGAAATTTGCACTGGGAGACAAAGTACATGTATTGCTCCCCACTTCAAGCTCAAAATTACTTGCCAAATGGCAAGGACCCTTTGAGGTTACATGGCGAGTCGGAGACCTTGATTATGAGGTAGGTCAAATTTACCACCTCAACCTCCTTAAATTATTGAGAGAGGCCCTGTGTCCATGGCGATGGTAGTTCCAGAGAGGGTGGAGCTCGGGCCAGAGGTGAAGTTCAAAGTCGATCCATTCACCCTGGTCCCTTTTGGATACCTCCTCTCACCGTCCCAGCTCACGGAGGTGGCCAGGCAGCAAAAATCATTTGCGGACATGTTCTCTCCACTTTCCAGTCGTACTAACCTCATACAACACCATATCGAGACCCTACCAGGAGTGGTTGTGCGTAGTTGGTCATACCGCGTACCTGAACACAAGAAAAAGGTGATTCGGGACAATTTAGAGGCAATGCTTGAGATGGGGGTAATATAATATAAGAATCGCACAGCGATTGGGCCATCCCGGTTGTTCTTTTACCTAGGAATGACGGGTCAGTCCGGTTATGTGTTGATTTCCGGAAAGACAACGCAGTGTCTAAATTTGACACATACCCAATGCCCCGAATTGACGAACTGCTCAATTGGTTGGGTGTGGCTCAATTTTATTCAACACTGGATTTAACTAAGGGATAACAGCCTTTTCCACACCGTTCAGATTACAAAAATTCATCACTCTTCCGTTCGGTTTGTTCGGGGCTCCAGCCATATTCCAACCTCATGGATTAGATTCTCCGGCCACATGCTGCAAATGCTGCCACCTATTTTGACGACATCATTATATACAGTAATGATTGGCAGAGGCATATTCAGCATCTAAAAGCCATTCTGAGGTCGCTGAGGCAGGCAGGGCTCACGGTAAACCTGAAAAAGTGCACAATTGGATGGGTGGAAGTACGATATCTAGGCTTCCACTTGGGTCATGGGCAGGTAAGACCCCAAATTTATTCAGTGCCTTAGTCCTCCACCGCATGAAGGATACCAATGCGTGGATCACTTGTTGGTACCTGCCACTTCAGCCCTTCAAAATTCAAATTCAAGGTGGTCAACAGGCATGGGCCGCAGATGGTTGTGGCTGATTTCCTCTCCAGGAATGGGGGGGGGGGGGGGTTAGCAGGCCAGACGTTGCCCGGGCCTGAGCGTATGTGGCACGGGACGAGGTCATGTGTCTGTCATCGGGGAGAGAGGAAGCAGTAAGGGCCATCACCTGGTGATTGTAAACACTAAACACCTGTGTCTCATTACAGTGATGACCAAGGCAGGCTTGAAAAGGCTGCCAAGAATGCCAGAGAGACAGAGAGAGCCACATGCAGATGCCATGTGTGTGTGTTTGTGTTGTGTGTCTTTTTGTTTAAATTAAGTATTATTTTCTCTGTTCAGATGGTTCCCACCTCCTCCTTTCCCATTTTGATTATTACAATTATTCCATCCCTTGTTACAATATCATATAGGCCTATCCACTGTAATGTGAAGTATATGCCATTATGGTTTATGCTACGCCCCTGAATGCAGCCCTAGTACTTATCAAATGGAAACAAGTATGATGGATATATTTAGATCATGACAAAGTGCTTCAGAATGGCAAAAAAAAAATAAAACATCTCTAGCATCACCTCTCAAATCATATCAATCAAATCCCTTTATTGTCACTCAGTGGGTGAAATTCTTGGGTACAGTTCCGAGCAACATAGCAGTCATGACAGAGATGAGACATATACCAATTTACAATAAACATCAGATTTACACAACACGATATTTAATATACACATAATTACACACAACACAATATACAAATAATAATAATAGACAATGTACAGTATACAATACACACAATAGAATAAACAGTATACAATAAAAAAATTGTATATATGAAGGTTGTATGTACTGTATTGACATTCAGGCTGTCGGTTGATAGTCAGATGCCAATGTGTTTTTAAGAGAGAATATATTTTATGACAGTCCAGTGTAAGATTAATAATGTGCAGTGCAGGGTATATTGATCGTGAGAGATCAAGAGTTCAAAAGTTTGATTACTTATTATTTAGTTGTCATGAAATTGACTGGTGCGGGTCCTGATGCTGTGATACTGCCTGCCTGATGGTAGCAGTGAGAGCACCCCATGACTCTGGTGGCTGGAGTCTCTGATGATCCTCCGAGCTTTTTTCACACACCGCCTGTTATATATGTCCTGGAGGGAGGGAAGCTCACCTCCGATGATATGTCTGGCAGTTCACACCACACTTTGCAGGGCTTTGCAGTTGAGGGCAGTGCTATTGCCGTACCAGGCAGTGATGCAGCCAGTCAGGATGCTCTCTACAGTACTGGTGTAGAACCGTGAGAGGATGTGGTGGTTCATTCCAAACTTCCTCAGCCATCTCAGGAAGAATAGGCACTGGTGAGCCTTCTTCACAACGGCCTCAGTGTGGATGGACCATGTGAGTTCCTCAGTTACCGGTGCTCCATTAATGGTGATGGGGCTATGTTCTCTGTCTTTCTTCCTGAAGTCCACTACAAGCTCCTTGGTCTTGCTGACGCTGAGGGAGAGGTTTTGCTCCTGACACCAGCAAGTCAGAGTGTGCACCTCCTCTCAGTAGGCTGTTAAATCATTGTCAGTTATCAGACTTACCACTGTCGTATCATCAGCAAACTTAATGATGTCGTTGGAGCTATGTGTTGCCACACAGTCATGTGTGTACAGGGAATAGAGGAGTGGGCTGAGAACACAGCCCTGCGGGGCTCCAGTGTTGAGGGTCAGTGATAAGGAGATGTTGCTGCCCATTCTAACCAACTGGCGTCTGCTTGACAGGAAGTCCAGGATCCAGCTTCAGTGAGCTGTTTAAGCCCAGAGCGTGTAGTTTCTCATCAAGCTTGGAGGGCACTGTAGTGTTGAATGCTGAGCTGTAGCCTACAAACAGCTTTCTTACATATGTGTTCCTTTTTTCCAGGTGGGAGAGACCAGTGTGTAGTGTAGATGCAATGGCATCATCAGTGGAATGGTTGTTGCGGTAAGCAAAATGCAGTGGGTCCAGTGAGGCAGGCAGCACAGAGCAGATGTAATCTCTGATTAGTCTCTCAAAGCATTTGCTGATGATGCGGGTCAGAGCAACAGGACAGGTGATTTTAGATTGCTTTGGTAGCATGATATTGCACATTGCTTTGGTAACCTCTGAACACATAACTTTATAACACATTACACATAAACATCCCTAATAATTTAATCTCAGCTTAAAACACCACTTAAACATACACATCCACACTTAAAAGATGAAGTGAGTATAAAAGCAAACCAAAATACTTCCTCTCTCTTTCTCTCACATCAATAATGTAACTAAATGTATCTCTGTGTTTAAGCCTTAAGGGGGCCCTTCTGTCACTTTCCTGTTTAATAATAAACACAAAAAAGGGGGGACAGAGAGAGAGAGAGCGAGTGAGAGTTAGGGGGACAGTGTGTGTGTGTGTGTGTGTGTGTGTGTGTGTGTGTGTGTGTGTGTGTGTGTGTGTGTGTGTGTGTGTGTAACTCAGGAATGAGAATGACATGTCAGTTGAGTGCATTTCTCTAGCACTTACTTACTTGGTTTTGCCCACACAGCAGTTTTTTTGCTTCCATCAGTGTGCAAACAGTTCCATCTCTCCTGTTCCTCTCTGGATCACAATGGACCCACTGAGCGCAGAATGGTACATCATATGTGTCCACGCTCAGGGTTGCAGTCTTTCTAATAAGCTATTTAGGAGTTCAGGTCATACAGTTTTAATTTCAGTGAGGAACTCATGTTGGGGAACAAATCATGTTGGGGATATCCTTGGATAAATGCATTTTTAACATGAAAAAAATCAGATTATAACCAATTCCAAATTATTATTTTTTGTTCAGTAGAGGGGTCTAATAATTCTAATACATCTAATACCATACAGATTAGAGAGTAATAGACTGAAATCACAAGCAGATTTAAACATGTTGATACACTACCGCTGTACAAAATATTTCAATCAAGACAATGTGGGAATGTAGTCCCTATTTACCAGTAAGGCCTGTATAAGCCTAAAGATAAATCAGATTTTTAGAGCAGTATATAAAGGTTTTCAGTATGTTAAGTACAGAAGAAGTCAAGTCAAGTGGTTTTTATTGTCGTTCAACCATATACAGTTAGTACAGTACACAGTGAAACGAGACATCGTTCCTCCAGGAACATGGTGCTACATAAAACAACATAGGACAAACACAGAACCACATGAGACTACACAGACTAAATAACATACCTATATAAAGTGCACGTGCAAACGTGTGCAAAAAGTACGGGACAGTACAATAAATTACTAAAAATTAACAGTACAATAGGCACAGTGAGAGATAGTGCAGCGCCGACCAGTACACAGTAGTGCAAAAAGATGATTGTTTCTAAAAATGCCAAATGTAAACATAACATACTATGAGATAGTGTTCTATGGACATAGCAGTTATTGAGGTAGCAGCCAGGTACAATGTGACAATAATTAAAGTGCAACTCAGGACACGTGTGTGTGTGTGTGTCAGTCCAGTCTCTGAGTATTAAGGTGTCTGATGGCTTGGGGGAAGAATCTGTTACACAGTCTGGCCATGAGGGCCCGAATGCTTTGGTACCTCTTGCCAGATGGCAGGAGGGTGAAGAGTTTGTGTGAGGGGTGTGTGGTGTCATCCACAATGCTGGTTGCTTTGCGGATGCAGTGTTTTTTTGTAAATGTCTTTGATGGAGGGAATAGAGACCCCAATGATCTTCTCAGCTGTCCTCACTATCCTCTGCGGTCCGAAACGGTGCAAGTCCCAAACCAGGCAGTGAAGCAGCTCAGGATACTCTCAATAGTCGCTCTATAGAATGTAGTGAGGATGGGGGGTGGGAGATGGGCTTTCCTCAGCCATCAAAGAAAGTAGAGACGCTGCTGGTCTTTCTTGGTTATAGAGCTAGTGTTGAGGGACCAGGTGAGGTTCTCCGGCAGGTGAACACCAAGGAATTTGGTGCTCTTGACGATCTCCACAGAGGAGCTGTCGATGTTCAGCGGAGAGCGTTCACCTTGTGCTCTCCTAAAGTCAACAACCATCTCTTTTGTTTTGTCCACATTCAGAGACAGGTTGTTGGCTCTACACCAGTCTGTTAGCCGCTGCACCTCCTCTTTTTATGCTCACTTGCTGTTCTTGCTGATGAGACCCACCACGGTCGTGTCATCGGCGAACTTAATGATGTGGTTCGAGCTGTGCATTGCTGCACAGTCATGAGTCAGCAGAGTGAACAGCAGTGGACTGAGCACACAGCCCTGGTGGAGATGCTGTTCCCGGACCGGATTGACTGAGGTCTCCCAGTCAGGAAGTCCAGGATCCAGTTGCAGAGGGAGGTGTCCAGGCCCAGCAGGTTCAGCTTTCCAATCAGGTGCTGAGGAATTATTGTGTTGAATGCTGAGAAGTCTATGAACAGCATTCAAACGTATGAGTCCTTTTTATCTAGGTGGGTGAGGGCCAGATGGAGGGTGGTGGCGATGGCGTCGTCTGTTGAACGGTTTGGACAATACGCGAACTGCAGTGGGTCTAGTGAGGGGGGCAGCTGGGTCTTAATGTGCACTTCATGATGATGGGTGTGAGTGCTACGGGACGGTAGTCACTGAGGTAGGACACTAAAGACTTTTTTGGTATGGGGACGATGGTGGTGGCCTTGAAGCACGTTGGAATGACTGCGCTGCTCAGAGAGATGTTGAAGATGTCGGTAAGAACATCTGCCAGCTGGTCTGCACAACCTCTGCCAGGAAAGTTGTCTGGTCCAGCAGCCTGCCGTGGGTTGACTCTACATAGAGTTTTCCTCACATCAGCTGTGGTAAGACAAGAGCACCTGGTCGTTGGGAGGAGGGGGGGTCTTCCTCGCCACCACGTCGTTCTGTGCTTCAAGTCTAGCGTAGAAGTCGTTCAGCGCATCTGGAAGGGAGGCATATTTTTCACAGGCAACTAATGTTGTCCTGTAGTTGGTGATGGCCTGGATGCCCTGCCACATGTGCCGCGTGTCGCCGTTGTCCTGGAAGTGACTGTGGATTCCCTGGGCGTGTGCACACTTTGCCTCTCTGCCTCTCTTTGGCCCTCACTGTTCTTAGGGCAGCCTTGTTGCCTGCTCTGCAGATGGAGTCTCGGGTCCTCAGCATTGCACGCACCTCCGCAGTCATCCACGGCTTCAGGTTGGAGCATGTGGTGATGGTCTTGGAGAAGGTGACATCATCAATGGACTTGCTTCTGTAGCTGGTCACTGATGCTGTGTATTCCTCCAAGTTGGTAGAGTCACCATACAGCCTCCCTGAACATGTGCCATTCAGTACACTCAAAACAGTCCTGAACAGCAGAGATGGCTCCTGCTTGCCAGGTTTTAACCTGCTTCTGGAGTGGTCTGTATGCTGGAATTAGCATTACAGAGATGTGGTCTGAGTAGCCGAGGTGGGGGCGGGGCTCCGACCGGTTCGCGCCTGGGATGTTTGTGTAAGATCCTTAAGTCATAGAAAAGAAGAAAGCAGCACAAATGTTTTTATTTTTTGTGTTTCATTTGTAATATGAGTTATCAGTTTACAAATGTAATATAGTTTTGTACATCTTTTCTAATAGCACCCATAACGTATAACATTTTTATTCCAGCAGTGCGATACAAAAATAGATAAGGTGGTGACTTAAGTTGTACTTATATAGTCTGATTTATAGGTATAGTTCACCCAACCAGGGATTGTCATAATTTACTCAATCTTTAATGTCGTTCCAAGCCAGTATGACTTTCTTTTGTCTGTACAGCATAAAATTAACTGTTTTAAATGAATGAATGAATATCCACCTTTTCAATACAAAGCCATTGATAGTGACTCACTTTAAAGCTTAAAAAATAACCAAATGTATCATAAAACTAGCCCATGCAATTTCATTGACTTTCCTGTCTCAGAGTTGGCTCTGTTCCTTCCATAATTATAGATAGAGAGAGAATCTTCTACCCACTGAAGCACCTCGAGCTGTCCTCATGGTCGTCTGTGTATGAATGTGTACATTTGGCAATTTTAGGTTTTTAGGTTTGGAGTTATAGGTTCTTTGAGCACTTAAGACCTGCTAATAATTGATTCTCTTCTGCAAGTCTGATGTCAGTAATGCATAATACATTATAGTAATTTGTGTGGTTATTAATAGTGCCTTAGAATCTCTCAGGGGCCATAGATGTAGTTGACCTTGATGTCAAATGCCACACATTTTTAAGTATCTTTATTTAGCTTGATCATGCTGGTTTGTCAATTAAAGAGGCAGATGCACTCTTACAGATAAACATATGTGCTATAATTTAGTTAACAAACCATAAGCTTAAGATTTCATGGTACATTGTCCATGATTCCCCTATGCAAGCATGATTTAATTTCACAGATTTTAAAATATTTGTATTATATGTCCATACATATTGTATTTTACTTACATGTACAACGCCACATATAAGGAGTGTGAATTATTATAGTAAAAATTATCCTCTGAAGAATGAGGTCAGAAGGTAGACTCCTTGCAGAGAGTATTAAATACTGTGTGTGTGGGCGTGTGCGTGTGTGTGTGTGTTTCCACACACTTAAGTGTATGTCAAATATAAAAATCTATACTCGTATACAAAAAGATCATCAGAAATGATTGTTTAGGGTCAAAGATTAATGGTGTCCATTTGTGTGTCCGTGTGCATACAGTATGTCTTGCTAAGTAAGTGCTTGTAAAACTGTACATGTGTTTGTGTGTGTGCATGTTTGCATGAAGTACAGTATAAAGATGAAACTTTATGGATAATGTTTTGTTAATTGTGACACTAAGCGTGGACATGTTCATAGTCTTTTCTTTGTGGGCATTCTGTAATTTGGCACAAATAACAATTACTAATCGCAAACACCAAACTAAGTCAGTAGAAATTATAACATTGAACAAAAGGATACATGAAAATGATCTGCAGAAAATGCCTTCTAAAGCCTGAAAGCAACAACATACTAACTGGTGCTTATTCGCCAAGTGGTCAGTGCAAAGTGACATGCAGAATAAGAATGGATTTATAGTATTGCTTTTCAGAAGATTGTGTGCAAGAAGTTATAGCAGTTCTCCTCTTTGAAGAAAAATATAAAATAAAAAATATAGAATGTTTTCAATTGTTTTTAATTCATGAAGAGCAGACAACTTTATTATTATAATAAAACATTTGATAATTAAATTTAAGATGCAATATTACATTATTTGATACTGTTTGAATAATAAGAAATAGTTTTCAGTCTGGAATATTTGGCCATGTTTTTTGGGCTAGTTTTATTCTAGTCGAGTCAAAAATTCTGAGACTATATGAAAAAAATTATTAGTCTAAAAAAATTAAAACAAAGAAAAGTTATCAAGTGGAATTAAGAATCTGCATTATCACACCGCTTATATCGCACTGCTAATTGTAGTTGAAGTAGTACTGTACAGAAGTTAGAGCAGAACAAATAAAAGACAGAAACACATTTATATATATATATATATATATATATATATATATATATATATTAGTGCCTAAATTAGCAAAATGCAAACAGAAGCATTTCCACTCATAGACTCTTGGACGCGTCACTGTATGTTTTGCAATATAGCCACATGTCTCTGTCCTGTTTGAACAATTAAATCAATTTTATATTAGGGTATAATCCTTTAAAATCAGAACATTGACAAAAACAGTTGCCAAAGTGTCCTCTTTTCCATGTTTGTAAAAACACTAAAGCTCTCCCAAATCCCAACCCTGAAGACATCACAGTCTTAAGGAAGAAAAAAGGAGATGGATACAAACCAAATAGTGAGAGACAGACGCAAGGGAAAATGATGGATTGGTGGAGAGATTTGTAGGGTCCCCATCTGTGAGCATAATCTAAAAAAATCTGTTTACACACAAGAGAAATAGAGGAAAGGGGGTGGATTTAGTGTAAGCCACAGAATAATATCAGTTTCCTGGTTTTAAGGGCAAAAAGAGGAGGGAGGGGGAGATAGAATTAAAAACACTCTCATCTCACTCTGTGTGTGTGTATGTGTGTGTGTGTGTGTGTGTGTGTGTGTGTGTGTGTGATTTCTGCCTTCTGTGAGCATGTGCTACGTATATGATTGTGCTTATTTTCTGTTTGTTCAATTTAGGGGATTTTATGGTCCTTAGATGAGGGCTCCGCCCATTTCATGCTGCCCCAGAGGAGCCAGAGCTCAGGTCTTCATCTGGAAAAATACGTGGCATTAATTAAACATGAAACATTTCAGAAATAATTCATTTGTAAACAGTATGATGACTACATACATGAAATGACTCACTTTTGTTATTTCTCTTTTCTCTCGCTTTGTGATAAACAGTTTTCTAGATGAATGTCAGAGAAAGCATGATGTGATGGGAAAGGACAGTTTGGCAACATGATTTTGGTCATTTCAAGCTTTAATGTACACTGTATTTTGACATATGTTTTTGCCCGTGGCACATTTGTCATATATGGGCAAGTGAAAGACATGTTGTGTGCTTGTTGTTTAGCAAGTGTTCAAATCTTTATGTAAAGAGTGTCTCTTCTGTATAATGTGTGCTCTTATTTTGACATTCAGTGGGGTCCAAATGTCAGTGTCCATATTGAAAATCTCAGATTCAAAATCAAATTTAAACCTGGAAATAAATAGAAAGCATACCGAATACTACGATTTTTCTTTCAAATAAAAATGTTCTACTAACCCTTTCATAAAAATTGTTACACTGTAAAAAATGGTTATGCCTAATTGCTACCTTAAAGATCCATTTCGAGGAGTCACATGATGTCATGCGAGGTTTGGAAGTGTGAATTGCGAGCACTGTGCTCTTTGCTAGTTTTGATACTTTTTGTGTCATAAACTGGTGAGATTCGATACATCCTGATCCATAACTGTTCTAGGAAGACAATACGTCAAAGCTCGAGGAGCTTGGCGAGGTAATTAAGGCATTGCCTACAGACAAGTCTCCGGGGCCAGGTGGCTTTACCTCAGAATTTTTTAGATCTTATGCTGCAGAACTGGCTCTACTTTTGTTAGAAGTTTATACGGAATCATTAAAGAATGGAAAGCTTCCGACAACCATGAGACAAGCCCTGATCAATCTGATTCTTAAAAGGGACAAAGATCCAAGTGAGTGTAAGAGTTACCGTCCAGTTTCCCTTATCCTGTTAGATGTAAATATATTGTCAAAAATGTTGGCTAACCGATTAAGTAAAGTTATGATACCTCTTATACATATAGATCAGGTGGGGTTTATTCAGGGCTGCAGCTCTTCTGATAACATTAGGCATTTCATCAATATTATGTGGTCAGTGGCAAATGATCAGACTCTGGTCGCTGCCATCTCACTTGATGCCAAAAAGGCATTTGATATGGTAGAATGGGATTATCTTTTTAAGATTTTGGAAATAGACGGTTCTGGGAATACTTTTATTTGATGGATTAAATTACTTTATAGACACCCGGTAGCTGTGCTACAAACAAATGGATTAAATTCAGATTATTTTACTCTGGATAGGGGCACCTGGCAGGGTTGCCTCTTTCCCCATTGTTCTGTCTTGCCCTGGAACCATTAGCAGCTGCTTTAAGAATGGAAGATGATTTTCCTGGGTTGGAGGCGAGAGGCACGGCGCATAAATTTATGCTTTATGCAGATTATATTTTATTATTCGTCACCAACCCCTCTAGATCTATGCCTTGCCTCCACAGAATTATTAATTCCTTTTCTAAATAATCAGGATACAAGTCAATTCGTCTAAATCCAAAGCTTTGTATCTGACAGTGTACTGCCCAGTAACTTCTTTTCAACTGGGCACTTTCCAGTTGCCCAAACAGGGCATTAAGTGTTTGGCCATTTTGTTCCCAGCAAATTTGTGTGATTTATTTAGAGTTTGACCCCTTAATAAAAAGGTTTCAAGCGATGTGGGCTGGTGGGCTCCATTACATTTATCTATGATTGGGCAGGTTAATGTTATTAAAATTAATTGTATTCCAAAATTCAACTACTTGTTACAATCTCTCTCTGTAGATGTCCCCCTCTCTTATTTAAAGCAATTTGAGAGCATAGCAAATTCCTTGATTTGGTATAATAAGCATCCCAGATTGCATTTCAGTAAATTACATAGGGCCGACTGACAAAGGTGGGCTTGGCCTGCCCAAGATTTTGTTTTATTTTTATGCATTTGGTCTCCGACATTTGGCTCATTGGTCGCTTCCACCTGAGAGATCCCCTCCCTGGTTTTGTGTTGAACAGGAAGTGCTTGCCCCTATTTTGCTATTGCAAAGCCTCTCTATTAAACTCACCGGAGAAGTTAAATTACACCGTTACCACGCATTTGCACACAGTATGGACAAAAGTGTCCAGAGTGTTTAATTCAGACATTTATTTAAATCTTGCTTTGAGCATTTCTTTAGGTATTTACAGCATTGCCACCTACTCTGTACTATTTTTGGGAGTAGCATACACCCCCCTAAAGAAGAAGATACTCTGGAAGTGGTGATTACTGCTTTTGGAAAAGGTCATGAGACATCAATGTATTACTCCGTGCTAATTCAGAGTCTGGGGGACGGAACTTCTCTCAAGAGATTATGGGAGAAAGATTTCAATGTGGTATTGAATGAGGGAGTGTGGGATATGATTCTGATGCATCTAGAGATGCAAATATTTGCCTTATGCAATTCATGATTTTACATAGATTCTATTGGACCCCCTCTAGATTGTATTGGCTTGATCGTAAAGACACACTCACCTGCTGGCAATGCTAATCAGAAGATGGAGACACAATCCATGTTTTTTGGGGGTGTGTTAATATCCAAGAGTTTTGGTTGAAGGTTCAGAGTTTCATATGTGTGATGCAATGTTCGGGGGGAGGGGTTTAATATATATAATTGATTTAGTATTTTATGTTATATATTTTAAGACTTATGTTTTTATTGTATAAATTGTTAATAACAAAAGATTAATTTCTACTTGATATAAACCTACACATTTCTTTTGTAGATCTAATGTATTTAATTTAGTCATGCCAAGTAACATTTTAACTTGAATAAAAAAAGTTAATTTATCGATGTTGACACAGAGCTAGAAAAATAACAAAAGTTTAAAATTCAAATTAACAAATTAAAGATTCAAATTTGTAATTAATTGATCTAGCTCCATAATGAAGCATATTTGTATTACGTGACAAAAAAGTTTATATTTATAGTATAATTTGTATGACAAGGAAATGTATTTTATTAAATTCTGCCCAAAAATGCTCATATGAACCAGTGTCAAAAACAAAAGGCAGGCCGTGAAAATAATAGTTTTTAGATTTTAAACTTCAGAAAATTAAACTTCAGCTTTCAATTTGTTTTAGGTCTTTCTTCTTTTTCACTTTTTTTTTCCACCCACGTTAAGGAGCGTATTAGGTGACTAGAGTTATCCAGTGGGAGCGATCACTGTCGAGGTCTTCGACTTCATCCCAGGAGACATTGAGGGGCTTTAAGTTTGTTGATGAAAGTCTGGCACCATGTCAGTAGTGGTCAGTTTCTACCATACTGGCCACCAGGTGGAACCCATAGAAACGCCTTCTTGAGTAAACAGCTATCGTCCATGTGGATAACATGTCTAGCTTGTCGTAGGCAATGGCTTGCAGTGATCGTACTGAGGCTTGACAGCTTGCTTCGTCGTAGGACCTCCTCGTTGATAACGTGGTTAAGGTATCAAATATGCAGTATCCATCTCAGGCAACACTGGTGAAAGAAGTTCATCTTCCGGGTAGTACTGGCCAACATTTTCCACATTTTGGTGGCATAGGTCACCATCAGGATGGTATATTGGCGAAACATGATGTTAAGCGAGAGGGATGCAGATGACCATATATTGCACATTTTTTGGAAGACTGCCGAAGCCTTGCCGATCCAGAATTTGACATCTGCCTCTGTGCCACCATCCTGTCCAATGATGCTGCTGATGTATGTGAACCTTTCAACCTCTTTGAGATCATGCCGATCGACCCGGATCTTTGGCATGCCGGCTCGAATGCCAACATGCATGACCTAGGTCTTCTCAGCACTAATCCGCAATCTGACTTTGGCAGCCTCTTGGTGCAGGCTTGATGTTTTCTCCTGCAGATGGTGCCCATCCTCTGCAAGCAGGGTGATGATGTTATCCACAAAGTCAAGGTCAATAAGGAGGCTCTCTCCATCTGAATGTATTGCTTGGCCCCGTCAGGGCCTTCCTCATGACGAATTCAAGGGCCTTCAGGAATAAGAAGGGTGACAAGATGCACTCCTGCATAACGAAGAATTCAATGTGGACTGTGTCCGTCTTAACGCAGCAGCTTTAATGATGATACAGGGACTAGAAGGCTGCAATTAACTTCCTCAGGACACAGTACAGATAGATGCTGTCAAAGATAGATGCTGTCTCCTTGGTGAGGATGGTGTTGCCATTCTGCCAAATTAATAAATGTAAATGTAAATGTCATAGGATTCATCTTTTTCTGCTTCGCCGGCTTCTTCAGTTGGGGCGTAAACATGGATGACAGTTGTTAGAATGTGGGCTGATACAAAACGGGCCATGATGATTCGATCGTTGATTGGCTGCCATCCGACTTGGACGTGTACCGCTTCTTCTCCGAGGATCAATCCAACCTCGCAGATGTGCGCGTCCTCATTACCAGAGTACAGAATCTTCTTTCCATCACTGATCATCTCCTCATTGCCCTTCCATCGGACTTCACTGATGCCCAGCAGGTCCAGTCGATATCGATCAAATTCCTTGAGTTACTGCTTCTGGCGGCCACTTTAAAAAGCATACGAACATTCCAGTTTCCAATCCCAGTAATCTTTCTTGTAATGAATGTTGTATCTGTCATCAGGCATTGGACACCATGATGAGTTTCCTGCACTGCCATCATATTACACTAATCAAAATTCCTGCGTTCAGTTGCACTCAATGTATTTTCACTTGTTGTTTCCATAGCAGGGTGGGGACGAGTTGCTAGCCCGACGCCCAGCCCTACTCCTTTCACATCCGGGGTTGGGACAAGCAACAGCAGATTTAGGAGTTTTTAATATCTAATAATGCATTGGCAATTTACATTTAAGTTTATCTTGCCAATAAAGCTTGATATGAATTGAATCTGGCAATTTGATTATATTATTAAGAAAGCACAGAAAAAAATTAATTGTCCCCAATTTGGCATGCCCAATTGCCCAGTGTTCTCCAATTCCTCATAGTGGTGCAGTTACTCGCTTTAATCTGGGTGGAGGACGAATCTCAGTTGCTTCCAAACAATCAGTCTGAGCAGCTTATAAAGTGGCTTGCTAAGAGCATTACATTTATTCAAAATATACAGTGCATCCGGAAAGTATTCACAGCTCTTCACTTTTTCCACATTTTGTTATGTTACAGCCTTATTCCAAAATTCAATTCATTCTTTTCCTCAAAATTCTATAACAATACCCCATAATGACAATGTGAAAGAAGTTTGAAATCTTTGCGAATTTATATATATAAAAAAAAAAAAAAAAAAAAAAAAAAAATATATATATATATATATATATATTTATATATATATATATATATATATATATATATATATATATATATATATAAATACAAATCACATGTACATAAGTATTCACAGCCTTTACTCAATACTTTGTTGAAGCACCTTTGGCACCAGTTACAGCTTCAAGTCTTTTTGAGTATGATGCTACAAGCTTGGCACACCTATCTTTTTTGGGCAATTTCTCCCATTCTTCTATGCAGGACCTCTCAAACTCCATCAGGTTGGATGGGGAGCGTCGGTGCACTGCCATTTTCAGATCTCTCCAGAGATGTTCAATCAGGTTCAAGTCTGGGCTCTGGCTGGGCTTCTCAAGGACATTCACAGAGTTGTCCCTTAGCCACTCCTTTGTTATCTTAGCTGTGTGCTTAGGGTCGTTGTCCTGTTGTAAGATGAATCTTCACCCCAGTCTGAGGTCCAGCGCATTCTGGAGCATGTTTTCATCAAGGATATCTCTGTACATTGCTGCATTCATCTTTCCCTCGATCCTGACTAGTCTCCCAGTTCCTGCCTCTGAAAAACATCCCTACAGCATGATGCTGCCACCACCATGCTTCACTGTAGGGATGGTATTGGCCAGGTGATGAGCAGTGCCTGGTTTCCTCCAGACATGATTCTTGCCATTCAGGCTGAAGTCAATATGATGGACGATGAGAAGGTCTAATTTTTCAGAAATTTTTGCATAGCCGAATTTTAAACATTACAAGTAAGTACAAGCTTGGGGGAAGAAGCTGTCATGTAGTCAACTGGTGCGGGTCCTGATGCTGCGATACCACCTGCCTGATGGAAGCAGTGAGAGCAGCCCATGACTCGGGTGGCTGGAGTCTCTGATGATCCTCAAAGCTTTTTTCACACACCGCCTGTTATATATGTCCTGGAGGGAGGGAAGCTCACCTCTGATGATGTTTCTGGCAGTTCGCACCACCCTTTGCAGGGCTTTGCGGTTGTGGGCGGTGCTATTGCCGTACCAGGTGGTGATACAGCCAGTCAGGATGCTCTCTACAGTACTGGTGTAGAACTGTGTGAGGATGTGGTGGTTCATTCCAAACTTACTCAGCCATCTCAGGAAGAAGAGGCGCTGGTGAGCCTTCTTCACAACGGCCTCGGTGTGGACGGACCATGTAAGTTCCTCAGTAATGTGGACACTGAGGAACTTGAAACTGCTGACTCTCTCCACCGGTGCTCCATTAAAGGTGATGGGGCTGTGTTCTCTGTCTTTCTTCCTGAAGTCCACTACAAGCTCCTTGGTTTTACTGATGTTGAGGGAGAGGTTGTGCTCTTGACACCAGCGTGTCAAAGTGTGCACCTCCTCTCTGTAGGCTGTTTCATCATTGTCAGTGATCATCCAGTCTCATCCAGGAGCTAGACGTGGAGATTCCAGAGGCCGCTGGGTGCTGGAGTATGCCCTGCCCCTGAGTGAGAAGGTCCTTCCTCAGGGGAATTCGCCAGGGAGGGGCTACTTCTTATTAAAGTCTGGCATACAGGCTCCAATGGTACGGGAGACAGGGCTGGAGCCACAGGAGGATGGCCCTGGCAAGAGGCAGATGAGGCTCTGGACTCTGGATCGCTTCCGTCTCTACATAGTCACCAAAAAGCCCCCCTTGCAAGATGGGCGCATTGAAATAGTGAACCTTCTCGGCGTCACACATCTCCGCAAGGTTGAGCCACAGGTGCTGCTCTTGGACCACCAGAGTGGTCGGTCATGGTACGGTGTTCCTGCATAAGCCCGGGTCAGTTCTACCCTCAAGCAGATCTTTCAACGCCTTGGCCTGGTGGACCTGCAGAATGGCCATGGCATGCAGGGAGGACACGGCCTGGCCCACGGCCTTGTAAGCCTTTATCATCAACGAGTAAGGGAACTTACAGGCCTTGGAAGGGAGCCTTGGTCAGTCCCTCCAGGTAACTGTGCCCTGCGGGCATAAATGCACCGCTATGGCGCGCTCTACCTGGGGAAGCTTGACATATCCCTTAGCTGTTCTGCCGTCGAGGGTAGTTTTGATCAATGAGCCCAAAAAGTAGGGGCAGAAAAATTTCCTTAAATTACTTTGTTAACTCATCATGCACTTGCAGGAGAAAGGCATCGGAGCGGGGCCGTGAGTTGCACTTCAAGCCCAGAAACCTATCATCCAGCCATGAACACACTGGACAAGTTCCACTGTAGCCTGATGTTCGCAGCTGCCCCGGCAAGCACGTCTGCCATCTCATCATCCGCCTCATCCTGAGCCCACCCTCCGATGCTGCAACTGATAACTCATCCTCATCAGGGACATTAAATCTGCCCTGATGCAGACCGCCTGCATCGCTCGATAGCTCCTCCGGGTAGAACAAGTGTGCTTGGGGATGGGAGGTCCGCGGGGGTTGAGCCAGCAGAAGAAAAAATCTGAATGAGTGATGCGCGCCATCTCCTTTTATACCCGTATATCTTGGGCGGAGAGTGGCATGCAAATTCCACTCACCAATTCTCATTGGCCTTTTCTATTTTTAGCAAAGATGATTGGGGCTCTCAAGTTTGAACCCCTAGTGTCTCTACATCAACTCCACATCGAGTGAGTGACAGACAGGGAATAACATTTAATCACAGAAAAATGTGTGATTAATTATTTACACAATTTGTATTGATTCACAGGCCTAATAGTATGTAATGTTTCAAACATCTATTAAATTAGATGCAAAATAGAAGCATAAGATTTTGCACCCCACTGAAGATCTAATACAATAATATTCAATCTAAATAACATAGTTATGGAAATATACCTAATTAACTCTCTTGAACTATTTAACTCTCACTGTCTATATTTGTCCATCTTTCTGTCTCTCCCTTTCTGTCCCTCTCTATCCTTTCCTGCATCCCTCAGTTATGTTGCTGGACACTAGGGAGTCCACCGCTGAACTAGGCTGGACAACGTATCCTGACACAGGGGTAAGATGCCTTAGATTAGACACAGCACACATTCACTGCAATGTAACCCTCATGTTTTATTCAGATTGGCATTGCATTTTTTCTGTTTGGGGTCCCTGAGACTCCAATGATGTAAAAAGTATTTTAAAATGAACCCTTTATATATTCACCTTTGAATTCTTTAAAGGGTCAGTTCACGCAAAACATTTTTTACAGTACTTCCCTTGTGCCATACAGATGTATGTCTTTCTTTCTTCTGCTGAACACAAATTAAGATTTTTAGAAGAATATCTTTGCCCTGTTGGTCCTCACAATGCAAGTGATTATGTACCAAAATTTTTAAGCTCCAAAAATCACATAAATGCAGCATAAACATTATCCATAAAACTCAAGTGGGAAAATCTAAATTTTCAGAAGCGATGCATAAGTGTAGGTGAGAAACAGATTAATATTTAAGTATTTACAACAAATTCTCCCTGCCTGAATGCAAATCGCCAAACACAAAAGAAGAATATGAAAATTACAGTATAGACTTATAGTACAAAAGGACTTAAATATTGATCAGTTTCTCAACCACACTTATCATATCGCTTCAGAAGATATTAATTTAACTATTGGAGTCTAATGGATTACTTTTATGCTGCTTTTATGTGATTTTTGGAGCTTCAAAAATATTGGTACCCATTCACTTGTATTGTGAGGACCAACAGAGCTGAGATATTTATCAACAAATCTTTGTTTGTGTTCAGCAGAAAAAATAAATTCATACCCATCTGGGATGGCATGAGGGTAAATAATGAGAATTTTAATTTTGGGGTGAACTACCACTTTAAATACATTGCTCTGCCTTTATCAAACCCCACTAGATAGATATAATTCAAGTTTGAAAGTGAAGTAGAAATGTCTCTGGCCTCCATTCTAGTAACATTGTTTCATTTTGACCCCCACAAAAAAACATTGTAGAAAAACGCAATAATAGAAATAAAAATGTGCATTTATTCATGTTTTCTATCACAAATGACATATGTAATTTGACATTTTTCATTGAGGATGTTTGAAGCATGTTATTAAGTTGAAATATTGGTTATAGTTAAGTTTATGAAAAGTCATGAAGTATCAACTTGATACCTCAAAGTTAAGTTTAATTTTCAAGCACATTTTTGCTAAAATTTCTACAAAATGTATTAAAATATATGACTTATAGGGGTCTCACAGAACCCAAACAGAACACAAGGGCTAAATGCACCTGATGGAGAGAATAATCACACTTTAACACTTTATTGTCATCGATTGTCCATAATGACCTCTTCCATGTGTGTTTGTTGTTCAATGGGTTAGAGATTGTGTACTTCCCATTTTAATCCCACTTCTTTGAAAGGACAAGAATTGGAGCATATTAAACCTTCCCATCTCTCAATTCCTTCATCCTTTGATGTGTGTACTTGATGTCATCTGAAGCGTGACAACTGATGTCTCTGTGGTGCAGAGCAGCTCTGTGTCTCTGACCTACTGAGTAGTACTAAACTCAGTCCTCACTTCCCTTCATCTTCCCTGCACCGTCATCTCTCTCTGTCTCCCTCTCTCTCTCTGTCTCCCTCTCTCGCTCTCCCTCTTTCTGTCAGTTGGCCTGTCTACATATCATTGTTAATCTATCCATCTGTGCTTTACTGAATTCCTCCCCCTCCCCTTCACTCAACTTCTGTTTCTCTCAAGCTGTTCACCCCATCTTGTTTTCTTTCTATTCAAGTCCATTTCTTTCCATGTTTCCTGAACAAAATCAAAATGTGCAGTTGTTACTTGAAGGAGCTTTTTCTACCTGATCTGACCATTAGAGATAAGTTTGGTTGGTGTAACCTTATGTACTCAGGTTGATTCAGTCATATTAAATTAGTTAATTCAGTTGTTACCATATTTGTAGGTTACCTGTCAAAATATTCTAACAGTATATGCTCACCCAATCTCTCATCATATTCTAGAAGTCTTTTCCTGTTTAGTTTTTGAGCCTGTATTTCTTCTCTCTCCTCTTTAGTCATTCTTTCAGTTCTTGTCAATACAATGACAATTATTTTCATTGTATTTATTTTTTTCATCCTCTTTTCTCCCGTTCTCAGTGTGACAGTTGTTTGCCGCCTTTCAGGTTACAAACTGGTAATTACAAGGGTATTATGCTATTAATGTGGTTTATGAGGTCATTTCTAGTGCCCCCATAATTCAAATCACTTAAAAAAAAAAAAAACATACTAAATTAAGTTTTTTTGAAAGTATAAAAATCTAGAACGTTTCGTGTGAGGGTTAGGTTTAGGGGTTGTGTTAGGTTTAAGGGAAAGAATCTATAGTTTGTACAGTATAAAAATAATTATGTCTATGGAGAGTCCTCATAAGTATAGCCGCTCGTGTGTGTGTGTGTTTGTGTGTGTGTGTGCGCGTGCGTGCGTGCGCGCGTGTGCGTGCGTGCATGCGTGATTTCTGGATTGTGTATCTCTGGAGATGTGTTTTTCTGGGATTTTCTTTTTAAATCACCTGAAAAAGCAGACAATGTCATTTCTCTGATCCAGTCTGTGTTCCTCCATCCAAAAAAGGTATAATACACTTTTTGGGATTACATCTGTCGACGAGTCCCATATAAAGACCACATTTCTGCTAACATTGCATTTTTTTTATAGTTCTGTTATTTAATTCTCAATATCACTCTTAATATTCATTGTTTCTCTCAGTTTTCACCCTGTTCAATTCAGAGTAGGCTCTGTTAAAGGGATAGTTCACCCAAAATTACAATTCTGTCATCATTTACTCACCAAACATGTATGACTTTAACACTGCTTATTTCCATACAATTAAAGTGAATGGTGACCTGGAACTGTCAAGTTCCAAAAATGGCAAATGCACCATAAAAGTACCATTAATGTGCACTTTTTTCCAAGTCTTTTGAAGTCCTACAAAAGCTTGTGTGAGGAGCCGGCCCGAAATTTAAGTCGTTTTTCACTGATAATCATCGCCGTAGCTCTTAAATCTCATTCACACTTGCATATATTCAAATATTCATCAAGATGTCTCACACCAGGTTTGATGTCAATGATGCCAAATGCCATTGTTTCTAATGTGTCTCGTAACCAATTGTGAATATGTGCATATTTAAATTGCACAAATGAGATATGAGAGCTATGGTGGGGGGGAATATTCAACCCGGTCTCATGAATCTTAAGAAATTGTACATTTTAAAAATGTTACCCCTAATTCAAATCTATATTAAATTAAACCATAAAGTCACCCCTTATTAAAACCGTAAATCTAACCATGATTTTCACAAACATTTACTTTCCTACAATAAATTGTAGAATAGGAAGCTAGCTAAAATTTGATGAAAAAGACTTGAGAAGACATCCTCTGAATTGTGAGAAATAAAATTTAATGACAAAAAAGTAAAAAAATGAGTGCAGATATTTTTTTTTCTTGAGAAAACTACAAATTTTACTAAGAAACTTTTCATGCAAGCCAAATCATACTCTATCTTATGATTTCTCCATCTCATACAAATTATTGTGAGTTGAATAGTTTCAGAAAACATTCATAAAATTTCAGCTTGTTCATCACAAAACTCTATCGTATCACTTTAGAAGACTTAATATACAGCACACTAGTCATATGCACTACTGTTATGGTTTTTATGGTGCTTTTTTTGGTCATCTTTGGCAGCCCCTGGTCACTATTCACTTTCATTGTATGGAAAAGAGCAGCATGAACATTCTGCCTAATATCTTCTTTTGTGGTCTCCAGAAGAAAGAAAATCATTCAAGTTTGGAATGACATGAGGGTGAGAAAATGATGACTTTTATAAAATATATAGTATATATGTTATCAAGAGAGTATCAGAAATGTTTTGGTACTAAAGTCAGGCTGATCTCCATCTCTCCTTTTTATTCTTCAACATTCTTCCACCTTCCAGTGGGATGAGGTGAGCGTGTTAGACGACAAGGGGAAACTTATGCGTACCTTTGAAGTCTGCAATGTCAATCAGAACCCACGTCTTCAAGACAACTGGCTGGCCACACCCTTCCTGTACCGGCAGTCAGCTCCACGGATTTTTGTGACTCTACGTTTCTCAGTTCGCGACTGTGCCAGTCTACGCTCACCCTCCCCAACATGCAGGGAGACACTGACACTGTACTACAAACAGGCTGACTCCCAGAGAGAGCTCGAGAGAACCTGGGCAGCTGAGGTGAGTGACGAGGGATTATATCACATTCAAGGCCAGAGGAAGTCCATTTTATTGGGATTAAAGTATGATTGAAAAGTGTTATTTTACTCAACTCAATGGTAGAAAAAGTAATATTCAAGAATAATCTGACCTGAGGCAATTAAAGGATTTGAAAAGTGATTCTTAACTCCAAAGAACATAGATGTAGATGTGATGTCCCCCAAATTATAATGATTGCTATGTCCCTGAATATGATACACACACGCTTAAAGAGATAGTACGTACAAAATCAAAATGTCATTATTTACTGTCGTTCCAAAACTTGTCTTCCATGGAACACAAAAGGGAAATATAGATATATATATCTAATGAAATTAAACAGCAGCCAAATCAAATATGGCGACACATCAATAACATCAAACCTTAATGGTTTTTGTGCATCTCGTGACCAAAAGTCATCACATCATGACACGAGATCCAAATAAATTTGATGTAATTGACGTTTCACTATATTTGATGAATGATTTGATTTGAAAGTGAATAACGACTTAAATTTGTGTTTGTTCACCACACAAAGTGATCGTATGCCTTCAGAAGACTTGGAAAATAGTGCATACTTTTACTGTTGTTTAAGCTATGGGCTAGCTAGATTGGGACCACATTTTGGTTTGCAGTAGGGCTGTCAACAGGGCTGAGAAACTATATATAAATTTTTCACTGTAACATTACCAAAATTCTAATTATATTCAAATATGAAAGACATTATTTCTGGTAGGGGGAATCTCCTCATAGAACCTCTGTCATAACTGTTGTTTATTGAAAAGAACATATCTGTCTGTTAACAGAAGTAGATAAAATTATAAAGTCAAAAAGATTTAGCCAGGTCATGATTTCTAATCTAATGTAAAAATGAAAACAAGAAAAACATTTTAATAGACGTTAACTTAGTGTTGCACAGAAGCCTATACCAGTGCCGTAGTACTACCATGGATTTAAGCATCTACCAGTGGTACCACAGTGTTTTCATTAAATAAAGTTGTATGTACGTACCTCATGCTAATGCAGTGAGACACTCATAAGAGCAAGCAGGGACAAAAAGGTGCCGTTCAACCCGAACGCGTTTGTCTTTTTCTGTGTAAGCATGCGCGTTTATGCGATAATGCATTTTTTTAGACACTGTGTCCATTTAAAAGGAAATTCAGCCTTTAAAACATATCTTGACACCTGTTCTCTGTTTAATTCAGTGCTTGGCACACATAAAAAAATGTAAATGCTCATTTTATCATTCAAATGTGCATTTTTATCTTAAATTCGACAGATATTCGAATTTCAAATTTTATTTGACAGCCTTACTTTGTGGATAAACTTATATTTTCTATGAATTAAAGAAAATATTACCCTTCTAAAAGTTCTCACCATTCCATACTCGAGGAGAGTGCCAGGAGATAACCATGGCCCTGTTTGGTTATTCTAACACTCAGTGCACAAAACTTCAGTTCTCTACAAAGATTTACTTTCAAGTTACTATTTTTGCAGGACACAATAAGCATCAGAAAGCTAACAGGAGTGTGTTCGGCTTTTTATAAACACTGGTTCTGTGTATATCTTGTCCTAACCACCCACACACAGGCATCATATGAAGAATTCTGGCAGCATTATGTCCTGCAATGTTTTGTTTTGTTTGACTCACTTAGACACACTTTGAATCTTTGTTATATAGAAGCCTGAGGATCCATGGGATTAGTTTTCAAAGAAATTATGACCCACATGCTCTTTGAATGATTGTATATTGTATGAACTACATTTCCCCTGATGCATCACTCAAGAGAAAGGCAAGACGAAACTTACATGATACTGTCATAAGCCTGGAGGCTTCCAATGAAAATATATTATTGTAAAATATTAAAGCTAGAAATGTATCTTTCAATGCTTATGTCAAAAGAAATCCTTATAATCTCCACTCTGATGTGTGTAATCTTTTCAATGTTAAAATTCTTTCTCGTAACCCATCTTATCGTGCAGAGTCAACTCTAAATATGCCATTTGTAGGCTGATTTCATTTAAAAGCGTAACACTGTGGCACTATTAAAATATACCTCTGTTTGTTTGAGTGTCCCGTCCAGCCTGACACAGCAACATTGGTTCACCCAATAGGGTGATTTTGAGGCAGGACTTTCTGTTTGTAAAATCAATGGAAGTGAGGTAGAGTTTACAGGAATCAGTTTGAAAACAGTTTTTATTTTTGCAATTCTGATGCTATATTGGTGCAGAAATTACACATTAGGCATAGGTTGTACCAAATTTCTTTTGGTATTTAAATATGTTTAGCATCGGTTGTTGGAACCAATAGCACCACTTGCTGTGGGCAGAATTACCTCAGGGTATGTTATATAATTTCCAAAAATGCAATTTAGGTCATTTTTGTTAGAGGGAAAACACACATTTTGGATAGGACTGTTATGGATGGAGTCTCAATGTGTGTGGCTTATTAAAGCTCTCTTCAAGGGCAGAAGCTAAAAACAGTAAATAAATCTTACTGAACAGGGGGAGATGCAGAGAGGTGTTAACATGTAGTTGATGTCCCTCTGGGAAAGGGATGTGGTCCATCGTTGTCTAAAGCAAACACTGTTTCTGATACTTTTGCAAGTCACAACATCTCTGTTACATAACACTATTGTCATCTCTTCATTTCTGCCCTCTTGTAGTTAATGTTTCAAATGCAGTGTTGACACACTAAAAATAGTTAAGCCTTAAAGCAACAGTTTCAATTAAAACATTTAAATGTTCAATTTATTGCACAACCCCTCTTGTTGTTCTAAACCTCTATGCTGCTATTTTTTACTGTGGAACACAGAAGCATTTTTACAATTTACAAGTCTCTCTCTCTTACTCTCACTGTTCCAGCCTTCCAGTGGGGAGTCGAGAGAGGGCTGGGTGAAGATTGACACCATTGCAGCAGACAAGAGCTTCAGCCATGTGGAGCCCAGTCTACCTCACCAGTACAAGTCTGAGAGCACACGACGCATCAACGTCAAAACCCGCAGCTTTGCTCCTCTCACGCGCAAAGGGTATGATGACCTTTTGCCTTTGCCCTGTCTCCATAAAACACTTCATGAATGGGTGGTCACTGTGTGCAGATTAAATGAGCTTGCCTCTGAATGTAGTCACCCAGGATCAGGCAATTCGACTGTGTAAATATCAACCACAGTGTTAATATTTGCCTTTATATGGTTTGGATATGAAAACAAACAACAATTATTAGGCTTTCAAGTCCCTCAAGGGGAATGTGCACTTGGTCACTTAATGCATTTTCATAAAGACCAACTGGAAATCCTCTCTGAGATGCATTCAAGAAGGATAGCAATCCAATAACTCAAACCACTTCAGAAGAAGACGAATCACATACACATAGAAGATGAGACTTGGCCAAGTGTAAATGCATCTAGTTGTTCAGACAATATACAAAAAGCGGATTCATACAGTTATGAGAGCTTCGTGGATCTTCTTCAGTGTGTCTGATATAAATTCTGCTTGACATGTTGCGTTTGTGCTTGGATTATATTTCAACTGCATCTCGGAGAAACAACGTGCACATACATATACTACATATTTATTTAATTAAATAGCCTTTTGCAGTTTAATAATCACTTTCAGTCACGTATCGACCAGCCTTTCCAGACTGAGAAGCTACCATCATAGCAACACAGAAACACTTCAAAATAAAAGCTCTGCAAAATAAAAGCTCAATTTAAATGGAAAAAAGTATGACAGAAATAGATCACTACTGTAATATACATCTAGATGTTAACACCTTGACACTTGCTTATGACTGTAGCTTTCGGCCAGGAGAAGATGTCATCAGGTGGCATCCAAATTTCATCAGACATTTCAACCCTAAACCACAACGCCCTCCAGCTGGCGGGTTGGCACTGATGACCAGTCACTGCCCATCTTCTCCTGGCTTCCAGTTCAACTCCTCCCAACTATTCCAGAGCCAGCAAGAGGCTCTTTAAGCTTCCTCCCCCAACCTGCTCACAGCTGTCTTCATCTCCCTTCCTGCTACTCCCAGGGCTGTGAGTGTCTTCCAAACAGATTATGCAGGGACCCCCTGCAGCCAACCTCAATTGGAAATAGCCAGGCCTTCCACCCGTTGTCCCTGCATTGTTGGACCAGGTCCTGGTACTTGTAGCATTCCTCTCCGAGGCCTCTTCACATCCATCTTCCCACAGGACTGTCAGTTCAATCAGGATGATCCTCCTCACCACCTCAGACCATATGACCATGTCAGGCCTCAGGGATGTTTGGACAACCTGGGGAAACAGTAGTTTTCTTCCCAGGTCCACCCTCATTTCCCATGATTGTGCTGCCTACAGGAGCCTCTTCTTGGTATTCTTGGAGGAGGGTGGCTTCTCCCACTCTCCGATGAACTGAATGGATGGAGTCAGTCTCACGTGAATCTGGCACTTTTTCCATCTCTCCTACTCCAAGATGTCAGCCAGTGCTCTGTAGACCTTGTCATGATGCTATCTGTATCTTCCCTGGCTAAGTGCAGTCTTACACCCTGCCAGTATGTACGCCAATGTGCCTTTCTCTCCACTGGCACATCGGGTCCTCAATCATTTCCCACCTGTGCAGGTTTGATGGTGTTGGAAGAGTATCATACACTGATCGGAGCAGGAAAGAGATGCGAAATGGCTCCAGTCTCCAAAGTTCAGGTCACGTGATCTTCCGCTTTGGCAGGTCCCACATTGTCCAGGCTCCTTTTACTCCAAGTTCCATGGCCCATGGTCCATGACTTTGTATCGGCTAGTACCAAACAGGAAGTATCGTTACTCATACACGTTAAAAAAAAATGGTAACATGACATCCCTAGTTTCTATATGACACATCATGTGCAGCAAAATCGCATAATTTCTTGAACTTGGTTATATTTGCATATGTTGTGATGCACGATGCAGATGCATGAAGTGACCTAGGTGCAGCGGCAAAAATTCAAACAGTTAAAAAGTTGAAATTCAAACAGATGAAGTTATTTTAAACTGTGAAAAATGGCACAATGGTCAAAGACATCTGTCTAGCACGTTTACATAGAAAAACAATTAAAAAAAGAACAGCACAGATGAACGCAAACACATGTTCGGTATGAATTGCCCTTTTTACTGGCTACTAAACATTTAGAATCTCTATTTACCTTCTTTTCAACCTTTTGTCACTCCTTTTTGTCTCTCTCCTGCTTTACCTCTCTTTCAGGTTTGTGTTAGCAATAGTAGACAGCGGAGCATGTGTGTCACTCATGGGTGTTTCAATATTTTATCACCGCTGCCCAGCAACAAGTCGTTACCTGGCCTTCTACCCAGCCATGCCCTCAGGGGCAGAGCCAACTTCTCTGGTTCCAGTGACTGGCACTTGTGTACCTCATAGCCAATCACAGGGTGGAACAGCACCGAAAATGCACTGTAACACAGAAGGTGAATGGCTGGTTCCTGTAGGAGGATGTACGTGTGATGCGGGATATGAGCCCAACCATAATGGCTCAGCCTGTCTGGGTGAGTCAACAAAACATGTAGTAACATTGATTCTGTACACAACACTGATATAGCGAAAGTATACCAGTTTTCTGAACATTACACTGACGTAATTTTAAGGATTACTCTGGTGGATCCATATTTAGAGTCCACATGTTATCACCCACATTACCCACACTTGATCGCACCAAAAAAAACACATACTGCATTGCTCAATACACTGTTTGTGCGGGTTTACTAAGCTACAATTTAAGGATGAATTTGTCTTTGTGGACATTGGGGATGTCCTCATTTGAAGAAAAAGGAAAAAAGAAAAACAAAAGATTAATATATAAAATATGTTTTTAATATATATATATATATATATATATATATATATATATATATATATATATATATATTACTGCATTTATACTAAAATATCTAAAAACAAATTGTATAAAACTATAGAAATCCATAGAAATCTATAGTATAAATACTTCATAAAAAGTGAGTGTTTTTTGTGTGTGTGTGTGTGTGTGTCATCAGTGTTCAACAGAGCATGCATGAATTAAAAATTAAAACAGAATTCATTAACAAAAGATTCTTCATACATGACAAAGGACACCTGTGATGAACCTTTAAAAAAGACGTTTTTAATTAACCTTACAGGCAGCACCAAACTACATCAGTCCTGACGGATCTCCTTAAGTCACTAATAAACTAATAATATATTGATGACACTTTATACTTCCATTTGCCATAAACAAACATATTGAGTAGTTAGGCCTAATTTTTAACAGATTAGTAGCTAGTTCATCAACATTTAAATCTTTCAAATCAAACTTTCATGACATTCATAAATACATTAATGTATCTTCAGTTTTAACTGTCTATTACGTGTTGTATAATGCAATAATGCTAAATGGGTTATTCATGAAAGTTCTAAAATGTTAATATATTTTATATGACATACACTACCACAAAGAAGCAATTCTGCATCTGTATATGCTGTTTTTGTAATTGTTTTCCAATAGAAAAAATGGACCTTACTAGTAGTTCCCAGCCTTTTTACCCTGAAGCCCCCTCTACTTATATACAAGTCTACACATACAGTATATCACTGCCATGAATGTGCACGCTCTCTCCTCGCATACTATGTGTTTGCTTGTGTGTGTGTGTGTGTGTGTGTGTGTGCGCCAGAGAGCACTTTCATTGATGGCCAGGAGAAATGCAAAATTTTATTATAATATAATGATTTTGGGAACGTGCATTGCCACGGATTTTGCATAACTGTGATAGACATAATACTTGATACATTTCTATTACACATTGATGCAGAGCCATGCAGCTGCTTGTTGGTCTCGTTATAAAGAATCAACAAGGTATGATATTTTAAGAGGTGTTTACAGTGTTGCAGTGTGTGATTATGATGTTATTGAATTTTCATGACCATTGAAGATCCAAGAAAAAGAAACCCATTTTCCACACAACAGCCAGTGCAAAGAGGCTGTTGTTGGTAGAGTGACATTTCTTTAATTAATTTTTTTATGTCTGAGATTTTTCTTATCACGTTGTGTTAGACGAGGACGCTGACATGCTGTTTACTGTTATCGGGCATAATATGGACTCGCACATTTTAATTTTACTAGCTATTTTTCTCAGAATCTTGCGTGTGAGCTCGAGATGAATCCATCATTATTCAAGATGCTGTCCGTCATTTTGACCAATAAAAACAAGAAAGAAACTCTGCTTAAACCATCTTCATGTGGTATATCTCTCCCTCTGTCTCTGCGTGCGCATGAAAGAAAGAGAGGGAGGGAGAGGACAGCGCTCGCAGCCATGTGAGAGTGAAAAAAGCTTTTAATGCAAAAATAAATAACGCACCTCTTTAAAAAAGTATTTGGTATATGAGGGAAGATGCATTAGTGAGTTTAATTCTGATGGTAGGCTGTAATTATAAGTTGAAAATTTTGGGCATTAGATCAGCTGTTACTTCATTAAATAATAATTCGCAAGCAGTAATTTTCGCTTGCAAATGAGAGTAAAAGGCTCGCTTTAGAGCCCTGATTATTGTAAATACACCCCCCCCCCCCCCCACCCCCCACCCACCTCCAAGTCTACTTTTTGACTTCTTATGGGGAGGTCCCTAATGCCATATGGGGGGTCCCAGACACCCCCAGCTCCCCCTCAATTCGAGCACTGGTAAAATCTCTGCCATAATGGGGACCAGCCAAAAGTTCCCACAATGAAAACAGGGTAATAAAGATACTGAATATTGTCTTATTGAAAATGTCAAAATGCAGAAAAGTTTGTCTTTGGGTTTGGTGTAGGGAACAAACAAATATCTTTAGCACAGTATAAAAACAACAGAAGTCAACAGAAAGTCCCCAAAGAGATGTCAATTCAAAAAGTGTGTGCAAGGATTTATGCATCTACCTGTCTGTATCAGGATTGTTCTTTGTCATTTTGTCAGCATAACATGTGTTTCTGTGGGTATATGTTTGACATATCTCCTCTGTATTCCTTGTAATCTTTGTTTTGTGTAGATTGGCTGGCATAAAAGAAATATTGTGAGAGAACGAGAGAAAAAGAGCCATTTTTTTTATCTCTTAGAGGAGATAGCAGTCAAAATGAGACAAACTCATCTTCAACATCAATAATTTCTTCTCTCTCTCCCAAAGCAATGAAGGGAATGAGGTCAAAGAGACAAAAAGACAAGGAGAGATAGAGAGATGCAGCAGAAGTGGAGGAAAGCGGAAAGGCATTACAGGGTTAAATTCTGGGGGCGATGCGAGTAAATCAGAAAATAAGTTTTGGGATATCTTGAAGACGAAAGTAGAGGGGGGGGGGGGGGGGGGCAGATGGGGAGTGAGTGGGGAAAAGAGAGGGATGTGACACATTTAGGTCACAGTGATGTAATGGCCATTCAGCTGTACAAGTGACAGAAACCACAGGGAAGAGGAGGGGGAAGGATCTAGTAGTGGACACAAGTTAAAGAGGATTGAGCTTCCAGCAAATCCTACAGAATTCAAGAAAATGTTGGATTGGCAGAAGTCGTGTTGAGAGAGTGATGGACAGGGTTTGGTTTTATTTGAGTGCAATTATATAATTGATAGATGTTTTGCAGAAGATGTTCTGTGCTGTAATTTTAAGAGTCAGCGTAGGTGTTTTATAGATTTGGTGCAATATACGCAATCACATTCACCGGCTGACTGATTTGAACTTCCCTTGCATGCTTTGTCTCCTGTATTTCAAGCACAGTATCAACAATGAAAAAATAATGGGAATTCTGATTAAAGGTTATGTGCACAATTTTTTGTCTTATGCAGAGACAACTGCAAGTAATCCATTTGTAGACTGATTTCCCACTATCAAAACAATCTGTTTGAGCATACCAACCAGGGGTACGTTTCCCATACAATGAAGTTATTCACCACTTAACCACCATAGCACGATGCATTGGAGAAATTAACTAGCTAGTTACAACTGTTTCCCAAAACCGTAGAAACTATGTCGCCAACCATCTTTCGAAACCACATTTGTTCAGCAACATAGAGCCACATGTCGTCAAGTAAAGATTACAACAGACATTATTTTAGGCCTATTCAAGTTGAAAACCCCCATTATAAAAACCCACAGGAAAATCCAGAGGGAACCCAAGGCGAATAACTTACGGGTTTTTGGACTACAACCTGAACAGCCAAATGAAAAGATGGAAATGTATTTTTACCCATGATGCTTTTTTACTGTCTAGATTGGCAACTGCATCAGCTGACTTCAATTCATTTAGTAATTGGCCAAATTAATAAATAACTGAATTGATGTGAAATATTTTTTGGACAAATGTGCAGGTTTTAGCAAGAATCAAAGCCCCAAAAGACCTGTCAGCTCTTTTTCTTTGCCCTTAGTTGTCCTTCAAGATCATAGTGGTTAAAGCACAACTGAGCATATGAAGCAAATTCACCTGCACATCCACACTTTTTCCTAGTGGACGGTGGAAAGTTTAGTGTCTTTTTATTCACTTTTGCCTAATGCACATTTCAAATGTCACAGTTACAGAATCTTATAAATTATGGGAATAATTCACTCATTTTGTTCAATATTATGGTGTTTATAAAGGCAGTATGACTCATTCCCACTCTTAAAATACCGATTTACTTGGTAGCAAGCCTGAAGGGAGGAGTGACATTGACTTGCTATGAGATTTATATAGTCTGCGCCTCTGTGTTGCCAAGACTATTTAGATAGTATAAAGATAGTGTAGTGACATTTTACATTTTCATATAAATCAGTACAGTATGATTCTCTGAAGTAAATGAAACTAAAATGTAACTGGTGACCACTAGGCTGTTTGTAGTGTGATGCAGAGAACAACTTGATTGACTCCTTGTTTTCATTACATTATGCATTATATTGGCACTTTTCCCATGCCTATTAAATATGTTTAGATATTGAGCTAGCATATTGTCCACCATGAACAAAATTGATGAATGTACTGTAAGTTTTAGCCACTTCACAGTGAATTAAAATGATGCGTATTTTCTGTATTTGCTTATTACTGTCTATCCATATGCTGGTTAATCAGTATCTTAATACTGCAACAATAACTGTTATTGTCAGGTTCAATATCTTGTTTTATGTGGGAATGAAGATTTAAAAAAAAGCCCAGCCAAAATAATTCCCAATTTATGTTTGTTTAAATATTTTTTTTTTGTGAGCGACAGTGAAATTCACTTTGTTTGCAATCATGATTATATGGTTTAATAACAAATCATCAGCTATCGAACTTTCAGTCTCCAGTTTAGCTAATGCCGAACAATTCAATCAGCAAAAAACAGTTGTGCAATGCCAAGAGCCTGCAGAGCATTACTAGGCCTAATTCCAGATTAAATGCCACAATAATGGATTTTAATTACATAGAAATGTGTGTCCTTTTACGATTTCAACATAGTGGTCTGAGATGCACAGCCCAGAGAATGGCCAAATAAGTGCATACCTTTATATTTTCCTTTTGTGAGGCTACAAACTGAGTTTGTGATTGTGTGAGATAGTGTGTTTATGTGTTTGTGTGTTTGTATTTGTGCATCTGTGTGCTTTAGTAAGAACGCCACAAGCCAAATTAAGAGAATAAGAGCAACTAAGAGAGGGAGAGAGAGAGGAAATTGAGAGAGAGAGAAATTGGGTCAGCGATCTAAATACCAAGTACGATGTCAACGGCAAATTATACACTTCAGTGAGGTCTCTCATCTCTCTGCCCATTTGCTTTTACAGTTTCCCTTCATTTGCATCTTTTTTAATGCTCATGTTTAAGTATTGTTCATTCTTAGTTCATGTTAACTAATGTTGCTAACTAATGTTAACAAATGGAACCTCATTGTAAAGTGTTATCAATATGACTAAGTCAAGATCCTTGAGACTCATGAAAGAATTTGCATTTTTGGTGGATTTGGTGAAGTTAGCTGGGAACATCATAGTCAATTCACACTTTTTGGCATGTGATAGAGAACAGCATACTGTAAACAACATTCTGATGAAATATTTCAAGCATTTATTGGCAGCACATTAATTTTGGCATCTTGGAAGCGCATAACCTTTCATTCTCAACGTGGGATACTGTAGCATGTCCTGTAGCATGTCATTTTCCTAGATAGATTTTGAGACATTGTTCATGAGATGGCATGTACATTTCAGAGATGCAAAAGACTACATTTTTGAATGTTCTGAAATGCCAGATGTACAGGTATGTGTCATAGGAAAACATTCTGTATCATCAGCCGATCAACAGCTACGGCATTATGGTTTCACACCACAAGGATACACGTGCATTTATTTTGGTGGCTATGTTATAGGGATAGTTCACCCAATTCTCTGATCATTTACTCACCTTCATGACATCCATGATAACTTTCTTTCTTCTACAGAACACAAACAAAGATTTTCAGAAGAATATCTCAGCTCTGTCTATACAATGCAAGTGAATGGTGACCAAATCTCCAAAAGCTCCAGAAAGGAGATAAAATCAGCATAAAAGTAATCCATATGACACTTCAGTGATAATGCCGCCCTCTCGTTTGACTTGTTACCTGTCTGATTATTAGTTGATTGTTCCCACCTGTTATTCCTTGTTATCTCCTTTTTTTCTTCCTATATAACCTCACTGTGTTTTCTGTCCCTTGCAAGTTCGTTGTGAATATTTCCCTGTCAGGTGTCTGTTAGTCGGTTCCTGTCAGTCCCAGCCCTGTCTCCAGCCCAACCAGCCTTCCCTTCGCCTGTTGAGTTTTCCCCTACGGAGTACTTTTTGTTGGTGTTCTGTTATTTTGTTAATAATATTTTATTAAAAAACATTTTAATAAAAGTCCTTATTCGCCATCCTGCATCTCTACTCTCGCAATCCTTGACAGTTCAAAGGTGCACTCTGCAGATGACGAGATTTGCATCATGCGTCCTCCACGTATACTTTAGGCTTAACATTGCACTATATCTGCCTGAGGAAAGCAGGCCGAAAAATGCATTTTATTAAAAAGAGATGTTTTGTACATTTTCTATTGATCATGGCAGCAGTAATTCACCAAATAATGATCAAACAATGTAGAAGAGCATTATAACCTGCCATATATCCAGGTGTGCAAAATAGTCAGGTGCATTCTTTTACTTGTGAAAGCACAATGTTAGCCTGTTGTTGCAATTTTGCTGCTTATGCATGTGCTATGAAACAGGCCTTATTCTTAACTGTAAAAAAATTATTGATAAACAAATGTAAAAAATCAAGGCAACATGATTCAGTACGATTGAGGTCTCTTAACAACTGTGCTAATAATTTCCTCAGTTACATACTTTCTTCTTTCAGTCAAACACAATCAGAGTTATATAAAAAAATATCCTGGCTCTTCTGGTTTTTGTAAGAAAAATAGCCATATTTCTAAACTTTATAAACTATAATCACTGGCTTCCGGCAATGGCAGTCCGAGCATATAGCAAAACAAAAGGCCGGTCACGAATTAGAAGACAACAACAAAGATTTTTAAAGAAAAATGTCAATGAGTTTTTTGCCTATTTGTTTGAACCGGAGTACACCAACCAGGAATTCCAGGAGATGGAGGAGCAGCGGCACGAACGGAAGAATCTGGTAGACGGTGAGTACGGGAGACGTGGTGGTGCTCATGCAGGAAATGCGAGGTAATGCCATTAGAGGATGAGAGTGTTTGCTGCCATTGATGGATGATTGGATTGACTGGATAGATGCACGAACACACCATTTTAAGACCAATACAAATCTACAGTATAGCTAAAACAGCTCACTTCTTTTCGCCGTTTTCCTTTGCTGTAAACAATGCATGCTTCCGCGTTCGTCACTTCTTACCGGAGCTTACACTACGCCTACATAATTCGCCGGAACTCGACTTTCTTGTGAACGCACAGCTGTTACCGGAAGCCAGTGATTATAGTTTATAAGTTAAGTTAAGTTATAAATATGGATATATTGTTTTCCAAAAACACATCGCTTTGTTTAAGAAAGCCTTTATTAACAACCTGGAGCTGTATGGATTACTTTTTTGATGGATGGATGCACCTTTTTGGGCTTCAAAATCTAAGGTACCATTCACTCCCATTATAAAGCTTGGAAGAGCCAGGATATTTTTCAATATAACTGATTGTGTTTGGCTGAAAGAAGAAAGTCATATACACCTAGGATGGCTTGAGAGTGAGTAAATTATTGGATCATTTTCATTTTTGTGTGAACAAACCCTTTAAATTGAAAGATGAGCTCCTACATTCACCACACAGCAATTGACTAACAGTGGCAAAAATAACAGCATAAATAAAGTCAATAAACTTAAGCCCATAACACTTACCACATAATTTATTCATGTTGCAATGCATGCTGAGAATTCGCAAATCAGCAAAATTGTTTAAAAGGGAATTGTTCATTCAGACATCATATGTTAGGCTAGTTGGAGCAACATTTGGGGGAATACTGTTAGTCTAACATGTGTTTTTATGCAGATGAAAGTAATTCACATTTCGTGTATCCATGACTCAAAAAAAAAAACATAAGCCAGATACAAAGCAATTACATTTTTTTCACTATATGTCATCTCACTGGAACTATTTTACTAAGAAATCTGGGCCAGTTAATAATGAATGACTAAAATTTATGACATTTTTTTAATGAGGAAACTAGATGCTTAGTGGCCAAAAAGTGGCGCAAAGAGACGGAAACGAGACGAGTGAATGGGGAGTGTGAATCAGAGGAAGAAATGTTAAAAGGTGTAGGAGATGTCTGAGGAGAGTGGAAGTTTTGTAGCTAAAGTGTGTCTTTTGTCACAACCATATGAGAACACATTGGATAATATAACCCAACTACATGAAAGATGGATGGATGACACTCTCCTCTTTTTCTTTCACTATGCCCCTCTTCCTTTCTTTCTCACTTCTCACCGCAGTGTTTAGGAGTGAATATTACATCTGACAGACAGTGAGAACATAAAAATCCTTTTAGCTTTCTGAAAACTGAAATCTCTTTCTCTCTCTCCCTCTGTTCTGTATGTATCTCTCTCTCCATCTGTCTGTTCATTGAAGTTATACTGAAAATGTGTTACACTTGTTGACCTGTCTTTTCACATAGGGCAGAGGACTTGTGAGCCTAATGAAGCAATGAAACCGCAACTCTGAACTCTATCAACTGCAATTATGTTCAAGTGTCACAGGCTTTTAATGACTAACCATCTCAGTGTACATTTATAGTTTTACTACTATCAGTAGTGTTGTAATGTCAGCTCTTCTGTGACTCAGCAATGATAAGGTGTGAAAAACCTTATGTACTCAAACATTATAATGTGGATTATCCAAAAATATTTATTTGCAGATTACTTCCTCTTTATATACATCATATTGTGTTTGTTGTGGTTTGTTCTGTGGCCACACAATTGAAAGTGTAAAGAGTCAATGAAACTCTCCAACAGTTTTTCATTGCTGAACTTCAAGCTGGGTCACAATCAATCTCCAATAAAAGGTTGGTATGTTTCGCAGCTGCTGGGCATATAATTTTTACCAATCGCAACAGTCCAATAAAGCAACTGATGAAGCAGGAGAAACATTGGGTGTCTGGAGGCTGTTAAAGAGACTGAAATTAACAGCCAATCAGAAGTCACAATGAGCATTTACGTGTATATCATTGATCTTTCTGAAAAGAGATGGCCAGTGGTTCAGACAGTTTCAGATCCATTACAAAGCAGTGTTTCATGTAGCACATTTCAAATGTAGAAGCCCTTTCCATCCTGTCAGAATGACAACAATCTGACTCAGAGATTTCCTTCTAACAATGTTTTCAGTCATTGTATACTAAGTAATAATACATCCAACTAAATAAATACTACTTAATTACATAATCTGTTTGGAGGATGATTTAGTCTGATGATTTTAAGTGCTTGACAGTACAATACAACATGCATTATTTCATTTGCACTCACTAATTGTGTGTGTGAACCAAATAGTTTTTCCGATACTTTTTGCAACATTTGTTTCATTTGCCACTCACTGCATCCATTTGGACAATTATACACCCCTTCTGTGCTTTTCATTTGATCAGCACCCAGTTCTATTGGAATTGACAGAATTCCAAAGTAGGAATCTGACACTTTCCAAACAGTCTGAGTGCATCATGTGCCATGATTGTAATCTGGTTCTTTTCTCTTTTTTCAAAAGCATGCCCGATTGGGTTCTATAAAGCAGTTGCAGGCTCAGTTTCGTGCACAGAGTGTCCGGCTAACAGCAGAACCAGTTCAGACGGCTCTAAACTTTGCGAATGTCGGAGTGGATACTACCGAGCACAAACTGATGCTAATACCACTGCCTGCACAAGTAAGAGACCAACCAGCTAAATGCAAGAATTTGTGACTAATTATTTATTAGAAGACAATGGATATACAATTCTCATAACCATTCGTGTAGCCAGAATTTTGACTTTTAGCAATAAAATCTGCATCATGAACCACCAATTTAAGACAGGAAAAGTCCATATTTACTCCTAGAAGTTGCGTAAAGTCAGCCAATCAGGTTTGAACTGGTGATTTCAGCTAGCTCTTACCATTTTATGGGTGCAATATGCATCAGACGGCCCATGAACAGACTGTGGGCGGTCTGTGTACATGCTGTCTGAGACTGAGATTAATAGATAGTAATCATTATAAGATTGTTGAGATTGCGAGTACCGTTATGATGATAATATAAGCGATATGATATTATAATGATGTCTGTGAATAATCTTACGTTTTCTTTCCCAGGCTCTCCATCAGCACCGCTGTCTCTATCCTGGGAGTATGAGAGTTCAGAGGGTGGGGTTTCGCTACGTTGGAGACCTCCCAAGGACATGGGGGGCCGGAGTGAAGTGTGGTATGGGGTGGTGTGTCGAATCTGCCCTTCTGCCACTAACACCCCACCTAGCATGTGCTCCTGGTGTGGAGAGACAGTCACTTTTTCCCCTTCCCAAAATGGCTTAAAACAGACAAAAGTTACCCTCAAAAACCTGCTCACTAGAGTCACCTACCTCATACAGGTACTTAGCCATGCTCACATGCACCTAATTAATATAGATACTGAGCTTATAATTTCGAGAAGCACCCGTCGTACGCTAAGAATACAATACACTTACAATTTCATAATCTCGTGCAAATTAATGCAAAGTGCCATGAGGCTAAATTTGGATTTTTAGTAAACAGTGCATTTAAAGGATAGCTAGACAGACAAACAGACAGAAACAAAAAACAGACAGACCCTGTCCATGCAGAATAAAACAACTTTTATAAGGTTACTAAATTGGAGTCTTCATCTCATGTGAGTGATCGAGAGTCCCGTCTTGTATATTTGGAACGTTAAGAACCGTGTATGCCATCTTGATAATCTCAGCGGCAATTATTTATTTAAGACAGGCAATTAAGCTATTATTCTGAAAGCAAAACGCAACTAATATTAAAAATAAAAAACTGTAGACTCTCATCTGCTCAACCACACAGCACGACCAACGCAAAGCAGATGCATTTTACTCACGCGACCTTCCACTGCAGTGCTGCAAAACCTGATGTGTGTCGAGCATTGAGCGGCACACATCAGTCTTATACTAAGAATGCAATACACAAAAGAATGATTGCATTTTTGGAATGTTTGCCACATTGTCTTCCACCATCAGAGTACAAGTTGGCTCATATTAAAACCGACAACTTTTACTCCCAGAGAGAAAATAAACAAACCAACACACAATGGAATGATTGTTCCAGTTTAACCCCTAACCCAAACCTAACCATAATTTTTATATAAATATAATAGGAAAATCTATTTTTTGTACCATGGATGAAAGAAAACGTTTGGAATGAGACAAGGAAACCGTATTCCAGGTTATTGACATACATCAGTCATTTGTTATGCATTAATAAATATGGAATGAGTAACCAAATTAATTTGCATACATTTTCTTACAAGAAAAAAAAGTGTTAGATGTTTGTATGGTATCAATTTGGAGAAACAAATCTGATTTGTTGGTCTCAATGGGTATAAAAGTCGAGCCAAGTCAAACGATATCTTACAATTTCATAATCTCGCGCAAATTAATACCAAATGCCATGAGGCTAAATTGGGATTTTTAGTGAACAGTGCATTTAAAAGATAATTCCGGGTTCAATAGTTTTAAGCTTGATTGACAACATTTGTACCACAAAAATTAAGTTTGACTAGTCCCTCGAAGTTCCAGTGAAGCACATAAAATAGAAGAGAATGGGGACAATTTTTGGAGGGTTTAAAGGCAGAAATGAAGCTAATAATTCTATAAAGTCACTTACATTCATTATTTTGTTAAAACTCATGTAATATTTGAGCTGTAAAGTATTTTAACCCTTTAACTCTGAAGGTGTTTTTTTTTTTTCCTGATTTCCTGTTTCAGTGGCATGCCCAAAATTAAAGACTTAAAATTTGTCAAAAAAACAAAAACAAAGTAGGGTCAAGTGTTTGATATCATTGTAAATAGAACTTTAAAAAATGTTTATTGATATAATATCTTATAAATTCTGAGACTCCCAGCCTAGTAACTGCTGAAAAATCACAAAAAACTTGAGCCAAACATGTACTTTTTCTTATTTTTCTAATTTGACATTATATATCTCAAGGTGTAAATATGGTAGCTCCAAAAAACTTTGTTCCCAATCATGTTACCTGTACATGAGTATTAATTTTGTTAAAATTAACAATTTTTAACAACCCCCAAATGTTTGTTTTCTGTACAAAATAAATAACACCTAGTTCAAAACTATCTAAATTAGAAACTTTTTTTTATTCTGACCTCCAAACTAAAATTACAATATCATTACATTTTTCATAATTAATTTGCATTAATATAATAGCTCTTGGGTAAACAGGTGAATGCAATAAAATCACACTGCATACCTTAAGGCAAGGTTAAACTACTGTATACACTGAAGGTAGATTGTAACTGAAAGGTTGACCTTTGTTCATAGGACAAGGATGTTTTTCATAAAGGTTTGGTCATGTTGTCACATTTTATTGGGGAAAATTGTTGCCATGCATGTTTTAAATGCTGTAATCATTAATTACTAAATCTGCTGGCCTAATATATATATATATATATATATATATATATATATATATATATATATATATATATATATATATATTTGTGTCATCTTTTACATTATTGGTGTCTCATGAATTTATTTTGTGATTCAAAAATTAGGCAAATTTAGCTGAAAAGCCAATGAATAAATAAAAAAGCCATTATATAAGCCATTATATACCCATTACAGCAGGGGGTTTTTTTCTGCCATTTTCTGGCCAAGGATCCCTTTGTGGGTAGAAAGACAGAGCAAGGACCCTCGTTACATATTTTATAAAATTTTGTGTGTTTTCTGCCTATAAAAACTTATAGAGCTATGGTACCATATTATTGCACATACATACTTCATGATGTTTACATTGCAAAGCCATTGAAATAATCATTTCATGATGACCTGCTGAAAAGAGCAGCTAAAACCAGCATAAGCTGGTTGGCTGGTTTTAAAGGGTATTTGAACACTTTTTTTTAGCTGTTTAGTCTGGGAGACCAGCTAGCTCAGCTTGGCTAGGCTGACCAGCCAAGACCACCTGACCAGCTAAGAAGTGTTCAAACCCCCTCTAAAACCAGCCAACCAGCTTAGGTTGGTTTTAGCTGGTCTTTTCAGCAGGGGTCTGCAACATTTTTGCATGAAGTGGCATTTTTCATTTCCACTGTTCCACAAAAGACAGATAGACAGACAAACAGACAGAAAAAAAAAAACAGACAGACCCTGTCCATGCAGAATAAAACAACAGATTTTATATATATTTCAAAAATGTGTAATGAGGAAAACACTGAGTCCCGTCTTGTATATTTGGAACGTTAAGAACCGTGTATGCCATCTTGATAATCTCAGCGGCAACTATTTATTTAAACCAGGCAATTAAGCTATTATTCTGAAAGCAAAAAGCAACTAATAATAAAAAACTGTAGACTCTCATCTGCTCAACCACACAGCACGACCAACGCAAAGCAGATGCATTTTACTCACGCAACCTTCCACTGCAGTGCTGCAAAACCTGATGTGTGTCGAGCATTGAGCAGCTTGTGATGAGTGGTGGACGTGTGAAGGGTTTGTAAGGGCTGCACACGTCTACAGACTAGCGCAGTTTAGTCACATTGTAAGTTTTGGCATGCAGCTGTGAAGGACTTCAAAATGTGGAGAGACTAAAATTCATACTTCTCTCTCTCTCGCTGTTGCTCACGTGCAAGTGAGTGAGTGACTATTACAAATGACAATGGTGGATTAAGCATTAAAGTACCCTCTGCGGTACCACCATACAGCATGACAACATATTTTCAGTATATTATCACAAATGTTTCTTAAACAGCTTTTTGTGGCCACTACTTTATGTGCCTAAGGTACAGAAATTGTCTATTGAATATAAACCTAACTTAGGAAGTGTGACATCTAGCCCCTTTTCCCCCTATACTTCCACAGATTACACAAGATGGCTATTATTACTATGCCTTTTATGCATCTTATGTCATTATTATTATTCCTATCTGCAATGAGTTGTGTATGATTTTACAGGTTCAAGCAATAAATGAAGTGTCAGCACTGAGTCCGTTTCCACCTCAGTTTGCCAGCATCAATTTCACCACCAGCCAATCAGGTAAGAGTAAAGGAAATGTATGCTGCGAACATGTGTTAGTGTGGTTATATGTGTGCACCAAACTGTAAGCTCAGAGTATCTACAGTATGTCTTTCTGTGTCTGTCCCCTGTCATCACAATCTCTATGTCTAGGCTTTCTCAACCCCACTTGGTCTCACTTCCCATGCTCCACCCTTTCAGTCCATCTCTCTCTTTTCTCCTCGTCATTTCTCATCCTCTGTTATCTGGACCCCAGTGACTTTGGGTCACGATATCCTGTCAACTCATATAATAGTCAAGAATGCGGAGAGAGACAGAAAGAGATGAGAAAACGGAGAGAGGATAATCAATGTGGCAGTGTGCAGAACTGTCTCTCACTGTTTCTTTTCATCCTTCTACTAGTTATTGCTACCTCTATTTGTTCATTTACATGGCTGACCATTAAAGGGATAGTTCACCCAAAAATGGAAATTTACTTGAATCCAGAGAATCTTAGCCTCAGTCGCCATATGCTGTCATTGTGTGGGGAAAAAATATGCTTTACAGTGAATTGTGACTGAGGTTGTCATTGTGCCTAACATCTTTTGTGTTTTCACTGAAGAAAGAAAGTCATATGGGTTTGGAAGAAAATTAGGGTGAGTAAATGATGACAGGATTTTCTTTTTTGGGAGAACTTTCCCTTTAAACTTTGAGCTGTGTCACATATTTGTGCTCTTCCACATGACTGATTAACAGACAAAGATATTAGGATGAGATGAAGGGGGTCAGGGGACTGGGGAGAGAGCAGTAGTGGAGAATGTTAACTCATGACCTCATTAGCACGAATGAGGCTTCGGCAATGTCTAACTAACCGTCAAACATGCACAAAAGCATGACGTAAATGCCTTGTTACATTTAGCCCTATATTTGCATATGAATCGGCAAGTGCATGAACATTTGCAAAAACCAAAACATTCATAATGAGGAAAGCATGGAATATCTAAACAAAGCGGAAGACAAGTATGCCGAATTGTAATGAGATGAGCCCCCATGTGGTCACTGTTATAATTATACATTTGCGTTTCAGTGCCCTCTGAGGTTCCAATGCTGCACCAGCTGAGCAGAGTTCAAGACTCCATCACCCTGTCTTGGCCTCAACCAGACCGGCCTAATGGTGACATCTTGGAATACCAGCTCCGATACTATGACAAGGTCATTACTGTAATTTATCCGAAATCTTACATCAGCATAAAACTTTGTGCATCACCTATGCCCCAGCCCTTTCATGCTTTCTTCAAAATTTCTTCAAAAGTCATTACTTACTCACCCGTATGTTGTTCAAAACCCCTATGAAACACCAGAGAAGTAATTTTGAAGAATGCACTCAAGCTTTCAGTCCATAACATTCTGCCTAGCATCAAATTTTGTGTTCCATGGAAGAAAGAAAGTCATTTGGTTTGCTATAACATGAATGTGAGTAAATGATGACAGAATTGCCATTTTTGGGTGAACTGTCCCTTTAAGAAGATAACATCCACAAATAACACAAATGGTTCTCTCTCTCTCTCTCTCTCTCTCTCTCTCTCTCTCTCTCTCTCTCTCTTTGACAGGGTTCTGATGAGGACAATGCAATGAGTGTGTTCAGTGAAACTAACACAGTTACAGTTGGAAGTCTGATTCCAGGCTCCATCTATGCCTTCCAGATCCGTGCTCGAAATGAGAGAGGCTACGGGCCCTACAGCCAAACTATTTACTTCAGCACACTAGCAATAGGCAAATACATCTTTTACTGAAATATATCATATACTTCCACATATAATGTATTACTCTAGCTAACACTATGACCTTGCAATATAATCTTGATATATAACAAATGTCTTTTACATTTACTCTAAATATACAATATATTGTACTTACTTTAAAAAGCTTGATTTTATTGGACCAGTCTTGGACTAGATGAAAACTTTGGTACCTTATTCATAAACATTACTGCCTGTGCATTATTATGCGCTTTACGAGATTCAAGAAATCTTTTATAAAAGCACATATATAGTACACTGTAAGAGATATAGTTTCTCTTTACTAGGAGGTACTGTATGTTTCTTCGACTCTGCTCTCACTAATCCTACATTACTTTCTAGAGGAGCACTCCAAGCAAATTCAAAATCGTCTTCCTCTTATGATTGGATCAGTGATGGGGGGAGCAGCATTTCTATTGGTTGTGATAGCGATCATCATCGTGTTTGTATTTCGAGGGTATGCACAACAAACTTTTTTACCTCACACAGCTAGGTATTTTTATATATAATGTATATATATATATATATATATATATATATATATATATATATATATATATATATAAACATAAAATAAACACTATGTTGCTGATATTTCATATAAAAACAATAATTGTTATTTATTGTATCTTTTTCCACTAGTAAAAGGCGAGAGAGTCCTTATAGTGATAGACTTCAGAGATACATCAGCAACAGAGGTGAAAAATATATTGCATATATTTTTGTTATTTCCAAGTCACTACTATAGTATATGTTGTTTCAAGGGATAGTTCACCCAAAAATTATCATTAGATGTGTATGACTAATTTTTTTTTTTTTTTTGCTGCTAAACACAAACAAAAGTATTTAGCAGAATATTTCAGCTCTGTAGGTTCATAAAATACAAGTGAATGGTGGCCATTCAGAACATTGAAAGTCCAAAAAGCACATTAAGGCAACATAAAAGTAATCCACACAACTCTAGTGGTTAAATCCATATCTTTAAAAGTGATTTAAGTTTGGGTGAGAAACAGATCAATATTTAAGTGCTTTTTTCTTATAAATTCTCCTCTCTGCCCACTAGGTGGCGATATGCACAAAGAATGTGAATCGCCAAACGCCAAAGAAGTAATTGAATAATTGATATTGATCTGTTTCTCACCCACATCTATCATATCGCTTCTGAAGACATGGATTTAACCACTGCAGTCTTATGGATTACTTTTATGCTGCCTCTGTGTGCTCTTTGGGCCTTCAAAGGTTTGGCCACAATTCACTTGCACTGTATGGACCTACAGAGCTGAGATATTCTAAAACTCTTCATTTCTGTTCTGCAGAAGAAAGAAAGTCAAACACATCTAGGATGACATGAGGATAAGTAAATTATTGTAGAATTTTCATTTCTGGGTAAACTATCCCTTTAATGGACATAACTCATACATATACCGCATGGTATGTAATACAGCCCTCAGGAGAATGAAGAGGAAAACACACAAAGTTTTCACTAGATATTTTCATCTTCCACATTGGTCTGTATTTAAGCTAGTGTGTAATTGTTGCTATTATGCAATAACTGTGCTTCTGTAAAACACTTTGCCATAACGCCACAATAATGAGTGGTTTATCGGACCTTTAGTATTTTGACAACAAGCGATCAATCTCCTACTGTGTCAGTAGTTTCTTTGTTTGTTGTGCTGACTGTGGTATACATATTTGTGGTGTAACTTTACTTGGCCTTAAGACTTGAGCACTCTGACAGCATGTCTGCAACAGAACCAGTCATTAGATAGTCTCTTTGCATGATGTTTAAAGGGATAGTTCACCCAAATAAAAAATCACAATTTACTAACCCTCATGTTGTTCCAAACCCCTAAGTCCTTTTTTCTGTCATGGAACACAAAAGGAAGATGTTAAGGAGAATGTAAGCCTCAGTCACCATTCACTTTCATTGCATCTGTTTTCCATACAATGAAAGTGAATGGTGACTTATGCTAACGAATGTGAATGGTGTTCTGTGAAAGACTGAAAGTTATACGGGTTTGGAAAAATATGAGGGGGGAGAAAATGACAGAATTTTCCTTTTTGGGTGAACTATCCTTTTAATGTGGATGCTGTTTTTCATCCAGGTGGGGTGAAATATTACGTAGATCCCTCCACTTATGAAGACCCCAGTGAAGCGGTCAAAGAATTTGCACGAGAAATTGACCCTGCTCACTTAAAGATCGAAGAGGTCATTGGTGCTGGTTAGTACATTTGTGGAAGTCCATTGCTTTTCTAGCAGCAAGATAAAATAAACCTAACAAGTGAAGAAAAAAAGGAACATGTATGTAAAAGGAACCTCCGTTTGAAATTCTTTCTAGCTCATTTTGGAGAGGTGTCCCGTGGTCGGTACAGGCCACTAGGTCGTAGAGAAGTGCTGGTTGCAGTTAAGACCTTGCGTAGGGGAGTGACAGACCGTGAGAAAAATGTGTTCCTCAGTGAGGCAGGAGTCCTTGGCCAGTTTGATCACCCCAACGTACTGAAACTAGAGGGGGTGATCACTCGCACCCCTCCTGAACGCATTATCACAGAGTTTATGGAGAACGGCCCCCTTGATGCCTTTCTTAGGGTAAGAATGCATTCTTACATATTACAGGTTATTTTCTTGCTTTTTATTTGTTATTTCTGACCTCATATCTTACATTCTTGAATGCTCTCTAACTCTTTCATTGACTTAACGCACACTAAAGGCACACTCAATAATTGTTTATTTATGCTGGACTTACATTGACACCTTGAGGCGTGCATGCAGCATCACACAAATGCAATTGTTTGCTATTGAAGAAATACAAAAGTACTATTTATTTCTTTATGTGTAAAAAAACATTATGAGAAAAAATATTACTGAGTGCACCTTTAATAAGTGTTTCTCTCAAATGATAGCATTATTATATATATTTGCGTTTTTTTAAAGGAAAACGAGGATCAATTCAGCGTGTTACAGCTGGTGGGTATGGTGAGAGGTATTGGAGCTGGTATGCGCTATCTTTCGGAGCGGAATTTTGTGCATCGCGACCTTGCTGCCCGGAATGTTTTGGTGAATTCGAACCTGGTGTGTAAAGTGTGTGACTTTGGCCTGTCGCGATTAATGAGGGGTCTAGACCACAACATGCCCACCTACACTGCCTCACTGGTACGCTATGATGTCTGGAAATCTAGAAAACACTGCACAGCTAAATGTTTAAAATGTCTCCTTTCCCACCATATTAATATTGACTGTCATCACCCCTCTTTTTCCATCATCTCTTATCATACAACCTTTAAAGGTGAAGTGTGTAATTTCTGCACCACCAGTGTCAGAACTGCAAAAATAATAATTGTTTTCAAACAGGTTTCCCGAACACTCCACCTGTAAGGAACTGGTCAAACCAAAAAAATAGTTCCACCCCAAACTCACGCCATTGTATGAGCTAATGTTGCTATGCTGGGTTGGTTGTTATGCTCAAACAAACATAGCAATGTTTTTAATACCACCACAGAGACGAGGTTTAACACTTTGAAGGAAAAATCAACCCACAAATGGTTTACTTATAGTTGTCTCTGCATATTATGTTGGGATAGGAGAACTTTTTTTTACATCAAATATACTACAATTGTTTGTTGTATGAATTGATGAAATGAATTCTTCTCAACCCATTCTCAACACCACTGTTCCTTTTGATGGATATTGTAGACTGCTGTGATCTTTTTAGGCCTAGACATCTTTGCATTTTACTTAGAGATTTTTTGCCTTCTTAAAAAGCAATATAATCATGTTTAAAAGGATAGTTCACCCAGAAATGAAAATTCTCTCATCATTTACTCATCCTCATGCCATCCCAGATGTGTTGGCTTTCTTTCTTATGCAGAACACAAAAAGATTTTTAGAAGAATATATGTACGTCAATGTAGATCTAGGTCAATTCAATGCAAGTGAAGGATGGCCAGCAATTTGAAGGTCCAAAAATCCTGTAAAGGTAGCTTAAAAGTAATCAATAAGACTCCTGTGGTTTAATCCATATCTTCAGAAGTGATGTGATAGGTGTGTGTGTGATAAACAAATCAATATTTAAGTCCTTTTTGTACTATAAATCCTCACTTTCACTTCCATGTTGTTCTTCTTTTGTTTTTGGCAATTCTCATTCTTCGTACATATCGCCACCCACTGGGCAGGGAGGAGAATTTATAGTTAAAAAGTATTTAAATATTGATCTGTTTCTCACTCACACTTATCATGTAACTTTTGAAGACATGGATTTAACCACTGGAGTATTAAGGGTTACTTTTATGCTTTTATTTTGAGCTTCAAAATTCTGGCCATCATTCACTTGCATTGAATAGACCAACAGAGCTGAGACATTCTTCTAAAAATCTTCATTTGTGTTCAACAGAAGAGAAATGGGGGCATGACGGTAAACTATGACTTTAATTGGTGTATTCATTGCATTTAATATAATTATTCTTTCTGTCTGTCTCTCTCTCTTTTTTCAGGGCAGTAAGATCCCTGTACGGTGGACAGCTCCTGAAGCTTTCCAGCATCGTAAGTTTAGTTCAGCCAGTGATGTCTGGAGCTTTGGGATACTTATGTGGGAGGTCATGTCATTTGGAGAACGTCCATACTGGAACATGAGCAACCAAGAGGTGAGGTCACAGCTGATTTTCACCCAAAGCTGTGACAAAGCAGAGACATAAACTAACTGGCAGTAATATATTTCACAAAGCAGTTCACTAGAGGGAGCTACTGGACCTTTACATAAACAGTCACATAAACAAACCATAATATAGAGAAGGCTCTTCCACCTTTTGCCAGGTGGATAAAGAGACAAAGCAGGAACTCCCCTGTATAATGTATAAAACTGAGTGGTACATTTAAAGCCTGGTCTATAAAAACATCGGTATAGTTCCATATTAATGTATTTATGTACTTTATTGTTATGCTTACATTGCACCATTATTGCATTATTAAACATTTAGCTGAAAATTAACTTTGGGTGAAGTTAATTTATTATTGTATTTTTGTTTTTATGCCTATTATTATTTTTTCACAAAATGAAGTAGTAGGTCCCCCTGTTGGAGGTATAGATTGAGTGTGTGTGAACTTCAGGTTGGGATTTAAAGTTTGCATGTTATTTATTTATTTTATTTTTATGTATGTCATCTTGGACTTACACTTACACCAAGGGGCATGGATTACGCATAAGTAAACAGTTATCACTTATTGATGAAATTTTAGAAATTCACTATTAACAGTCAGCCATGATTAATTTAAACCATTAGTGAAAGTGTACAGGATGGTTACTGAGATTAACATGAATGAGACTCTAACATTGCAGTCACCATGAGGTTGACCCTATCTATGTAGAATAAAACAGCTTTTATAAGGTTACTGATATGAGTCTTCATCACATGTGAGAGCTCATGATTTTATACATGTTTCAAAATTGCGTGGTCGCTATAATGTGTTCTTGCTCTCGGTAGGGCGCATGGCGAGTTGTGCATGGATGCCGTGGAGAATAGCGTGGGCCTCCACACGCACTACATCTCCGCGGCAACACGCTCAACAAGTCACATGATAAGATGTGCGGACTGACTGTCTCTGATGCGGAGGCAACTGAGATTTGTCCTCCACCACCCAGATTGAGGCGAGTCACTACGTCACCACGAGGATTTAGGGCATATTGGGGATTGGGTATGCCAAATTGGGGAGAAAGGGGAGAAACCCCCCCCCCCCCCCCCCCCTTAAGTTAGGAAAAGCTTACTGAGTGCACCTTTAAGTGGCTTTGAATATAATTCACGTAGAGAGGTTCACACGCAGTTAGAATATCAGGAAATTGTATGACCTCGATGGGTGTGTGCTCACATGCTGACTAAATTATCAATAAATATTTCCACAACATATTCTTCCTGTCTAATGATGATTTGATGAACTTAGATCTTGCTGTTTATTGGTTCCTCTTTTACCTGAATTACTTGTCCACCCCTCTTTCTTTCCATTTCTCTGTGCCCCATACAATTAAACACTTTTTCTTTAATTTGTCTGTCTCTAAAGGTGATGAAGGCAGTGGTTGATCAGTACCGCTTACCAGCTCCAAACTGTTGTCCCCCAGCTCTTCACGGTCTAATGCTGCAGTGCTGGCAGGCCAACAGGCAGGACCGACCAGGGTTTGATTCTCTCCTGTCATCCCTTGACCGTCTCATACGGCACCCTGCATCCCTGAAGTCCGAACACATCCGGTGAGATAATTAAAATGACATTTCACACATTTAATTAATAGGCAACAAACATTATATTACATGTTTCGATATATTCTTTTTTCAGTCCCACTCAGCCACTCCTTAGTCCAACTCCTACTGACCTCTCATCAGTAGAAACAGTCTGTGATTGGCTGACAGCTCTAAAGATGGACCGGTATAAAGATGCGTTTGAGAGGGCACAGTACCACAGTTTGGAAAGAGTGAGCATGCTCACAATGGAGTAAGTGCTTTCTCTAGTTATATTTCAAAATAACAGATTTAATATACTAACACCTCTAGGGTTACATGCTATACTCTATCTGAAAACTTTTTAAACAACATTCTGCTAATTCCTTTATAATTATTATGCAAGCAGTTGTTTTTAACTGCATATTAATTAAAAGAGACTACATGGAATATTTCTGCTTTTAAACATTAATTTGTCACACCACAAGACCAATAAAAAGGGATAGTTCAACCCAAAAAATGAATATATCTGAGCTCTAAAGGTCCATACAATGCAAGTGAATAATGACCAGAACTTCAAAAGTTCCAAAAAGGGTCATGATTTCATGCTCGATTGCACTTCCTATAGCTCCCTTTTTGGTCTGTTATTTCTCAAAATCAACTGGTTCGCTTCAGAAGACATTGATTAAACTACTGACATTATATAGATATACTTTTATGCTGACTATCTACTTTTTCAAGCTTTTGGGGTTCTGTTTAGCATTCACGTGCACTGAATGGACCTCATCTACAGAACTGAGATGATATTATAAAAATATTTGTTTGTGTACAGAAGAAGAGAGAAAGTCATACACATCTGTGATGGCATGAGGGTGAGTAAATGATGAGTGAATTTTAATTTTTGGGTAAACTATAACTTTAAGTACTAATTACTAATTAGAAAGAGGTGATTAAAAATAAGCCTGAAATAAATTGTAAGTTACAGGACCTAAGATATTTACTTTTCTTTATACATTCATGTGTAGTTGATGAATAACGTGTCCATGGACTATTTTAGCAACATCAAGATTTATGTTTAGTATGTACACTGGCAGCCAAAATTTTGGAAAAATTTACAGATTTTGCTCTTATGGAAAAACATTGGTACTTTTATTCACCAAAGACACATTCAGCTGATCACAAAGTATATTCAAGACATTAATCATGTGAAAAATAACTATTACAATTTGAAAAAAATGTTCAGAGCTTCTTAAAGTGCAAAGATTTCTCATCAAAAAATCCTCCACATGCAGCAATGACAGCTTTGCAGATTCTTGGCATTCTAGCTGTCAGTTTATCCAGATACTCAGGTGACTATTCACCCCACACTTCCTGTAACACTTGCCATAGATGTGGTCATGTCGGGCACTTCTCACACATCTTACAGTCCATCTGATCCCACAAAAGCTCAGTGGGGTTAAGATCCATAACACTCTTTTCCAATTATCTGTTGTCCAATGTCCGTTTCTTTGCCCATTCTAACCTTTTCTTTTTGTTTATCTGTTTCTTAGTGTCTTTTTCTTTGCAGTTCTTCCCATAAGGCCACTATTTATTTTAAAATTTTCATAATTTTTAATCCCTTTTTGCCTTCGCTAGTTCATTTTAAATGGTCCTGATGTGCTGAATTTTTTTTACAAAGATAAACATCAGATAAATATCCTCTTTCAAACAATATGATGTTATTAGATCTGTATGCATATTATTATAAAGAATTAGCAAAAAGCTGTACAGAATCATTTTAGATGGAGTATAGCATGTCACACTACAAACTGGGAAAATCTGAACATAAAACCTGTGATTTGTGTTTTAAGATCTAAATTAAGTGGTTTGATTCAAGAACAACTTTGTACTGCATATATTATTTAACATGTCTTTAATGACCTGACTACATTAAGTTACACCAACAAAAACCTATTTTTTTATATTTACAGGCACAACCTTTGTACATTGTAGGACAAGTCAACTTTCCAAAAGCATTTCAGATCAAACTACCCTTATATAAATTTTAACCTACAATCTTGATGCTGATAAAAAAACCAACTGCCCACATATTTCTGTATTAGTGCTGTAAATACAATGCACCCCTTCATGTTATTTGCCTCTCTCTTTATCTCTCAGGGATGTGCAGGCTCTAGGAGTGAATCTGCTTGGTCATCAGCGGAAGATCGTAAATGCAGCTCAGCAACTCAGGACACACCTCACTCAGGGACATGTGGAGGTCTAAGGCTTCCCACTTTGTGTTGAACATGCTGAATGATGTTTTCCACAGCGTGTGGCAGCCCGTGGAGGTGTAGGAATACTGGAATAAAAGAGACAGAAAAAGAAAGAGACGAGGAGCCAAGAAAAAGAAAGAGAGCATTTTATTATTACTTTTTTGCCCATTTGTGCCACCCTAACTTGCTACACTTTTGTCTTCCATATTACTCTTTTGCTTATATTCTCTTTCAATGTTGCACTACCTCTCACCTTTTCACTTATCAGTTCATTACTTGATGCCATTCAGTATGAACTAGCGCCTTTAAAAAACACACAAAAAAACAATCTTTTCACAATCGTGGCGAGGACAATCATAGACTTTAAATGGACAGTAACTGACTGTTATGTCCTTGTTGGCACTTTTGGTCAATGACACTAGATTTTTTTTTTAATAATAACTACTGTATACAACCAGACAATACTTTCATTGGTTGCTAACTGAAAACCACCCAAAAAAACACCTAAAGGCTCTCAGTTTCTGGACCAATGTCTAATGTCATTCTATAGTTGTGTGAAGTTATTCAGGTACACAAACATGAAAGTTTTATGTTGTGAGTAACAATCGTACACTACAACCGCAGTATTTCACTACTTACCTAAGACTACAGGGGCCGTTCAGAACAAACGCATTAAGGCGCAAATAATACAAAAATAAAAAAGCTAGATACATCAGTGCAACAAACAGAACAGAACACAAGTGTTTTGAGGTTAAAGATGTTGGTTTAGTGCATGTGTACATTGAATTAATTGAAACGCAAATACATGTTCGGTGTGAACAGCCCCTATTATCTACGCCGTTCCATGATCTCACATCACATTCAAAAGCACCATCTGAGCTGCTGTTATAGCCAGTCCCTGAGAACATTTCCCTTTACCAATCCCAAACTTGTCCACTTTAGGCCCCTACCTATGATACAACTGTACATGACTATCTCACTCCGTAAATGATGTGGCATTAAGTCACAATGTAATATATGAACATTATTAAGTAGTGTTGCAGTAAATGTCATTATTTCTGGCTGATGTTAAAGAAAGAGAGACACTTGTGTATATTTTAGGTGTGTGTGTCTTTGTAACTTGCAATGAACAGATGAAAGAATATGTGTAGTGCTGCTGAAGTTAAAAGAAAAGTGTTTTCTCGGGTGAAAGAATTGATTCCTGTGTAAAGAAATATGTTAAAATATTGTCAAGTAGTTGTATATTTGGATATGTTTGACTGTACAGTTGTTCACCAGTATTCCAATATTGTGCAAATTTGTAAAATATATATGAATTTGTTTAAAGATGACTACTGTCTGATATGTACTACACATTTAGTATTATAATCAAAAGTTTATTCTGAAAGGGATAGTTCACCCAAATATGAAAATTCTCTCATCATTTACTCACCCTCATGCCATCCCAGATGTTTATGACTTTCTTTCTTCTGCTAAACAAAAATGAAGATTTCTAGAGGAATATTTCAGCTCTGTAGGTCCAAACAATGCAAGTGAAAGGTGACCAAAATTTTTAAGCTCAAAATTCCTAAAAGTAATTCATAAGACTCCAGTTATTTAAGCATTTTTATCCTATAAATATCCACTTTCACATTCACATTCTTTTATTTTTGGAGATTCACATTCTTCATGTATATCACCAACTACTGGGCAGCGAGGATCATTTATAATAAAAACAAAAGACTTAAATATTGATCTGTTTCTCACCCACACTTATCATATCACTTCTGAAGACATGGATTTAACCACTGGAGTTTTAATTATTTGCGGCCCTTTTTGTGCATTTTGGACTTTTATAATATTGATACCCATTCACTTGCATTGTTTGGACCTACAGAGCTTAAATATTCTTCTAAAAATCTTTGTGTTCAGCAGAACAAAGAAAGTCATACACATCTGGGATGAAATGAGAGTGAGTAAATGATGAGAACATTTTCCTTTTTGGGTGAACAATCCTTAAATCGAATATGTCCACAGTAGCTTAAAGCAAAAATTAGTCTTTACTCATCATCACGCTGTTATTTCTCTAATGTATTATTCTCATCTCCGATAAACAGATTAGAGTCAGCAAAGTGTCATGTATGAGACACAGATCAGTGTGAGTCAGCTTTACCTGGAAGTGGACATAGATTCTCAGTTTGAGATCAGATCTGGTAGGGGTAATGTCCACAATTCAGGATGCTTTCAAAGAAAGTAGGGAAAACACATTTATGTAACAAAAATGCATATCCATTACTAGTCTTCGTCGTTACACAGGTCGTATGCAGTGCAATGTTGCGGACCGTTCTAAGTTTCTGCTTTGAGAGCAGAAATTTAGAATAATCACTCTGTCATAGTCTGTGACAATATAGCACACAGTGTGTAGGTTAGTGAAAAGCATCTTGCAAAAATTCATCAAAGCTCTGCATTCTTGACCTTGACCTTGCTGATACTGAACTGAACCTGTCACTTTAATTACAGCACCAAAATAAGATGTTTACAAACATTTGCTCTTTGTGGTAGACTGGATGAAATCACACACACTAATTTGCACATGGAAATCTGAAAACATCCCAACATCACAAAAACAACACAAGGTAGTGTAACTCACAAAAGATGTTACTCCCAGAAAGTGTCCAGCAGACATGTGCTTTTTCATGCAAAACAACACCTACAAAACATATATACACACACACACACACAAACCACCCATTACTTAACATGTGGTCCAAGCTAATGATCCATATATTACCACATACTGAGACCTTCACACAAGCCATTTAAGCCAAACAATATTGGTCAACCATTATTACTCATGTACTGACCATCATGAAACCTATTTGTCCCTTATCTCATCTATGAATCTATTTGGAGACTGAAACTTACCCTTTGTGTTAGTAAATAACATTTAACCATATATAAAACTTTTCATAGTTCATAGTTGATATGGAAATATATCAGGTGTCATTTACACCCCAGTTACTGACACTGCTCTCTTTGTTAACCAAAACACTTGAGCTTTGAGATGTAAACATACAATTAGGCCTTGTTTTTTATGTCTCTGTTGTTTGACCACTATGTATTATACTCTAAATGACCCCATATTACTGTAAAAAGCCACTAAACCCTGATGTTGTAATTGCATAATGTTGCTAAAAAGAAAAACAGCTATTGAAATGATTAACGAAGCATTTATTAGGACAATTAATTTATTCAATTAAACTATTCGATCATTAATTACATCGTATTTATCGTATTTGTGTATATAAAAAAGCCTACGAACTCTCAAGTTGTTGTAGTTGCAGAAATTCATTACGTATCAAGAAATAAAAAATAGTCACGTATAATTAATTATTTATGAGAACAGTGAATTCAAGCTTTCAGTGTTTAATAGTAAAGTATTTTAATGTTACACTAGACCACCTTCATTTATTCCAGTCGTCCAGACAGCCAGTGACTTTTCTGATTTGAGATTAAATTACTCAGAAATCCCCCACAGTAAAGATAGTTTGAAATTCAGGCTTCGTTTGACTATAATACTACGACCATCGTCAGACGACATTTACTGAGGGGGAACATGTAGTATGCGGTTTGACCTGTTATGTTGAAAGACGTCGAAACAATAAAGACAGAATCCTGACCCATCAAGACCAGAAAACCGGTTTATGCCTTGACCTGTTTTGGTGATTTCTGTTTGACCAGTCCTTCGCCACATTACTGAGAGAGCAACTTTTGAGAATGTTGACTGTCAATTCTACGGACAGAGTTTATTAAACGCTTCAGTGGAGTAGAACAAACGCTTAATAATAGGAAAGTGATCGGACAGTGAGCCCTCTGCTTGACAGATCCAAACCTGTGTTTGCATAAAGGTGAAAGTTTCCAGCCTACGAAGATTGTTGTGAATCATCTAGATCATCCAGGTATCCGTCAGCTAAATCTGGACAGGTTTGCTGCCATTTTTTCTTACACTGTGTTTTAAAAATTGTTGACTGATATGGTTTTGTTTCCTCCCCCTGTTAGGTTGGCAGTTTTACGATGATGGGTCAGGATAGAAAAATATGGGCCACGGACCAATCTCGAAACTGTATAGAGGTATATTGGTGAACAATTGAACATAAGGGTACATCATGTTCAGTTTTGTCCAAATAATTCTCAGGCTGATCACTGAAATAATATTTTAACTAATAAAACAAAGGACAGATTCAGAGATTTAGCATTAAGTGGTTCAACACAACATTATTATTGTAGAGTTTTGTTCATACATTTGTCCCAATATCTCCTGTACTACATTACTACTACTACCACTACCGTACCAAGGCAAAACGCAGTATCTATGCCTAAATAATAACTTTTTTGATTCAGCCAACTGTGGATTTATCACATTTTAACTAGGAATGCACCTATATGAAAATCTTTGGCTGATATGATGACGATTTTAACAAAAACCTATGGGCCAAATCCAGTATCGATTTTTTTGCCATCAGATTTTACTTTAGAATTATGCTTAAAAAATGTACAAAGAGGTACAAATGCTTTTTTTAATGTTCTAACATTACAAAATGTCCATTGAACAAGATTGGATCTGTTAAAAACGTGACTAAAATTTTAAAGAGAGCCACAATGAAAGATAAATATCATACCGAAGTCTCAAAGTGTTCTATATTTTGTGGCTATTATTATTATATATATATATATATATATATATATATATATATATATATATATATATATATATATATTTATTGGAATTGTGCATTTGAATTCACAGAGTCTTTACATGTTACTAATTAATTATAAGTAACAAAAAAATAAAATAAGTTTTCATATTGCCGTTTTCATCCTTATAACCAATGTGATGATGGTTTTAATGTGGTCCATAATTGTTTGATAAATATCAGCAGCAGATACATCAGTGCATACCTAATTTTCTCACTCTGTTCTCTGAATTTGAGCATAATTGAGCTGAACTCATATGTCACAAGACAAATCACAATCACTTAATTTTGCTATTTTTCTCAAACTTTGAGAGATAAAAATAAAATGTGGAGTTACTGTGTTTTGCCTTTGCACAGCAGCACAGAAAGGTCACTGTATTGCAAATAATCTTCATGGCCCCATAAGAACTCTCTTGATCAAAATGTTCCACTGTCCACCTGTGTGGCGTTCTCCTCCCTCCTTCCCTGGCTCAGCTAGAAGTATAAATACAGATGTCAGTCTACAAACTGCTTACCTTTCTATTGTCCACTGACAAAGTCAAACCAACATGCTATATATCCATTCCTAAAAATAACATATTGGAATAACATATTTCAGATTTCTGTAAGGTAAGTAATTGACATTGCTTTGTGAGCACAGGTATCTTTTGACACCGTTTTGTTAAAAGTTTTTTCATTACTGTTTCTAATGTTCTGAATGTTAAGTAGTGGCTGTTTTTACTGTTTTTCTCTAGTTTGATATACATTATCTTTGGTACAAGAACCTTTTTGGGTTACTCTCGGGAGGGGCTGTGGAAAGAGATATTTAGTTTTAATTATATATGATTATTATGTTTTTTGTGCGTGTATCGAATTGTGACCACAGGGCTTAGGGTGGGTTTGGTGATTGTGGGGAGGGGTATTGGGGGGTTAAATATTAAATGTTGATTCATGTATATGCTGTGTTTTTTATTTTGTTATATGTTTATGAATCAATAAAAGTGTTAATTAAAAAAAAGAAAAAGAGCAGATGAAGTGTGAAACTGCTTTAACTTTATATCTTTTAATATATTTTAGAAAGTTGCCTGTTTGACTGTATGATGTTCTTCTTGCCAGTCTTTTTGGTCTGACACTCCAGAACCAGAAAACATGACACCAGCCATCTCCAGAACCGCTGCAGGGGAGATAAACCATTGGTGGAGCCAAATGAAGTTCCGACTTCAGCATAAAAAGGGCTGGAATGAAATGTTAGATGAGACCTTCCTCATGCAGACAAAAAGGTTTGATATATACAATATGTATATATATATATATATATATATATATAATTCTGTTTATTAATTGAAATTGGCAATTAACATAATTTAGAGGTCAGAGAATTGTTTTTTATCAAAAAAGCTCCAGTTTATGAAAGAAACATATTGATGTATATTAAACAAACTAGTGATTACTATTAATCACTATTACCATTTATAACTATTATAAATGTAAACTATATATTAACCATCTGAGACCCCGCATGCACCCGCATGGACATAACGTTTTGGCTTTGCTTTATGCTACGCATAATTTAATTTAATTTAAACTGACTGATCTGAGTTCAGGGGATTCTGGGCTGTCAGTAAATGGTTAAAATTTTGACACATTTTTGAGTCATGTGATCAAATAATATGGTGTCAATCACAGAGGAGTTTGTGTTTGGGAGATACACCAACAAAACTACATCTGGTAAGAAACATAATTCAGTTTTTACTTTGAAACCTGTTTGAGTCAAAAGATTAGAGTCTCTAGTTTAAAACGATATGACATTTTTTAAATTTGACTGATTAATTGCGCAACGGCATGCTGTTAAACACAATGACCACATTCGTGGACTGTATTATCAGTTTCAGTTAAAATATCCTATATTTACTGTGCATTATCACATTAAGAATAAATGTGTTCATCCAAAACCTGAAAAACTGTTGCTTTCTGAGGCTTTATATGGAGTTAGGATGAAAATAAGTTTAATTTCGAACTATTCTGAGACCAGTGCTGACACACAGCTCACTGGTGGTTAAGTCATTCACTAAATAGGGAGCAAGGGAGCAACCTACAGCTCTCAATTCAATTCAAACTTCCTATTTAACGTTCATTTTCAGGTTGCAGATTTAGATCACTCAACATGTTTAGCAGACATGGGACAATGGTAATCAGTACATAGATTCAGAAATTATAATGTATCATTTTATTTTAACATGGTTGGCTGTGATTGGACGATGCCGGCCACTACTTTAAATCAGAATTATTTATTTCTATTTCTGATTTAATGTCTGTAACATCTCAAAAACATAAATAACCAACACTCCTGGAAACATAATAGATTTGAAAAATATGACGTTTTATAGCTTGAAATCATTTAAAAGTTCATAGCTTAGTCATACTGTCCACATATGTGGATATACATTTATAGGAAATATATTTGGTCTAATACAAATAGTTTTTTTTCCCTTCATGTTTTTTGGGGCTACTAGTTACAAATCCAAAGGGGAATGGAAAAACCATAAAGCAGTCACGCAGGGGTCCCAGGAGGTTAAAAACTAGATTTACCTTTAAAGAAGGAAATGTCAGTGCTTACAAGACAGCACAGTGTAAATGTTTTGGTAAACTTAGGTTAAATGCTTTGGTTCTGCCTAATTTAATTGTTTGCATCAAATCTGCTAACAGTCTAAATAAATAGCACTGCTTCCGATTTTGCAGTTTAATATTCAACCAATCACAGTTTATTCTTAAATCTCTTAAAATGTATAAAGTTTTCTGAAAAACAAAAATAGATAGCACATAATGATGAAATTATCTATAAAACAACATTTGAATGGTGTCTGAATTAGTCTTTAAAGAATATCAATACAATGCCTCCTTCAAGCACTGTAATAAACATTAGCTGTCTGATATATTAGTTTATTTTGTGTTGATTTGTTTTAAGGCTTTAAAAGACCTGATTTCAGCTCCTAATTAATGTTATACTTGAGCATTTCTTTTTATGTTCTCTAGAGTAAATGACATTCCCCTGTTTTCGGCCACTAAGGAGAATAATGCAGCATGTATTAAGAAACTTCTTGACTGTGCATCAACAAACATCTTTGAGAGAGGTAAAGCAGAGTTTTTTGCATTACTTATTATTCCTGTATATGACAAAAACAGTGTATTTTTGATTGATCTGACATTTGGTGTGCATTCCAGGAGAGCTTGGAGAGACTGCATTGCATGTTGCTGTGTTGAATGATAATTTTGAAGCAGCTATGGCATTAATGGATGGAGCACCAGAGCTCATTAATGAGCCTATGACTTCTGAACTTTATCAAGGTATTAATGCACACAAGTGAAATCGACTAGGTTACGTATGTAAGCGCCGTTCCCTGATGGAGGGAACGAGGCGTTGTGTCGAAGAAGCGACACTAGGGGTCTCTCTTGAGCGCCGATTATGCCTCTGATCTATGAAAAAAGGCTAATGAGAAGTTGGCGGACAGTATTTGCATACCCCGCCCCCGGACATACGGGTATAAAAGCGGGGAAATACGTCGAGTTCATTCAGGATTTTTCTGAGGAGCCGGAAATGGTCAGGCCACTGCAGTGGCTCGGCTCAGCAACGTGGCCGGGAGGATACAACATCTCGTTCCCTCCATCAGGGAAAGGAGGTTACATACATAACCTAGACGTTCCCCGTCTGTCGCTCACTTCGACGTTGTGTCGAAGAAGTGACACTAGGGGTCCAATTTAAATCACGCAATGCGCTGAGCCGTGTACATGTTCTGCTGACACAGGTATTTTACGTGCCCTTCCCCAATGCCCCAAAAAAGTCGTCAGTATCCTTCTGGTTACCCTAGGCAGGGGAACAAGGCGATGCTTGCCAACCTGGGAACGGGCCAAGCCTGGCTGGGTCTCTTTTCTCTCGATGTTTCTCTGCATAGAGCAAGAACAGCCGGGGCCCTTACATGCATCGAGGGAAGGGGGTCTTACCCAGTTTCCTATTCTTTCAGGGGGAAAAGACCCTGCGGAGACCACCCCTGCCCTGTAGAGGAGGTAAGAGTGGTGAACACATCACATGGGTTTTTTAGGTGGCATGTGGAAATGGCGCAGTGTTTGATCCAACCTCGTTAGAGGGGGGAGTTGCTACAACACGGCGACCGGAGGGCAGCTGGGAATGCCTAAGTGAGAAGTGGGTCCACTTCGTAAGGGGACCGTACAGCGGACAATACACACGGGGGAGTCCACGTAGGAGTTCTGACCTGTGGAGCACCTATTCCAATACAGGGTAGATTAAGTACCTGCAGTGGATTGGGTCGGTGAGTTCCTCCACTGAACTGCAGACCCAAAGGGCTAGGGAGGAATCATCCAGGGATCCAAATGAGTGGGATCTCCTGGGAGAGAAAGCACACAGCACGGCCTGGGTGTGATAGTCCAATAAAATGGCGTCCACAACCCAGAGGGAAAGCCTCTGTTTGGAGACAGAGTTCACTTTCTGCTGTCCACCAAAGCAGACAAAGAGCTGCTCAGAACACCTAAAGCTCTGAGTGCGGTCCAAGTAGGTACACAAAGCACGAACCGGACACAGCAACGAAGGGGCTGGGTCTGCCTCCTCCCGGGGCAGCGCTTGCAGGTTCACTTCCTGGTCTCTAAAGGGAGTGGTAGGAACCTTGGGCACGTATCCCGGTCACAGTCTTAGGATCACATATGTGTCTGATGGACCGAACTCCAGGCAAGTGTCGAGCAGAGAACGCTTGTATGTCCCCGACCCTCTTGATGGAGGCGAGCGCGATCAGCAGGGCTGTCTTTAGAGAGAAAGGCCCCGAGTCCAACTGATTCTAGCGGCTCGAAGGGAGGTCTCTGGAGGCCCACGGGGACCACTGAGAGATCCCAGGAGGGGATCAGGCTTGGCCGGGAGGGCTTCAACCTCCGGGTGCCTCTTAAGAACCAGATAATTAAGTCGTGCTTACCCAAAGACTTGCCGTATACTACGTTGTGGTGGGCCGCGATGGCAGCGACATACACCTTTAGGTTGGAAGGGGACAGCCTCCCCTCCAGCCTCTCTTGCAGAAATAAGAGCACTGACCTAACTGCGCACCTCTGTGGGTCTTCAGCCCAGGAAGAACACCAATTTGCAGCCCAGGGGAGTCATCCGCCAGACGCCGCGCTCTCCGATGCAGTGACGAGCTCATCCACCTCGAGCTTTAGAGGATAAGCAGGCTGGCTGTGAGGCGAGCCGCTGTTGCCTCGAGCACGGACAGGAGTCAACGAGCGGGCTGGGAGGTGGATGGTCCGTGGGGGCGTACCCGGCAGAGCTGCACCCGCTGCCATCCCCAGATCGCCTCCATCGCCAGCCGCATCGTCCTGAATCCCGTGGGAAGAAGGAGCAATGCGGGGGGCGGCTGGAGTGGCGTGTTTTCTATTGAAAGCGAGCCGCGACCGCAACGTTGCCATGGTCATGCCCTCACAGAGAGAGCATGAACCATCCACAAACGCTGCCTCGGTGTGATCACTGCCCAGACACACGAGACAATGCCTGTGGCCGTCTGAAGCGGAGAGCACTCTACCGCATCCAAGAACTACACAGGGGCGTAATGGCATCTTTACAAATACACGTCCTAAAAACGACGTTCAACATCGCTGTGTATTGCTCTAATAGAGGAAATAAGAAATACAAGAAATATCACTCTTTTAATACTCTTTTAAGCTCTTGCGCTGTCGAAGTGCCCAGGTCAAGCTGCACTGCCGTGCAGAGAGCGTCAGAGGAACAGGAATGGGTGTGTGACTCGCAGCTCGCTGCAAATACAACCATCGGCTACGAAGAAAATTTCTTAATGAACTCGACGTATTTCCCCGCTTTTATACCCGTATGTCCAGGAGCGGGGTATGCAAATACTGTCTTCCAACTTCTCATTGGCCATTTTTCATAGATCAGAGGCATATTCGGTGCTCAAGAGAGACCCCTAGTGTCGCTTCTTCGACACAGTGTAGAAGTGAGTGACAGACGGGGAACAAAAACTTCATCAAGCATTTAATGCTGCTATTTTAAACTGCTATTTGTGCTCAAAATCTCATGGATGTATGTTCTGATTGAAAGGTTTAACAGCCCTTCATATTGCTGCAGTTAATCAGAATGTCAATTTAGTCCGGGAGTTGATAATTAGAGGGGGTGATGTCGCGACACCCAGGGTCACTGGCATGTACTTCCGCAAAAGAAGAGGAGGACTTCTGTACTTTGGTGAGATGGAGACTTTTATGTTTTTATTTTATTAATCACAAAGTAACTGAAATATTGATTAGTGTCAGGAGATACGTATATATTTTCCCATGAGTATTAATAATGAATATTAAAATATATATAAATATTGTGTGACTGTAGGTGAACACATCCTGGCGTTTGCAAGCTGCGTGGGTAATGAAGAAATTATCACCATGCTGATAAAGGCTGGTGCTAATATTCGGGCTCAGGATTCCCTGGGTAAAAGAAACTAATAAAGGGTTAATTCAATCAAAATGGAAGTTCTGTCATTATGTTCCAAACCCTTATGTCTTTTTTCTTCCATGGAACACAAAATGAGAAACGAATCAGAAAAAACGTCCTCAGTCACCTTTCAATTACATTGTAAAAAAAATAATAATAATAAAAAAATATATACATTTTGAAAATATTGTGACTGAGACTAACTTTCTGCCTAACATATACTTTTGTGGTCCAGGGACGAAAGTCATGTTTGGAACAACATTAGTGTGAGTAAATTATGACAGAATTTTCATTTTGGGTTAACTACTTCTTTATCTATTGGCCTAAATAGTTATTTGGATCCACTTTATTAGGTGCTTTAACTACTGTGTACTTAAACATTTAATACAATGTACTCATCATGTATATATGTGTTGTTGCATTGTACTTACATGGTGAACCTTAACCCTAAACCTAACCCTAGTCTAAACCCTAACCTAACTCTAAACCTGCCCATACCTCAACCTCAGTTTCAGCAAATGTGAATCTTGTGAGAATTTTCCAGAACAAAATATAGTTGCACAATAATTCAATTGTATTGCATGTATTTTAATGTAAAGACACCTAATATAAAGTGGGACCAGTTATTTTACTCACAATATACACATCCTCCCTGTATTTCTCTTTGTAATGCTCACTCTCATCAACAGGTAATACCATTCTACATTTATTGGTATTGCAGCACAATAAAACAACTGCATGTCAGATTTTTGACATACTAATGACACGCGATGCAGAACTGGAACCTACTGTACCTCTAGACATGATACCCAACTTCAGAGGCCTCACACCTTTCAAACTTGCTGCTAAGGAGGGCAACCTTGTGGTAAGAGAGCAAACTTTTCATTCACCCTTTTTCAAAAACACACTGACTGCAGTGATGTCTTATCTTTCACTGAATTGCAAGGTAACATGGCTATTGTGAGGTATTAAAGAACATTGTGTAATGTTTCTGTAATGTTTCTTAAATGATATGCAGGCATTCCAACACTTGATTAACCGCAGACGAATTATTCAGTGGAGTCTGGGGCCATTGTCCTCCAACATTTATGACCTTACTGAGATTGACTCCAGGGTAGATGACCTCTCAGTACTTGAGGTTATTGTCAGCAGTCAGAAAAGAGAGGTGTGTTAATGTGTAGAAGTGCTGGACATATCACAGAATATAAAGCATGTTCATTATTAATGTTAAACAACTGAAAATTGTGTCATCATATACTCTCCCATTTGTTGTTCCAAACCTGTGTCATTTTCTGTCTTCAGTGGAACACAGGAGGAGACATTTTAAAGGAGACGTCTTTATTTCCAAACACTGAAATTGAATGGTGACTGAGGATGTCAATCAGTCTCTTACATTCAGCCTAACATCTCCTTTTGTGTTCCATGGATAAACGTACTTGTTTAAAAGTAAAAGATGACAGAATTTTCTTTTTTGGTTGAACAATGATAATCAAAATCATCTGTAGTATTACCATGAACCAAAATGCTGGGTTGTTCTTTGTTAATCTATTAACTGCATTTAATTTTTTGAGTGCTTTGTGCATCTTTCTGTTTAGGCCAGGAGGATTCTTGAGCTGACTCCAGTGCGACAGCTCGTCAGTCTGAAGTGGAATCTTTTTGGGAAGCATTACTTCAGGTGCCTTATTATAAAACAAATTTAAGTAGGTAAAGCTGCAGGCTGTAGACCTCCGGGGTTACTCCAGAAGGGCATGATTACTCCATAAGGGGGTGGTGATAATTCCAAAAATTTTAAATTAACGGTTACGTTTAGGGAAAGGGTTAGGTAAGGGGCTCGCTATATCTTCAAAAGTGGTTTGGAGCTCCCGCCCCTTTTTGGAGCAATGTCTGCAGCTATATCCTTCTTGCCGGTTTGGATCTCCCGCCCCTTTTTGGAGCTCTGCTTGTAGCTGTATCCCTCTCATTTAACAGGCAACATATCACTTTGATAGCAGTGTGCTATGAAGCCTTACAAAATATATTAAATTATGTTTATCACATTTCATGATGTTTGACATTGCTAATACTAGTTGCGCTATTGGTCTGTTTTTAGGTTATTGATGCTGGTGTACCTGCTGTACATTAGCATATTTACTCTGTGTTGTATAAACCGCCCCCTAAAGGATCTTCCTGAGAATTACACCAAAGCACACAACGATCCCACCATAAAAATGCAGAAAACCTTCCAGGTGTGTTTGCATGTGTATATATGAGACGGTGGTTGAAATTAGAACACATTATGCACTTACACTGTAAAACCTATCAAGGAGTCATTACTCAAAAATTTTGTGGAAACCCACTGCACTACCAAGTTTGAAGTTACTCAAAACATGAAAGTTATTTGTCATTTGAACCCAAATAAATCAAAGTTTTAAGTTAATTTAACTGGACCTGTTAAGTAAGAAGTTTCATATAAGTACATTTCACTTTTTAAATTTTGCTTCATTAACTCAAACATTCTTGTTTACAGTTCCCTACTTTAGAGTTAAATGCACTTAAGAATAATTTTAGCTTTGATTTCCTGATACAAAAAATATATTTTTAAACAATATACTGATTTAAACATTTTCAGTTGGTCAACAAAAGGAACAATTTTTAAGATAAAACAGGTTAATGTCAATATCATAGACAACATGTAAATTTAAATACTTTAAAATTAAAATTATTTTGTAAAGAGAACAAAATAACCTTGTTTGCATGATGACTAAATAACTATAGTTTCAAAAGGTAACATTTTATGTACACTGAGCAGAACTAATTCAAGTTTAAAACTACCCAAAGAGAAGCAAAATTAATTTTGTCTAAAAGAAAAAAAAAATTTATTTACAAACTATAATTCACTAACAAAAACAAGTTATTAATACTCATAAACAGATGTTAGAATTACTTAAACAACTCTGCACCACATAAGTTTTTTAGTTAGATAAACATTTAGAGAAATTTTGAGTACGTCTGGCTCATTTTTATCTGTAATACCCCGAGGATTTACAGTGTGCAATTCACTATGTGTTATCATATTTTTTCTCTATGTAAAAGCTTTGACAGTATATGCATGTATGCAATTACCCAATTTCTCTTTATGTTTAGGAGAGCTATCAAACACGTAAAGATCACATCCGTTTAATTGGAGAAATTCTCAGTGTCATAGGAGCCATCATTATTCTGCTGATAGAGGTTATCTTTAACATCTAAAGCTATTAACATTTAAACATTTCTACTGAGTCAAAACACTTTCTATGGGTTTTACCTTAAATATACCTTATGTTGAATTCTTTTCAGATTCCCAGTATTTTGAAAGTGGGGGCTAAACGCTATTTCGGCCAAAGTGCCCTTGGAGGTCCATTCCATGTTACTTTGTAAGTTCATCCTGTTATGATGAACCAGCCCATTATCACTTTTAATGAAATCAGTTTGACTTGCATGCATTCACTTACACTCTTCACATCTCTGATGTTCCATTTCTATGTATTTCTGTGACAGGGTTAGCTATGCATGTCTTGTTGTGATTCTGTGTGTGCTGAGGACAACTGGAATGGCAGGAGAAGCTGTGCTAATGGCTTGGTCTCTGGTTCTTGGCTGGTCGAATGTTATGTACTTCGCCAGAGGTTTTGAGATGTTGGGGCCCTATGTCATTGTGATCCAAAAGGTGGAGTGATTAGCAGAGAGATCATTTCTCTGTTGTTTATTTTCAAACCCAGCATAGCTTAACATATTTGTGTGAATTTTGTTTTGTAGACAATATTTGGAGACTTGACAAAGTTCATGTGGTTGAGCCTCATCTTTCTCATAGGATTCTCTGCTGGTTAGTTCAATTAAAGTTACATTTCCAGATATTCATATGTGAATGTATAATTTGTCATCATTTGTACTTAGACACTCTTCTCTTTATCCTTCTCAGCCTTGTGGATGGTCTACATGACTCAAGAACCTTTGGCTGTACCAGCATACCGTTCTTTCCCCATTTCCATATTCTCTCAGTTTGAGTTGAGTATTGGTCTGATTGATCTGCCTGTGGACCATACTATCTACACCCATCCAGTCGTGTTCTGTCTCCACATCTGCTTCAGTGTGGTCTCTTACATCCTCCTGTTTAATCTCCTGATCGCCATGATGAGCGACACACAGTGGAGGGTCACCCAGGAACGTGACGAACTCTGGAGGACACAGGTTGGTATTGTAGATAGTAGACTACAGTCCCACTACAGTCAGTGTTCTGGACACATGTGAGGAAACCGTATTCAGACATTCCAGAGAGTAGAGAGGCTTTTGGAGCTAGGTGAAAATCGGTTTCTCTGTTCATAGGTGGTGGCCACTACTCTGATGCTCGAAAGAAGGCTTCCACTGTGTCTGTGGCCAAGGCTGGGTGCGTGTGGTCTGGCGTATGGCCTGGGTGAACGTTGGTACCTCCGGTAAGGACTCTGCAATTCCACAGATCACAATTCCAAATGCAAAATCATTACTGAACACACTGATCTTGACTAAGTTCAATCTTTATCTCATTATTCCAGAGTGGAGGATCGCAATGACCCATTGGTGCAAAAGATGAGACGATATATTAATGCATTTGCAAAGGATGAAAAACCAGCCAATGAGAAGGAGGATACTGGGAAGAGTGACAATGGAAGTGATCCATTGCAAATCAAGTCTAATGAAGGACATCAGAGTTCATCCAAAAGGAAGCCACTAAAATGCTGGCAGATTATTCGTCAGAGTATAGAAGTTGATAGGGAAGAAAATGTGGATTGCCCTGATTCCTAATGGAAGTATGTGTGAAAATGGGTCGAGGTCAAGTTGTAATGTAGAAGTTATGTGACATTCATAAAATAAATGAAGGGCACCAACTTATTCTGAATTATTTCAGGGTTTTACTGTATTTAAATGTATAAATGTTATGTTTGGTAGAAAAAAGTTGAACTGTGCAACATCAATATTGTTATATATAAGGGTAGAAGTTTAATCAAGTAATACAAAAAGAGACATTACAAACTAGAGAATGAATGAGCAATTCAGGCATTTACTTTTGTTAAATATTGTGTGGACATAAGACATGTTTAGTGCAAATAAACAAGCTTTGTATATATGATCACAACAATTAACTTGTATTAGTTCAGTGATAATACTGACAAATAAACTGGACAACTTCAAAAAACTTTTTTTTGCCCTATAAAGCTTCACTATGTAATGCCTGTTATTGACCTGTTTCATTTGACGTCACTGTATGACCACAGTGGGATGTGGTACATGCCGGCAACATTTTTGTCATTTTCAAGTCATAAAAAGTTGATACTAGTGTTTATTTACCAGAGCCAAAATGTCATTTTTATTTCAATAAGTTTTATCTTTTAGTGACACGGCTTAATTTAGCCAAAGTCAAGCAGCAATGAAAAGGAGAGGAGGGATAAAAACACTTGTTGGACTTTGCTCATTTAATCAGACGTGTCAGTTACAGGGGCGTGTCTAGGGGGAGGCTGGGGGAGGCAGTGCCTCCCCTAGGATAAGCCCTGCCTCCCCTGAGAAATGATCTGCCCATCTGATGATAAATTAAGATTTAAAAGTGGATTGTTTTGTGCATATTTTTCCATCGCTAGCGGAAGGGTCTGACCCAACAAAAATCCAGTTTGGTGCTGTTTGACAGTGTGCGCGTGCTTCGGACGCACTCTGAAAAAGTGCATAATGTGAGAACAGAACGCCAATGAAATGTTTACCTGGCAAAGCTTTAAAGCACGAGCAAATAATGAATTTTTGTGATTGCGAATAAGTGCAGTGTCCTGTGAGTGTATGGTAACTACCGCGGCGCGGCATTAACATGTGATGTGAATGTACGTCGATTATTGGGACTGTGGCGCCAGAACTGCAGCTGATAGAATGTGCGCATTATACTATCTCATATTTTAGTTTCCATGCGCTTAATGTGTTTCCACAACAATGTTAGTGAGTAAATCTACTGAAATGGCCAAATGATGAATGAGAGAAAGCCGTGTGCAGTGCGTATGCTATATAGAATATATGTGATGCGATCTGGGAAAACCCACCACATGGTGAAATTTGACATATTACAGGTTTTGGTAGTTTGGCACCATATTAAAGCTGGGTTCAAGCACTTTCCAAATCTGTTTTCATTTATTTTATAGTTTAAGTGGTAATCCGAAGTCGGCTGATGACTATGATTTTCAGAAATGGAATTTTGAGAAAAACAGGTTTACTTAATGGTCACGTCCTGCTAGCGCGACGACTGGTGCTCCCTTTTTTATTGCCTTTTTTCATATCAAATATTTTAGTAATCATCATAGATTACGTATCATTCGAAAGCTTACGAACTCAAAATTGAACCTGTGAAAACCGTTTTGAAATTAGAAGATTGAGAGGCGAGCAAGGTCTTTTAGACGAGCAGCTTCAAACTCTGACGGGTTTTCCCAGATCGCATATCACATATTTAGTTGCTCAAGCAAGTGGTAAAATATTTAATCATGTATTTATATTAAAATCTGATTCGCAAACATTTTAAATTAACTTAAAATTGACAAAAACAGCAGACACATACCTTTTCTTTTGCATTTAAATTTTAATACAATAAATCTTGCATTTCACAAAGAACTTGTTTTTCCACCTCCACGTATGAGACTAGTGTCGTTTATTGTCGCCTTGTTGAGGTAAATTGTAGTCTTCCTTGCTTTACCCCGGTCTTAAAGTAAAAAGACGACTGTGAAAAATATAAGTATGTAATTAAATACATTTATCTAAGTCTATTTTTACTATATATCTCAAAACTCCTCCAGTAGCCCCTTAAATAAAAAACGAACAGTCCTAACCAGAACGTTCATTACTTTTTTTTTTTTTTAGCCTATTGCTTTTCTATTGGCCGTTATTGGGGGTGTGTCAGTCTGCTGCCGGATCACTTTAACAGCCAGAGAGTGCAGCAGTCAAATTCACTCTGCACGCAGACGATTTAGGTTTTGAATCTGTTGGCAGCTCGTGTTAAAAGTCTCACTGATCACAACTTTGTTCTTTTCTCATTTAATGCTAGTATGTACTTATAAGCTTTTCCTGAAAGTCTTGTGGTTGAACAGTTTTGTGTGCACTTTTTTTTTTTTTGTCATTTTAGTAGGCTATTAATTTGTTGGGTAACACACCCTAGCTCATGCTGCTTAGCTAGCTGCTAGTCACTTAAGTTGCTATAGTCTCTAGTCACTGAAGTTGGCACTGACTGACTGAAGTCAATGAAGTAGGCTTTTGGATTTAATAATTAGACCAGTTTTTATTAAACATAAAAATGCTTAAGTGGCTCATTAAAAAACAGGCACCTTGTCCTTCACCCTCCATACAAGCTGTCTCTGCTGAGCTCAGCTCACCTGCTAGCAACAGTGAACATGCTGCCTCTGACAAGCCCAGTACCTCTGCTTCCGACACCGAGCAGAGCCTTGTTGCATCCAAAACGGTAAATCCTCCAAACGCATGTCCTCCACAAAATCCACATGCACCATCCTCCAGCTCTGCATCTGTGTCAGAGCCAGCAACATTCTGCCCTCCCCAAAACAGACAATCCTCCTCCAGCTCTAGTGTGTCTGTTCCCCCTGACTTAGATTTGTATAGCCCATCCCAGCCCAAGCTAAGTAGCTATCCTAAGCGCCCATTTGGACAGGCTCTCAGGTGTTTCAATGCGGGCTGGTATCAGTCTCGACCATGGCTCAAATATTCTCTCTTACGTGATGCCAGCTTTTGCTTTCCCTGCCGTAAATTTAGTGTCTCCAATTCAGAAAGAGATGATGCATTCACAAAAGTAGGCTACACCAATTGGAAAAAAGCGCTGATAAAAAACAGTGGTTTTCAGAAACATGCCTCCGGCACTGCGCATGTCAGAGCCATGTCTGCGTGGCAGGAATACCAGTGCCGGACAGAGACCGATAATACTATTGTTCACCAGCTTGGTCAAACTCACATAGAAAAAAACAGATATTATGTAAAAAGTATTGGGGAAGTTATTCAGTTTCTGGCGGTTAATGAACTTGCTCTACGTGGGCACCATCACGGGGGTGGGGATGAGGAAGGTCTTTTAATTCGGTTATTTGATTACACCCTCCAAAAAGACCCTAAACTCGCAGAGATTGCAAAAAGCATTCCCGAAAACGCGAAATACACGTCCAATTTGATTCAGAACGAGATGATTCAAACTCTTGCCAAAATGGTCCTAAAAGACATCCAGACCAAATATGAGGAGGCCGACTCTCCTGGCCTTTGTATTAAAAGTGATGGTACCAGGGATCGGTGTAACATTGAGAATTTGTCAGTCATCATTAGATTTGTCCGCAACTCAATCCCAGAGGAACACCTAATCGGCCTCATTGAATTGAATCAGCTTGATGCTGAGTATGTATGTGACCAAATTCTGTCTAATCTGTCTGACCTAGGTTACAATGGTGACAATTTAGTGTCTCAGTGTTATGATGGTGCTTCTGTCATGTCAGGAGTGAGGGGCGGTGTGCAGGCTTTGCTGCAAAACAAAGTGGGTAAAGACATCCCATATGTGCACTGCTACAACCACCAACTCCATTTGGCAGTGGTACATGCAATGCATGCAGAACCTGTGGCAAAGAAGTTCTTTGACTGGTCCAGTTCACTAAACACATTTTGTCACAGACATTATGTTGCAAATAGATACAGTACACCCACACTGAAAAGACTATTAGAAATTCGCTGGACCAGTCATTATGATGTCACCAAGTCTATTGTTCACAATGAGGATGTCATCAGGAGGCTTCTGTCTGAGATAGCAGAGGATGATAGTGCTCCATTTGACATTAACACAGAGGCATGTGGTCTTTTGACCCAGCTTAACAGACAGAACTTCTTTGACACTGGCAAATTTCTTCTGCATGTGCTTGGTGCGCTGAAGCCAGCCAATTCAATTCTGCAGTCCCAAACAGTGGATTTGTGCACTGCAGGGGAAGTGGTGACAGCTTCCCTGGGCACACTGAAGGAGATGCGATGCGACTCATTCTGGGAGGAGCATTTCTCTCAGTGTGGAAGTAGGCCTACCAACCCACCAAAAAGAAGACGGATAGTTAATTCACAACTTGTCAGTAGTGTTATCTTGTCTACAATAGGGCATGGTGGTGACCCTGATGACCAAACTGCTCCTAATCAGACTTTTAAAAGGGCTATGTTCAACATCCTTGATAGGGCTATTGTGGAGATGGAGACGAGATTCTCTCAAAGAAATGTTGATTTAATGAGGGCAACATCATTTCTCCTACCAAAATCAGCATCTTTCCTTGACCCTTCTCTCCTGGAGCCACTTCAAGTGCTTGCAGGCACAGAGCAAAATGGTATGTCCTTGCAAAATGAAATTGCTGTGGCAAAAGCAATGTTGCTCAATAAACTGTCCACTGATGCTAACCTCTCTGAAGTATGCAAGTGCATTCAGCAGTACAAAGATGCCTTCCCCATTTTGCATAAGCTGTATGTCACAGCACTCATCATAGGTGTGTCCTCAGCTGCATGTGAAAGTTCTTTTTCTACCCTGAGCCGCATTCTCACCCCTCTCCGAAGATCAATGCTGCATTCAAGGAAGAGAGATTTGGTCATTTTGGCACACGAAAAGAAAATCACAAAAGGTCTGGACATGAATCAATTTGTTTCTGAATTTGCCAAGACTAGCCGCAGACTGGTCCTGTAGATAGGATACACTGGATGTATCAGGGACCTGATTAAATCCATGAATAAGTTCCACTAATAAAAAAAAAAAATAAAAAAAAAAAAAAAAAAAAAATAAAACTATATTTAAAAAAAGTTATGTTGCCTCTGCTAATCATATCATACTTTCAATTCTTATTGTTTCACAAAAATAGCTTTTATTTCAACTCTCTAGGTCTCCTGACCCCCTGCATGTAGCCTAATATGTTTCCTTTTATCTAGGCCTACATTTTTCATTTATTCATTTAGCAGACACTTTTATCCAAAGCCACCAGAGAATAACATTCAAATACTGTTCTCATACTGTTCAAATGAGCATATCAAAATTGTTTACCTGGGGCCGCATTCACAAAGAATCTTATAAGAGGCTACAAGTAGCTCCTAACTGGCCAAACTCCTAAAAATAATGGGCATGTGACTCATAACTTTAGACTGTGTTTTACTAAGAGTAATTCACGAAACATTTAAGCCCTAAAAGTAGAACCTACGTCTGGGACAGTTTAGAAGAAGAAACAAATTAATTTATCTCTTGTCTACAAACGTGACTTCAGATTCATTTAAAAAACTCTCATCCCTCTCGGTAGCCTACTCGTGTAGCACGTCTTCTCACAAGCAAACACAGGAAATCACCTTTATCTGATATATATGAATCTGTCAATAATAATATCATCATATTATTATTAATGTTGACCTGATTTGATTAACTTTTATTTGATAGCCCTATAGTCTAATAGGGGCCCTGTGCCTATCTCTGGGTTCCTGGCTTAGAAAAAGATCTGCACTAAAACATATTGTGTGTAGTATAGCTTAATTTTGCGCCGATTTTTTTCAATTGTTTATGTTGCCCCCCCAAACAAGCCAAATGCCCCCCCAAACATGACATCCTGGTACCCCCTCTGGTCAGTTATCTGTACATGGCGGGTCAATGATATTTATAAAACCATCAATAAGGAAATGCATCACACATAGGATGATGTTATTCATAACACACAGAATGTCATAATTGTAACACATTGTAATAAATAAAACAGCTCTATAATGTGAATTTATAGTATATATTTATATATATACAAATGTTAGTCAATAAACACATCATAAGATCATGAAGCACAGACTATATTCACACTAATATGCCTCAGTTGCGTTCTGTGTATTCTTCAGGAGTTAAAAGCAGCTGTTACATTCATACAGATGGGATCATCACAGACGTTTTGTAACATTTTGACTAAATCAGAGCAGAAAACAAACATTTGTAACTTCTGAATGATAAATGTTTACAATTATGTACCGGTAGACATGTACACTCGCAGGTCACACATCAGACTCGCCTGTGTACGAAGATGAATCGTGTATAATATACATTTAAATGTCCACGAAAGTCAAATTTGGCAATATTTTTGCTGACTTCAGACCTGTATACACCTTTCCTGGGACTTTGCATGGATCGAAAGCATTTTCTTTAGGTTTTTCTTATCATTTTATGGGTGTTTTTCCATTCACCACCATTGTTTGCTCTCATTAATGTCACAGATTTGGCAGTTGCGGGGGAAAAGTGACATCACTGAAACAGGTCAATACAAAAAAGCTGTGCACTGTATGTTGATGGTGAATTTCTCATTACATTTGACTGAGATTTTTAGAGAAAAGGATTAATGATTGTATAAGAGTTGAGTTCTGATGTCCTGATTTGTAATTTTGATTTCAAACTGGTGTAACATGCTAACCAGATCTTAAGATCTTCTGACAGATGTACTGTGAGAATATTCTGCAGGAGTATGAGTGCCAGTTCTGTTCAAGTGGTTCATCTGTAGCTATGAGAGCACAGTCCCCACTGGAGGAATTATCTCCCCAATATCTGTGCATTGAGTAGAGTCATAGTCAGTCATCATCTGCTAAACCACATTTAACAAAATCTGTTAATTTTTGTAAACATAATCATTTATTATTGCTCATTATCATAACTACACTTTATCATAACTACTGTTATGATAATGTAACAGTCATCATATCGCCTATTCTCATTTTAATCACATTATTGTAGCCATAACATTTTCCCACCTCACTGTCAATACATTGTTGTTAATCCATTCCCATTGGTTTTTCCCCACATGTTTTAGCCCAATCCAGTAGTGCAACTTCCCTTTCTCAGTCAGATACTCCTGCAGAGATGAGATATTGCAGAACGGTAGAGATAAAAAAAAAAAACAATTATTTACACCTAAAGATGACATTCACTCTTAGGTTTATTTAGCAAGATTTTCTTACCTGCACATGTTCATTAGTAATGATGGCAAGATCTCCTCCCTTCCTCTGGCACTCCTCCCTGCTTTTCTACCAGGAAAAACAGTCTTGGGACAGGAAGTAACAAGAATTCTTGAACTGCAGCCAGTCCCTGCCACAACCACTGCACAATACAATAAACCAAAAGTTAAATATATACTAAAACTAATATTAAACATTGTAGATAAGATAACTGCATGTCTTTTGAACACATACTCACGATTGCTTTCAGGGACCAATTGCTGTTAGTAAAACTCATGGCATTTCTTCGAGATACATTCCTGGACCAGTGGAGTCCTGTCAATGTCCTGAACAATTTCACATGGCTGTCTTCCAGTCACTGTGCATAACATAATGTAACAATGTTTCTGCACAAGCAACACTTTTAAAAATTGACCATTGCAAACACAGCTTCAGAATTTCCAAAATACCATAATGATGAGTTATATTTACTAATACAAAACCATAATAAATATATAGCTTATGTGTGAGAGGAGGGGGCTGTTCAGACCGAAGGCATACTTGCGCTTAAAGGAATTTTCCAGGTTCAGTACAAGTTAAGCTCATTCGACAGCATTTGTGGAATGGCACAATGTTGATTACCACAAAAAAATATTTAGACTCTTTTCTTAAAAACAAAAGCGAAAAACAAGATTACAGTGAGGCACTTACAACGGAAGATAATGGGGCCAATTTTTGGAAGGTTTAAAAGGCAGAAATGTGAAGCTTATAATTTTAAATAAGCATTTACATACATTTTTCTGTTAAAACTTTTGTATTATTTGAACTGTGAAGTTGTTCAAATCATCGTTCTTACGGTCGTTTTATGGTCCTCTTTTCAGACCTTAAAAAAGCGTCCAGCCGGGATTTCTAAATTTGCGAAAATGTACGGGATTCGGCTTTAGTTGCATTATTATGTGCATCTAATACTTAATTGTGTGTGTGCGCATATTTGCATTGTGTTCAGCACCAAACAGTTGCTGACAGTAGCAGCAAATGATAGCTGAGTGGAAACAATGCCCAAACGAATGTGTAAATTTACAGAAGATTTTGCAAAAAAAAATTCCCATGCTTTCGTCCATGTCGAGATCAGTGTGAAGCAGAATGTATGACATGTAAATCTGGCACTTATATGTCAGTTGCTAATAAAGGTGCAAGTGATTTAGAAGTGCACATAGCTCTGAGAAGCGTAAAGAGTCAGCAAAAGGTGAACGTTCATCAGGTAAATTAACGGACAACATAATTATTATTAAGGTGCTTAAAGCTGGTTCGTGGGACTCTTTTTCCTGTGTGGGACTTGTCTTAGACTTTCTTAGTACATCGCCATTCGAACCATTGGGTGAGGCAGATATTAATTGGGTGTCTTTAAAGATCTCTTTAATTGAGATCCATGCACTCTCTGTGAGTGAATTGTGTTTACGCTGGTTGCCAGAGGATTCAGGGGTCATTCTTTGTCCTAATCCAACCCTTCTTCCAAAAGTACTGTTACAACAATTCGTGAATGTGTCTATTAATCTGGATGCTTTTGTCTGCCCTCATCTCCATCCAATGTGGTTAGGAGAGATCATCTCCTGTGCCCTGTATGTGCTTTAAAGTCTTATGTTAATTATGCTGCGTCGTTCAGACAGACAGATCAGTTATTTGTCTGTCATGGTGGTGTGTGTAAGGGTGCGCCTTTGTCTAAGCAGAGACTGTCGTGCTGGATTGTAGAAGTGATCAAATTGGCATATGATAAGGCTCAAATACCTTTACCAGAGGGTGTTACTTGCCATTCTACTAGGGCGGTCTCTTCATCTTGGGCTGCCTTTCGGGGTGTTTCGTTGGCAGATATCTGTGCTACTGCTACCTGGACTTCTCCATGTATATTTGCACGGTACTACAAGGTTAATGTGGCTACTTCTCATGGTGTGCGCTCTGCAGTTCTTCTGGAGCAACCTTGCTGACTTCAGGTGGGTGGCATTCCTCATGACTGTGTTGGTATGTGTCATCCATTAGAGCTTAATACTGCCTCTGGCGGTCAGTAGGAATGAAACAGAAGGCTAGTTACGTATGTAACTATGGTACAGTGAATTCCGGATGACCGCTAGAGTCCTTTGTCATTCGGAATGTGCAAGAAAGCATTCCGAGACTGAGTTCCGAGCTACTGCGGATCATATTCTGTATCTATATTCTGGTCCTCAAGGCGACACATTCCCCATGAGCCCTCAATCTCTACGAAGCGCATGTTTTTCAATATGCTATGTGTAAGATGAGCAGCGGCCCTCTGAAAGAGTGGACGGCCTCATCTCGTTCAGCGGTTCTGACGCTGGGGATAATAATGACGATGTCATGTCTCGCTGCATCAGGCGAGTGGTCAGTGGATGATGCTGCTGCCGCCCCTCCCCCAGCGAGAGCGAGGATCATGCACTTGACACTGACAGGGAGATGCTCCGCGTCCTTACAAGGGCGGTCGAATAGCTTCAACTTGAGCGGTCTCCCCCAGTGGAATCTGAACTGTCTAGCCTCGATGAATGGTTCCTGCAGTCCGGACACCGTCAAACAGCAGAATCCCGCAAATCTGCCCCATTCTTCTTTGAAGCTCACAACAAACTGTTTAAGTCTGGTGCATGCCCTTCTTGGTGCACTCGTGCAGTGACGCCATCCTCTCTAATATGGATCATGGTGAAGAAAATGGTTATGCCCAACTACCCCTGTGGAGGAGGCGGTAGTGGCACACCTCTGCCTAGCGAGTAACAGGCCGTGGAAATCACGCCCCATGCATCCTTCCAAACCATGTCGACAAGCATTTGCACTGGCGGGAAAAGCTTACTCAGTAGTCACAGGCTATGAGACTCATTATGACCAAACGGAGTACATCACAGCCAGTTCACCCTCGTTCTGTTTCCAGCCAGTGGCCGACTAAAAGCCTCAAACCTGCTGCCTCACCGGCACCTGCATATCAGCACGCACAGCAAAAGTGCTCCTTATGGGGACAACCCTTTGAAGCAGAAAGCAGAGCCAGCTGTTCCCTCCGGGTCTGCTCCAAAAAAGGCTTGATTGGAGACAAAAAACACTGTTCCCCATCTCCCCACTACTGTTTGTCAAGAAAGGAATATTGTCATTCACAATATTGTTCAAAATGTTGTTCCTGTGTCTTGCACTCAAATAAATGGAATAAAAAATTCAATAAGTGCAATAAAATAATTTTTTTAATTTTTCAAAATGGGTGTAAAAAACAATCAAACATGGTTATACAATCTAATTTCCATGTTTCGTCTGAAGATGTGCCAGTGTTATGAGCCTAAATACACTACCACCTCGTGAAAAGTGTGATATAGCAGCGTATAAATTCAAAGTCCTGCCCTTCGGACTGACTCTGGCTCCTCACACATTCACAAAGTGCATAGATACGGTTCTCGCCCTTCTGAGACTAAGTGGCATGCACATCTTGATCTACCTCAATGATTGGCTGTTACTAGCGCAATCAGAGGCTTTGTTATGCCAGCACAGAGACTTACTGCTTCAGCATCAAAACAGCTTGGGAATCAATGTGACTGGGGCAAAGAGCACTGTAAAACCTTCAAATTCATGGGCAAGGAAGAGGCGAGAAACCGGCCCGTCAACATAAATAATAATTTAATTAAGAACTTAAAACAAACATTTAGGACAGCAGACGTCTGCTGATTAAGCTCTCTCTCCCGATCGCCGTCTGCGAGTGGCCTTTTAACCCTCTTGCCGGCTCAATCAGCCCGATACGGGACCGGGCGTGCGCAATCACGCGCCGGTCCCGCCCTCCACCGTGCCACACTCCTCCCCCGTTCTCTCAGGCTGGGGACCCCCGGCCTGACGTACATCCCCTGGGGGGGGGGGGGGCGCCTCCCGCGCGGTCTGCCGGCGGGTCATCCCCATCAACCTGGATGAGGGAGGGGCAAGGGGAGGGAAACAACCATTAAAAATAAGGGGGGGGGGGAGGGTTCCTGCACTGGGCAGTACCTCCCCTCCCATAAACACCATAATTTAAAAAAAGAGGGAAAAGGCCACCGCAGAGCGGTATCGAGAGAGAGAGGAGAGAGAGATTAAAGAAACGAAAGAAAAAAAAACGTACTCGCCGGTTCTCTGATACGCCGTAGCTCGTTCCTCAGCCACTTCTCCACCCTCTTCAGGACAGCAGCCGCGCCTCTCCGGGCAGATCGGAGGCAGTCCTCAGCCCCTGGCGGACGGAACGCCCCGCCGCATTCCCGGGGTATCGAAGGGGCCTCCCCCCGCCCCTGGCAGCGGTTCTCCCGCTCCAGGCGGTCGGCGGCGAGCCCCTCCCCGCACGCGGTCGGCAGTCTCCAACTCCGCCGCGTTCCAGCGGCTACTCGGGGACTCCCCCGCCCCTGGCAGCGGCCCTAACCGCTCCAGGCGGTCGGCCAGGAGCCCCTCCTCCCCTCGCGGTCGGCGGCCGTTCCTCCGCGTCCAGGCGGCTGGGCTCCTCCGTCCCCCGGCAGATGGCCGTGGCTGCTCCATTGAGAAGTGGCGAGAACTCCGCTACGGCGTATCCCTCTTCCTTCCCGGGTTTCGGCACCAATGTAAAACCTTCAAATTCATGGGCAAGGAAGAGGCGAGAAACCGGCTCGTCAACATAAATAATAATTTAATTAAGAACTTAAAACAAACATTTAGGACAGCAGACGTCTGCTGATTAAGCTCTCTCTCCCGATCGCCGTCTGCGAGTGGCCTTTTAACCCTCTTGCCGGCTCAATCAGCCCGATACGGGACCGGGCGTGCGCAATCACGCGCCGGTCCCGCCCTCCACCGTGCCACAAGCACTCTCTCTCCCAGCCAACAAATCTCCTTTTTGGGAGTCCGCTTCAACTCCACGAGGAGGCACGTGCGCACACCTCACGAGCGAGCACGTTCAGGCCATTCTACTGTGTCTGTCTCAGTTCAAACTGGGGAGATCACTTCCACTGAAGCAATTTCAGAAAGCATTAGGAATTAAGGCGGCGACATCAGTCGTGAGACACATGAGACCTCTTCAGTGCTGGCTGAAGCGAAATGTGCCATGACATGCTTGGCGCCAAGGGCGTATGCGCATCACTATATTCCACCGCTGTATAGGTGCTTTAGCAACATGGACAGCTCTTGCGTTTTACCAGCGATGTGTCGCACCGGGGCAAGTTGTCAGGTGGAAAGTGGTACCCATGGATGCTTCCAACACAGGTTGGAAGCCAGTGTGTGATGGAAGCCCGATTTTCAGCACCTGGATAGGGGCAAAGTAAGCATGGCACATCAACCACCTAGGGCTGTATTTCTAGCCTTAAATACTTTTCAGACAGAAATGTCCTGGTTTACTCAGCCAATATGACAGTTGTGGCATATATAAACTGCCACGGCGGAATTCATTCACTGCCACTGTTGAGACTGACGCGTCGCCTCCTCCTATGGAGCGAGCATCATCTCATCTCCCTGAGTGTAACATATGTCCTGAATTACAACACGGATCTACTGTCACACCAAGGGGTGATACCGGGCGATTGGAGACTTTGGGAAATATTCGGCAAAGCAGAAATCGATCTATTTGTCCTCTCTGGTACTCGAAGTCACAAACCTCTCTGGGAGCAGAATATGTTTTTCCCCCAGTATACCTGATTTACTCTGTCATATGCAAAGTCCGAGAGGACAAGGAAACAATTCTATTGGTTGTGCCGAAATGGCCCATCCAGCCATGGTTTGCAGAAATTATAGAGATACTGTACAGCTCACCATGGGAAATACCACTGAGGAGGGATCTCCTCTCTCAGGCGCAAGGCACAATCTGGCATCATCAGTCCAAGCTGTGGAACCTGCATGTGTGGCCCCTGAACGGATTGCGCTAAATGCACCAGAACTGACACATTCAGTCATGAAAACCATTTTACAGGCCAGAGCACCATCCACGAGACTCCTCTATGTGCTAAAATTGAAGGTGTTCACTGTTTACTGATTGGTGTGTCTCACATGGCAAAGACCCAGTAAACTGCCCTATACATGAAATTCTCATAGTTCTTCAAGAGCAATTAGACGCAGTACAAACACCGTCAACACTCAAGGTGTATGTGGCAACAACATTTGTGTATCACGCATATGAAGCCGGCGCCTCTATAGACAAGCATGATTTAATCATAAAGTTCCTTAAAGGAGCAAGACGTTTAAACCCACCTCGCCCAGCTACAGTCCCAACTTGGGACTTAGATTTAGTCCTATAAGCTCTCATAGAGCCCCCCTTTGAGCCTTTGGACTTGTTTAATTTGTGCATGCTCTCCATTAAGAGCGCAATACTGCTAGCTCTGGCCTCAGTAAAGAGGGTCTTTCAAAAGCCACTGTCAAATGCAGAAAAGTCTATGTGCATAAGGTGCCCCTCAGAGGGCAGGTGGTTCACCTTCAGGCATTCTTCCCTCCTCCATTTAATTTGGATGAAGGACAATCATAGCATTTGTTATGTCCTGTGCGGGCACCCAATTGCTGTTAAAGCACACTCAGCTAGAGGCATGGCCTCCTCATGGGCATGGATGAATGGTGTGTCCTTACAAAACATGTTTTGCAGCAGGATGGCTTCCTCAAAACACATTTGCAAGGTTTTACAACCTTGAAGAAATGTCTCTCTTCTCACAAGTGCTCTCTGTTTAAAGCGCTTGCTATTTATTGGCCAAATATATATACTTATGCTCCTCCCTTTAAGGACAAGCTCCTCATCATTTTACACAACCGCCTGCATTCAGGCCATTGTAATTTATCATAAGTCACAAGCACTTACATTATAAATAAACTCCCTTCCCAACTGGGTTCATGAAGGGGTTAATACATACAATATGACTATAGTTCATATAGTCATTCTGAGTGCTCCCCTCCTGGCCCAACACAAGGGTCATTCACTGCAGCAAATTCATATCGGTTGCCATCCCACGAGACTGCGGCATCATGTTTCCTTTCTGGGTTGGGATTCTGTTCCCCATATGCATTAATAAATGCAATGTCTCATTCCCTTCATCTCAGGAAATGTCTCGGTTACGTACGTAGCCTCAGTTCCCTGAGATGAAGGGAATGAGACATTGCGAACGCTACACAACAAGACACAACAATGTGCTCCTTGTTCTCAGTCAGAAATTCTGAGGAAATGCTCAGACCTCATATGTTCTAAAAACAAACGTCCTCTGGATTTTATACAAAGCACACATGACATAAGATGAAATAACCAAAAGTGAATCAGAGATATTTTTAAGATTTTATTTATTATATTCACAAAAGTTATTGATAACACTTTACAAAATAAGAAAAATAAGAACAAAAACTTATTTGAATTAAATACAAATTACTTGCTCCAGGGAGAGAAAGGTGAAATTAATACTTGCTTGCTCTACCACTGTGTTTTCAAAATTCAGCTGTATTTTTGTTGTAATCTTAAAACTATACACACAATGCTTTACTGTCATACATCCGCTTAGTGAAACACATTATAGTCACCCCAAATACTGATATTCACAAGCAGCACCCTTTAGTTCCCACTTAAGAACAATGCCTCCTGTAAGGCACAATGTATTGAACACGGGATAATAGTGGTAAATAAAATGTAAAACCTTCTCCTGCTTGCTTTAACAATCATCTCTCCCTCTCTCTAATAATTTTATCATCGGTCTCAGGCACCGTAAACACTCTCATTACTGTATGTCATATACAGGAACAGGTCTTCCTCATGGTGTTCCTAAAAACATGGACAGAGATGAAACATTTAGATCAGACATGGTCAATAACAACCTGGAGAGGTGCTTTCAGTGGCATTTTTTACCTTTTTAAGAGGGAATACTTTTTCTAACCATTAAAAAAAAACTTTTCTCTGTTATCAAATACGTCAATTCAATCAATTCATTAATACAAATTCAAGTCTACCCTAAGAATTTAAGAATTAGATATTTAATTCCATAATATGCACAATTAGATTATAATAGCATATTAAGAACTATATTAGATGTTACAAACAAAAAAAACAGAATCATTCATTAAGAGGACATTTGTTTGACCACATATATTGAATTTCAGGGGCATTTTTGGTGCCATTTTTGCCCTGAGCCTCCCTTAATTTCTGATGCTGATGTATATTATCAAATAACATACAACTAGTGCTGATTGGATTGTGGATTTTCTGGTTAATTTCAATATGGCTTTGTTATGTGTGTGTATATATATATATATATATACAGTGAGGAAAATAAGTATTTGAACACCCTGCTATTTTGCAAGATCTCCCACTTAGAAATCATGGAGGGGTCTGAAATTGTCATCGTAGGTGCATGTCCACTGCGAGAGACATAATCAAAAAAAAAAAAATCCAGAAATCACAATGTATGATTTTTTAACTATTTATTTGTATGATACAGCTGCAAATAAGTATTGGTAGAACTTGCAAAATAGCAGGGTGTTCAAATACTTATTTTCCTCACTGTATATATATATAAATGTAAACATATAATAATGGCCATTGTGTGATTTTAAGGCTGAATACATTTTAACAGTTCTTTAAATGTGTTAAGTTAATATTAGCTGTAGCATCTGTAACTGCATTATGTTTTATGTATGTGTCTCTCTAACATCATATACTTTGCAATAACAACTTTCCACTTTTCTAGTCCACTAAAAATCAAGCACAGCTTACTAAAATGATATACAGGTACGAAAACTGATGGTTTATTTTAAATCTGGAAAACAAAAGTATGTTTATACTTCTCAAAAGGGTGCTTGAATTACCTCATACACTGCAGAAAGGGGGGAACTAGATGGAGGGAGGGAATTTTTAACGAAAAAGAAGAGCGCTTCTTCTGGCCTCATAGACACCCGTTGTCTGATCAGAAAGCAAAGCTGACCGACTGGAGGAAAAATAAGGAGAGTGTGGAGGGACAGATTTACAGAAAATGATTTATTCACTTCAAAATTTACTTGAAAACAGTTTCATTTCTTCCTCAAGAGGAAGAGAGGATTGAGGAATTTTATGGTCAGAGTTGAGAAATTAAATCTGAGATAACAATTACTGTAAGTCATGAGCTGATTTGGTTTCCAATTTGGTGAATTCATAAATATAATTGGATCAATAATGTACTCTGGAGCAAACAGAAGGATACAAGGAATAAGAGTTGTCACCTGTGAGGTCTGAAGGAACAAGGAATTTCTTTTTGTCAAGTTCAGGAGCTCGGGACCTTGCAGATCTCTCCACAATTATCTAATAACATAAACAAAATAAACATTCACTCTTTACAATCTCCACTTCTCCAAATTCTATGACACTTCAGTGTATATGCACTGAACACTCTTGATATTTTATGAAGCTGAAATGTAACACAGATGTTATTGTTGTTTCAAACAATGAGACTGACCGGAATCTTATCCGGATGTTTGGCGCGAACTCTCTCCCCATCCGCTCTTCTGACCTCCAGTGGAACACTTCGTTGATATTGGCTAGACATCTGTCAGCAAAACACATGAACAATAATATCAATAACAATAAAACCAAAAAAATTATGTCATACTTAAAATCAATGGGGTAACTATTTGCACTAAAGTAGCACAACGCAGGTATTTGCATCCTAATTGTCTTGTTTTTGGAAACAAAAAACAAAACAACAATCGACAAAATGCAAATTTGATGTTGGAGACATGGCTGGAGGGTAGTGCACATGATCCAACTTAGTACTCCATTGTGCTTATGTGCGGGTGACCCAACTTCAAATCAGGCTTGTGATATTTTGCCCTAGTCTCCTGTCTCTACTCTGTCTCTAAGTATTTAAAGGCAAAAAGCCCAAAAATATAACAAATGGACATGTTAATATTATACGATTACAATAGTTATAATATTATAATTACTACTTATTACACTGGGGTGCAAAATCAAGTAGTATAAATATTCAAAAACAGGCAGAAGGGTGTTTAGATCCCATACTAGCTGGCCATTAATGGATTCAAACACACTTATTCTCTGAATCGGTCACTCACATACTTAACAAAATAAAATATTTTTAGGCAAACTTCCTAGAAATCTTGCCATCCTACCAGGGCCTTCAGTCCAGATGTTGTTCATGAATGTCTTGAGTCCTGACTAGTAGTACTGTTTCTACACATTACTTGTGCTACAAGTGTCATTCTGTCATACTGTTAAATAAAATGAACAAATTTGAAATGGTAGAAGCATATTTAAAATAGCCTACATCCTAGGTCTCTACTGTCAGTGCATTAGCTGAACTATATACAGACAGTATATTTGATAAAGAATCAACATACCTGGGTCAGGTAACTAGCAAAAAAGAACACACAATTATAGTGTCTTTAAGTGGCATTTGCCTCAAGGTTTACCAGCTGTAGAATATAATGGATTACTTGTACAAGTAATTACTTGTGACATCATTGTTTCATCACTGATGGTAGTGGAAAATGCTTTAGCATCTTCCATAACCGTGAAACTGGATAGTCTTCTATTGACTGTGATGCCTGTATATCTGCTTGTTTTTTCTAGTGTCATCTAACCATTCCCTAGAACCACTCATGCACTGCAGAGGGACAATTCATGAAGCAGAAATGCACACCAGTTCCATCAGAACAGAAATGCTTGCTTCATGTTAAAGCATTTCCACATGATGTAATTCAGAGTGGGTTTGCATTCACTCCAATTTGAATTCTGAGTGGCTGAGTGTGCCAAGCAAGAAAATGTGTCCAATACAGTTGCAAAGAAAGTGGACCAAAAATCACTCTGGCCCAGTAGTTTTTTATTTTTTTTATTTGTGTGTGCCCTAAATAGCTTGTTTACTGTGCAAAAGACCATTGCTGGTTGCTTTTGCACTACATTCACTGTCACAGTTGATCTGACTGTGCCTCCCCTGACTGTCTTTGTCGTGTTTTCCCTCATGTTTTTCAGGGTAGGGTTGCACCGTTCTTAAGGCAAGACTTAACTAGTAGGTCGTAAACTCTCTGTAAAGTAATGCTTAGTCGCATATTATGACATTTACCTGTACTGATCCAATAAGCAGCCTTCAAATTTGTATACAGAAGTGTTAAACAACCGTGAATTTGATCTTGTTACTGTTGATGTTCAAACCTTGTTTTCTCACATAACTGCAGCTGTAATAAATTATATCCCCATTACAATATGATACGTAATAAAAGTAGATTTGATAAATATATTTGCCCTGTGTAAATAAAAATATATAGGAACTGTATCTAAAATAAATAAGTGGTGATAAATAAATACTAATAAACAGGCTGGAAAAAAAGACATTTATTCATTTTAATATCCTATATATATATATATATATATATATATATATATATGTGATGATTTAATGTGTTGAAACTTGACACCAGGCCACGCATCCTGAAATCTGCTTCATTAGATCTAAACAGGCGAAAGTTCTGTGAAAGTGAAACTAAACAGGCACGACGTGTGAATTTCTGATGTAAAAGTGAAATTGGAAATATAGAGTAAAAAGGACTTCAGTCTTGATCAGTTTCTAACCCACACCCATCAAATCGCTTCTGCAGATATATATTTAACTACTGAAGTCATACGGATTCCTTTTATGCTACCTTTATGCTACTTTTGGAGCTTCAAGTGTCTGGTCACCATTCACTTGAATTGTGAGGACCTACAGAGATTATTCTTCTAAAAATATTAAAAAAGGAAGTCATGCACATCTGGGATGGCATGAGGGTGAGAAAATGATGAGAGAATTTTACTTTTTGGGTGAACTGTTCTTTTAACTGATTTCACACATGCTCTGAATATTCACTAACAAAAAAGTACCATGAATTTACAAGGGTACCATTGCAAACCATTGTAGTACCAAGAACTTTGTGTACATACCATGGTATATGAATGATTAATTGTTTATTAGGGTTTTCACAATGCAAAAATGTCAGTAGTTCTTCAGTACTGGTAACCGGTACGACTCGGTGCAGGTACCCGAGTTTTTATTATCTGATACATACATCACTATTCCTTGTTACAGCCACAGTAATTTTGTACGGATTTCCTGTAGTTTAAAGTACTATAGCATGGTTCAGGCTTTTGTGCGCAATAACAGTCGTTGGTGATGGTTATCAAGTTGCAACAGAGAGTGCTGCAATGCGACAATATGTCTTCCCCACTACTGCCAGTAGTACTCCACACTTTCCAAACACTCGTCTTTTAGTTGTTTTAAAATAAACAATAACAACCTGCTGGTATCAAGAAGGACATGATAAAGTGAGATAACAGCACCCATAACAACTGCTGTTCCGCGAGCTCACCCGCTTCTCGCAAATGGTGAACACACAAAACTTACCTCTAATACAACTGATGGATTAAGGAATCAATATCGTGCCTGGCTTCCCTTCTAGGACGAATATTACATACCCGTATTAGCACAGTGATGATGTTAGTCTCACAAACGCAAAAACTTGAAATGTTATAAATCGCCTTCTATGTTGACGATGTCGACTGGCACATTACTCCCACAAAAACAACAAATTATGTACCGCCCTATTAAGGGGATTGACCAATGAGACATAATATTATAGTAACATCACCCCTAACCATTTATGTGGGAAAGTGGGCGGGGTTTACATGTATTTACAGTGATTCTATTAAGCATCTGAACTGTCGCTCAAATGTGCCTTTGGTTAGTCTAACTAATCAAAATAAAGGAACATTAGGCCAATGCGTTACGTGTCTGACGTGTCCTGAAGTCCTTATCTGGGCTAAACAAGCCGGCATGTGATTCTGGTAGAGCAACACGGACAGGACAGAGACAATATTGTTATTTTACCCAGTTTTAACGAATCCAAACCGCACTTTGGATGATCGGTTCCTCTTACAATGATGTTTCCTCAGATAGTTCAGTTGGTAGTGCTTGAATATATTGATCAGAATAGTTGGAAACACTTGTTATTTCAAATTAAAAAGTAACAATGTATGATTTGTTCTGGTTAGTCTGTTGGTTGTTTTCAGTCTTGTTATTTTTCTGTCCAGTTTTAAAGAGGATTGTTAGCAAAGTGCAGAGGACAGACTCAATGACTGCTGAGCAGAACTGTAGCGGCTGTGGCAGGTTGAACTTCATCAGTTGGCGAAGGAAGTAGGCCTACAACCTCTGCTGGGTCAATGCAGTCAAATAATAATAATAATAATAATAATAAAAAAAAAAAAGATTTCACTCAATGGTGCTGCGGCATCACGTTAGTAAATTGAAAGTGCCTGGTCAGAAGCCTACTTGTTGTGCTGGCGTATCATCAATTATTGTAGGTGTTTATGTGCAAAATCCTCAGAAAGATAGGTGGGCATGCAGCATATGATGATTCCATGCAGGGGACCCCTTGCCTAAAATATAAAAGGCAACTATGTATTTTTGAGTAAATAAATTTTATATAATGTAAAGACATATTGCTATTCATATCGCAATAATCGTAAATCTGAAAGCTGTTTCAATAACAATTTTCTTTTATTATTTGGCAGCTCACTATAGCCAAAAATAATTCTCACAATTAACAATTTTATGTAGCTTCTGTAGTTTTTTGTATTTCTGACTTTTTTAAATTTTGTCAAAGCGTGGTTTCATTTTAGTGAGAGCCAGGCGCATGCCACTTTCGACCTCCAGACAGGCCCGGTGCTTGGACTGAAATACTTTCAGTGCTGAAAATCTAGTTTCACACAAGTAGGTTGTGGCAAATGGTGAGAATCTCTTGACAGAGAACACACTGGGATCTCCCTCGACTCCCTGCTTTAAAATACAGGTGAAACCAAATGTAAGATTTGTCATATTTTCTAGTTTTTTGTTTAGCATTCGCCAAGTCAGATTGACACGAAATGCTTGCAGGAGCGGGATTATTACGGAAGCTCAAAGAGGCCTTGCGTTATAATTTTTTGCGTTATAATTTTTTTTTGAGAAAACAACTTTTTGTTAAGTCGTGATCACGAGAAAACAACCTTAGTTATGTCGAGATCACGAGAAAACGAGACAGAAAAAAAATAATAACGCAAGGCCTCTTTGAGCTTCCGTAGATTATTCAAAAATCTTTCCATCTTTTTTAGACGATGTACTTAGCCGAAAAACTTGCTCTGTCAAGTTTTTCAAGGACCCCCTAGCTCCCTCTTGCGGACCCCAGTTTGAAAACCCTTTGACCAGGGTTTCTCATTTCGAACCAAGGACCCCTTTTATAAACTGAAATTATTTGTGGACCCCCGATCCCACGTACCTTCACAGCTAATATGATATTATTTACTAAAAGTATATAAAAAAAATTTTTTTATGTGTTTTAATACATATTAAGCTAGAACGGACAGACATCCATTTGGATTTATGGTTGGAAATATTTTATTCCATTTTGTTTTAATAAGATTGTAAGATTGTGTTATTGTTTACACTTAAATGTCAATTTGGTCTATACTGAAGTGCTTAAATAAGCTTAACTTTGACATACATCCAGTCATTGTACAGCAATTTACAAATGAGGAATACAGCACAAGCAATTCATATCAAAGAGAGCAAGAACAAACACCATAAAATGAAGTTTTAGAGACAGTCCGTTGCTCATTTGTTCATCACCTTTGGTGGAGCTGACGTGATCCCCTTGTGGCTGACGTTGAAAAGGGTGATGGACCAGGCCCTCTTCTGCAGCCCGAGGACGCTGTGGGGCCTGAGGTTGGGAATCAGTGTGGTGACGAAACCGCTGCTCTGGTATTGGATAGCGATGGTCCATTGGAGCTGGCGGAATCCTAAAATTAGAAGCCTGTTGGACCGGAGTTAGCTGGCGGGAAGCTTCCGAAAACTTCACCCTCTTCTCCACTACCTCAGAGACACTGGGGCCAAATAGATATCCCCAGTACGATTGGCAGGTACCCCAGAGTCTTTTTACAATCTTCTGGCATCATTGCCTGAGCAAGCCACACCTGGTGCCGGGCTGTTAGCAGGGTTGCTAAAAGTGTACCCAGTTTGTGAGTCACATGACCCATGGTCAACAAAGCCTGTGTGTAGGTACTGAGGTACCGAATTGTCTACATTTGACAACCCCGATATGGTGTTACTGGCAAGAAGCAGCTGGTAGATAGTATTCTCTGCTCAAGTTATATACAGTAGACCACTGATTCGTAAGCCTTCTTTAATAGTGTGTCAGTATGCCCAAACTGTGTGCTTGGACACCGTACATTGCTTCTTAAAGCCTCATTCGGTGAAACTACTAAAGCTGCCACTGGTTGTTCGATTTCCAGAGCCTGCCCCACACCTTATGGAGTCGGCCTCAGCCATTGCAGCTATGGTACGGGCCATCTCTGATCGCCTTTTAAGCACATTGGAACCAGTCAGAGCGCTTGAAAACTCTGAAACAAAGTCTTTTCATGGTGGTCTAGCAAATGTGTTTGTATCTGATGTTTGCTTGAGAACCACATAATCCTGAATGGGTTGGACAGGTGACTTATCCAGGCCCAAACGTGCCACCGCCATCTGACGCACCGTCAAAGTGAAATCCGCAGTGGACAGCCCTGTCCTGGGTGAATGCGCCGAAACCCCGCTCGAGCCACCTGTAACAAACAGGCTGGAAAATACTGTAGGGTGTACAGTTTGTTTAGATCAGTTTTACTATCAGATATAATTATTAATTAATAATATAATTTAATTAGTTAAATTCTATCCTCGGGGCACCACTCTTTTACAAAAGAAAAATGATAGTAGGGGACTGATCAAGTCTCATAAAATTCTACCCTGAAGATTGAGTATCTTAATTGATAATCAAAAAAGGGAAAAAGCTAGTTGAATTATTGCCATACGAATCCAACACTAATCTGGTTACAGTTGGCTTCTAACAACAACAATTCAACGATCCTGAAGTAATATGGGAGATCTTTTCGAGGCAGAGGCTGGCTTCAACACAATATTCAAACAAACAACTAGGAGTACTTATTATAATATAACAAGATTTATTATAATCAAACAGCAATGAACACTGCCAATACTAGATGAATATAATGCAAAAACATAAAATGGAAATCCTAACTAAATTGTGGAGCAATATGCTAGTGTATGTATGTATGTATGTATGTATGTACACAAAATGGCGGACTAAACTCCACATGTAGAACCAGTTTCAAAATGGAGGATCAGTTCCAACATTGAGAACTAGGTTCAAAATGGCAAACTGAATTCAAAATGGAAACTAGTTTCCAAATGGAGGATTAGATCGTAAAGGGCGGAGCCAACGGTTATTTGAAGGTGTAGGGAAAGAAAGATGGCTGGATCAGATCCAGAACAATAGAGCTTTTACAACGTGTGGGTGGTAATGAGCAGATACACAAAGAAACAGGCGGGAGAATTTGAAAAACACCAGCCTGATTCGAACATAAACCGTGGTGCTGCTCGCTCTGTGAATTTCAGTGAGTGTGTGAGAGAGAGAGAGATTGAACAAACAGGGGCTCATGCAATTTAACAAAGTATACACGCTGGTAACAGCGTGATTGAATCGTTAGTTCAGATCACTCAATCAAATAACATTTCACCCAAAAATGACAATCTCATAAATCAAAAACAGCAATCAGCGATCGTGGTTAAACAGACAAATGTAACAAAACATCAAACATTCAGCAATCAAATATATAGGATTTAGTTTTATAAGAAAAGTAACAGTTTAAACTAAATCTGCCCAGATATCAAGCCTTACTTGGAAAATCCTGTGTGATTTCAGCAGGGTTGTCCGTTTGAATTCCTGTTGCATTGAGTGGTCAGGAGAAAACGATCTGGCTTCGGTCCTTTGTATTACGCTCGTCAGCGAAAAGACGCGTCTCTGTGTTATTTCTCGGGTCCGGTGATGGAGAGAAAATGCAAGGAGGTAGTCAACGTTGATAGAAAACAATTGAGAAGGGAAGCTGGTCGCCTTTTCCGTTTTCTAAACAAATTCACTGTTGTCTCACGGTGAAAATGAAATGAACCGACTACTACACGACTGGAACAAAGCTAAGTTAATCTTACTCTACTGTGGCCAAATGGTGAGGTTAGAAAAACGTGGTCTCTCTTTGTCCAGAGGGAGGATTCCGTTGTGTAGATACGTCTCTTTAGAGCGCAGCTCATGCAGTTGTAGGCAGCGAGGCTGTAAGCAGAGAGAGCGAAATCAAATCGGAGCGCTAGTTTTGTTAATATGACGTCATCGGTCATAGGCTGCTTTTGACCAATGACGTTTTAGATTGAGTCCATGGGCGGGACTTCGGTCCGGCTGTGAAGCATTCTGGGAAACCGAGTTCAATGTCTCACCTTTGATCATAGAACAAAGGGCCATGCTGTCTCTGCTGCCATTTTCAGTGGGGCAAGGCCCTACAATACTTCCTGATAAGGAGGATTTCTAACTCATCAACCAACTGGCGTGTTCACAGAGGATGCAGGTAACGCTGGAGAGCTTGATGAAGAAATTTCATTTCTGATGAGAGATTAGCGACAGTCTTCGACAGCAAATGCTCAGAATTGTCGGTTTGCGGAACGGATTTCTTCTTTGCCTGTGGTGCATCAGCCGCTGATGATGCACGGCACTTCTGACTGCACCGTGGGGCAGAATCATGCTGTGTGAGGCTAACAGGTGAGTGAGGATCTAACTAGGCGAGGTGAAGCTGACTCTCTGACATAGGCAGCATACTACAGGGCAAACATGGATCCGTCAAAGCATCTCTTAAATGCTGGATTCCTAAACACGATAGGCAGCAATCATATCCATCATCAGGGAGAAGCTTGTTCGGAAACAGCTTACAACTCGGCGGGAAGCCAGTGACAATGGAGCGGTGAGCCATGAGTCAGTTGATTAATGCACACCCTCTGTTAGGACTGTAGGGAATCAGACAGCCAAGATAAACAAATAAATCTTGAACTATCAATTATATCTTCGGATAGAACCAAGTTGTGAACAACAAGCAAGCCAGAGAAACACCAGAACGAAATAACCAGCCGTCGGATAGCACCATATGGCCCGCAATAAGTTATCAGTGGAAATAACCATGTAACGGTAGATGAATCGAAAAATAATATAGGTTACGGGGCAACCGTTACCTTAGCATGGTCAGATACCAGCCACCTGATAGTACCATGAAACATAGTGCATCTCCAGCACTAATAATCAGAAAATGAAATAATATACACTCACGAAAGATGAAGTTCTGTCCAGATGAATAGCGAAGAGTGCGGTGTCATAGCTTGAAAGGGACCTATCATAGAGCGAGAAAGTGAAAGAGACGGAGTACTGAGCTACTGCGGATTAGATTCTTGCTCGGTTTACCTCACGACATGACTTTGCTGTTATAGTTTCTCTACCTATCTAGCTGGCGCTGCAATGATCCATTAGTGCTAATGGATGGCGGTCAGTAGGAATGAAACAGAATCTAAATTAAACCTGGAAACAAAGTATTAGGATTTTGTAGGTGTGATTCACCGAAAATGGGGTAAATAGTGGATCTGCTTGTGATGCACAAATGTCTTTAAAAAGTATTTATCCTCCCATTCAGTTGATGAAAACATGCTGTGTAATCATGAGTAAAGATTGCATCAAGATGTAGACTTGAATGCAGGTGCGAAAAACTTCATATTAATAAAATGGCCTGCTCCTCTCTCACTGTTGCTTGTATGCCCTCTGCATGATTTTGAAAAATGTATGTAAGAAATAAAGTTTCCACACAACGCACTCCATGTCAAAAAAAAAAGGTTGCTGACCCCTGCTCTATAGTTTACTCAGAATGGTTCCAAAAACAAAAAAACATCCAGTGAGCAGCAGTTCTGCAGATGGAAACACCTTGTTGATGAGGGAGATCAACGAAGAATGGCCAGACTGGTTTGAGCTGACAAAGTCTTTGGTAACTCAGATAACCACTCTGTACAATTGTAGTGAGCAGAATAGCATCTCAGAATGCACACGTCGAATCTTGAGGCAGATGAGCGTCAACAGCAGAAGAATATGTTGGGACTTTATTAGGACTATGGTGTTCCTAATAAAGTGCTGTTGCGAAGATGCGGGGCAATTGTTTTAAGATGCGCAGCTTTAATAACAGTATAAAAAGTCAAACAAAGTTGCAAATAAAGGGAAAACAAAAGGCAAGCAAAGGTTCGGTACACAGGCAGACAGTCCAGAATGGCAAACAATGTAAATCCAAGAGGCATAAGGGTAGTCCGGTAAACAGGCATAAAATCCAAAAACTCACAAGCAGGCTGGGAAATACGACAAAATAGGCAGGAGTCAAAACACAGGGTAAAAAGGACTAGTAATAAACGCTCAGAAATATTGACAAGGCAAACAAGACTTTGCACTGAATGTGAGAAACCAGAGAATTAAAATAAATGTGGAACAGGTGTGAGAATAATCAGTCTGACTGGAGGATTATGGGAAATGTAGTTCGTTAAGTGTTAATACTCAGGAGATGGTGACCTCTGGCAGTGTACAGGGGAGATAGCAGGGGCTGCCGGTGTAACAAGTGCCAGTGAGTGTATATTTGTAGTCTATAAATAAGTATGAGGGTCACGTGAGCTGTAGATAGATGTTTGTTTAATAACAAGTATTGTAAAAAATCTTTTTCAAACCAATTCCATTTTGTCAGTGACGGGGTTGAGAACAAAAGTTGTGCAAATCAGAATAAAGCCAAAAATAATAAAAGGTGGGAAAATATGATTGGTTGGAGGTTAAATATGTGCCTAATGTTGTGGAGTATTCAAAATTTTAATAAAATGTAGTTTTAAAAATATTTTAAGTAGAAATATTACTGAATCCTAGGAATTACCCAAAAAATAATAACATGACCCCTCTGAAAATATACTAGTCTACTACTGTACTGTACTATACTATACTATACTACAATACTATGCTACTATACTACATTATACTTTGCTATACTATACTATACTACATTATACTATGCTATACTACACCATACTTCACATGAGTGAAAATTTTCGAGTCACTGTCTATAACAATAGATATACTTACTAGCCCAAACAGTTAAAAATAACTATTTAACTATTCTCTGCCTGTCGAAATGAAGAAATTAGTATGTTTCATCATTTAAATGGAGGACCACATCTTTTAACAATAAAAAATTCATTGCAACTCAATGTTTGTACAAATTTGTAACAAAGTATCAGCCAAGAACATACATGTAAATGCAAATGTATATTACTGAAAAAGGATTGATTCGTCCTGCTCAGAAGGGAGTGAATTGTTTTATAAACCCTGTCATGCAAGAGAAAGGTTTATTTGAGGGACTAATTGTCTTATATTTGCAAGTTGCCAGTCATTATTATGCTGTGGCACCACAGTTCATATAGACTACCCCAGAAATTGATGCATGCAATGGACATCCAAGGTGATACACAAAGGAATAATCATGCATTATTCTAGACTGCGATCTACTAGTATCCGATTTTTAGCTAAATCCGAAGCTTTGGCTCTGACAGTGTACTGCCCAATAGTGGACTTTCAGCCGGGCGCCTTCCAGTGGCCCAAACAGGGCATTAAATATTTGGGTATTTTATTTCCAACAAATTTGTCTGATTTAGTTAGAGTTAATTTCGACACATTAATAAAAAGATTTTCGAGTGATGCGAGTTGGTGGGCTTCATTACATTTATCGATTTGGGAAGGTCAATGTTATTAAAATGAATTGTATTCCAAAATTTAACTACCTGCTACAGTCAGCTATTTTAAAGCATTGCGAAGTCCTTCATTTGGAATGGTAAGCATCTCAGGTTACATTTCAATAAATGAAATAGGCCGATTGACAAAGGTGTGCTAGGCCTACCCAAGATTTTGTATTATTATGATGCATTCGATCTCAGACATTTGGCTCATTGGTTGTTTCCACCTGAAAGAGCCCCTTTAAACTCAGTGCCTCTTTGCTCGACATCATGGAAAATCATAATAAATCAGTCAAAAAAATTGTGAAGTCCCAAAAGTCTGGTTCATCCATGGGAGCATTTTCCAAACACCTGAAGGTAGGTACCACGTTCATCTGTACAAACAATAGTACTTAAGTATAAACACCATGGGAACACACAGCCATCGTACCACTCAGGAAGGAGACCTGTTCTGTCTCCTAGAGATTAACATAATTTGGTGCAAAAACTGCAAATCAATTCCAGAACAACAGCAAAGTACCTTGTGAAGATGCTGGAGGAAACAGTTAGACAAGTATCTATATCCACAGTAAAACAAGTCCTATATTGGCATAACCTGAAAGGCTGCTCAGCAAGGAAGAAGCCAATGCTCCAAAATCACCATAAAAAAGCCAGACTACAGTCTGCAAGTGCACATGGGGACAAAGATCTTACTTTTTGGAGAAATATCCTCTGGTCTGATGAAACAAAAATTTAACTGTTTAGCCATAATGGCCATCGTTATGTTTGGAGGAAAAAGGGTGAGGCTTGCAAGCCAAAGAACACCATACCAACCATGAAGCATGGGGGTGCCAGGATCATGTTGTGGGGAGGCTTTGCTGTAGGAGCGTCTGGTGTACTTCACAAAATAGATACCATCATGAGGAATGAAAATTATGTGACTACATTGAAGCAACATCTCAAGACATCAGCCAATAAGTTAAACATCAGTCACAAATAGGTCTTCTAAATGGACAATGACCCCATGCATACCTCCAAAGTTGTGGCAAAATAGCTTAAGGACAACAAAGTCAAGGTATTGGAGTGGCCATCACAAAGCCCTGACCTCAGTCCGGCAGAACTGAAAAAAAGCATGTGCAAGCAAGGAGGCCTACAAACCTGACTCCATTTCACAAGTTCTGTGTGGAGGAATGGGCCAAAATTCCAGAAATTTATTGTAAGTAGCTTGTGGAAAGCTACGCAAAACGTTTGATCCAATTAAACAATTTAAAGGCAATGCTACCAAATACTAACAAAGTGTATGTAAACTTCTGACCCACTGGAAATGTGATGAAAATAAACGCTAAAATAAATTATTCTCTCTACTATTATTCTGACATTTCACATTCTTAAAATAACGTAGTGATCATAACTGACCCAAGACAGGGAATGTTCTCTACGATTAAATGTCAGGAATTGTGGAAAAACCGAGTTCAAATGTATTTGGCTAAGGGGTGTAAACTTCTGACTTCAACTGTATATTTGAATGCATATTTGGCCAGAATCTATGATAAACCTAAAGGTCATTTTATAGATTTTTGAAATATACTGCCAGAATACGACTTGACAATTCTACAATGTCAATTTATTCTGGATTGTTTTAGTCAGTCTCTCTCTCTCTCTCTCTCTCTCTCTCTCTCTCTCTCTCTCTCTCTCTCTCTCTCTCTCTCTCTCTCTCTCTCTCTCGCTCTCTCTCTCAATTCAATTCAATGGGATTTATTGGCATGAACGTTTCAAAAACATTGTTGCCAAAGCATCATATAGAATAAATAAAATAAAAGCAAAATAAATTTTGTCCAATAACTTGGACAGTATATAATATAATTATTAGTAATATATAAAAAACAATCATATAAATTACTATTATTATTTATTTCACCACATCACATTGTGTGTGTGTTTGTCCAGATCATTCACTGTTCTCGTTCTCTCTCTCTCTCTCTCTCTCTCTCTTTATTCAATTCAAATGAGCTTTATTGGCATGACAAATTGTACATTGTATTGCCAAAGCATTTATATGAGCATGAAAAATAAAAAAATTAACAAAGTAGAACAAATTCTGTATTGAACAAGTGTGGGAAAACAGGGAAAAATAAATAAAATAAACTTTCAGTGGTGTGTGTGTGTGTGTGTGTGTGTGTGTGTGTGTGTGTGTGTGTGATGATGATTCAAACGGGCCGTGTGCAGATATTGTCTCGTCCAATGGGAGAGGGTGGCAGAATTTCCGGTCTCACCATCTTCAGCCATTTTGTATGTGTTGACATTCACCCGTTGAATTTGAAGAAATCGCTGAAATGGGCGCCAATATCTTTAAATAATCTCGAACTCGATTTCTTTCACGTTTTCGGTAGAAACCATTGCGTTGTAACCATTTTAAGCGATTTACTACAGAATATCCTACATTAATTGTTAGTATTATTTCAGTCTACTCAGGCCTGCGCAGAATTTGAGGACGAGCTAATGGCGGCGAACGCGACACAGCAAGCCCCAACACCGAGCTGGTAAGATTCCTACAAAGTTCTCAAAATATTTTTTGGGTTACCACCCACTGTGTGTTTTACGGCATTTATTTCGATTACCGGGCGGTTCCGTTCTTATTCGTATTTTTTTTTTTTAAAAAAGTGCAGACCTTACAAAGCATTTGTGAGGTGAAAGTAGGTCTAAATCTCAATTGGCCTTTATCGATCGCTGATCTGTTCGCTCACTTCGAAACGTAAAACGATTTCTCCTTTGATGATTTCATTGTTATTGGTTGGAAATAGCTGTGTTAACACAACATATTCTTTCAAATTGTATTTAAAGTCTCGAGTCAGTCAACGGTGCTGTTTGGCTTGTTTTGTACAGGCCTGTGTTAAATAGACAATTTTCCTGGGTAGCCTGTACAGATTGTGATCCTACTGAATCATTATTGTCATTGAAAAAAAACGTGGTTTAAAAAAATACATACAATTTATATAGACTGATTAATTGATTAAATTAGGTTTTCTTTATTTAGTTTTGTGATCGTCGTGGCCCCTCCCTTTCCCTCGACCCCAGTGCGACTGCGCAGTCCCTGTAGTTGCGCATCTGCATATGGTATAACCTGAAGTTGGATTGTCAAATATGTCATGTTGTCATCCATAGGCCGTATGGTAGTAATTCAGGTGGAGAGGGCCAAGTCCATGAGAACCCAGAATGGGAAAAGGCCAGACAGGCTCTAGCATCCATCAGTAAAAATCAGAACTCTTCCAAGACTTCACCAACCGATCGCACCACCCAACCGGTATGTTTATATATTTAAGAATATAAGCTATCTCTGCTGCTGTTGAATAAGTGTTATTTTTAATTCTCAAAGTTGCATGACCCGTTTATGCCATTTTTGTGGCATGTGAATAAATAATATGTTTTTTGTTTTGTCTGTTAGACTGGCCAGTATCAGACAACAGTTACAGACTCCTCTGCAATGCCACAACAACAGCAGCAGTACTATCAACAGTGGTATCAACAGAACCAGCAACAGTATGCTGGTTACCCATATCCCTATAACTACTACTACCCCATGTCTCCGGTAAATGAACACACACCCCACCCCTTCTTTTAAATGCTTAAAATGTGTGTCCGTTTACAGTCTATTACATCACAAATTTAAGTTACACACTGAAAGGAGCATGAAAGGGTTAATAAAAATGTATTTCTTACTATAGTTAGGGTTGCAGCGGTATACCGGTTTCACGGTATGAACATTTTTTCGGTTTTCCTACCATGTACATTTGCTTATTGTGGAAAAAAAATGCAACCGGGTGGAGAATCTCACCTGCATGTGCACATCTCCTTTCCTCCTTGACTGCCTGTCAGACTCGTCAACTTGCCCCACACATGCAGTGGAGAAAATGTCAGAGACGAGGGAGAGAGTCTGACATTTGTGTGTGTGTGTGTGAGAGAGAGAGAGAGAGAGAGAGAGAGAGAGTTAAAGCAGTGTTTCTCAACTGGTGGGTCGCAGTTCTATTCGGACTGGGTTGCGGACAGCAGGGAAAGAACAATGAACTGATTCTCCCATTGAAGATATTTCTGCAGCCGCCTAAGTGATAGCCTATTTAGGACTGTTGAGGCAGATTTAATGATAATCTCGCAATCAGCTTAAGGCTTCTCATCTGCACATTCTCACTAGTGTAATGGAACCAGCTTGGGCTAATGATCTGCTCTCTGGCATGCGCGAGCACCAACTGGGCTTCCCTCGATATTGCGGAGTGTAGACATCAAAACTGATGTGGCCAATTTCAATTCTAGTGAGGCTTTTCAAGTTTAAAGCATTACGGAGGAAGTCAAGTCGAACCTCTCAAAGAGTAGGCAGCCCTGACATGCCAAACAGCACTTAGGAGGAAAAGAGCAACATTGTGCTATGCGCCAAAAAATAAAATAATTACACATCACCTTAACAAAATTGTTTCACAATTTTACATGAGTAAAAGTAACTATTATATTTTGACAATGTTATAGTGTCTTATGAAATAATCTTAATGTAGAATCTATTAGACCTCATTTTATGTCAACAATGGCAATTGTAGTTCAAGTTTCAAGATGTTTTATAAATTTTTTCATAACTACTATGAATTGTTATTATTACTATTATTTAAGACTAGCTACACTGACCTAACAATGTTAATGAGGAGCCTTTCCTCCTGTGTAATATGTATGTTCTGTTTGAATTATGTTTAAAATTAGGAAACAAACAGGATAATAATGGGCTCATATAAGTAAATATGCTCTTCAATGTTTTTAAAAAGGGGGAGAGAAAACATCCTCTCGCTTTTGTTGTTGACGTCAACAACAAAAATAGTGTCACTTGATGCATGTCCTTGTACTTGAAAATCATAAACAAAACTATGCAACACAAAAGGAAATGCGACCCAGGATACATTAAAGGGGACTTAATATGCAAAATTCACTTTTACATGGTATTTGAACATAAATGTGTGTTGGCAGTGTGTGTACACAACCACCCTATAATGATAAAAATCCACCAGTCCAGTTTTTAATCTCCATTAATTATAAGCACTGTCTCAGAACAAGCCATTTGCAGATTCTGCTCAAAGTAATGTCACTTTGTACAGCCCATGCCCACAACTGTTGATGGACACTGCTGACGGTCATGTTTGCTTGTTTGTTTGTTTGTGTGTGTTGTTTCATTATAGCGCATGGCAAACGTTGTAACAGTATTGTGTGTGTGTGTTGCTCATCCATTGCAAAACTGCTGAAAAAAAACTCTACAATAATTACATTTATCATAACCATTCGGAAACTTCCTGGTTGGTTCTCAAAGTTGTTACTTCTGACGGAGTCTCTCCCTCATCAGTGTCTGACTCCGGTTCAAACATATAGGGCTGAACAGCACTATTTTCACTGTCAGTCATATTACTTATGATGTCTAGCTGATGTCAAAACTCTCCCCTATTCTGGGTATGGGGTGGGGAGCACCAGCTCATTTGCATTTAAAGACACACACAAAAACAACTTTTCATGCAAGGATGGGCTGGTTTGAATTTTGATGGAAATGCTTTGCTGATGAGAGAGTTCAACAGGGAATGGCCAGACTGGTTCAAAGTGACAAAGTCGGTACACTTACGGTAACTCAGATAACTGCTCTGTAAAGTTGTGGTGAGAACAGTATCATCTCAGGATACTATTCTGAGTTGCAGGTTGACCGTGACTCTGTTTCGGCGGCACAAGGGGGACCTACACAATATTAGGCAGGTAGTATTAATATTCACAATTAGTCTCCGGTCAAGCCACCTACTGTTCAGCCAGCCACATCGAAGCAGATGTGCGTGCTTATTAAGATAATTACAGTAATGTGAAGGAAGAGCATAGAGATTATTTCTGGCTTTCAGACCTTGGGTTGGCCAGTGTCACATAATGACAAAATATGTTGATTATGCCATTGCATCTACCACATGACACCACACTTAAGGAACTCGTGATTTAGAACAAAAGGACAATTTATCGGGTAATCGAAACTGATCACAAAGACAGACTGGCATTGTGAATTGAATCACATTAATTTCTTGAACTCACCTTTATTTTACATTCCATAGTGTAGATCAGGGGTTCTCAACCTTTTGCAAGCTGGGCCCCCCCCAAAGCTGGTTCATTGTAGTTGGGGCCCCAGTGCCCCCCGCCCCACCACCATAGATAGATAGATAGATAGATAGATAGATAGCCCTAGGCTATTATTTTTAGGCCCACATTATTATTAATAATAATAATAATAATAATATCATCATCGGTAGCGGTAGGTAGGCCTATTATCATTACTAGGCTATTGTTATAATTGGCAGTAGCACCAGACTTCTAATTATTATTATTATTATTATTATTATGAGTAGTAGTAGGCCTATCATCATTACTAGGCTATTGCTATATAATTATATGAGGTTACATGCTTTATTATTGTTGTTGTTGTTATTATTATTCAGTAGGCCTATTATCATTTTTTTATCATCATTTATATTGCTATAATTGGGAATTGGCACCAGACCTCTGATATTAATTTATGCTTTATTATTATTATTACTAGGCCTAATAGTAGGCATCATCTGCATTTTTTTACAGAAGCTTGCAGGTAGGTGATGTTAATGTGAGACCTGAGCCTGCTTTGCCTTGCAAAGATCCTCAATTCTTGGCTCAATGTTTGATAAACATAGCCTCAAATCATCCTCGATTTGTGCACGATTGCGGTATTTCGTTTTGAGTGCAGTCATTTTTGAGAATCCTGCCTCACACAAATATGTCAACGCGAAAGGAAGGAGAATCTTCAAGGCGACGTCACAGAGTTCAGGGTATTCCTGCATCAATGCTGCCCAGAATGACGAAAGAGGGCAGGAGCTAAAGAGTTCCTTCAGTTTACTGTCACTCTTCAGCTCAATAAGCTGTTCCTGCATATCAATTGATAGCTCGTTTGCTGTGCACACAAACGGATCTCGAACCCACGCAAAAGAGCGATAATCCTCTTTAAAGTACGCCGCAAATTGTTTTCTCATTGCTGACAGGTGCTCAGATGCTGATTGAAATAGGGAGGAGAAATCGTGTGACGTGCCTGCATCAGTGATAAAGTCTGCAAGGCTGGGGAACATGTCGCAGTTCCCTCGACTGATGCGGCCATGCCAGAGGTCTAGTTTTTGTGTGAAGCCGTGCACTTTGTCTGCAAGGAGCAAAATATGAGTTTCGCGGCCTTGCAAAGACAGGTTGAGGCCATTCAAGCGGTCAAATTTATCGACCAAATAAGACAGAGATGCAAGCCACATAGTGTCATCCAGATGCTTCGCCAGATCTGATTTGATTTCTGTCAAAAACCACTTCACCTCCTCTCGCAGCTCATACAACCGCTGTAACACCAAATACCACAAAAGTCTCCAAAAACACCAGTAAAAGTCGCTGGATTTGTCGCTTTTGACAAAAAAAAAAGTCGCCAGTCGTTAAAGTGCTGCCTAAAAACAGATGTAGTTGCATCTATGCATGCATCAGCAAGGAGAACATGGTGATTTATCGTTGTATCAATATTTTGAACACAGGCATTATAGACATTATGCCACTTATTGTTAATAGAGCATAACCAGTGTTGAGTCCCTTTTGCTGCAGTTTTAAATATTGCCCCCTTTTTTTTTTAGTATGGAGGAGCATATCCTCCAGGACAGTATGGTGTTCCAGGGGCATACCAGACACCCAAAACCCCCACTGGACAGGTATATAACTTCATATGTGTATGCAATCCTGCTGGATGTAAATGTATAAATCACAGTGTGTTAATTCTGTAAGTAATTACCCCCCACCCTTTCAGCCCTCTGTCATGCCTATGATGGAAGATCAGTCCTCCAGTTATCCTTCCCAACCTCCTCCTCCTGCAACCCCTCAGCCTCCACCCCAGAGCCCTACTTCCTCTGACCAGCCTCCACCCCCTCCTCCACCCTCCATACCTCCCCCACCCAATGCCCAGTACCCTCCACCTCTGTCCCAGACCCCCTACAGTCCTAACGGAACCCTGCCATACAGCCCCACTGATTCAAACCCCATGCGAGGCTACAATCAAGGGCAGATTCGGCCAGGATACCAGGGTTATCAGGGTCCTGGATATCAGTCCCTTCAGCAGCAGGGTTCAGGACAAGGCCCATATGGAGGACCAGGCAGAGTGGATGCTAAGAAACCTAACAATATGAACAAAGGTGGCCAGCAGCTGTGGCAACGCATGACGCGTACGTGTCTCTGTGTATTTCATGTGTGTCAGTGTGTGTAATTCGATGTCACCCTTTTAAATTAATGTGTGCTTATGTATGTTTTATTGTTGCTTGATGAATTGTAATTGATTCTTCCTCTACAGAGGCTCCTGGAACTGGTGCCGTCAAATTTAATATACAAAAGCGTCCATATGTCATGGCCAGTCAAAACTTCCCTCCAGGTGAACAGCCCCCGGGACTGTCTTCCACTGCTGCTGACCCCACATCGTCTGGTTCTGCAGTTGTAACATCTACCACTTCAGCAGGAAGTGCCCAGACTCGGTGAGAGTTTAAGGCAATATCCTAAATTAAGAGTGCTGGAACATGCACATCTCTCTGTAGAAACAACAGAACACATATTAGTGCTGTGCAAACACACTTAAAATCTATCTCCCATATTAGCAAGTGATATTAATATATAAGTCCATGTACATTGACAGATTTTTTTTAAGAATAAATGAAAACGACATATTTTTATTTGTATTTTTAGGCCTCAGGACTGGCCACAAGCAATGAAAGAGTATGTGCAGCGCTGTTTTACAGCCTGTGAATCTGAAGAGGATAAGGATTGTACAGAAAAAGTGCTGAAAGACATTCTGCAGTCCAGACTACAGGATGGCTCTGCTTACACTATTGACTGGACTAGAGAACCACTGCCAGAGTGAGTTGTCTTTTATTTTTTCTGAACTTGATGTTAACCAGGGGCATACTAGACACCCAAAACCCCCACTGGACAGGTATATAACTCCATATGTGTTTGAAATCCTGCTGGATATAAATGTATAAATCACAGTGTGTTCATTCCCCTCTTAACTTGAAGAAGTGCGAACCAGTCTGGCCACACTCTGACCTCTCATCAACGAGGCATTTCCATCCACAGAACTACCATTCACTGGATGTTTTTTTTTGTTTTTGGTACCACTCTGTGTCAATTCTAGAGACTGTTGTGTGTGAAAATCCCAGGAGATCAGCAGTTACAAAAATACTTAAACCAGCCCGTCCTGTGCGAAAAATCATGCCACGGCCAAAATCACTGAGATAAAAATGTTGATGTGAACATTATCTGAAGCTCCTGACCAGTATCTGCATGATTTAATGCACTTCTTTGCTGCCACATGATTGGCAGATTAGATAATAGCATGGATGATTGTTGGTGCCAGACAGGCTGGTTTGAGTATTTCTGTAACTGCTGATCTCCTGGGAATTTCACATGCAACATTCACTTGAATTTACTCAGAATGGTGCCAAAAGCAAAAAACATCCAATGAGTGGCAGTTCTGTGGATATAAATGCCTTGTTGATGAGATGGGTCAACAGAGAATGGCCAGACTGGTTCGAACTGACAAAGTCTATGGTAACTCTGATAACCGATCTGTACAATTGTGGTGAATGCTATACTGAGATGTGGGTTGGTGCTGTTGTGGTGCACAAGGGGGACCTTACACAATATAAGGCAGATGGTTTTAATGTTGTGGCTGATCAGTGTATATATACATTTGTAAATGTAATTAGTTCTGCCTCTCAATCTTTTCAAGCTGCTTAACCATTGAGACTAAACTACTAATTTCTTTTTTAATCAGTCTGAAACCAAAGCAGTCTCGCTGGGAACTTGTTACTCAACGTTCTCAGGACAGTGGTTTGGGGAGAGGTGGAGCCACTCGAGGCAGGGGTGGAGCCAGACTGGGTAACTATAGGAATGTCTTCTCTCAAAGAAGCCCCTCCTCCAGCTCCTCCCACTCATCCTCATCACGATCCCCCTCGCCTCACAGCCGCAACAGAGGCAGGAGTAGACATAACCGCAGGTAATGCAAACCAACCAAATTAGTACAGTCTAAACAATCTAAAACGAACACTAAGTAAGATAGAAATTTGGTTAAAGGAAAAGTTCACCCAAAATTGAAAATTGTCTCATTTATTCACCCTAATGCCATCCCAGATGTGTATGATTTTCTTTCTTCTGCAGAACACAAACGAAGATGTTTAGAAGAATATCTCAGCTCTGTTATACAAGCAAGACTCCAGTGGTTAAATCCATATCTTCAGAAATGTTATGATCAATACAAAGTTATTTTTTTACTATACATCTCCACTTTCACTTTCAAAATGTGAAAGTGGAGATTAAGGGAAAAAGGACTTAAATCTTAATCTGTTTCTCACCCACACTTATCATATTGCTTCTGAAGGTAGAGATTTAACCACTGTAATCTTATAGATTTTAGACGTTTAAGCTTCAACGTTCTGGTCACTATTCACTTGAATTGTATGGACCTGCGGAGCTGGGATATTCTTCTAAAAATCTTTGTGTGATGCAATTCTGTATTGGCATAATGGTGAGTAAATGTCAAGAGAATTTTTATTTTATTATTTATTTTATTTTGGGTGAAGTATCCCCTTTAATTAGGAAAAATTGTGATGGAGAACAGCAAGGTTTAATTGGTGATGTCTTCCTCCCTACAGTGACTCTGGCTCCCAAACAGACAGCAGCATGTCAAGTGATCTTCGTATTCCGTTGTCTCGGCGGCAGCAAAAGGCTGGCCGAGGCCGTGGGGCAGATAGGGAGCGAGGAAGAGGAGTTGCTGGAGAGAGAGGCAGAGGAAGAGGCAAAGCAAACAGAGGGCGGAGGTGAGAAATCAGCACTGATTGTATGACAAGAATAAATGCCATTAACCTGAACTTTAGGGAACATTATAAAACATTTCCAATCACACCTTTATTTTTCCTCTCAGGAATATGGATGATCCAAGCAGTGGTATTGGGAAAAAGCGAAAAGGCGGTAATGCAGGTCTGGACTTTCATGACCCAAATCGCGAAGCCAAGAAGCAGAGCCGAGCTGCACGCTTCCACACTAAACTACGCACTGAGCCCCTTGTATTAAACATCAATGTCTTTGAACTGCCCAATGGCTCTCAGGAAGGACTCAGCTGGGATGACTGTCCCATTGTTGGCACCTGCCAGGACATCACCAAAAACTACTTGCGCCTCACCTGTGCCCCCGACCCAGCAACTGTCAGACCTGTACCTGTAAGTGTGTCCTATAATTTAGGTGTTGCATATCATTAGTAATCTGTTTAGTGGTTATAGTTTTGCTATTGAATACAGGGTGCTGTGACATTGATGGTTTATTATTGAGGGTTATTTGCTGGTTGTGATCAGCGCATGTGTTTTATGGATTGTTTGTGCAGGTTCACTGTGTTGGATTTATAGTGAATTTTCTCTTCTGTTCCAGGTGTTGCGAAAGTCTCTGACAGCAGTTAAAACTCATTGGAAAACAAAACAGGATTACTTGTATGCATGTGAACAAATGAAATCAATACGACAGGACCTCACTGTGAGTAAATTTTACGAACTACCAGTTTCTCCCTCTCTTTTCCTCAGTATCTTGTAGGGCTGCAGCTAATGATTATATTGATAACAGATTAATCTAATGATTATTAGAATGTTTTTTGCAACGATTAATCATTAGCTCTGAACCGATTATTCAGCTTGTGCCCCGACATAAAAGGTTGTATTATATGTGCTTACTAACAATAAAGAGGACAAAATCATCTTTTAAAAATTGTCATTCACTGAATTAATTTTTTATATTCATATTGGAAAACAAGCCAAAACAAAAACGTATTTTGTTGCCGTATATAATGGGGTGAAGACTACCCTCTCTCAACTTTCTGTTCACTTCAGTCCATCTTTAACTCACAAAAAAACAAACTCTCTCTTATTAATTAAACAACGTATTGCCAATTTTGTTCACGATAAGAAATACACAGTGACATATTATGATTGAATAGGTTGCCAGCCTTCATGTAATCTAGCTGCATTAACCCTCTGGGGTCTGAGGGTGTTTTGGGACCTGGAGAAGTTTTGACACTCCTTGACATTTGTGCTTTTTTCAGTTGCTTAAAAACCCATTAATGGCCAAAGTCTGATAACACTGTATTCAGCACAAACTGTAAAATTTTGTAAGACATAGGGCTGTCGATTTAACGCGTTAGTTCTGTGCGATTAATTTGACTAAAAATAATGCGTTAAAAAAAATTAACGCCATTAATCGCAATGCCCCCGGACTGTAATATGGAAGATTCCTGAGAAATGCAAGCTTTTAGTACCACCTGTTTACTCCAGAGGGCAGTAAGTGAAACTTCAGCTGCGTGGCAATGTGCAGTTTATATAGTGAAGAAAAACACCCTTGAGCAGCGGAACGTTCTTGCATTCAAAACACTTGCAGCGCAAATCCGAACTAAGGGATCTAAATTAATGATTAACTCTTCTGCCACAACAATGTAATGCATTTTAATTATCTGAAAATATATGTGTGTGTATATATGTGTGTGTGTGTGTGTGTGTGTGTGTGTGTATATATATATATATATATATATATATATATATATATATAAACACACACACACACACATTCATACATACACACGTTTTCATCCATCCATCTTCAACCGCTTATCTGAAGTGGGGTAGCGGGGGCAGCAGCTCCAGTAGGTGGCCCCAAACTTCCCTATCCCGAGCCACATTAACCAGCTCTGACTGGGGGACCCCGAGGTTTTCCCAGGCCAGTGAGGAGATGTAATCTCTCCACCTAGTCCTGGGTCTTCCCGAGGCCTCCTCCCAGCTGGACGTGCCTGAAACACCTCCCTAGGGAGGCGCCCAGGAGGCATCCTTACCAGATGCCCAAACCACCTCAACTGACTCCTTTCGACGCAAAGGAGCAGCGGCTCTACTCCGAGCTCCTCACAGATGACTGAGCTCATCACCCTATCTCTAAGGGAGAAGCCCGCCACCCTTCTGAGGAAGCCCATTTCGGCCACTTTTACTTGCGACCTAGTTCTTTCGGTCATGACCCAGCCTTCATGACCATAGGTGAGGGAAGGAACAAAAATTGACCTGTAGATTGAGAGCTTTGCCTTTCGGCTCAGCTCTCTTTTCATGACAACAGTGCGATAGAGCGAGCAGGTAAATCCAGCAGGACGCGCCGGCGCATCCGTGTGCTTCAGCCAGCTGCAGTTTCAATCTCTCCCCCTTAGATCAGGACATTTGTGCAACTCATAGAAGAGGCGCTGACCGCACAGAGAAATGTCAGTTTATGAGTTTGAAATTATTTACATGATCTGCTTCCATATTATCTTAATTTTAATAAAGCTATATCTCATTAAATATAACTTAATTTAAGATGTAACACCGGGGTATTTCCTTTAAAGAGCTTCGGCTATGCTTATTCCACAACGAGAGTGCTGATTTACGTATTTTTGTATAATTTCCTCATACTTTGCGATCTACATCACCTCAAGATGTTTATCTGGACTGTGAGCTGTGTAATTCTTCCTCTATTCAGTCAGGCACGAACTGTAGTGCTGCTCTCGTTAAGTGAGATCAAACGACTATTCACACCGAAAATTGTCATTTTTTTTGTTGTCGACAATGTCGTCTAAACCTTTCAGCCCTAGTATCTTGTGTTGAATTCTTGTGTTCTTCAGGTTCAAGGTGTTCGTACAGACTTCACAGTGGAGGTCTATGAGACACATGCTCGTATCGCTCTAGAAAAGGTATGGAGTGCCTTTCACTATCAATACTAAAGTTAGCTCTCATTCAGTGTGCACTCAGGTTCTTCTTTTGGGCATAACCCGAATATGTTTTGCATGTGTTATCAGGGTGATCACGAAGAGTTCAACCAATGCCAGACCCAGCTGAAGGCCTTGTATAAGGACTGCCCATCGGACAATGTTGGAGAATTCACAGCCTACAGGCTTATATACTTCATCTTTACTAAGAACTCTGGAGGTATAATCGCTTTACTTAAGTCATTTAGTCTCCCCTATTGTTTTGCACTCTTAATTCAGGCTTCCCCATTCTTAGACTTGCAGCAAGTCTTTAATGTCTTTGTTCCCATTTTTCTTAGACCTTACAACTGAGCTTGTGTACCTGACCCCTGAGCTTCGTGCTGATCCATGTGTAGCTCATGCTCTTGAGCTCCGTACAGCCTGGGCGCTTGGGAACTTCCACCGGTTCTTCAAACTGTATCGTCAAGCTCCGCGTATGACTTCTTACCTTATAGACAAGTTTGCGGAGCGTGAAAGGAATTTGGCGCTGAGGGCCATTCTTAAAACGTTAGTACAGATAGCAGGAAGATGCTTTTGAGTTTCATTGCAAAGATTATACTGCTGTAGAAGTCTAATCTTTCCCCCTTTCTCTGCTGCAGGTTCAGGCCCTCTGTGTCGGTGGAGTATGTGCAGTCCAGCTTGGCCTTCCCAGATTTAGACTCTTGTTTAGAATTTCTAACTGGGCTTGGGGTTACATTCATCCCCTCTGACCCTAGCAAAATAGATTGTAAAGTCAGCTCAGCTTGTCTATCCACCTCTTAGTATCAGGAAAGTGGGAGGGCAAGGGAATTTTCACTTATAGAGCTTACAAGTCCACAGCCTATTGAAACAGACTTTAGAGAAGGGACCAGATATCTGCATAATAGACACATACGCACGCACACACTTAGTCTATAGCTTATATTTATAAGAGATCTCTGATATTTCTAACTCTTGTAGAGTGAAGGACATTCTGACGGAGACAAGCAGTTAATGGATACATATACATTTACTTGGGTGCCAATTCATGACCCATTATAGCCTGTTCACACAGCCCATTTAGTGAAGTATTAGGCAACAAGGACTTAAGGGGCAGAATTAGTTTGCAGTTTGTTTTATCAACACGGAGGAAAGATCAGATGGGGTCAGCTCAGCAGTCAGAGAGTTTCAGACAGCTGAAAGAAAAGTCTTAGTCTCCCGCACCACAGACCTCAGAATTTTCAAGCTAACAGTGTTCTGTGTTCTCATGTTTCTCTCCTTTCAAGCAAACAGCCACAAAGCTCAAGACCTGAAAACAACAGCAATAAGGGAAAGGTTGAATATAATGTGAGCCACTTTACACCGACAGCATACCATCTGATTAAGTCTATGAGAAGACAAAGGCTACTGCTGCAAGACGTCTTTTCCAGAACAACCCAAGTTCACTTTGTCATCTTTAATGGACATTGCCAAGTGAGCTGCCTGGCAATGCTGTGATTTGCAAGAAGAGGATGGTTTGTATGCCCTATCTTTTTCTTTGCCTGAGATGTCTACAGTAAGTCAGTGGAGTTGGAGGTACTCCGTTAGCTCCTGCATCACTTCAGCTCTGATATCTTCATGCCAGTATAGCCCAAAAGATTCGGACTGAGATATGTAACAAGATGATCACCTCCAGAGATGCAGATAGGTCTCCTTCCACACCATCACTTGTCTCCCCTTACACAGTCTCCGTTTGCCCTACTACACATGATATGGCATCTCAACACTCAAGAAGCTGGGCTTCGTTTGTCATATTGCCCTTGTTTTCTCAACACCCAGGGAGCGCAGCTCAATGAAATGGCTGCAGCCAATCAGTGACTCGCAGCCTTAGAAAATGTTCTCTCCTCCAGCTGTGATCTGAATCTGCTCAACAGTTTTAAAGTCATCCTGGTTCAAATATGGCATGCTTACACCACAGAGTTTAACCACCAGCAGCTTTTCACTGGAGAGTGTCCTCTCAATCACCACCCAACATAGATGGCCCAACATGCAGTCACCCTGACCAAGTTCAGTCGTTCTGCAGTAAAAGCAAGATGGCTGTTGTTTCCTGTGTTCTCTTCAGATGGTGATCTCAACTCTGAGGGCATTCTCTGTCCTTTTTGGGTTTGGAAACGGATGGGTTTGTATGGCTGTGTCCCCCTTTTGCTTTGGCAACATCCACTTGAAAGCTTATAATGTATGTGTTGCTGGTAAGGACTGGAAAAAGAGGCTCAGCTTTTTTGCTGAGGTATTATCCAATGTCAAGCATTTTGTTCAATAGTGTTATGTTTTTACCCAGCTGACTGGTTGTAAATTTAGCATCATGTGTCATTGTGAAATAGGCCCTAATATTACTGTTGCACCCTGCCTCAACAAGATTGAAGAATTTGTGACACCGAGAGATCTGTACAAATGATTTACAGAGTAATCTGATTGATCTGCGTTTTGAATGGATATTGCTGTGATGCAGTAGTAAATCTCAAAGATTTATACAGTATAATGGCCATAATATTACAGTCTTGCAGAGAGGAGCATTGATGGTGTACCAATTCAAAGTCTTATACTGAAAATCTTATGCTCCATGGTCTGTAATAGACTAAAAACTATTGCTCGCATCGCAAACAAGCAAGGACCCTTTTAGCTTTTTTGGTGTTGAAGTAAACCGATTTATTTAATGTGGTAATTTAAAATCCAACCAGCATGGATAGAGCTTGGAACTGAAATATGTGTGCTTTAGCAAGATGGTTTTGCTCAGGGTTGCTAAAAGATCCAACGACTCTTTGGTAAAGTGTGTACATATGTGATAATGTAAATAATGTGCAGAGTGAGATTTATTTCTCTTTATATAGTACTTTTGTTTATTAGTTTTTGTTTGTTATACAATGGTAAGTCATTTTGATCCATATAGAAATTTTGATGCCATTTTTTAAAGATTTTATGTAATTTCTTGTGTGGTGAGCATGTGCAAACAAGTTAAATTAGTTTGAAATGTTTAATTCTTAAATTGCTTGGTCCCCTGGACAAAACATAAGTTGCTCAGGCTGCATTTAGCATATACAAACTCATAATGGAGACAGGGATTTCATGAATGAATAATATCCCAAATCTTTCCCTTGTTGGTCATAACCAAAAAGCACTGGTCACTGTCACTTTTAGTTCTTTGTTGCTCTGTTCTCAGCACCTCCCTACCCATTCTGTTTATCAATCTTTATCTTCTCATTTGCTGCCTCTCCTTCCCTCTTCAGCTTTTTCTTGCTAAAATCATGCCTTTTAACAGAACCCTGATCATATCTGTTATGAGACACCAAAATATCCATACAACAAGAGAAAGATTTGGTACAATTTCCACACCTTACGCAAATTAAGACAGTTTGTTTTTTGGGCAAAAATGCATTGATCCTTTCTTCTGTAACTTCTCTTAACTGATTTGAGGTCAAATGAAGTTGGGGCAACCGTTAGTTGAGCAATGTTTCTTGTTCAGTTGTGTTCATTTTATTTGGATTCCTGTATTTGATTCTCCCTTGATTAACCACTTGATGATAAATACTGGTTTACTGTAAATTACATTGCCACACTGACTCTGTTCTCTCCTTCCCAACCTTTTCTTCCAACCCCTCCCACCCCCTGTTCTCCTCTCTCCTCCTGCACTCCATTACCAGATTCTCTTACTCTTCTTGCAGTCATGCAAAACTGGAGCAAAGCAAGAGATAAAAAGATGAGGGCATACTGGAAAATGGGCATTGAGACATCCAGACATCGGCTTATTGAGATTGCTTATGCCTGTTGTTGTCTGACAAATCTGTCTTTTTAAGAAAAGCTTGATTTCGATTTGCAATGTTTTTTTTTTTTTTTTTTTACCACTAATTTCAAAGCCTTTATACCAGAACATCTTGTCAGCATAAAGACCATCTCAATGTATTAGTCTTACTTTATAGTCTTACTCATCTGCTGTATGTTCAGTTATGCCTTGTGTCCATTCTTGATTTTTCTCGGCATTGGTAGCTGTTTTATTTTCTGCTTTAGAATATTTATTTTGCTGCTGGTTATTGCTGTATTGGTTAAGTTTAGGCTTTCTGTTTTGTGATATGATCTGAATATATTTCTAGTGTTTAACTTTGATTTAATATAAGCTGTAGAATGGCATGCTGGACATTCCTGGACATATAGTTACAGCCCTTTTGTACCTCATTTTCCACACCAGAATTCGATCTCAATGCAGTGTTAATGAAATTGTGCCCGTAAAGCTTGATATATTACTTGATTTTGGCCTTTTAAAACCAATTTAGTGTCCCAAGAAATATCTGTCATCTAAAATGAAGCCACTAGTTTTCTTTTTTTTTTTATGTATCTTTAGCTTTTACTGTTGAACTGTTATATTTGATGTGTATTGTTTTCACAGCTACATTACTAACAGCTCCATTTGTCTCTTCAAATGTTGCCTGTCCTCTTGAACCCCTAATTTCTTCTACTCTTTCTTATGCATCAGGCTCTGTTTTTTTTTGGGGTAATTTTTGTTTTTCGATTTGTAAGTGATGATCTCTCCTTACTAGATCATTTGAACTTCTAGCCATTTACTGACTGCTTTTGGTTTCCATCTATTCTTTTTTATTTTTCTTCAGCCATATATGCCCTCTATCCTTCTCTTTCTGCCTATTCCTCACTCCTTTCTCTGTGTATTGTGTTCTGTAATGCAATGTTGCGATTGTGGGTTGGTATACATGTGGTCAGTGCTTGCCAGTAAGTATTTCCACAGGACTGTGCTTGCAACTTTTTTCTTTTACAGCTCATCCTCAAACCCATGGAGCTAAATTATCTCGGCCCTGATTAAATCTCCAAATGTTGTACATTGGAGTTCACCGTGAATATACTGCCATTTGTAGATGCTGTACATAATGTATTTACTTTCATATCTTGAGGAAAAAATAAAGACTTTAAATCAGATGTTTTGATTTAATTGAAAGCGTTGTAAACCGTAATAAAAAATGTTAATTTATAATTGGCTACTAAATATTCCACAGATTCCCATGTTAGTGTGCTTCCTATGTTCTTTTTAGTATCCACAGTTTCCTATTAATTCAGTCATGAATGCTGCATCATAGCTGATGCTATGGGTTATACCCTCAGGCATAGCCAATCTCTGAAACTCTTTAAAATCTTGTCAATTTTAATTGGCAGATAGAGCTTTGTACTCCGCCTCCCTCGCACACATAGTGGGCGTATATTTAGGTAGTGCATAGCGCTATCTCTTTATTTGCCCCTCTCACAGCTTGTGGATCAGAGTTTTTTTCTATCCACTGTGGTGCTCCGGCAATAGTGGACACCAATAACCTTCACCGCTGAACAGCGGTGTTGGAATTTTTCCTCCTGTGGACGAGACATCTTCGCCTCTCTCACCGCATCACAGTGCTGGGATTATTCTATGCACCATGGGCTTCAACTGAAAATATCCTTTGGATTATTCATTTATTGGATTGAATTTGATAATTTTCTATAAGCATGTAACAAGCAATACAGCCTGTTTGTATGCATCTGTATACTGTGCACAATCTAAAAAGAGTTGTTTACTTTTCTTAAATGTTTTTTTGCTTTGTGAACGGAATATCCACATATCTGACAGGCTCGAGCACTGTGTTCACTGCCTGGTGCTCGGTGGGTCAGATTGTGCTCAATGCAAGCGCATGAGACTCAAAATTCCACACTTTGGAGTGGTGGTGGCGTAGTGGGCTAAAGCACATAACTGGTAAGCGGAAGGTTGCTGGTTCGATCCCCACAGCCACCACCATTGTGTCCTTGAGCAAGGCACTTAACTCCAGGTTGCTCCAGGGAAATTGTCCCTGTAATAAGTGCACTGTAAGTCGCTTTGGATAAAAGCATCTGCCAAATGCGTAAATGTACTCTCGGTTCTCCCTCTTTCTGAGGGATGAGTCCGGTCCCTTCCCCTCCCTCCATGTTCCTGTGGCACGCGAGGGCTGGATGAGCTGGCACAAGCGTTGTGTGTCTCCTCACCTTATCTGCAAGCATTTTTTGCATGTGGAGTATGCCCGTGAAGACCTTCGTCCCATTATTGGGGCGTAGGGCACAATTACGTTTGGCGCTCACTCCAAGGATGTGGATGATATGTGTCGGAAAAGTGAGCTCTGGACACAGTTGTTGGATGAACTCTCCAGGACTTCTCTTCGAGGAGAGGAAGACCGCACTAGAGTTTCTGAAACCAAACTGTTTCAGGTGCTCGCTTGGGCTGTCGAGAACCTCAAATTGGATTGGCCCTCTCCTAGTGCACCTGAGCATTCTCGGTTAGACAATCATTTCTATTCGAGCCGGTGTGACTCTGTATTCCTCCCCCCAGTGCCATTATTCCCAGAGCTACATGAAGAGCTCATGAAGACATGGCATTCGCCATACTCTGCGTGAATGCTCGTCTCGGGAGCTGCAGCCTTCATGACACTAGACTGTGCTGAAGAATGGGTATATACATTGGTTCCCCTGGTTGAAGAGGCAGTAGTTGCCCACCTGTGCCCCTCCTTGACCCCGGAGTGGAAATACAGGCCCGCTCACCCATCAAGGCCCTGTAGGACGACATCCACTCTACAGGACAAGGCCTAAAGGTCAGGCTGGACCATGGCAGTGCTGCAAGCTGACCAGGCTGTCATGCCAATGACATGGCTCTCCGAGCTACCAAGATCACCGCTCGTCATCAGCAAATCCATGGGTAGCCTGGTGTCCGCTGAGTGCCATCTCAGGTTTAAGGCGCAGAAGCAGTCACAGGCCTATAAGCACCTCGTGACGAGACCGGGGGGCTTTGTAGTGCCTCCAGCTTGCACTCCTCCTCGGGTCAACGGCCATGCAAATTTGGCACGCCCCATGCACCGCCACCTCGGAAAATGGAGACAGAGCCCCCCGGTGAGGGCCTAAGTGCAAGATTGCAGTCCTGAGGCGCCCTCGTGGAGGGAGGCAGCGGTCCTGACGTTACTTGCATGAAGCAGGGACCAAAGCCCACAGACGTGTTCTTTCCAGTCACCAAGAGATCCTGGATCATCCAGCCGAGTCCCCGCAAAGATTCAGTCATTATTCTGGATGGTTCCGACAAGAAAATTGTCTTTTTTTTTTTTTTTTTTTTTTTTTTTTTCCAATGTTGTTGGATTTGTGCCAAGAACCAATAAAGAATACAAGCCCCGATGCGATTACTCAGAGCCCAAACAGATTTACAATAAAGAGCTCTTTTCCAATTCATGCATCAGTACAATAAACACCATTGAAATATTTTCAATAAGCCCTGGGCCTTGTGGCATCTGCAACAGGTCACCCCACTGGGGTTAATGTGGATCAGACCACTTCAGTGCTGGCTCAGACTGAAGGTACCCAATCATTCATGGCAACACGGCTGCTTACGACTTTTGGTGACACCACTGTCTAGCTGTCTTAACCATTTGGAAAACGCCCACATTCTATCAAATGGGCATGGCACTCTGTCAAGTGTCCAGATGCATCGAACACAGGCTGGGGAGCCCTGTGTGACGAACGGCCAGCCTTTGGCACCTGGACAGGTGCACAAGCGACCTGTCACATAAATTTTGTTTTCTGATCAGAATCAACATCACAGCAGTTGTGGCTTACATAAATCGTGGAGTTCGATCAAGGTTATTGATGAACCTTGCCTGCCAGCTTCTCCTCTGGTGAGAAACATCTGCTATCGTTATGTGCGATTAACATTCCATGTCACCTGAACTGTGCCTCAGATTTGCTCTTGTGACAGGACTTTATAAAAGGAGAATGGAGACTTTGTCCTCAGTTGTGATGAGATGGGATAGATTCAGGGAAGCTGAAACAGATCGATTTTCATCAACAGAAAAAACACTGGAGCAGTAAAGATGCTAGGGCAGAAAAAAGTCAGACGGATTTTATCAATTTTTTTGTTAACCGAGCAACACAAATGCACTTTTTAAAGTGCTCATGGAACAGATGTGTTTTCAGAGATCGGATCAGTTGTGTGGAGGTTGGAAGCTCATTCCACCACAGTTGATAAAATGTTCATAAACTTATTAATATCAAGATTTAAGATGATATATCGATGATCGTTTAAGGGAAGGAGTATATTTTATGTGCTATAACCAAGTTTATCACTATTTTAAGTAGGTAGGTGGTAACAACAGTGGAGGGCATTTCCAAATTTGCATAACTAATTAATTTTACTTGCTGTTGTAAGCTTTTTTTTAGCCGTTTTAACTTCCAAGACTTAGCAGTTGAAACCGACCCAAAGCATGTACCCACGGTTAAACATAACCGTGAAATCGTGTACTCAAGTGAAAAAATTATTAATCAGAATATGGCATTATGCCTCATTCGCTGCAACGAAAACACGAAAAATAATTGACGGGCAGAAAGCGTTGGAGACTGCAGACACATTGTTTGCTGTTTACAAAGTCTACAAATATCAAAGAGACTTGAGGTATCTCACGATATCTTTAAGGGACTAGGCAGTTTTTTTTTGTATACCTTTCCATGAAATAAATCGCTTGCAGCTTGTGCTTCAACCACCATGCGTAAGGGATCCATTGAAAGTGAAAAAACAGGTTCACTGCACAGTTGTTATTTGGAAATTTGCCCCGTAGGTTTCCTGTTATAGGAAGTCCCTTTATGAGTGCAAAAATTATCATTTTTAAATGTAGGTTTTGATATTTTACTCAACTCGGTGAGGTAGTGTCACAGCAAAGATTTCTTTGACCAAAGGCGTTTGCAAAGGAGTGTAATGTCCACTTTCACTTTTCACGTAACGTACCTAATAAAAGTGATGAGCATATCTTTGCACAGTAGTTGGAAATCTGCTCTTTTAGTACTTGTGCAATAGATTTATATTATAGGAATATAATTTATTCTTGTTGCAAAAAAAAAAGGTAAGTGCAACTGCTAAAAATAAAGATTATGACGTGCATTTAGCATTGCAGAAATACAAGCAAGCTGGTTAACTGGGACAACATTAAAAGAAATTATAACGAAACAACTAACTTGTAGATTCTTCTGGCGATGAGTTTTCACATATACATTAGAATCTATGTAATTTATACATTAACATTGTGTATATTCAAATTAAACAATGTTCACTGCAGAAAAGGACTTGAGACGAAACCACACAATTAGGTCTACACTCCTGAAACATTTATTAGACTTATTTATATTCCTTAAACAATGTTGTTGGCCATTACATACAATGAGCACCTCTTTCAGGACAAATGTCACTCAGATAATGCATAAAACACTCTTTTAGGGACAGGAAAACATAAGGATAACCACATTCATTGAAAGCAGTTCCACTTAAGGGACACTGAGGTTGATTGACTAGATTTGACACTGTGTACAAATGAAAGTTGGTAAATATTTTTCAAATAAAGGCATAGGGCCTTAACACCCGATGTTGGTTCTTCTTGCATTTCTGTAGTCCAATGCACTAATGTGAGATTAGTAGTAGTACACTCAGTAGCTCATTTCCATACTTCTGTGGAATAGATCAAGTGCTTTTTATGTGTCAATCTGTTCCTTTATTATAACAATACAAAAAAGGACAAATCAAAATTAAACAATAGTAACAAAAATCACAATAACACTTTCTAAAGAAGAAAAGGGTTCGGGACTGGACCTAAGCCTTAGAGTTTAGGTAGATGGCTTGAGCCTTTTATGCTTTTGCATTAATAATTTCAATAAACTCTGGTTTCAGGGAAGCACCGCCCACCAGGAAGCCATCCACATCTTTTTGAGAGGCAAGCTCCTTGCAGGTTGCACCAGTGACAGACCCTGAAAGAGTAGACCATGGAAAACATTACTACAGTAATGGAGAAGTCATGGTATTTTTCCATAAGAAAGGTTAAGTTAGTTTTCACCAAGTGCTCTTTTTCATCAAATATTTCTGTTGCTGACTATTTATTTGGAACCGCTGTTGCTTTGAAAATGTCAGTAGATATTCCAAACAGTCAAGCAAATCCTTACCTAGGAACCCAAATGTAAGCACAGCTTCATCAGTGCTTGGATTAATAAGGTACACTTGTCGGAATGTGTATTTATTGCACAGTGCAGCTCAACTTAGCAATCCATTGCTTACTTTGTGTATAGTCTTAAACATTCTTGTCCAGTCTAGAGACGTATGGGTAGACTATGGAGACCGTATTGGAAGACGTCCAAATTTGCATACATAATGCCTTTTACATGTTTAATTTCAATTGGTTCAAAGTAAATTGGGCTCGTCATCATGAATGAGGAACCCATTGAAAGTGATAACAGATAGCTGGAAAGCGGTCTTTTAGCATTTATCCAGTAGATTTTTTTTTGTGACAGTAGATTCATTCTAGGGATGGGCGATACCACTTATTTTCTTTTAGATCTGATACAAAGTACTTTAAGGCCAATATCGTTGATATCGATACCTATACCTCTATTCAATTTAATTTGCACAAGTCCTTTGAATAATAGTAGTAACTTTGTTATTACTTTTTTTTATATTTATGGGCCTAACATTCTTAGGCTGCTTTGTTTACCCTTTACAAATTTGCTAGTAAAAGTTAGTTTTATTTGTTAACATAAAACCTCAATTAACCATAGACATTATTATATGGATACTACAATTCTTTTTTCCACTTTTAAGCTTATGAGATGCATTAATAAGCATGTAATCGAACTAACATCACTTGTTTAAAAAAATAAAAAATTCCGAATTGATTTTATATGTGAAGATCGATATTCATGATGCAACATCAGTATCGGAGGCATTGATACTTTAGTATAGACCCTTCTATTTGTTATAAAGTTCTCTGATATAATTAAAGTGCGAGTTTAATATTTCACCCACCTTCAGTAATGTAATACTAAAGTAAGGTTTCATGGTGTTAGACTGTATTAATGAGAAAGTTCTCGGATATTATTTAAGCCAGAGTTTAATAAATTACTCCCCTTTAAGTAATATTAATGATTCAGTTTTTAACAGTGTTAGCAAAAAAAAGCCTTTATTTTTAGCAGTTTAGAAGGGACTTCCTTTAACATGATCAAATAGACAAATACTGAGCATTGTTCCAAGATAGAAGGGATCAATGAAACTTTCATTTTAACAGGTGATTGAAGCACAAGCTTGTGCCTCACATATTCCAATTTTGCAAACTACGTTCATCTCGGAGACAGAATGAGTCTCCTTCCTGAGCGGTATGATGGCTGTGTGGCCCAATGGTATTTATACTTGCATAATATTGTTTGTACAGATGAACATGGTACCTCCAAAGGATAAACCAGATTTGTGGAGGTCTACATTTTTGGCTGATTTCTTTTGACTTTCCCATGATGTCAAGAGGTACTGAGTTTGAAGGTGGACCTTAAAATACATCCACAGGTACACCTCCAAGTCAGTACACCTTGATTGTCTAAATGCTTGACGTAATTTTCTGGAATTTTCCAAGCTGCTTAAAAAGGCACAGTTAATTTAGTGCATGTAAACTTCTGCCCCACTGGAATTATGATAGTCAATTAAAAGTGAAACAATCTGTAAACCGTATAAACAAGCGTGAACTGAAAATTTATCCAAGAAACCAAACGTAAACACTGCCTTCATGTTGGTATGTGTATCCATGTCCAGCTTACATAACCAATTTCTTCTACCACATCTTGTCCATACACACCCTCATTCCTAATGGGCATTTGATAGAGGGGGAGTACTGGATAATACTGGAGGGTGTGGTTATATTTGCAAACCCACAATGCCTTTGTTTTATTTCAAATGGTTCAAATGTTTCTATACAACTTGTACTAGACACCACAAGTGAGGTAGCCAATGAAAATGAGGAGACAAGTCCATGGACAACCACTAGCACTAGAAAAGTGAACAGCCCTGTTCTAATGTACAATTCTGCTAAACTTATACACAAACTTTATTTCTAGTACCTTTTTACATTCCATTTTAAACATTACTGTCCAGCGATAGTTTGAGTAGTGGGTGACAGATTTGAGTGTGTTTAAATCACAATGAGCGAGGTACCCACTGAAATTAGTTAATTGCACAATACTTCAATACTTCAATGTTAAAAAAAGAAAAAAAAAAAAAAGGACTGCAACTATTGTCTGTGCTGCGATTGTGTACTCTGAAATGATAAGAGTTTAAGGTGCGTTTAATAATTGTTTTGTGACAAGAATAATTGCACTTCTTTTAGTTGAAGAAATATTTAATATTCAAATAGCACATTGTGCATCTACATACATATGTTTGCAGGTATTTTTAAGACAGTATAAAGTAAACAGCATGCAAGTATTAAACTATACTTGGATCATGTCAAAATGTGTATGGATTATTCATATTGCAGTGCAACTATATAAAGCTCTACCATCCTCAGAGGACTGACACTGAATACAGAGCAAGAAGAAACCCTCACCTCCATAGATGATCCTGATGGAGTTGGCAACAGCCTCTGATACATTGGCCTTCAACCACTGCCTGAGCTTGTCATGCACTTCCTGAGCCTACAAGAGAATTATTAGTGAACATTAAGCAGCAACCAAGTTCTGATTCCAAATGACTCCAAATGTGCTAAAAGATGTACCTGTTGGGGCGATGCAGTTTTGCCAGTGCCAATAGCCCAGACGGGCTCATAAGCGAGGACGACTTTGCTCCAGTCCTTTACATTATCTAATAAAAAGCAGCAGTCTTTATCAAATATATTTTACAGCCAAGTTCTTATAATGCATTGTATCTTAATGAAAGATACCTGCGATGACTTTGGTCTGGGCAAAAACAACTTTCTCAGTGATTCCGGCCTCTCTCTCATCCAGCTTTTCACCAATGCAGGCGATCACACCCAAACCATTCTCAAGAGCATGAGCGACCTTCTGGCCAATCAGCTGTCAGGAAAAACAAATGCAGGGTGGGCGATCATAAAGTGTATATCATTTAATGATGCGTTAATAGCAGTGAATGAACATCCATTGTCTTTTTTGAGCCAGCCACTGACTGTTTCACATCTTTATAGAACATGTTTTTTTTCAATAATTTGTACAAGTTATGGCTGTGTTGCAATCATATTAATACGAACTGAATATACACAAATAACTTGTGATATGGCGAATGACAATTTCCTTCTGTTCCATTTCTCTTTATTTCTTTACGTTTAATTAAAAAATAAATCTTGATCAGAGACCTCACGTATTTAGATTTGCATACCTCAATGCTTCACACATTTAGCTTGAATTAGTTCAAATGTTCCTAGATAACTTGTGTACGTACGCTTAAGTCACCATGAGTGAGATATCCATTGAAAATGATGGGAAGTTAATTGCAAAGGCTATAAGGAAACGTATATGTAAGAAAATGTAAAAGTCCTCTAGTACCAGTTTTAAAGAAAACACCTTTAAAATCACTGAAGCGTTGCATAAATACACTTTAAGCAATGTTGATAATGGTGAAGTTTTATTCCGGTGTAAACCAGTACTTTTTGTTAATTTTGTTTGAGTGCCCATGCATATTTATGGTAAAACCATATGATGAATCAATATACATAAAGTGGCAGATTCTTTAAGACAATATAAACTAATTTGAATTGCATTAGGAGGATTTAAGATGGCCGAATAGAAGGAAGTCCATATTAAAAGGTAGGAAGAATTTTATTAAATCTTTTAGTAAAACCAGAGGTAATGCCTGAGTTTCTAACAATAATTGTTGTATTACCTAGACAAGAGAGTTGAAATAAAGCAGCCATGCTGTGAAGTAACCTGAACAGTACATCTGCCATATTTCAGCCTAGGCACCAGAGGGCAGTAAAATACAGTTTCATGTCAAAATGCACTCAAAATGAATCTACATAATTTCCATCCAATGAAATGTCAAAATATATTGCTCATTGACTATCAGAAGCATACAGTGTACATAAATTCACTTTCCGCATCAGCTGTTGAATTTTTTTTCCCCTGACAATCTGATATTCTATAGTACAGTACATTAGTGAGTTACCTCATCACTCTCTCCAAACACATGGCGTCTCTCAGAGTGTCCTAGAATCACCCATTTTACTCCACAGTCCTTAATCATTGCAGGGCTGAAAGAGACCGTGTAAAGTGATTATATGCGTGTATGTATATGTATGTGTGTGTGTGTGTGTGTGTACTGGTGATAGTCACTGCAATCAATCATTTTATTTTTCTAAATGTTCATCATACAAGAATGTGTTAGATGTCGTTTTGCCAGATGTGCCAGTCATGTACCTGATCTCTCCGGTAAAGGCACCCTTTGCAACCTTGTAGCAGTTCTGTGCAGCCACATCAATTTTAGCATCCAGCTTGGACCTGGCGAAGTCCAGGTAGATGGATGGGGCACCACACACAACCTCTGCAAAACAAATAAACGCGTTTAACAGCAACTGGACAAAATCACACTGAATTCTAATTATTGCAGTGTTTCTTCAGGGTAACAGACAAGCAAGGCAGGGCAATTTTCCTTGCCTACATGTGACTTGGATAAACCCGCAAACATAAGATTTCCGGTTTCTTGTACATTTATTTCACCATCCATTTTCTACTTCCAGAATGTTCTCTAATGGTGCAGCACCTCTTGGTCAATGGCATTTTCAAGATGGACACTTGGGTAAATATTTTTCACTAACAAATTCACAGAAAGTGTCTCCCAAAAAAAATATTATTGAAAGCAAAGTTGTGGACCATGTGGATTAATGACTTTCTATGATTTTACTTTTCAAAGGCTGTGCTGCTTCACAATTGGAGGTGGCATTTATACTGTAAAATTATCTTGGGTCAGACTAAATTAAACAGGGACTGCCACTCTGGCGTAAAGGTCACTCATATTTGGCACCCGTTCCCTCTTGACAAAAGGTCAAAGTTTGCAAGAGAAAAGGTTTCTTGTATGACTACATACAGTATACCTTAATAATATAGCAGAATATAGCGGTTATATCATTTATTAAGTTAATAGACTTCCACATTTAGTTTAATATAACATTCAGATTTTGTACTGCACATGCATTTTAATTGCTATTAACTTGAAAATAATGGTTACCCCTTGAACATAACAGAAACTCTAAAAAACACAAGTGAACTCTTTATGTTCATCTTGCACAAAGACACATTACATAACACTTCATTTTAACATTTACGCTCACTGTTGAGTGCCATGCAACGCATGGAGGGAAATAGAAACAGGCTAGTTTCAATTCAATTTAAGTTCCAGTGAAATTAAAGAGACAAGTTTAAGTTAAAAACAATAAAACAAATACTAGTGAACTCAAAATAATGTTCTAAATACTCCAGGCTAATTTATTTGAACTAATTATATGATATAATTTTCCCTTCTCAAAACTACTATTTTGAGCATCAGTTTTACAGTGCAGGTGTTACACATGGTCAGGACACAGGCCAGTGTCGATATATGACAATCTGACCCATGACATTTGCGTGTTATGTTTCTTGAGAAGCTCCTCGGGTTTCAGCCCATGAATGAACTATGAATGATAGAGGAGGCGCACATGCAATATGACTATTGACCTTTACCATTTAATGTCCACAGTTCTGCTGTTGGGAATCTAACAGACACGGTCGATATATCATTTGAACCCTTGTGAAAGCTCAGTGATGCAGGTTTTCGTCACTGTGACTAACGGAAACGGCGCACAGAAAATTGTGGTGCTTTAATGTGTTAATGTAACTACTCGTTTTTCTTCAATGTTACATTTTAACGGAAGACTATTACGTAATGTTACGTCGAATTCCACAGATTTGTCCTTCCCGGATAAACTGAACATATTCATCCCGTCATTTGACGAGGCATTTTACACACATGGTGGCTACGTGCTGGAAATCACACACCCATATCAAGCTTTAACCCTTGAATCACGACACACTAGGGGCATCATGCTTTCATTCATTCATTCATTCATTAACAAAACATGACGTTAAATCAAATCGTCATTTCTCCCAAACCATTTTGATTTAAAAAAAATTATGCAAATGTCATGAATTTTCAATACAAATGTGATGTTGGAATGTCAGGAATTATGCTGGACACAAGAGTGTTAAGTAAAAGGTTACCCCCTATTGACTATATAACTACTACCGGTTGACAACGAGCAGCTTTTGTTTAATGAGCCATTAACGAGAGCGGCAGTATCGCTCTTTTTATGGCGATAACTGTTGTCTTGCGTGAAAGCAAATGTCATCTCAGGGTCAATGCAGTATCTAAAGGCCTATATTTGCAGTGGCATGTGACTGTGCCTAGTGAAGAGGAGATTTGCAAAGGAAACTGAATGAAATACGCACCGGTTTCTGCGTTGAGTTTGGCGTTATTCAATGTATTGGCGAGCTCTTCGATGCTCTTTTTGTCGCCGTTCAATTTCCAGTTTCCACCGACGAAAAACTTCCTGCCAGTCATCTTTGCAGACAAATTGCTTTTACTACAAATCACTTTGTGTGGTACTCAAATAGACTTCCTCCAGACGAAGAAACAGCAAGGAAATGTAGCACGTCAGCGTTTATATAAAGATGGCTAGGGAAACTCCTCCCCCATGTATCTGTCATTGGCTCGTCAAGACACGCCTGCGAAAATAAATGTTCTTTGGTCACAGACAATGTAAACGTACAGGTTCATTTTTTACTGAAAGAAATTAACGCTGTTTTATTTGTTCTGTTTCGTCATTGCAACATCTAAAACATTCATCATTGTTATAGGAGGCCGGTAGGCGGATATCCGAAAGGCAGGATGGAAAGAGTCATTAATATTCATGAGTAAAGCGCTACTTGATTTGTTAAGGTTTGGTTGGAGGTGGAGTTGTAGATTCTCTGGCCAATCAAGTAGTGCTTTTATAGTGACTATTACTGAATCGTCCAATCCGGTACTGCTTTCTTCATGAATATTAATAATACTTATACTTTCGGATATAAATGGTAGGTTTAGATTTGCATACCCACAATGCATTTTGCGTATGCGAGTTATACAAATATATTATAAGAAAATATGCTGGAAAATATATAAAGATGACACAGTCCTCTATATGCAATAATGTATTAAATAATTCGACTTTAAAATGGTTTTCAGATGTCAACGTAACATATATTTTTTAATAAGTCATTGTGTTTGCTAGTAGTCACCATGACCTGTATTCTTGTCGAAAGTAGTAAGGACGGGTTGTTGAGCAAAAATCATTGGAAAATTGCTCTTTTAGTATTTGTCTAGAAGGTTTCCTTTAATAGGGAACCCACTTACTTGTGAAAAGAGAGAATTGAGAAAAGTTTCGGTCTGAAGAACTGCAGCTTTAAAATAAACTAACATAAGTTAGCGATGTAGCTTTTCTAGAGTTCTTTAAAATAGTTTATATTGGCACGTAATAAATTATAAGTAAATCAATTTTTCTGGAGATTTAATTAAGCATAGCTTTCAAGAAATATTTTCTGCATGAGAGTAGATTGGAGTGGAGTGCACATGCATTGCAGCAGTCTAAACAATAATTAACTAAAAGTGATTAATGAATAAACTAACTTAATTTCATAACAATACCTGCAATGCATACGGGGTTTAGTCTAATATAAAGGACCTTGAATGCTTAAAGGGATAGTTCACCCAAAAATCAAAATTCTCTCATTATTTAATAACCCTCATTCCATCCCAGATGTTTATGGCTTTCTTTCTTCTGCTGAACACAAACGAAAATTGTATGAAGAATATCTCAGCTATGTAGGTCTTTTCAATGCAAGTGAATGAAGGCCAGAAATCTGAAGGTCCAAAAAGCAGATAAAAGCAGCAGAAAAGTAATCCAGTGGTTAAATCCAAACTTCAAAAGCGATATGATAGGTGTGGGTACAGGTGCCACATGTGACATTCAGATGTGAAAGTGAATGTGGAGATTTATACTAAAATGGGACTTAAATATTGATCTGTTTCTTACTCACATTTATCATATTACTTTTGAAGATATGGATTTAACCACTGGAGACTATTATGCTGCTTTTATGTGCTTTTTGGAACTTCAGATTTCATCATTCACTTGCATCGTATGCACCTACAGAGCTGAGATATTCTTCTAAAAATCTTTGTTCGTGTGAGAGAAATACAATTTTTGGGTAAACTATCCCTTTAATAGTAAAATAATAATAATAATAATAATAATAATAATAATACATCCAACTTGATTTGAAGAACTCTAGCTGAGTTCTGTATGGCATACTACGCATTCTACTTTTAATACTTCTGCCATATGTGTCTATGGACACAGTGGTTTTTCCATCATAATTGTTGGTGGTCATATAAGATTGTAAGATGTGTAAATATGTAAAAAAAAAAAAAAAAAAAAAAAATGTGTATTGTGGTTCAGTTATTCTGTAGCAGAACAACGGAAAATACTCAGAACAAAAAATGTTTCATTTCACAATTTATTGCTGTGGTAATATACTAAAATGTGAAATAAATTATTTAGAAGTCATTAAATGTTATATTTACAAAGTTATCTTGACATACAACAAAAGGATTTTGTATGATTTTCACTCAGGCAGTGAATATATTACTCATTAAAAGTCCTATTAGCCTATGGAATCGCTAGAATCGCTATGATGTCAAATGCGGATTCTATTTTAGGGGCGGACCACTGTTCTACTGTATATATATATAGAAACTTGACTCCCATGACCCACAGTGAATTATGTAATCGAGTTGGTCTCCCTTCACTCTTAAACTACTCATATATTTGTACATATCGGAATATTTCTCAATAAACATCAAATATATTGTTCCCCTTCTGTCACTCACACGACGTTGTGTCAATTGTAGTGACACAAGGAGCTTCTTTTGGGAGCCTCGGATTCCACTCACCTCTAAAAGAGCTTTGTTGTTGGATCTACGGTGCACTGCTAGTGGCTTTCTCCCTCCTCTGCACACCAGTGCAGTCCACGCCCCTGGGCGCTTTGACAGTTTCCTAAAAGAGCAACTCTCCTATCTTTAATTCTCTTAAAGAGCATTATTTTCTCAAAAAGAGTTAACGCATTGGTGTCGAACATCTTTTTACGTTCCTTCCACCTTTGCGTTGTTCTTGGATGCGGCAGATATCTCTCCACTTCTGACGGTTGTGTGTCCCCTTTTCTTCCCAGAGGTGCACGATGAGTTAACAAGGTCGTGGAGGGCACCTTTTACTGCCAGGAACCGACCTCCTTACTAGTCCGCTCTCACTTCCCTTGATAGCAGGGCGGTCCACTGGTACACGGAGGTCCCCCAGGTGGACAAAGCGGTTGTGGTGCACCTGTGCCCACAAACTGCAACCACTTGGTGGGATTATCCTGTACTCCCCCCCAAGGCCTGTAGGACAACATTGTCGCTGACAGCAAAAGCCTACAGGGCCTCTGGACAGGCCGCCTCCACCCTGCATGCCATGGCCCCCTGCAAGTTCACCAGGCCAAAGCACTAAAATATATGCACGTGGGTAGTCCTGATCCTGATCAACAAACACCGTTCTCACGGTGCCTCGGCATCAAACCCTTACAGGCAAAGTGGCACTCTGGACGTAGAAACTTCACCTCCACATCCACGTCTGTACAGCGTCCACAACCCCGACCGGCTGTTTCTGATGAGTCCAGAGGATGCCTCACTAGGACCTCCTCCTCGGTCAATAACCCGCCCCTACCGGGTACGCGGAGCAAGGTAAGTTCCTTGATCTTTTTCTCAGCACACATGCCTCAGGATGCAACCATGCCTCCTGACGCAACACTTCCTGCTCCCCGCCGCTGCGAAGCCCCACCGGGTATGTCAAAAGCGATCGTCCCCTTAGTACCCCTCACGCAGAGCTTGGACGCTTGGACGTTTTCCAACCTGTCACGCTGGCTGGCCAGGACCATCCGACTCGGCTATGCGATTCAGTTCGCCAGGCATCCGCCCCGTTTAAGCAGCATCCGCCTCACTTCTGCACGGCGAAAAAGCAAGCACCCTGCACACGGAAATCGCTACCCTTTTGCAAAAGGATGCGATAGAGCCTGTCCCTCTAGCCGAGATGGAGAAGGGTTTCTACAGCCCTTCTTCATCATACCCAAAAAAGGACGTGAGTTGAGACCAATCTTGGACCTGCAAGTTCTCAATCGGGCTCTGCACAAACTCCTCTTCAAGATTCTCATGCAAAAACACATTCTAACATGTGTCCGGCATCAAGATTGGTTCGCAGCGGTAGGCAGGCAGCTTTACGCCCTGAAGTGACATCTGTTCGCAAATTGGTGTTCTTACAAATCTGAAGACCAGCAGAGGTGCGCAGTTGGGTCAGTGCTCTCATTCCTACAGGGAAAGCTGGAGGGGCGGCTGTCCCCCTCCAGCTTAAAGGTATATGTAGCCCACCATGATGTGGTGGATGGTAAGTCCCTTGGGAAGCACGACCTGATCGTACTTCCCTACCTGAAGAGGCACCCGGAGGTTAAACCCTCCCAGGCCATGCCTGTTCCCCTCGTGGGATCTCACTGTGGTCCTTATGGGCCTTCAGAGAACCCCCTTCAGCCACTAGAATCAGTCGAGCTAAGTGCCCTCTCCCAGAAGATGGCCCTCCTGATTGCACTTGCTTCCATCAAGAGAGTTGAGACCTACTAGCGTTCTCTGTCAGCGACACTTGCCTGGAGTTCGGTTCAGCGGATGCTCATGTCATCCTAAGACCTTGACCGGGCTATGTTCCCAAGGTTCCTACGACCCCTTTCAGGGACCAGGTAGTGAACCTGCATGCGCTGCCCCGGGAGGAGGCAGACCCAGCCTTATCGTTGCTGAGATTTAGACTCTCTGAGCAGCTGTTTGTTTACTTTTGCAGACAAAAGGTCTCCAAACTGAGGCTCGCCCACAGGTAGCTGATGCCATCGCATTGGCCTATCGGACCCAGACCGTGCCCACTCCCTTGCGGTTTCGAGCACACTCTACAAGAAGTGTGGTATCCTCGTGGGCACTGGCCCTGATGCGTCTTATAGCTAGGTGGCCCCAGCTGCATCTAACACTCTATGAGGAGAAACATAGAGAGAGAAAAGGGCCGTGGCTGGCGCGGCCTGCTCCCATGCTTGTCACGTCGCTTGTTCCCACCCCTCAAGGGAAATCCTTGGTGGGGACATGCACATTTTTCATATTCAGAGATACCAGAGGCTCCCTAAAGAAGCCCTTTTTGTCACTACAATCGACCCAATGTCTCGTTCCCTCCATCAGGGAATAGGGGTTACACTAGTAACCTAGACGTTTCTATACATATAATCAACAACCTAAAATCAATAATTTTAATAATTTCAGGTTCAGGAAACCATTCATGATCAAAATCAATTGCATTCACACCCCCATCTTCATATTTTTTAACCATGTCATTCTCCCTTATGTACTGACATTTGTTTCTCAATATGAATTTAAAATATTATTTATTTAATCATTCTTGATGATATGGGTAAGGAGAAGACTGGGTAAATGAGTATGGACAAACTATCTATTTTGGAATAAGATTGTCTTTGCAGCTTCAGTTTATTACTGAATTACACTTATATTATTCCAAATATTCATATTATCAGTTGTTGTTTTATCCTTATAAATAACAATCCCCAAATATTTAACCTCCTTCTTAATGTGTATATTATATAATGGCTGCAAGGGATAATCATGAAAGGTTAAAATTTCACATTTATCAAAATTCAGTTGTAGGATTGTAAAGCTAGGGGAATTTAATTTCCATTTTTAAAAATAAAGTTGTGTCATCTGCTAACTGATTTATTATTATTTGTTTTCTCATCACATTTAACCCTTCAATGTAATTGTTTTTGATCAAACATCTCTGCAACCATTACAAACAATAACAGTGAGCTACCGCATCCTTGACAAATTTCCTTCTTAATCTCAAATCTTGAACAAGTGCCATGAGCTAGAGAACTATTGATTCCATTATATAACATTCCAATTACATTAATAAATCTCTCTCATTAACCAAAGGAGTGCAAAGTTTTCAAAATAAAAGGATGTTCAACAGAATCAAATGCTTTATAAAAATCTAAAAATACAAGAAACTCACTCCCTTGAATCGTGTAGCTATAATCAATTAAATCGAATACAAGTCTGATGTTATTATGGATTGACCTTCCTTTCAAAAATCCTGACTGAGTCTCACTAATTACCTTTCTTCAGCCTAGCAGCAATAGCCCCAGAATTTGTCTTGGTGACTGAAGCTTCCAGTGCACAAACAATACAACAACAATACAGAGATAATAAAAAAAAAAAAATAGAATACATATAAAAAGTGAATAGAAAATATAACTATATATAGAAATACAAAATAAGACTATATATATATATATATATATATATATATATATATATATATATATACTTCCGTATGTACAAATACAAATCTGTTATATACAGAAGCAAGGGGATGTAATGCCAGAAGAGGTGTGGTATGTTGGATAAATATAAATAGACTAAACTGTGTATTGCACATAATTATTGCTCAATGGGGCAGTTTAAACTGTTCATGAGATGGATAGACTGAGGGAAAAAAACTGTTCCTGTACCTGACGGTTCTGGTGCTCAGTGCTCTGTAGCGCCATCCAGAAGGCAAAAGTTAAAAAAGATAGTGGGCTTGGTGAGTGTGGTCCAGAGTGATTTTTCAGCCCTATTCTGGAAGTGTACAGTTTTTGAATGGAGGGCAGGTGGCAATAAATAATCCTCTTAGCAGTCCAAACTGTCCTTTGTAGTCTTCGGATTTCATAGCTGAACCAAACCACACAGTTATTGAAGTGTAGAGGACAGTCTCTGTGACTGCTGAGTAGAACTGTATCAGCAGCGCCTGTGGCAGGTTGAAATTCCTCAGCTGGCAAAGGAAGTACAACCTCTGCTGGGCCTTTTTCACAATGGAGTCAATGTGGGTGTCCCACTTCAGATCCCGTGAAATGGTAGTGTCCAGGAACCTGAATGATTCCACTGCTGCCACAGTGCTGTTTAGAATGGTGAGGGGGTCAGCGTTGGGGTGTTCCTCAATCATCTCTACTGTTTTGAGTGTGTTTAGCTACAGGTTAGCTATGTTTTGACAACACCAGTGAGCCATCCGTCCAACCTCCCTTCTGTATACAGACTCATCGTCATCTTGGATGAGGCCGATGACAGTAGTGTCATCTGCAAACTTCAGAAGCTTGACAGAATTTGTTAAGTTTGATGTTAAGTTTAGGGTAGTAGACAGGAGGCTGTGCAACAACAGCAATTCGGCAGGAACAAGTGACAAGGCCCAATGATAAAAGAAGTTGCTCAGAGTCCGAGAGAGGAGGATGGAGTTTGACTGCTAGCCATCTACAAGTGCTGCAGAGAAAAGGCTTGAAGCTGAAGAGGAAGAAAATGTTGCAAGAAAGAGGCACATTGCCAAGCAGCGAAAATGGCCACTTGAAAGTCTTGTGCAAGACAAAAGACTGAATAAATAAATAAATACATTTTTGACCAGCAAGTTGTGGCTGGTTTGCCAAAAAGTGGTGTCAATAAATGTGTTTTTTACCTGAAGCAGATGTTGTTTTCCCCTTTATTTTCTTGTCAGAGTGCACCAGAATGCTTAGTTTACATGTTAAAATCACAAAACCTTTATTATGGGGAGGATGCCCCCAGACTCCCCTACATGGTTTTAATTTGGAAACATGTCACCTTTTTCACCTCTTGTGAGTTTGCAGGTCTGTAAATAAGCCCTAGTAAGAATGCACATATCCTTAAAGAAACTGATATATGATGTCACAGTATCTGTGAGCTCATCCAGATTGGTTCTGCAGCCTCAAATATACTCCAATCATTGCTCTCAAAGCAGACTTGTAGTTCCAGTTCTGCTTCATTGTTCCATTTTTTACAGTCTTTATTACAGGTTTACTACAGCACTGACTTGTTTCCCAGAGCAAATTGCTTTCATTTTCTCTTTTTTCCTTTTAAGTTCTTTGCAAAATTTATGGTAAATTCTCTAATTTTGAATTTCAGAAATTACCATTTACCAATATTACATTTAGTTGATTCATTATTCTCTATTACCCCTTATTAATTCCCGATCTTTTTGCAACATTCTTATTTCGTAAAAATTTCCAATAGCCTTTATTTCTGGTTTCCCTCATTGTGGGTTCAAAAACTAGATCTATAAAGCAATGATCAGATAAAAGCGCTTTTGCGATTTTTGTATGTGAAGCATATCTTAGAATGTTATCACTCACCAACCAATGTCAATTCTAGAACCTTGTCAATTCTAGATTTGCTCCCTCCATTATGCTTAAACCATGAGAAACATTTAACCCCAGGATTTAAACTTCACAATACATCCGTGAAAAAGTATCCTAAAACCTTCAACAATGTCATTACACTGCCCCTTTTCTAATCTAGGATGCCACCTACCCCCCCCCCCCCCCCCCCCCAACACACACACACACACACACACACACTAAGATATAATCAGCACTTTAAGATCAGTACCACCGTCAGCCAGTGACCATCTCCATTAGCTATATGAGTGATGTACACTGTCAAAGTCATAAGCGCATGACTTCACCTGTCATCACCAATCCAGCATCCTTCAATTAATCCATGAGGACCCCGAAAAAAGGCACGTTTTCCAGCCGCCTTGCTTGATCCATTTGTGGCCACAACTTTCTCCTTTCTTCCAAATCTTCCCGTGGTAGCATTACAGCAAAACGAATGTCATTATCTTTGCTGAATGTAGAGCCTTTTCTCTGTTGCCAAATCTCTTCCTACACCCGCCTTTGAGTAAACAGAATGATCACATGCCTGTTTTTATTGTCCATCTTTTTTCCAACTCTATGCGCAATGACAACTGCTTCTTCCATCTTTGACTCCATATCTGGGACAATCTTTCAAAGGATTTGGATGACTTGTGCTCTGATATTTTCATCTTTTTTCTCTTCCAAGCCTTTGATCCGGAGACACCTCATTCTGGATCTTGTTCTTCACTCTCTCCTTAAATTTGCTGTTCTCTTTGCGTAGTTGGTCGTTCTCACTGTCTTTGACTTATTTTTTGCATTCTTTCACCTCTTCTGTGAACTAGGGTACCTCCACTAAGCTAGTGATCATGGTGCTACTTTGTTTTGTCTGCTGGCTTAAGTCTTCCAGCTTTTCATCCACTCTTTTTTCAAGACTTAGTATCGCCTCCAAAATGGTTTTATTTGAGATTTCAGCTTTGTCACCATCGTTTGTTTACTTAGACTTCTTTTCCATAGTCTTTTTGCTGTGGACCAATTTTTTTCTATTGTCAACTATTTTTTCCTATTGTCTCTGCGTTCCCTCTTATTTAGCAAAGTTATGTCCATTGCAAAGTCATGGTCCACTTCTCTACCCTCTTTTTCTTTTCAACATTAGGCAAAGTGTCCGTCCTTTGAAGTCCAGTTTTAATTTGGCAGGTTTAATCAGCTTTTGTGCATCCATCTGGACACTTTACAGTAGAAATTCACAGCTTCAGACTAAACTTTGAGACCAGTTTTAATAAGGTGCAAAAGATGCTGCTTAACCCGCCATCTTGCCCAAAACCCATAACCCTGGCTCCAGTTTGGCCCACTAACAAAAATGCGTGGGCTGGCACTGTGGCATGAGGTCATTGTGTACAAAAATATCCCATTTCATTGGCTAGTCATCAACCAATAAAACGACTTCTTTGACCCCTTCCCCACCGAACACTGGTCTTGCTCTCTCGCATCAGTATTTACAAGTGCACACGTGAGTTTTACCACAGGTTTTTCCACAAAAGTAGTTGCAAAAATCAAGGCATGAAAATTTAAAGTTGCAGTGCCATATTTGGGAGGTTGTAAGTTGCTGATTTGTGGTTGCTCCGCGACAATTAATTAAAGTACAAACAAAAGTTTGTGTCTGTTGTTGTATATATGTGAATGCTATATTACACATTTGTTACTACTCGTCTGCAATTGTGAATTCAGAACACAAACTTTGAATTATTGTCTGTGAGAGCAGATTGCAGCATTCAACTTAAAATTTGTATTTTACAAGTTTTCACATCGGTGTTGTGAGTGTAAATTCCAACTAATGAGTACAAATATTTATTGTACAAGTTCTCAAATCCAAATATGCAAGCTCTCGAGTTTTGCTACTTATTTATCTTCACAGGAAAAAGTATGAGTAGTATGCGTGTATGCAATTCCGAACTCAGCCTCTTTGTTTGGGAATGCCAAGACTAAATTCAAACACTAGAGGGTAACAGTGCAACATTGCACTATACATTCTTTCAAGCCATGCCAACTGTCAAAAATCAACCATAATCAGTTCACTTTATTTTTGAGTATTTTTGTGGGTGTATCTCACTTGTTACATTTGTTGTTTAACTATCCAATCAAATCTCATGGATTAATAAAAACCCAATTGTTCTAAATGGACTGTGTCAACAATAAGTATACCACCTCAGTCCCATTTTGGACGTTATGTAGGCGCTTTGGCATGAACTGAAATGGCTTAGGTATTGCACAAAGCTGAGTTTGAAGGTCGGGAGTGCGGTTGAATGGTGTGAGAGGTGGAGAGGGGAGGAGTAGAACGAAGTTAAGGAGTACGTGAAGACCTCACGATCGCCACACACTCGCAGAAACTCGAGCGCAGCTACTTCCGCCCACTCTAAAGATGGCGGCTCCCTTCATGGAGAATTTATCCGAATATTTAGGTTCAACCGAACCGGCGGTTCGATTGATTTTGTCTATCTTATTAGGTAAGTAAACGTCATGCAGTCGTATCTTTTAGAGTCTGCTGAGAGACTATGAATATTGTTATTAGGAGTCATTAGAAACATGGACAGTTATGTTGTTGAACCAGAAGTGTGCTCAAGTCATACAGGAGTCCAAACTGCTTCCAGCTCCACAAACTAACAGCTTTACACTCATTCATGACACAGTACTTTACACCGACTGGCTCCGGTCAGACAAGCTCTCGACTAACTCAAAGGTCGACAAAAGTGACCTACATGCCAGGCGAGATATTCATGCTCAACTGCACACAGCTACCAGGATTGTTCTGTCTCTAACTACTTTCACTGATTAGACCTTCATCTGACAGCTATCTTTTTAATTCTAGAACAACGTGTTATTTCATCTGACCCACAGTTAGTTGTAACGTTACAATGCAAATGAAGTTTGGTTTTAAATTACACGTTGACGATGTGAGAGGAGTTTAGCAGAATTGTATGTACTTTGGTCAGTTGCACTGCAAAGGGTTGGTTAACCACTGCAACCAAATGAATGGCATGTAGGGCATTTGTACTGGGGAAGCCAGAGAAGCCTGTTTGTTCATTTGCATGAGTTCAATGCCTCACACTTAAGTATTGTTGTCTTGCTGTTTGTTTAATGTATTTGTGTATTTCTAATTATGATAAAAAGTGGTATACTTACAGGTATTGGGGCTGTACCCCTGGCTGTATATTGCTCTGGGCCCCTTACCTATTAAAAAATACAGTTTAACATTTGTTTTGGGGGCCCCCATGGAACAGTGGGCTCTTAGAATTGTTACCACTTTTCAACCCACTAGCTACTGCCCTGTATAATTTCTCTTCTGAGAAATTTGTGTTTAAATCCGAATCTAGAAATGCTTGTACTCAGAATGGACATTGTGTAACTGAATAATAAGTATTGAATACATTTCATGCTAAAATCATGAACATTGTGAAGTTGAATTGAATAAAAGCGTTTTTGCATTATTTATTCGTTTTAGCATGGGAGGAAAATTAAGCACATTAGAACCACTTGTAGATTCACTTATCAGATCACACTTATCAACAGTTGCATCATATGAATAATCTCTCTTCTACTTTTGCTATCTTCCCCTATAGGTTATCCCTTTGCACTGGTGTACCGGGGGTTTCTCTTTCATCAGTCTACAACACTTGTTCATCTGTTCCACACATTCTCTGGGTTGGCACTGGCCATGTTTAACTTTGGTGAGAGAGATAAGAAGGAAAGGAAGGAGAGAGGAACTGAAAGATCTGACTGATAACTAGTGTCATTATGTCTAAGTGAGACCAGTCGTATTTTCTAGCAAGACTAGTGGTCATAATCAACTGAATGTCCCAACACACTCTTATTCTGCCTGCTTCAAGTGTAAATTCGACGTGTGATTTGTTGATTTGCTTGTGTGAAGTGCCACTGAACCTATTCTGTATTTTATATATATATATATATATATTAGTTCTACTGTACAAACAGCTGTGAGTCAGTGTTCTCAATATTGAACATCATCAAATTAAGTTCATTATGTGTCCACCAATGTGGTGTAAATATTTGTGGTTCCATATTTACCAAGTTCAGGAAAGACTCCTTTTTTATCATGGGAGTTTTAAAGGCTAATTATTATTATCACATTGCACATACAACAAAAATGAAATGTATCACAAACAGTTTTACAAAAAATAATAATAAAAAAAAATACAGTAAGAGCTGGAAAAAATAAGACCCAACAACAAATTACATACAAAAAAAATCACTATTCATACAGCTTTTCTTTCTTACAAGATATATATATATATATTAGGGCTGTTGATTTAACGCGTTAATTCAGTGCGATTAATTTTACAAAAAATAACGCATTAAAAAAATAAACGCAATTAATCGCATGCCCACGGAACATAATAAGGAAGCTTCCTGAGAAATGCAAGCTTGTAGTACCACCTGTTTACTCCAGAGGGCAGTAAGTGAAATGTCACTTGAATGAGCAACGTGCAGTTTATACAGTGAAGAAAACACTTCAGTAGGCAGTGTCATTACTCGATCCACAAACATGCGTTACGTTCTTGTGTTCAAAACACTCGGAGCACAAATGCGATCTAAGGGATCTCAAGATGTGTTTAAAGATTGAGTATTAAACTATATTTAACTTGACACAGTGACCTAAACATTTTATGTTTATGACGCAACACACCCGAGACGTCTGACGTAGGTGTAAATTGACGGCCCTTAAATGAGCCCCCAAGCCAAATGAATTTGTGAAATGGATTACTGTCAACTATGCCAATGATCCACTTATGATCAATAATATGGTAGTAAACAATACATTGTATTCTAAAGCCGTTTTTTTGTATGGCCTTATCAACGATTAACAGTTCTGCTACAAGAATGTAAAGCATATTAATTATCTGAATATTTATATATATAATTTTTAAATATTTAAAGATAACTATGTATAATTATATATTGATATAAATATGTCTAATCATTATATATTGAATTATTGTTATGATGGGCTTTCTCTGCAAATATTTGTATATGCGATTAATCGCGATTAATCAGGACACCGTGTAATTAATTAGATTTAAAAAAAATTGCGATTGACAGCACTAATATATATGTAAATAATAAATAATAAAATACACTTTAAGCTGTAACATAAAGGGGTAACAGTTACATAAATAATATGCATTAAAGCTTACAACATCATCAAAACAGCACATTAATTTAACTTAAACCTTTTGCAAACTTAACACAAACTTAAACCTTTACTATCAATAGTATTCCATGGAAAATACTAAATAAATAAATAATAATTTTGCTTTTGTGTATACACACCCAAAATGAAAATTCTCTCATCATTTACTCACACTCATGCAATCCTAGATGTGTATGACTTACTTTCTTCTGCTGAACACAAACAAAGATTTTTAGAAGAATATTTCAGCTATGTAGGTCCTTTCAATGCAAGTGAATGATAACCAGATCTTTCAAGCACTAAAAAACACAAAACAGGCAGCTTAAAAGTAATCCATACGACTCCAGTGGTTAAATATATGTCTTCAGAAGTGATATGATCTCCACTTTTACTTTCAGAGCGTGAAATAATGTAAAAGTTTTAGGAGCTTGAAAGGTGAGTAAATAATGAGAGAATTTACATTTTTGTGTGAACTGTAAACTGGGTGAACTATCACTTTAAATTGGAAAGCCCACAGTTAATTATGTTTCATAAAGTGTCCTAAAAATGTCAGTCCACGAAATGGGTGTCAAAAAGGTCTTCTTCAATACCTGAAGTGTTGTGGCAGCAAACATAATTTTTTTTGTTGTAAGGTAAAATTATATACAGTATGTCTTTATTAATGTTTAAAATTATTCAACAATTTCGACTTTTTTATACTCCGACAGGTAATGGTAGATTCCTTAGACTTTTTAACCATTTTTCCCCTCAGTTTACAGGTTTAGCAGAAAATAATAGCCTATAAAAAAAACTTGAAATATATTTCCTTATAAATATGGAAGACGTTTTACTTTGTTAAAAAGGTGATTTTATTGATTTTCCAGTAATTTGTGGTTTGATATTGTCAAAGATATGAGCAGATGTTGTAAAGGTTCCTCATTAGTTTCGTAATTCTGAAACTGTTAAATTATTATGTTACTTGTAAAGTTAATAAACACACAATATTAGGGTGTGCAGTTTTATTTTCAGTTTTCATTTTATCCTTTGCAAACTTATAAAAAAAAAGTGTTAAGATCTGTCATTTACTTTGGAAAAAAGTTACCTGTCCCTAATAGAAAAAAGTTAAAGAACTAATGTAGTTATTGACCATTTAGTTTCCTTGTGAGTAATGGAAGGGTAACGAAGGGTATCCTGGCAAATGGATCTGCAAACTGTAGTAACAATTTCCTATTGGCTGTGGCTCTGGAAAAAAAACAAAAAACATAGTGACTGAGAGGCACAAGATCTTGTTGCCATGGTGATAACCTCTGGGTGGTGAAACTGTAGTTAATGAGAATATGAGTGGCAGGTTGAAAAGAAAGCTAATGAAAATAGATGAGTGTTGTGTTGGGAAATGTGACTATTAACTTGTGTTTGTATTCTGTGTATTTTATTTTTTGCTGCATTTGGATATAACAGCAGGTCTGTTTATCTTTTGTCATTGTTTTACTTTTGTAGTGTTCATATTGTGGTCTTTTGTTGTTTTCCACTTGTCATAGACTCCCAAATCTGTCTTTCTTTCTCGCTGTCTGTCTGTCTGTCTGTCTGTCTTGCCCCGTTCACACACACAGTGATTTTTTTTTTTTCCCATGTTGATTGCTGGTAGGTGAGCTTAATTGACTGTTGTATCCATTTGTATCAGGTGGCAGATCACTGTCTACGTTCCTATTGGTACTAGCTGTATTGCATCGCTGCTCATTTTCATAATGTAAAACCTGCAAAAGTTATGAAAATTGATGAAATTTTACATATTTCTGTTTTTTATCTGCTTTAAAAATATCTCATAATCTAGATAATGCTCTTGGGTAAAGTAAAACTTGCTCGCTAGCCATGGTTCTTTTGAGTTTGCTCTTTTTAGCGACTTTCACAATTGCGAAGTGGTTCACAATTTAAGTCTGAATGATTCATTAGCGCATCTGTCTGAATCATAATGATTTTTTAAAAATCTACCCATAAACGCAAATCTTGGAAAAGTCATGTAATTTCATTGGTCAAAAAGGGTGGGAATTCTGCTTTTCGCATGCCACAGTAAATTTTCCGGCAACACTCATTGAAAATGAATGACTTTTGGTTGCTTTATCGCTGTGTGTGTGGATGCCCCTTTCCTCTCTGTCTCTCTTATTGTTAACTTTGAACCTTGTTGTGTTGTTACCACATTGACAGGTACCACTGGAATGCAATAACACCTTTCTATGTCATTCTCTCAGGGTCTCAGGTCGGTCACTCACTCTTATGTATAGTCATTCAATTCTTGATGCTGAGGTTGATGGGAAGGACAGTAACATGTGTTTTGAGTAGCTTTATTTTTCAGATGGTGAGACAACACACTCTTTCATTCACTTAAGCTTTATCTATCTTTTCTCATCCTGGGCTTGAAATGTCTTAGGCTTGTCAGTAACATGTTGAATTATGTATTAAAGTGTCTCTCTCTTTGTGTGGCAGGTATATCTGTTGATGGGTTATTACTACACTGCTACAGATGAGTATGATATCAAATGGACCATGCCTCACTGTGTCCTCACACTCAAACTCATCGGTATGATACCTGCTTTTGACTCCTGTTCCATTCTCATCTATTATTTCTCAGAATGTATAGATTGTTTTCACAAGGCTATGAAGGTAAATGGATATATAGTTGTACTTTAGCTGTAAAAGTGCTGTTGTATCAGATGGTAATACCACGGTACTTTGATAAACAATGGCCCCAAAAAGTATTTGGAAATTTAGTCATTGAAAATTGTTTTTGAGAACAAAATATCAAACTATTTTACTAAGATAATTTCTTTGCCACTTGGTTTGGTGTTTTGTATTAGAGGTAGACCGATATATCGGTTTTACTGATCAATCAATGCCATTATTTGTTTTTGGAACTATTGGTTATCGGCAAGTAAGGAAAGCCTATGACATTTTTTAACATTTTATAAATCAATTTTAAAAACTATTGGATGATTAATCATTATCTGCCTTTTCCACCACCGTTGTTATCGTAATGGCAAAATCCACTTGGTTGACCCTTTATTTTGAATCTAATTCAATGAGATTCATACAGTTTTACGAATGGCTTAAATGTAAAATACATTTTTGGGCCACTGTATGCCATTATACTGAATGATAATTATATTCATGTACCATGGGGCAGTTTGTACATGTTTCTCCAAGGTACTTCATTGAATACTTTGATATTACCATGCTATAAGTCCCAAAAGCCATGATAATACACTAGTTTTTTTAACTACTACCGTATTACTGTTGTAAATACTATTGTTATAACGTTTTTCTACTTCATAACTGATTTAAAATCTCCAATTTTGTTGTTGTTCATCACTGAGTGCGTTATACGATTTTGCTAAAATAGGATTGGTCAGAAACACATAAGGTGGGGCTTAGTAAAGTTTCAACTGACACACATAGATTTTTGTCCATTACCCCAATTTTGCTCTGCATGTGAACATCTTTAGCAGCATTCTTACCAATGTGCACATGTGTTTTGCGCATGCCTGTTTACACTTTGATGTCAAAAGCAGAGAATAACCCTGTGATGTAATCTCATGTAAACACAGTTTTCTTAGTCTGATTAAAAAAAAACACACAAAAAAATGTGTGTGCATGTAAATGCACTCTGTGTTTCCTAATCCTGATTCTAGAGTACCTTCAACACATTTTGGATGTCTCCCTAATCTAGCACATTTAATACAACTCATCAGCTAGTTAGTAGATTCTCCATTTGGGTGTGTGAAATATGGGAGCCATACAAAATGTGCAGTGTCGGACCAGGATTGGGAAACATTGCTCAATATAGTGGTTATAACATCCCCTCATTTTCACTTGGCAACTGATCATCTGGGATGAGTGATGGTTTAATATTTTCTTATTGCAGGTTTAGCACTTGATTATTATGATGGTGGAAAAGAACCAGTGAGTATGACTTAAGTTATGATTTGCTATCAACAGCTTCATCCTCATACCATTATCTTTTCCTCTTCCTGTATGGCTGTTTGTATTTTTTGCATGATTTGAGCACAATGAACTGATGGGTATCCACAAGGTATCTTCTTCAGTTGTGTAGAACAGTGGTTCTCAACCTTTTTTGAGTACTGGACCTCCATCATAAATTGTTTTTGAGAACAAAATATCAAACTAAGAGGCTTTTATTTTAAAGAAAGATAGCACATGCACATTTTTTCAAACAAAGGAATTTGTTGGGTATACTGATCAGTTGTGTAAACATGGGGGAACTTTATACATCCACTAAAAATTACTAACATAATTTCTTTGCTTCTTGGTTTGGTGTTTTGTATTAGAGGTAGACCAATATATATCTGTTTTACTAATTAATCTGTGCCGATAGTTGTTTTTGGAACTATCGTTATCTGCAAAAATCTGCGCTGATAGTAAAGAAAGACTAAGATTATTTTCTAAGACTAAGGCATATTTTCAGAAGATCTAAAAACTCCACTGTCATATAGTTCACGAGTGTAGTAACCCCCCTCGCAATCACTCTGTCCAGCAGAAATGGGGCTTATTTATACGTAATTTTGGGTTTAGCCATATGCTCGAAGCAACATTTTAAATAAATATCCAAGTTAAACACTTTGGACACTTTTGTAACTTAACTTCTCCGGTTAGTTTGATAGAAAGGCTTTGCAATGGCAAAATAGGAGCAAGAACTTCCTGTTCAATACCAAACCAGGGAGGGGCTCTCTCAGGTGGAAGTGAACAATGAGCCAAATATTTGAGAGCGAATGCATAATAATAAAACAATATCTTGGGTAGGCATAGCCCAACTTTGTCAAAACACACTCTGTTTGTTACATTTTTACTTTTGTTTATATAAAACATTATATTGCCATTTCAGTATTTCCATTGCACTAAAATTACATTAATCAGAAAAAAGTCTAACTTTCATTTAATGTAAAATTGTAAATTAAGTTACAAGCGTGATAGAAAAATCTTGCACGCACGAAGTAAGATTTGTAAAAGTGTAAATTAAGTTACAAGCGTGATAGAAAATGTAGCATGCATGGAGTAAGATTTGTAAAAGTGTAAATTAAGTTACAAGCATGATTGAAAATTTTTGGATGCACATTTGTGAACATTTAAATCAAATTGCAAGAATTTTTTGTAAAGGTGTAAATCAAGTTGCAATCATAAGAAACAAATATTAGCAATACTTTAATGCTTTGCATAAATTTAATTCATGTGTTGTGAATCTGTAATTGCGTATTAACACAATGCATAAACATAACGCATATTAAAACACAAACCTAATTTGATTGGTTATTAGAAACCGGTAGACCTGCCTTCGCCCTCATGCTTTTAAAACTCTTTTCAGTGAGAAATTTGTGCAACAAAGGGAAGACGGATTGGATATTGGATTATTTCTGGAAAATATTTATGCTACAAATGCAAGTAATTTATGCTTTTGGATTAGTTTATTTTACACATACAGACACATGATTATATGTGGTCATTACATTTTGCTGTTCATTGCACCCTTCCTTTGCTTGCATATCGCTGACTGCAGGTTTGCAATGTTTTTGGCCATGTTTGTGCAAAAAAACAGTGTCGCAAGTGTAACCGCGAAAAAAAGGAAGTCAGAAGAAAACACACCAAATTTACTTTAATATGAAATTACAGATTCAAAACACATGAATTACACTTGTATAATATTAATATTTGTTTCTTATGCTTGCAACTTGATTTACACCTTTACTAAACGTTCTGTGCACATGTAATTCATTTTTACTCTTGCAATTTGACTTGCGCGTTCACAAATCTTTCTCTGTGCATTTGGTCAAAATGTTACCATCATATTCATCATCATCATAGTAAAAACATTCAGTCAGTGAACCAGATAATTAATGCATAGCAAATAGGGTTGCAAATATCAGCAATATTCACAAAAAGGTAGCCACTGATTTTAATGAATTAATAGAATACAGTAGTCATTCTGCTTGACTCAGACTAAAACCTGTTTATTTATATACAGTGTAAAGTTACATATAAACAGATGTGGCTTATTTAAAAAAAACAAAAAAAAAATGTTTTCATTAAACATGAAAATAACATTACATTACATACCATAACTTAAAGTAAATTCTCCTGATTAAATCAAGCCTCTCTCTCTCTCAACAATGTGATTTTTAAATATATTTTAAATGATTATAGGACCCCATGCAATTATGCCATGGACCACTAGGTTGAGAAACATTGGTGTAGCAGACATTTTACCACATGTAAGATGCCTGGCAAGGTGAAGTGTAGTGTGTTTTGACGGTGTGTGATTGGTGAAGGATTCCCTCAGGTGTAATTGCACAATCTGTTAGCTCAACTGTGCTCATATTGGAGTCAGCTTTCTGCAAATAACAATTTTTTTATGTTTACAGTAGCTATGCTTCAACACAGTTGGCTTGTTAACTTGATTGTGTGCATGCCTCAAAATCTCTGTTAAAATCTGTTGATGATGTCATCTACTGTAGCCACCCTACATAGCCATTTCTTATAGTTCTTAAAGCAATATTTTATTGGGGGTATAAAGATTATCCTACTTGAGGACCGATAATAGACTCCTCTTTGTTCACTAGCACATGACTTTCCATGACTATGAGTTCACATGGCCTGGAAATCAATATTGTCTTATTAAATCATGAAAAGTTCAATAGTGAATGCAAATTCTTCTAGTTTTGCTCGACTGTAAGATATTTAATTGGCTGGAAATTGCTCTTTGTGAGCTCTATATAATGTTTTTTTTTTTGTATCCTTATCTGTTAATCACAGTGGACTGGAAAAGTTATGTAAATATGGGATATGGGAACCCTGTATAGGGGATACAAAACTAAAGCAGTTTTGATTTAATTCATCTCATTTTTTGCCCAAGTAGATGTCAACATTTTCACAATTTTGTCTTTCAAAATGTTTAATTTTCATACATTTATAGTAGTTCACCCAAAAATGACAATTCTCTCATTATTTACTCACCTTTATGCCACCTCAAACTCTTATAATTTTTCAATGCAAATCAATGGGGTCCAACACTTTCAAGCCTCAAAAAATAAAAGCAGCATGAAGATAATCCATACAACTCGAGGTTAATTCCATGGCTTCTTGAGCGATATTGGTTTTAGGTGAGAAACAGACCAAAATGTAACTCCTTTTTCATAATAAGTTTTGACATCTTCAGAAGCTTGATGACACTTGTGATTGACGCATGCACCAGATTTATAGTGAAAAAGAGGTTACATTTGGTCTATTTCTCTCCCAAAGGGATTTCATCACTTCAAAAGACATGGATTAAATCACTCGTGTTGTATGGATTAACTTTATGTTGCCTTTATGTCCTTTTTGGATCTCATTGACTTGCATTGTATCGATATAAACACATATACCCATCAAAAAGTCATACAAATTTGAGACCGCATAAGGGTAAGAAAATGATGAGAGGATTGCCATATTTTGGGGAACTATTCCATTAAACCTTAACATGTATTGTTTTCCCATCTTTTTCTTATAATTATTTTACTCTTTTTTTTTTTCTTGTATCTGATAGTCTCAGATGAGTGCAGACCAGAAGAAGTCTGCCCTCAGCTCTACACCATCTCTGTTGGAGGTGTTCGGATTCTCATACTTCTATGGAGGCTTTCTGGTAGGGCCTCAGTTCACACTACGCAACTACCAGAGTCTGGTATCCCGAGAGATGTCTGATTGCACTGGACAGCCACCCAATAGGTAAACACACAATCTCATTGAGGGACACAAGCCTAATCATACCAGCTTTACATATTTGGTTAAAACCAGTGATTTAGCCTTCTCTAAATGATAGCACACCCTTTTCAACTGTGGTGATTGACATTGCAATAACACTTCCTGTTTTGTGACTTGTGTTACTTGCTCAAGGGTACAATGATGATGAACGGGTTTTGATCTTAGACTTTGTTCACATAAAGTAATTTTGGAAGTAATGGAATCTGACAGTAATCATCTGGTATATCTTCATCAGTTGCTGTAGTAATGAGTTTAGTGCCAGCACAATTTCATGAGACATAAGAGAGGACAGGAAAACTGGATATTGTGCCTCTCTTTATATCCGTAATGGCATCTTTCCACGATGCTGAACTGAGGTTCATCAAACAACATTAGCATTAGGGGCATTACTTTACTATTTAAACTTTCATGTGTATTGTTTTGACTAACCTTTGACCACATCTTGACCAACATTGACCAAAATAATACAACTTTCACCTTTAATTAAAAGGATAGTTCACACAAAAATGAAAATTCTCTCATCATTTACTCACCCTCATGCCATCCCAGATGTGGATGACTTTCTTTCTTCTGCTGAACAAAAACTACAATTTTTGAGACAATATTTTATGGTCCATTTAATGTACGTGAATGGTGGCAAGAACTTTGAAGTTCCAAAAATCACAAAGGCAGCATAAAAGTAATCCATGAGGAGAGAATTTTCATTTTTGGGTGAACTATTCCTTTTACATGTTAATCTAACAGACATTCACTCCTCTTGTCTTACAGTGTGGTTCCAGCAATGAAACGACTAGGTTTGGGTATGCTCACCTTAACCATCTTCACGATAGGTGGACCACACTACCCAGATAGCTACTACTTAACAGATGAGTTTGAGGTCAGTGAATAAATGTTAAGTGGATTTTTAGTCATTATAAATAAAAAGTTCACTTGTTCATGGATAAATAACAGCCTTGTTAAACCTGAACTTTGTTTGCGGCCACTTGTTTTTGGTGGGATCTTTTTAATCTGGCCCTGATGCCACAGGAAGCTTATAGTCTGAATAAGAACGTTCTGTCAGCTTCCTGTTGGCTGCTATTTATATGTTCTTTGAAATGAAAAAAGATTTGCGGCAAACAGAATAACTACATTACTGCTGAGCAGAAAGGAGTGACATGTTGAGAAATATTCATTGTTAGGGTGTTATTGATCGACAATCAATTATATAGTCAATAATAATTAAATCAATACGTTTATCAATTGTCCATTTATCAATTTCAGCAGAAGTGCATTTATTAAGCATTCAAACAATGATCGGGACACTGCATATATGCTCTACATTTTGTTCTAAATTTGTATTTAATTTTAATGGCAATGGACTGAAAATTGACATCCTGACTGATTTATTGTCATTATGTGAACCTCTGAGACTGACAGAAATCCTTTGCTAACTGATATTTGGACCTTGGACTGGTTTGGCAAGGCTAGTTCGGTCTTGCTTTCAAATGAAATAAGACGGACACAAATACTTGTCAAAATTCATCAGAAGTGTTTAATTCTTTCTTATTCAGGCTCAACCTTTCTGGTACAAGTGTGTGTATAATCTAGTGTGGGTAAAAATAAACTTGTACAAGTACATCAGCTGCTGGCTAATAACGGTAAGCACGCACCACAACCACAATCTCTTATTAAGATCACACTTGAGATAATTTAGTCATTATATTTCATGCTGTGCAGGCTGTCAATGTATCGTTGTTATATCTTCTTGGAGAGGTTTTAGCTATGTAGCAAGCCAATTACAGTCACAAAATGGCTTTCTTTTCTTAGTGGAGTGCCTGAAACTGACCTTCCATAAGGTTCAAAAGCTTAGAAGTAACATGCCACACCTGTTCAGGTTGACTTTATGCTGAACAGGTTCTCGGGCCTAAACCTTTGTTTTGGTTGATTTTTAGGTGTGTTTGAATTGTTTTTAGTAACTGTCACCTTGTCTTTGTCCCCAAATTTTTTACACATCTCTTTTGTAATACATACTGAATGCAAATTTTCTCTCTCTCACATATGTATATATATTTATATATGTGTGTAGGAGGGTGTGTGTATACTCTCCGGGCTGGGCTATAATGGGAAGAACGAGAAAGGCGAGCACCAATGGGATGCCTGTGCCAATGTCAGGGTGTGGTTATTTGAGACCACACCCCTCTTCACAGGCACTATCAACTCCTTCAACATCAACACAAATGCTTGGGTGGCCAGGTGTGCACATGTGATTTATACACTTGACCCTTAATGCGCACTTGTAAAATGTGAGATATTTTATTCATTCATTTTCTCCCCCTTTTTTCTCTATTTTGTTTTGTCTCCTCCCGTTGTTTGTGACAGGCATGTGTTTAAGAGGTTGAAGTTCTTGGGTAACAAGTTGTTGTCTCAGATGTTCACATTGTTATTCCTGGCAATCTGGCATGGCTTGCACTCAGGGTACCTCATCTGCTTCTCGATGGAGTTCATCATTGTCAACGTGGAAAAGCAGGTAACTATGGCAACATTGCTATAGGTGACGTGAGGTGTGAAGTTTAGAATCAAGAAGATGACTAAAGTCTTCTGAGGCTTTATGATGCCAACAGAAGATGGATCTGAAAGTTTACAGGTTTAAAGATATAGGGTCTCATTCAGTAACGGAAAAACCTGTGTGAAAGCGATTTCATTCAGAAATCATGATTCATCAATAAGTTTGCGCTTACATTTTTTCTGAATTAAGGATAACATTTAGAACCAACTCAAACCACTAGTACACCAAAGTCACTAAAATGTATTTTTATATGTATTATTAACACTAGAAATAGAATAATTACACTAAAGTTCTCTTATCATTAACTCACCCTCATGCCATCCCATATAAATATGACTTTTTCTTCTGCAAAACACAAAGATTTTTTAGAAGATTATATCAGCTATGTAGGTCCATACAATGCAAGTGAATGGTGAATAGACATTTCAAGCTCTAAAAATCACATAAAGGCAGCATAAAATTAATCCATATGACCCCAGTGGTTTAATCCATGTCTTCAGATGTGATATGATAATTGTGGGGAAGAAACAGATAAATATTTAAGTCCTGTTTTACTATAAATCTCCACTTTCAATTTAACATTCTGAAAGTGAAAGTGGAGTAAAAAATTACTTTATGTATTTGTTTCTCACCCACATTGATTGCATCATTTCAGAAGACACACATTAAACCAATGGAATCTTATCGATTACTTTTATGCTAACTTAATGCGTTTTTTGGAGTTTAAAGGGTCTGGTCACCATTCACTTGCATTGTATGGACCTACAGTGCTCAAATATTCTTCCAAAAATCTTTGTTTTTGTTCAGCAGAAGAAAGTCATACACATCTTGGATGGCATGAAAGTGAGTACATGATGAGATCATTTATATTTTTGAGTAAACTATCCCTTTATGTAATCAAAGTCTTACTTATTTCAGAGTAATAACATGTGCAGTATTGCTTGATCTGGTAAAGAGAGTGTAAAAATATGTTTGAAGAAAGTGATGAATGGTATGCATGGAGATGGTTTGGGCGTGTATTATGCTAATTACTACCTCTGGGCACTTCCCCCCTCATTTAGAATAATTGCAGTTCATCACCATAAGAACAAATGTATGTTTATATCTGGTGAAAATTTTGCGTAAGCACCTTTTCTGTGCACATTTGAATGCTTGTTTGCAATCATTAGTGTATGAGACCCGAAAAGTTTCTTAGATTAGAATCTTATTGAGAATTGTAAACTGTGGATTTAGGTAAGATGTACACAATGTTTTAATGTTTCTTTTGTCTATGGCCCTAAAGAATGATGTTGGGAATATTATAACGGCTATGTCAATGTTTTTACAGGCTCAGGCTCTGGTGCGGGACAGTCCGTTGCTTACATCCATAGCTCGGAGCCCTCTCTATGCTCTCGTATATGTAGTGCAGCAGATTATTCACTGGCTTTTTATGGGATACCCTCTTGTGCCATTCTGCCTCTTCACTTTTGACAAGTGGCTCAAGGTGTGTACTCAGCAGGGATTCATTAACCATTAATCTAGTATTGGATGTGGACTTATCTTGATCCTGATGTGCCATGACTTCTTGTTAATGCATTTTGTACAGTGTGTGCTAAAGTTTCATTTTTTTTTTCAGGTTTACTCCTCTTTATATTTCTGTGGTCACATCTTTTTCTTCACTGCCTTTCTCGTCCTGCCATACCTCCGCAAGGTGCTCGTGCCTCGGAAAAGAGGCACTGAGAAAAAGGAGAATTAGTTGAAGGGTAAGTGTTGCCCCCACCTCTTCTAAACGCTTCATTGTATCTGTTCTCTCTCTCTTTTTATCTCAAACACACATACACACTTTTCTTTCTCTCTTATTCTGTTCTCTGTCACTGTCTTTTTTCCACTCTCTGTGAGTTTGTCATGTCTGTCCTTTTCCGCATTTCAGTCACAGTGGAGTCTAATGCTGCTGTCAAGACATGTCGCAATAATCGTATTTAGGAGATGAGTGCACATAAACACCTCCACAATGTTGTATTTACTTGTGGGAAACTAAAGAATCATGGCGAAATTTGTTTTTTTGTTCTAACGATGAATGGTGTTATTAACTAGAGTGATAAAATACATAGATAAGGCATCAATTATGCATGTAATCTTTTGCTCTTTCTTTCATTGCACTAGCCCTAGAAAATCTTCTTTGATGGGGTAGTGTGTCTGTGCATTCATCTGCATTCTAAAACAACAGAACAAGTGTAAACATTCCTGCATATTTTGCTGATCAAAAGTTTTTGTATTTTAGAATGGATAAATTGTTTATCTCTCTCTGTCTTCTCTCTTTTACATACAGGTATCTATTTTTGTGGCTGTCTAAATTGAGTGAACTGTGACTTTTAAAGAGCAACTGAAGAGGACAAATTTTAAGGCCTTTAGTAATATATTACTATATACATACAACATGGTGTATGTGTACAAATGGTAGTCAGTTGGAGGGTCATATAGGTGTGGACTACAATGAAAAAGGTAAAAAAACTGCACAAATATATGCAGTTTTGAGATTTAATTTTCACTGAATAAGAAATACTGATGTTTGGTGGCTTAAGATAATTTTACTGTATATGCTCATTCCATTGCACTCATTACTCAGTAATGATCTCATTTTCTGTTTCCTGTCTAATCAGAGAATTGGCTTTGGCTATAGCTAAGGGCACATGTGCACTTTTAGAAAGGATGTAGAACATTCATTTAAAGATGGAAACTTATGAGATCGTTTTTTATTTTCCTTTGCTTGGGGAAAAACTCCACAAACCTGCAAACCCCCTGAGACTGATAAAAGGCACTGGAACACACTCACACATATGTGAATAAGAGTGAACATTACACTCAGCATTGCCTGACATTATAAATGAATATTTTTCATTTTTATAACAGTTTTTCTTGTAATTATACAACTTCTGATGGGGGTTCCTCTAATTTTTTTAGGATGGATTTTATGGTAGCTGCAGTTTTATAGCTTTTTGGACTTAACGTTTCACAAAAGGGATCGTCATTCTGTCATCGCATTCCCTCACTCCCTTTAACACTGCCTGTCAATCCATCTTTCCAATCCACCTTCTCTAATACCCTGTTCACTCCATTTTCTCCAGCAAGTCTTTTTTTTGTCCAGTGTTGAGCACAAGCAAAAAAGGAACCATGGTAAAGACATGCACTACTTACCAGAATAAATAAGAGGGTAGATGTGTGTCAATATTATTAAGAGCAGAGTGTTAAATGTTGATATTATAACATTTTAGTGGGCAATGAACTGAATTGTGAAACGGGCTATATACTGGTTTGAAACTACCTTTCTTCTGATTGATCAGCACAATTAAAACCCTGTCCAGACCTTTTATCAGCTTTCAAGACTTGGTTGTCTGCTTTCGGTAATTCTGACACACATTTGCCTTCATGCATCCGTTTTGTATGACATGACATATTGAAGAATCTTGGTACAAATATATACTGATCAGCCACAACATTAAAACCACCTTCCTAATATTGTGTAGGTCCCCCTTGTGCCGCCAAAACAGCGCCAACCCACATCTCTGAATAACATTCTGAGATGATATTCTTCTCACCACAATTGTATAGAGTGGTTATCCGAGTTACGGTAGACTTTGTTTGTTTGAACCAGTCTGACCATTCTCTGTTGCCCTCACTGGATGTTTTTTTGGCAACATTCTGAGTAAATTTTATAGACTGTTGTTCATGAAATCCCAGGAAATCAACAGTTACAGAAACACTCAAACCAGCCCATCTGGCACCAACAATCATGCCATGGTTCAAATCACTGAGATAACAATTTTTTTCTCCATTATGATGGTTGATGTGAATAATATAATAACTGAAGCTCCTGGCCTGTATCTGCATGATTTTATGTAATGATGCCACACGATTCTGATTAAATAATAGCATCAATGATTGTTGGTGCCAGAAGGGTTGGTTTGAGTATTTCTGTAACTGCTGATCTCCTGGGATTTATATGCACAACAGTCTCTAGAATTTACTCCAAAAGGTACCAAAAACAAAAACATCCAGTGAGTGGCAGTTCTGTGGATATAAATGCCTTGTTGATGAGAGAGTTCAACAGAGAACGGCCAGATTGGTTCGAGAAGACAAAGTCTACAGTAATTTAGATAACTGCTCTGTACAATTGTGGTGAGAAGAATATAATCTCAGAATTCTGAGATGCGTGTTGGAGCTGTTTTGATGGCACAACACAATAGTATGCAGGTGGTTTTAATGTTGTGGCTGATCGGAGTATATAACACTTCAATGAGGGCAATTTTTAAGATTTGCTCCCAGACACAATCCAAGGCAGCAGGGGCTCACTGTAGCATCTGAATTGTTTTATAATATTTAGGCTATACTTGTGGGGTACACACTTTAATTATGTAAAATAATTGTTTTTGGGAAAACAAACTACTTCTGCCTTATTGCTACCAAATGTACAAAAGAGAAAACATTTTTGTAATATTCATTAAATATGCTGGATTTTAACAAAATTATTTTGACCGATGTGTTGTGGTGTTTTTGGATTGTAAAGTTAGGGTTTAAGATTTATTATTATTATTATTATTATTATTGAAGAAATGTCCTCAAAGTGACAGAAATATTGTACTGTATATACTGTATATGACATGTTCACAACATTTTAGAAAACTGTACCATGACAATTGGGATACACTGGTATCCCAATTGTATAATATATATATATATATATATATATATATATATATATATATATATATATATATATATATATATATATATATATATATATTATAAAAGAGAGAATGTACAATACAGTAAGATGTAAAGTTAGGGCTGTCAGTGTTTTAGACACTGTCTGCTGGTCGATCCGATATGACGTCATTATGCAGTTTGGACTACAACTGACGCACAGATCAAGATTGAGACAGGCCTCCTCAAACGCATAAACAACTTTAAAGTCATTGTACACTCGAAGTCTGAGTAATCGTGTTGTCTGACGATGAGTATTGTGCACGAGCTCCAGATGTCATACGTAACCAGCCATCGCGTTGATTAATCGGGAGTAGTAAGAATCATACTATGGTGAAACGTTAGCTCATACATATTAATTAGGTCATGTTGACGTTGCTTGGTAGCCTTCCAATGGTGAAGGATTCGTTCTTGAAAATTAATTGGTCAGTCGCTACATCGCGATATTGCCTACCAATGGGCACGGCCTGGATAATAAATATCAATTAAATACGCTCTTACCTTCCAATGGCGATCACTAAGACAATTAATATTAAGAAGCAACCCTTCACTATAGTAGGTGTGGTAAATTCGCTTATCGCGAGTGAGTGCGGAGAGCGAGAGAGACGCAGTGTGGGCGGGTTAAGACACTGCTAGAGGGAGGAGATACCGCGGCTATTGCTCCGTCTGTTTTTCTCACGTTATCCACCGACATCATTGGTTTCTTGGTATCTAATCTATAAATTCCGGTTTCAGTCCTTCACCCAGTTTCAAATAATTTCGTGAGGCAAAGGAGCCCCCCAACGGTCCACCCGCTGCGTTCGCTTTGCTCGTGTGTCGGCGGGCATCAGGCTGTCAAAGTGTGTGTGACGGATCCTGAGAGGAGATTGAGAAGGGTACCATCTAACACCTCACGGTAACGTTACATTTGATCCCAAAATAATATGTCTAATTTAAATATTACGATTTGGTCTGGGGTTATAGACCGCTGTGTCTGTTTTGTAGATATGCGATGAGGATGATTTCGAGGCACGTGAATTGACCTACAGGCTTAAAAAAAATCGATGCATGATTGTCGCATATATGTGTGAGATATAACACATTGAAAAACCCGTCCTCTGCCTGTCATCTAAGTTGTCAGCTTTTAATCTTTATTAAAAAATTATTGTTTTACGTTAAAGACACAGATAAATAGTCAATGTATTTTCATCTGTCTGTAATCAAGATGGGCAAAGCGAGGGCCATTAGTTATTGCTTTAACATTACTGTTTTCTTCAGCGAATGTGATATCCGCGTGCGCTCACACATTCGCGGGATACACCTGCACGCGCGTGTGAACGAGGATGCGCACACTTATCAATTTCACGCATACTCATATCATGTCTTAAATATGAAGCTTTTATTCAAACTGTTGATTGTCAGTGCTAAAAATACGCTATATAGTATTCTAAATAAGTCGTCAAACTGTATTAGATATGAGCCTATGCTCCTCGGCCACACTAGGCCATAGCTACAAAAATGATGTCAAGGGTATTAGTCTACACATCACATTCGCATTTACATAGAGCAGAGTATTTGTCTGAAAACTCAAGTTTAAAGATGTTAAGGAATGTTAGCAAAATTGCATGTGAAATGAGAATTCAACCCCAGTGTGATGTCTCTATGTCTCTGCGCTCATCTGTATGGCCTCTTTGCTCTAAATCTTAAACTGCTTGATATCAGCTTAATGCATGTATTTTCCTTCTGTCCTTCCCCTCTACCTGCCTTTACCTTCCTCCCTCAGATGGCCAGAATGAGTTTTCTCTCCTTTCTCCTCTTTTGCTTGACTTCGGTTGCCCATGGCAACAAAGGTCAGTCTCCTCCATCCTTTTGAATGTTGATATTGAGCATTGTGTTGATGATTAAGTGCTGAAATGCACTTACAGCAGATTTGTATGCACCAATTCATTCATTATTAATTTAAGGAATTAAATGAATCATGTTATGTGATGTCAATATTTAGACTGTTTTGTTTACAGTCCTTTTTATAAGGTGTATGCTTCCCCTGTCTTATGTACATTAAGAGTGTTTTTTGAGAGACTGCATCTGTTAATATGTTAGTTCACTCCAAAATAAAAATTCTGTAATAATTTACTCACACTCATACACTAAACCATATGACATTCTGTCTTCCATGGAATACAAAATATTTTCTCAGTCACCATTCATATTTATTGCATGATTCCAGGTTTGGAACAACATTAGGGTGAGTAAACGTTGACAGAATTTTCCATTTTGGGTGAACTATCCCTTTAAATTCCAGAGGGTAGGCTGTATTTCAAGGTGACATGAGAACAGATCACATGATGAAGAAAGTGAAATTCAAAGAGACTGAGATAAGAAAAAGTGTAGAATGATACACTGAAAGAGAGAATGAAAAAGGAGACAGAATAGATGATAGGTAGTGACAGAGATATGTAGACTAACTGATGGAAAGAGAGAGCAATACAGGAACATTTGAATATGGGCAGAACGAGTGGGGAAGGATGCACATAAGATTTTCAGAAAGAGAGAGTGTGATGTCAACTGTCTTGTCCTTGAAGAAAAGGGTGAAAGCTTATCTATTATTGTCTCTGCTATTTTTAGGGATGTGGAAAACCAGAGATGCTATTTTTCTTAATTTACAATTAATTATTCTCTGTGTGTTCCAGAGATGCAAAGTGAAGTCTCTCGGTATGTAATCCGAAGAGTAATCCAGTGGTCTGATGCTCAGATTAATGTTATATGGCTGAGTGAGGGATGAGAGGGAGGGATGGGGTGGGTGGGTGAGAGAGAGTGGGATTGGTAGTAAAAATAAATTCCCAAAAAAGAGAGAGTGAGTTGAAATACGAGAGTGAGGTGGTCATCTTACCGTCATGCATGAAAAATCCTCAGATTTACACACAGAATGCTGTATGTGTTAGTGGTCAGCACACACTACTACAGTCTACTACATTGATGTGCTTGGTAACATCTAAATTAAATGGGTTTATGCCAGAAATAATCAGAATCAAAAGAATCAGAATGAGATTTATTGCCAAGTGTTCTCACGTACACAAGGAATTTTTTATTTATTTTTTGGTGATGGGAGAAACAAGTGCACACAGAACATTACAGTGAGACTCAGAATATAAAACAAGGTAAGACTATAAGAAGACATACAAATAATATGACATATAACAGAATGGCATATTTACATGTGCAAGTGGTAATGTATGTGCATGGTAGGGGTATGTACAGTTATTGAATTAAATATTTGAATTTACATATGAACATGAGATATGTATTTACATTAATGCACTATGGGGGAGTCCTGAGGCAGTTTAATTGTTCATGAGAAAAATGGCCTGAGGGTAGAAACTGTTCTTGTGCCTGGATGTCCTACTCAGTGCTCTGTAGCACCGGCCAAAGGGCAACAGTTAAAAGAGGGAGTGGGCAGGGTGTGTGGGGACCAGAGAGATTCTATCTGCACGCTTCCTCACTCTGGAGATGTACAGGTCTTGGAGGGTGGGCAGGGGGCACCAATAATCCTCTCAGCAGTTCTGACTGTCCGTTGTAGTTTCCTTCTGTCTGATTTGGTGGCTGAACCAAACCAGACAGTTATAGATTTACACAGGACAGACTCAATGATGGCCAAGTAGAACTGTGTCAGCAGCTCCTGTGGCAAGTTGAACTTCCACAGCTGGCAAAGGAAGTACAACCTCTGCTGAGCCTTCTACACAATGTCACAGAGTCTATGTGGGTGTCCCACTTCAGGTCCTGAGAGATGGTAGAGCCCAGGAACCTGAATGACTCCATTGCTGCCACAGTGCTGTTCAGTATGGTGGTGGTTGGGGGGATTTCCCCTGAAGTCCCCTATCATCTCCACTGTTTTGAGCGTGTTCAACTCAAGGTTGTTGTGACCGCACCAGACAGCCAGCTGATCAACCTCCCATCTTTACACAGACTTGTCACCGTCATGGATGAGACAGATGATGGCAGAGATGTGGTGTCATCTGCAAACTTCAGGAGCTTGACAGTGGGATCTTTTGCAGTGCAGTCATTCGTGTACAGGGAGAAGAGCAGTGGAAAGAGAACGCATACCTGAGGAGCACCAGTGCTAATAGTTTCCCAAGTCTCACTATCTGCTGCCTATCTGTCAGAAAGCAGGTGATCCATCGACAGATTGGAGTGGGCACAGAGAGCTGGGTTAGTTTGGTTTAGAGAAGATTAGGCATGATGGCATTGAAGGCTGAACTGAAGTCCACATATAGGATCCTTGTTTAAGTCCCAGGTCTGTCGAGGTGTTGCAGGATAATAATGCAGTCCCATATTGACAGCATCATCCACACACCTGTTTGTTCAGAAAGCAAACTGAAGTGGATCCAGCAGGGGTCCAGTGATGTCCTTCAGGTAGGCCAAAACCAGTATCTCAAATGACTTCATGACCACAGACTTGAGAGTGACAGGTCTGTAGACATTAAGTCCTGTGATTTTTATTTATTTATTTATTTTTTTTTTTTTTTTTTTTGGGGTGTCCGGAATGATGGTGGATGTGAAGCAGCAGGGAACTTCACACTGTTCCAATTATCTATTGAAGATCTGTGTGAATATGGGGGCCAGTTGGTAAGTGCAGACTTTCAGACAGGCAGGTGAAACACCATCTGGGCCTGAAGATTTCCCTGTCTTTTGTATCCAAAAGACCCAGCACACATCATCCTCACAGATCATAAGTGTAGCTTGAGTAGCAGGAGGGGGGTTCCAGGAGGTGTTGGAGTGTGTGTGAATTGTGAAGTGAAGATCAGAGCAGGGGAGGAGTGTGAGACTGGGCTTCTCATCCATTAGTTGACTCTCTACAGAGTGAAGGGTTTTGTTCTTTGAAGCTTTTAAGGCCTTTTCACACAGATGCAAGGTCGTTGGCTGAAAACTTAGGTCGCTTATTTTAGCCATTTTGATTGCCTCAGCCAATGTGTTCCTGGCCTGGTTGTACAATATTTGATCTCCACTTCTGTAAGCATCCTCTTCGGCATGACGAAGCTGTCTGAGTTTTCGTGTAAACCATGGTTTATCATTATTGAATGGTAAATTATGTCCTAGTAGGGATGCACATACCCTCACAGAAACTGATGTCACATTATCTGTGAGCTCGCCCAGGTCTGTGGCTGCAACACTCCAAACAGTGCAGTCAAAGCAGGCTTGTAGTTCCAGCTCTGCTTCATTGGTCCATCTCATTACAGTCCTTTACTACTCTGCTTGTAAGTCGGAAGAAGATGTACCAGACAGTGATCAGAGTGTCCTAAAGCTGCACGTAGGACAGAGCATTATGCATACTTTACGGTGGTGTAGCAGTGATCCAGTATGTTTCTGTCTCTGGTGGGGCATGTGATGGATTGTTTGTATTTTGGCAGTTCACGGGTGAGGTTTGCTTTGTTAAAATCGCCAAGAATAGTAATGAGAGTCTGGGTGTTGTTGCACCATGTCTGTGATGTGATCAGCCAGCTGTTGCAACACTGCGTTCATGCACGCTTGTGGCAGGATATAAACACATACCAGAATAAACAAAGGCTTACATTTGATGAAGAGCTCTTCTAAATTAGGACTACATATCTTCATCAATGCTGTTTCATCTGTACACCAACTTTCAATGATGTTAAGGCATGTTCCACTGCCTCTAGATTTCACAATGCGATCCTCTCTGAACAGCTGGAAGCCCAGCAGATGAAATGCGTTGTCCGAGATGGCTTCATTCAGCCAGGTTTTTGTGAAACACAGAGCAGCGGACTTAGAAAAGTCCTTATTTGATTGAGTGAGCAGAAGCAGTTTGTCCGTTGTTTTGGCAAGGGAGTGGACATTCGGAGATGAATACTCTGCAGCGGAGTCCTATATCTACGTTGACGAAGCAATCCTGCTCGCTTCCCTCGTGTGTGTCTTTTGGAGCGCTTGCAGAGCACCGCTGTGCCTCCTATTAAGATGTCTAATAAAACGTTTGAATACTTAAACACCGGCAAAAAATTATCAGGAATGCGCTACCAAATATTCAGCTGTTCATCCCTGGTGAAACTGATTGGGAAAGAGTAACAAAAAATATGACAAACAAACAAAAGTAACAAAAACGCTAGAGAGCTCCACACTGAAGCAGCCATCTGCGGCGCCATCTTGTCAACATTCTAATATTATTTAATATCACTGAATCAACCTGAATACATTAGGTTGCACAAACAAAACTAATTTTAAGGGTTAGATCAGATGGAAATAGCTATTTAAGGTTAAAATTGAAGGTGACCACTCTTTAGTGTACTATGGTATACTGTATTATAACAAGTCTAGTGTTGTTGTTTTAAAGTCAAAGTGTGTAATTTGTGCACTGCTAGCGCCACCAAACAGAATTTTAAAAATATTTAACTTTTAAACAGGTTTTCTGAACACTTTGCCATTGTGCCATTTGTTGGACAAGAAGATAGACCTGCCCCAATTGTTGCAATGCCATTGGTTCATTGTTAAACTTTTGGCCTATTTTAACATTGACAAATTACACATTCAGCTTTAAAAGAATGTTCCAGGTTTAGCTCAGTCGACAGCATTTGTGACATAATGTTACAAATAATATTTTTGACTCGTCCCTCATTTATTTAAAAAAGAAGAAGCAAAAATCACAGTTACAGTAATGCGCTTACAAAGGAAGTGAATGGGGCCATAAACCTTAAAGTCAAGTCAAGTCAAGTGGTTTTTATTGTCGTTCAACCATATACAGTTAGACAGTACAGAGTGAAACGAAAGGTCCTGTAAGCAGAAAATGTTCCTTCTCCCTGAAATATATCACTGAAATAAGTGTCCTGAGATATCTCATCAGTCTCTGTGACAACACTAGACTGTGTAAAACAATAATGTGACCGTGGACAAATTCTTTGATCAGCCACTCAGAAGACTGATGTGCTTTCTACCTGTAAATTATTTTTCACGTTCTCATAGTGTAGTAGTTGAAGTGGATCATTCAGGTTTAATGACATAATCAGATTCATAACAGCTGATGCCGTTATTTTGATACTGTTTTTGACATCCACTAGAGCTGTGTTTTGGAAAGACTGCTCAGTCTTGTGAAAGTTCCAGAACGGCTAAAATCGCTTACAGCACGTTTAAAATACAAACATTTGCAAAACACTCAATGAGCACTTTATTTGGAACACCGGTACACCTACTTATTCATGCAATTATCTAATCAGCCAATCATGTGGCAGCAGTACATTGCATAAAATCATGCAGATACAGGTCAGGAACTTCAGTTAATGTTCACATCAACCAACAGTAGGGGGAAAAAATGTGATCTCAGTCATTTGGACCATGGCATGATTGTTGGTGCCAGACAGGCTGGTTTGAGGATTTCTGTAACTGCTGATCTCCTGGGATTTTCATGCACAACAGAGTCTAGAAATTACTCATAATTGTGCAAAAAAACAAAAATATCCATGAGTGGCAGTTCTGGGGATGAAAATGCCTTGTTGATGAAAGAGGTCAACGGAGAATGGCCAGACTGGTTCAAGCTGCCTAAAATCTATGGTAACTCAGAAAATCTCTCTCTCTCTCTCTCTCTCTCTCTCTCTCTCTCTCTCTCTCTCTCTCTCTCTCTCTCTCTCTATATATATATATATACACACACACACACACACACACACACACACACACACACACACAAAATGTATTTCCTTCAGCTGAACCAATTTTCATTAATTTTTGAATTTTAAAAAGCTTTTTATTGAGAGTGAGATTTGTACATTCAGGTCTTTCTCAGAGTGTTCACAGAGAGCTGTGTGTCTGTGTTTGAGTGATAGGTGCAATACACTTCATGCTGTGTGATCAGGCCAACATATTTCTACACCTAATTTCTCTGCAAAGCAGTAAGGCGTGGTGTGCTGTGTGTTTATTTGTGTGTGTGTGTCCGTCCGTCACTCAATTTCGGTTAATGTGGATCCCCATATTGGTATTTTTGGAACTAAATGTGCAAGTGTTATGAGCAGCTGGCCAAATCATTGCACCATCTGCTGCTAATGTAATTTTGCATAATTCGACTTATATATGTTTGTCTTTGAATCTTTGCTCACTCACCTTCATAAAATGAGTCTTGGCCAAAAGAAATACTGTTTATTTTCAATCACAGATTGTTCTTTTGGATCTCAAACCCTGTCCTGCTTTTTAAATTTTTCATTCTCAGCCAATAAACACAAGCCATGGATCGAGACGGAGTACCAGGGGATTGTCATGGAAAACGACAATACTGTCCTCCTCAACCCACCTCTGTTCGCCCTGGATAAAGATGCACCACTGCACTACGCTGGTAAAGATGATGATCATTTTAGATAATGCCGTCATTTTAACATGTATCCAATTTGTAAATGTTGACTGACAAATCACAAAAGTGCCCTGCAGTGTAACATTCTATACTTCATGTAAAGATTTGTGTTTTAAACAGAATTTTTATTTTTCTTCTAAAATTATAATTTATGCAAAAATGTAAAATTGTTACATTGTTGGGTACAGCACCTAAAATATACACTCTCCCTGTGTGTGTCCCCTAGGATTTTTTCAACAGTGGTGCTGTTGTGTGCGTGTCCACAAACCCGCAATACCGGACCCATATTAACACATGTTGGTCAAAGATTAGATTAAAACAGGGGGGTGTCAAACTCAATTTAAGCCAGGGCCACATCAGGGTTTATTTGTGCCCTCAAAGGTCCCTTTGAAAATGTGGCACCAGCACCTCCTTTGGTAGCACCCATGCAAATAATTGTACATGTTATATGCATTGAAATACACATTTGACAGGACAGCATTGATTTTGAGGTTGGTATGCAGATGAAAATATGATATTAACAACAGTAACATCTGTGGAAAGAATGAACACCTATTTTTTATATGGCTAAATGGAAATATTTTGACAGTGTAAATAAGTTGGGTCTTCTTTACAGATTCCTTTCATCAGGCCCTAATTAAACTACAGTCATGTCTATTAATTTCTTGAATTCAAATCAGAGAGCATTAAAAGAGTAGGTCCATAACTGGAAAATGGAAAACGCATCATAGTTCTTCTGTAGTATCCATATTTTTTAACAATGATATTTGTAACAGTTCATAGTAACCATAGGTAAAACCATGCAGGGCTCCTTTCTACCATGGTTTATAACTATGGTTTCTATATAAATAACTATTGTAATTTTGTAATAAAAAAACAGCAGTCTAAATACATTTAAAAAGTTTTTCTGCCTCAACTACCATAGGTAAGACAGTACAGTTAGTGTTAATGCAGTAAATCCATGGAAACGTTTTGTAAGTGTTGTGATCTGAGAATTTACTGGAAATGCCTTCTAATTTATGTTTTCTCCTTTTTTCTTTGTCAGTGCAGTTAAGAATGTGGGGTCTATTTGTTTTAAACTAGTTTCATCACCGTGACGTAAGCGTTTTGCAATAGACAATTCTGTACCGCATTCAAACGGGTTTTCGCAAACCCCGCCACGCATCTCACTGGATCACAAACGCATATAAAAAATGTCTGTTGTTTGGTTGAGACCAGTTTGTGAATTACCACACCTGCTCTGCGCTCGTGCTGCTTTATCCATGATTGAGCTTTGTTGATAATTGACCCGTGTAGCGCTGTTTCATTCCACTTTTGAAGTAAGCAAAATGCAGAAGGCTCATTTATATTCACGAGGAAAGCACTAACTGATTGTTCAGTGAAAAGTTGTGATCCCTTGCCATCCTACATTAAGAAATGTGCTTGCGGCCACTTGAAATGAAGCAAGTTTGACACGTGTTGTTATGTGGTGATGTCACTGTGAGTAAGTGCATGATTAAGTCACTGTGTGTGATGAGGTCCCTTTCGCAGTGTAGAAAGTGCACAGCTGATGGGGGCTGGCAAGCGTTATGTTGCATCAAGAAAATTAAACAAATCATGTGAAATCCCTACAGCGACGCTCTTAATTCAGCAGTGGCGCAGCACCACTGCAGAATGAATATAGACGAAACACTGTTCTCCCTTGATACATTCTAATCTATACAAACCATGCTAATCTAAAATCTATGTTGAATAAAAACGGCTTATGTCTATATTATTTGTCAAATTCCCAAATACATATAAGCTGTTCTGCTTGAAAGGCATGCTTTTTCATTCATTGTAATGGTGTAATAGTGTGTTGTTACATGCTTGTTATCACATTATTAGTAGTTTACAGGCTATAGACAAGGGGTTGTTGTGAGGGTTTTATGGGAAGGGGGCGGGGTGGGCGTTGACTATTTTGAAGCATCATGTAGCTAGTTTAGGAATTACACATTATGTTTACACAAATTTCACAGGGATTAAAGATGACAGACCTCCCCCCACCACAGGCTGAGCTTACATTCACAGTGCCGTGTCATGTGTGACAGCACTTTCTAAACACAGACAAGTGTGGAGAGCACTCAACAGCCCTTTTTACACACAATGTTGTTCATTCCATTTAAGTGAGGGTTTTATACAAAAGTGTTTTTTTACTGCAGATTTTTGAACACTAACTTCTCTCTCTTTTCAGGGGAAATCTGTGGATTTAGGGTTCATAATGGACCAGGTGGTTCTGGTACTGCACAGTTTGAAGCAGTCGTGTTGGACCGCTCCACTGGAGAAGGTCTAGTTCGGTCTAAAGAGCCCCTGGACTGTGAAAGTCAGAAGGAGCACAGCTTCACTATCCAGGCTTATGACTGCGGTGAGGGTCCTGATGGCACTAACAGCAAGAAATCCCACAAGTAAGCGAGACTACAGTTTCTGTCTCAACTTTCTCACCATCTTCGTATGATGATATACCTCCTCAGTACTGCCCACTTCACTTTTCTTTATTTATACTTTTTTTAGATAGCTATGTTGACATACCTAATGTGGCTACAATCTTAGCCTAAATTTCTTTTTTATAGTTCATTGCCCAGTGTACCATACTGTGCAAATGACAAAAACTAAACTTGGCTTTCTAAAGTTGACAAATTATTTTTTTTTTCAAACACGTTTCATGGTTTTCTGCTTGTTTGTATTTTCCTTTCTAATTTGTGCTCTTAACAACCTTTCTTCACAGAGCCACAGTTCATGTTCGTGTAAATGATGTGAACGAGTTCTCTCCAGTCTTCGTGGAGCATCGATATGAGGCGTCGGTGCCCGAGGGTCGTTTGTTTGATCGTATTGTGCGGGTGGAAGCAGTGGATGCTGACTGCTCCCCTCAGTACAGCCAGATCTGCTTCTATGACATCACCACGCCAAATGTCCCTTTTACCATTGACAACGATGGTGAGACCTTTAAATCTTTGCTAGGAAAAAAAGCTATGTTTAATGTTTGTCAATTATGTCAATTTTTCAATGTTAAAACTTTCTACAATGCCAACTTAAAGGTGCTGTAAGTGATTTTTTTTTTCATTGAAAGGTATGCAAAAAAAATCCTACTCCCTGAAATTTATTAATGAAATACAGTACGTGTCATGAGATAGCGTACTGCTTTCTGTGACAGAACTAGACTTTGCAAACATCAAACAAAAATGTGTCCACGGGCCGCGGTCTGTGAGCTTTCTTCCTGTCAGTCAGTTTGCGCATTCGAATAGTATTTTAGTTGCAGCGAATTATTGAGGCTTAATGCCATTTTTATGCAATTTTTTTCATAATATTTGTCAGTTGAAGGTGCTATTTTGCTGCTGTTGTTTTTGAAAACCATTTCTGCTCCTGTTGGTCTCAATAAAACTAATTTGAAATCTAGTGTTGGAAAAAGGGTGTGTGACTAATAACGGCTCAGTTTGTGGAAATTCCAGAACGACTAAAATCACTTATAGCACCTGACAACAACAAATGCAGAGACAACAACAAGCCGTTTGTAGGTTGATTTCCCCCGAAAAGTGTAAACACTAACTCGTGGCACTATAAAAATATTGCTCTGTTTGTTTGAGCATCCCAACCAGCCTGACATAGCAACATTGGCTCAACCAATGAGTTTGGGGTGGGTCTATCTGTGTGTCTAACCAATGGAAGATGAGGGAGTGTTTAGGGAAATCTGTATGAAAACAATAATTGTTTTTGTGTCATTAGTGCCACTGAAATTATACACTTTAAGTGAGATCATAACTTACAATCTACATTATTTGTGGCAATAATTTATGTTATTTTACAGAAATAATGTAAAATGTCTAGCACTGATAAAACCCAGAACTACAGTTCACCATAGTTTTTCTCCATAATGTTGCATCTAGTCTCACCAAGCGCAGGCCTTTAGTATGCAATTTTTATTTATTTTTTAATCTAAAAGCCAGAGGTGACATTTTAATATTCAGCAGGTTTTTTGGGCAAATTTCTGAACAGCCCAGAAGGAGCGACGATCAATAACCGACATTTTGTAACATAACAAATTCTGACCAAAAAGGAGCTCTGCCTTGTTTCACTGCTTTCTTTGTTTTCTCTCTCTTACTTCTTATTGTGCATATTTCGATTACAATTCTATATGGTCTGCCTTTGCCTTTCATATTTTCGAAAGTTCTGGATGAATAAAACTCTCTCTCTCTCTCTCTCTCTCACTCTCTCTCTCTCTCTCAAACACAGGGAACATAAAGAATACTGAGCCACTTGACTCCAAACGCCAGCATGTCCACAGTTTCTGGGTGACAGCCTTTGACTGTGGGAAGAATCGAGCTCAGGCTGATGCTCAGGTCAAAGTCACAGTCAAACCTTCCTGCAAGCCAGGCTGGATTGGTAATTACTCGGGCTCATTTAACGGTGGCAACAGAAATATGATAAAATACACCAATGTTCAATAGTTACATTAATTAATAATTAGTACAATATAAAATTCTTCTGCCAAGTAATATTTTTTCATTATCCTAACTGTCTGTTTGTGGTTGCCAAACAATTTAGCATATTAGCATATTAATATACATTTTGTGGGGGGCCTGGGTAGTTCAGCGAGTATTGATGCTGACTACCACCCCTGGAGTCTCGAGTTTGAATCCAGGGCATGCTGAGTAATTCCAGCCAGGTCTCCTAAGCAACCAAATTGGCCCGGTTGCTAGGGAGGGTAGAGTCACATGGGGTAACCTCCTCATGGTCGCGATTAGGAGTTCTCGCTCTCAATGAGGCAAGTTGTAAGTTGTGCATGGATCACGGAGTGTAGTGGTGACACGCACAGCAAGCGATGTGATTATATTCGTGGTCTCAGAGGCAACTTAGATTTGTCCTCCACCTCCTGGATTGAGGTGAGTAACCACGCCACCATAGGGGATTTAAAGAAATAAACAATATATAAAATTTGTGGCGCAGCCAATCAGAATTTAGTGTCGGCACTATCCATTTATAAATAGACAGTAGTCTATAATATATGTGTGTTTGAATTACAGGATGGTCAAAGCGTATTGAATATACTCCTGGCTCCGGCAGTATCCCTCTCTTCCCGAACCTGCACTTGGAAACGTGTGAGGAGACGGTTTGGAATATTCAGGCTACAGTTGAGCTTCAGACGGGTCATATTGGGAAGGGCTGTGACAGGGACAGCTACTCTGATCGATCTGTGCGCAGGCTTTGTGGTACGTTTATGAGCCACACCAATTGCTTGCCTGGGAAATTTGTAATAGTTTGTCCAAAAATGAAAATTCTCTCATCATTTACTCACCCTCATGCCATCCCAGATGTGTATGACTTTCTTTCTTCTGCTGAATACAAACAAAGATTTTTAGAAGAATATCTAAGCTCAGTTTGTCCATTCAATGCAAGTGAATGGTGACCAAAATTTGAATCTCCGAAAAGCACCTAAAGGAAGCATAAAAGTAATCCATGTGACTCCAGTGGTTTAATCAATGTCATCTTAAGCGATCTAATCGATTTTGAAAATATAACTCTTTTTTTACAGTACATCTTACCATTGCAGTCTCTAGGCACAATCATGACTTCAAGCTCGATTACACTTTGACGCATGCACAGAGCACTAGATCGAGACTGCTGATCTCAAGATTTATAATGAAAAGGAGTTATATTATGGTCTGTCTCTCCCAAAACTGATTGGATCTTTTCAGAAGACATGGATTAAACCACTGGATTTCTTCTTTGCTGCATTAATGTGCTTTTTGGAGCTTCATAATTTTGGTCAGCATTCACTTGGATTAGATGGACCTACAGAGCTGAAATATTCTTCTGAAAATCTTTGTGTTCAGCCGAAAAAGAAAGTCATGCACATCTGAGATGGCATGAGCGTACGTAAATGATGACAGAATTTACATTTTTTGGGGAACTATCGCTTTAAATTATTGTAGGTCTTAATGTAATAACGGGAGCAGATCCTTGTTCATGAGGATTACCACCGATTAGGCGAAAATGCAGTCTGTTGAGAACTAGGAGTTTTATCTGTTGCAGTCTCTGTTGACCAACTGTTCATTTAATTTATAGCAGATGGGAAAATGTCTGATAGGCACATAGTTTTATCCCAAAACACTCCCAAAGTTCTCCACAGATAAACCATAGAATCAAATCCTCTGAAATGAGCATGCACTTATGTCCATAGTTCTCAGGGTTCATTCACATTTGAAATTTCAAACACCAAATCAGGTGCAGTGAGGGGTGAAGTTGACCTTCTCCCACCCCCATCTCCTGCAACCAATTGGACTGCTGCGCTGCCAACTCTGCCATCCTCTGATTCATCCCTGGTCTTCTCCTTCAATGGCTCCACCCATGTTGCTGTAGTACCTGATTCCGTTGCTTTAATGGTATCTGGTGACCACTTCACACTGCAGCTTTGGATGCGAAGGGGAGGGGCTAACATACAGCCACCAGCCAATCAGGCTAGAGGAACCCGTAAAGGGGAGGAGACTATTGTCTGCAGTACTGTAATGAACGGTCAGTCAGAAATTTAAAACTGATAACAGGATATGATTTCACAATATGCCTTTTAATTTATAATTTTGTACAGTCAAAGACTTTTATCATAATAATTGTGAATCGTGTCTGATTTTAAGTGAGCTGATTTGTGTTGGTCTAATTTCCAGATGACTCATACTCTCACTACTCTTTATCGGTACATGGCTGTCGTCTCTCTCTCTTCTACTGGCCGGATGTATCTGCCGCTAGGCCTGTCAAATTCCTTTGGAAACTGGAGCAGGTAAACTAGATGTGATGGGAATTCTACACTAAAGAATATCTAGTTTAAAATATGAGGGCCAGCTAGCCAGTTCTGGCAGATGATTTTACAATATCGGGGTTAAAGGAAGAGGTCATGCAATCACAGGAACACAAGAACTAGCTTTTTTCATCTGTTGTTTATGTGTCTTGATTTAGAACTTATAGTATACTTGCAAACTAAAACTTGCTGTTCTTTAACCTCTGACAGGTGTGTGACAGTGAGTGGCATCACCTGTCCCTTAGTGTGCAGTTTCCCTCTGTCACTCTGTATGTGGATGGTGTGACCTTTGACCCTGCTCTCATCCATGACAATGGAGCTATCCCCAACCCTGCACCACACCAACGACTGGTCATTGGAGCATGCTGGGGTAAGTTTTCAATCAGTTGTATATAGGAATGGGAATCATCTTTTTTTTTTTTTTTAAAGTAACCGAATGTTCAGTATCAGTATTCTTTTAAATGTGACCAGTTCTAAATAAGATCTCAAGATGATTCACAATTCCCAATCCAAGTCATATGTGACAAATCTTTGAGTTGGTGTGAAAACAGATTTCAGCAGTAGGTGGAGCAGACATCTTCAGTCATGTTCTTTTCTTAGGCTGTGCATGTATAAATTAGCTATTAATACTTCTATACTCATCAATTATTCAACTAAACGGAACCATTCTCACATGCTGTGGCACTCACTTAATTTATGTGTGAGGTTGAGAGTTGCCCAAACTTTTAGTCTCCTGCTGTTTGGCTAACTGGGTCACCTAGCCTGTGTTAATCACCCATTTATACACCCTTATCACAGCTGATGTTTTGACACTGGACTGAGGCTTAAAATTAATAAAATTACTATTGCTTCCTTTCTCCATCCTTTGCAGAGCCAGAAGAGAAACCGAAAGACATTGTGAACAACACCATGCCAGAAAGTAAAGACATAGGTGAGGTTCACATCAATTTGATGGTGAATGAGAAAGAGCAGTATGCATTAACTAAAAATTATTGCTTTTCCTTGATGCTGCATTAATGTAAGGTGTCAATATAAGAACAAAATTACTGCCTTTTGGCCTGCGTAACATGTAAAAATTAACTGAATGCATCTTTAACGTTCTTTAAGAGACCATGTTTTGATGCATATCAAATGGATGTGTATTTTCATTTTTGATACATAGGGAAGTTTGTCAGTGGTTACAAAGGGTTGTTGTCAGGGGTAACGGTGCGTCCAGGAAATGTGGAGCCACACAGTGTGGTGGAGTGTCTGTATGCTTGTCGAGAGGGGCTTGATTTTGGAGACCTTGAGACTTTGGGCTCAGGCATGAAGGTACTATAAATCTACTGCAGGGTATATTCCTTTAATGTTTAAACTAGCCTAATTTTAACTTACTCCAGCTTCTCTTTCTCAGGTGCATGTAAACCCTAGCCAGTCTGTGCTGGTGTTAGAAGGAGACGACATTGAAAGTTTCAACCGTGCCATTCAGCAGGTGACATACAGGAACTCTCTACGATTTGCCACCCCTGGCGTTCGTCCTCTGAAACTTACTACTTCTCTCAGGTAAATAAACCATTCACATGCTAAAATAGATGTAAATTGTTCATTTCCACTGGCTCAGCATATCTAAATTCTCATGATTACAGACTGTTAATTTGCTGAATATTGTATATTATATATTATATCTGTATTTGCGTTTGCATTTTCTCAGAAAACTGGCGAAAAGTAGGTTTAATTTGTTAACCCAAGTTGAAATAAAATAATTGCTTCATCCAAATTCATTCCCTTTAAGGATGGGCTTGTAATTTTTGTAATTCTATAACTTTTGATTGCTTTGTCGTATCAGTACAAATTATTTGACATGACTGGGAACAAAACAAATGCAGTTTTTCAGAACCACCTTATTTACCCCCAGATATATATATAATGTCAAATCAGAAAAATAAGAAAAAAAAGATATTTCTCAGCTGATTTCTCAGCTGTTTCTTAGACTGAGAGTCTCAGAATTTATCATAATCTATATCATTAAAACAATTTGAAAAGTTTCTTTACAATGCCCACACACTTCACCATAGGTGTTTTTTGTGTGTGTGTGTGTGTGTGTGTGTGTGTGTGTGTGTGTGTGTTATAAGCCTTTAATTTTGGGTATTCCACTGAAACAGGAAATCTTTAAAAACACCTTCAGTACTTAAAGGGTTGAACAAGTACAGTGTAACCATGAGAAACAACTTTCTTGGTAGCTAGGATTTACACCTATACAAAGAGTCACCTGGCTCACAGTTATCTGCCATTTTTTTATTTTTATCTTTTTGAATCTGACAGCTCCTCAGCTAGTGTAGCCTTTTATGATAGCAAAGTGTCCACTGTATCATCCAGGTATTATTTGCCTACTGCATAATAAATACTGTTCTGGATATACTACTCATTTGACATAAGGATTTTAAAGAGACAGCTTACCCTGAAAGAAAATATGGGGAAGACAATAAACCTCCTGACACTCGAGCATGACTGCTGTGTGCATTTTTGATTTCTCTTATTTATTTGTAACAAGTTGCACCTAACAAACTTGCAAAACAAATTTCTAGAGCAAATAGTTTTCCTAAAAATGTGGAAAGCATGACTAAGTTGTGAATAATACCAAGCAATAGAAAGATTTTTCAAATCAAATTGTTGATTTTGTTTCCAGGAGTGTTGGTTATTCATGATTTTGAGAGGTTACAGAAATTACATCAGAAATTAGCATAGTAAATTCTGAAGTAATGACCAGCATCATCCAATCACTGCCATCCATGTTAAAATAAAATTATACATTATATTTGTCTGATGTCATAACATGAAACTTCTATGTACTGATTTCCATTTTCTAAGTCTGCCAAACATATTGACTGGTTAAAACATAATTTGCAGCCTGAAACTGAACTTTTGGTCTGATTTGAGAATTTAATGCACTTAGCAGCATATAAAGGTATAGGATGTTCCCTTGCTGCCTATTTAACGAATTACTTAACTTCCAGTGTGCTCTCTGTCGGCACCATGTTGTTTTGTCCCTTTACTGAGAGCCCAGAGTCTTCTGAACTGAGATCAGTCAGTTTATATTAAATTAAATTATGCATTGCATATAGCAAAGCCAAAATAACAATGTCCATGCATATGTATGCAAGCTTGCGCAAATTTAAGCTTTAGGAAAAATTCTGTAGACAAAATAAAAAATAAAAATGGTTAATAACAAAAATGGTTAAGAAATTAGCATTGCCTATTATACAGTAGTTGCAGTGAGTGGTTGGTTTGTTGTTAGTTAACCAGAAAAAAAAATAATAATAGAAATTATTTTCTTTTTTTTGGGAAGCATGTACAGTACAAAACAGGAATGTCCTACACTATTACCAGCTAACAAGTCAAGTGGTCATAATGACCAGCTGTAGCAGCATCCTTGCATCCATGCTTACAAGGCAGCTCACAGTGACACAGATTTATTGGTATGCGTAAATGAAATCATATGGGCACGCATGATTGTACAAACAGTAGGGTAAATGTACCCATTTTAATCATCTGTTGTTAGTATCTAAATATTCTCATAACTGCTTTTGTCTGGCTAGGTCCAACTGTGCTGCAGTACCCTTGAAGTCATGTTCATTGTCATTCTGCAGGTGTTTCAGTGAAGAGAGTTGTCTCTCTCTCAGACAGCTGGAGGGTTACCTGGTTGTGCTCCAGCCTGATGCACCGCAAATCTCTCTCTCTGGGGTGGGACCACACCTAGCCCGGCCAGCCGCTGAATTTGAGGGGCCTCAAGGCGTCCTCTTGTTTCCTGAGCTCCGTATTGTCTGCTCCTTGTCTCATGCTGTTAACACAGCTGCACAGGGCATGGAAGGAGGTGGTAAGCTTCTTAAAAACATCTCTGAACATCTGTACCTTTAACATTAATCTGTAAACTCACAGCTTGATGTACAACCAATGAAAGAGCTTTTAGCCAAAAAGGATTCAATTCATTCATTCATAGAAAATTGTGTAAACATCAGAATATGTGCCACCAGCATCACCAAACGGAACTGTTAAAACAATGACCCCTGTCCTCCATTGGTTAAAAAAAGATAGTCCTGCCCCAAATTCACACCATTGGTGGAGCCAATATTGCTATGTCAGGTTGGTCGGGATGCTCAAATGAACAGCAATGTTTTGATAGTGCTATAGTGTTTGCAGTTTTTAGGGGAAATCAGCCTATGAATGACTAATAAGTCATATAGTTGACTGCATATCAAGCTGGGAAAGTATTCATAGAAAAATTATGCACTTCAGCTTTAAGAACAAAAGATGTGCAATCATAGATATTGTTTTGTGTTTGTCCAGGGGTGCAGGGCTCTACATTTGCCCCTAAAAATAGATATGTGCGAACCGGAAAAATTATTTATGAGCACAGTGTGCGATTAAAGATTACAAACATAACATACCCCCACTGCTGCTAATTACTTAAAAATTACAAGACCCACATTCCACAAACGGCTTGTGCCAACCACAGTAGATTTTTCTGTGATGAAGCAGTCCAGTCAGAGAGAGAAAGGTGAACAATGGAGAAATTGGTGAAAAATAAGTTAACGTGCAGACATCACATTTTATTTTAAGCGAAAAAGAGACGAGAAGAAAGAGGAATCTGGCAAGGGGGGTTTGCAAGGTTCAACTAATGAAGTCTCTTCACAAGGTTTATCTGAGATGGCTAACATTAGGGATGCTGAGAACAATGTTAGCGAAGCTACCGTTACACCAGCTGTCACTTCAACATCCACTGTAGCCGGTGGAGGGAGAACATATAGATTCAATGCGAATTGGCTCAAAATGTTCCCATGGCTAGAGTTCGAAAACAACGTCATGTTCTGCAAATTTTGTAGAGGGCAGAAACAGGTAGGCAACTCATCCTTCGTATCAGCAAACTTGCATCTGAAATAGTGATGGCTCTTATAGGTGAACATTGGGAGCCGGCTCGCATATCAGAATCTATTTATAAAAATATAAAAACAATTCAGATATAAATAATCAAAAGGTTTAAAAATAACGAAAAAAAATAATTAAATAATATAGGTCTAAATGCTCAAACGCACACACATTCGTTGTGACTCTATGCTCAGACTAACAGCCTCACCTGTTGTTCATGTCAATCACACAAGCAGTGTCAACCAATGAATCAAAGATGCGTGAGGGAGGGCAGAGCCAACTTATTATGTTGTTCAGATTGTATTTGTTTTGAAATGCCCTTTGTTTATATACATTGAAAAGTTATACTTTAAATGCACATGTGAAATTGCATCCTTCTTTTTTACATTTATTTCAATTTGTGGGATGCTGCAGTTTTACAGCATTCTTTGATATTTTTTTCTTTGATATGGTGCAATATACTATTATCAGTACTGGCGCTACTTACATGCATACTACACAGTTTGCGTAGGGCATCAACTCACTAGGGGGGCACCATCTTACCCTAAGATGGCACCAGAAAGTCCACCGGCTGCCCTTACTCACTCGCTATACGTTATTCAACGACCCGAAAGCAGTTGCGGAACACAGATGATCGCTTCACGCTCATATCACTTGTAGGGCGTAGGGCATCAATTTGGACAGTGGTGGCCCTGTCTATTATGCTGTTCAGACTGTATTCGTTTTGAATGGTTAGATTTATATGCACTTTGTTTATATACAATAAAAAGTTATTCTTTAAATGCAAATATTTAATAGCATTCTTTTTCAGATCAAATCAACACATTTTTAAATGCATTGTGGTTAAGGTAGAGTATAATTTAATTTAATAATTTAATTAGAATTGTTTTTTATAGTCAATAATAGTCAAACTATCGCAAAATGTTTAAAATGACTTGGAAAAAAAAAATATATATATATATATTTTTAAAGAGCCATTTGGGAGCCAAAAGAGCTGCTCTTTTTGGTGAGCTGAGCCGAACGGATGAGACAGGAGAAACCATCAGGCTCAGTGTCAGCAGCCTTGAGGAGGCAAGTGCTGCAGTCTGAGGAGGAGAAGGAGGCGGCAGCTGAAAATAAAAATTGGGCCGCTTATCAGACTCCACCACAAAAACGGAGTTTACATTAATCCAACATACGACAATGATGTAAGATGTGTGGAGATGATCGGTCAAATTGCTGACATAATGAGAGATCGCTGGCTGACCTCTAATTATGAGAGACATTCAACAATCTTTTGATTCTAGTAGGCATGGGTCAATGTGTGATTTGGGTGGTATGTGCTGTTCCACAGATTTGTGTGTACACGCACACACAATCATACACGCAGTATAAATATGTATGTAATAAATTGTTTGTTAAAAACTCTGTATTACATTTTTCACTGTGCTCCTCAATTTCTTTGAGGAGATTTCTTTTTCATTTAGGAGCGCATGTACTCCTTTGCAAAAAAAAAAGTTAGCGTAGAGCCCTGGGGTGGAGCAGCATAGATACACTAGATAGAAATCAAGGTCAAGTTCCAATTTCTTTGTTTATCACAAGTATACTATGTTATCGTAGAAAGTGAGAACCAAACAAGTTAACCTGTACTTTAGCTTTTTGCTCTGTCACTGGTCTCTGTTATCTGTAGTTTTAGGCTTATGCAATGAATTAAACTGAACTTTGCTCTGCTCTCATGTTTTTGTGATGGCCAAAGCGTAGAGAATAATTGTGATTTTCTCTGTCTCTCTATCAGCACTGATGTCAGATGCTGTGGCTCACACTCTGGATGGGTGTGAAGTCCAGCCTTTGGGGGAGGAGCTAAACCCAGAAAGGGAGGGGCTTCTGGTGGACATGGAAGCATTAAGAGAGAGGGGTCTAGACATCATAAACACAACAGCCTACATTGCCATCACAGGTCATTTTACTTTTTTCATTTAAAATAATTGTTGAAAACCCATTATGAGGAAAATGTATAAACAATGGGAAAGGACCATTTACAGTGGTCCAAAAAAGTATTTGAACAATTAAGTGCATTAGATAACACAATATCAAACAATGTGGCACCCTCAAACAAATTATTCTATTTGTCCTTTTCACTTGTCTGCCATTTTTTAAAATGACTTTTAATGAACTGGTCAATGTTTTTGGATGTATGAAGTCAGTTCCCCCTTAAGTTCACATAGTGTCCTAACAGAGTAACAGGTGTAATTCATCACATTAAAGGTGCTTTAAGCGATTTTAGCTGTTCTAGAATTTCCACAAGCTGAACCGTTGATTTAGCCACACCTCATCTTCCAAAAACATAGCACTCCAAAGACACCAAATGAACTTTATTGAGACCGACATCGAGCAAAATTTGTTGTCTAAAGCAAGGATTATTACAAAAGCATCATGTCTCAATAATTCGCTGCAACTACAATACTTTTAGAATACGCAAAAGGATTGACAGGCAGAAAGTGTCAGAGACCACGTCCCGTAGACGATTTTTTTTTTCTGTTTACAGAAAACCGTTTACAGTCTAGAACTGTCACAGAAAACAGTGAGATATCTCATGACACTTATTTTATTAACACCTTTCAGGGAGTAGAATTTTTTTTTGCATACCTTTCCATGATCGCTTACAGCACCTTTAACTATGGACGTTCCATTAATGTTTGACAACCAGAAAGTGTCCAATTACGTTTTGTCTTAATTTTTCAACAATATATTTATTTTGTTTTCAACTTTAAACCTAAAAAAAACATTTCTATTTAATGTTTAGCTTGAAATGTGTTCTCATGGAAATAAACGCCACTTTTATTATATTTTTCAATAAAAATAAACCAATCAGCCACAACATTAAAACCACCAGCATAATATTGTGTAGATCCCCCTCGTAAAGACAAAACAGCGTCAACCCACAGAGATGATATTCTTCTCACCACAATTGTATAGAGCTGTTATCTGAGTTACTGTAAACTTTGACAGTTCGAACCAGTCTGGCCATTCTCTGTTGCCCTTTCTCATCAACAAGGCGTTTCATCAGACAGGCTGGTTTGATTGTTTCTGTAACTGTTGATCTCCTGGGATTTTCACAGACAACAGTCTCTTAAATTTACTCAGAATGGTGCCAAACACAAAAAAACATACATGGGGGGCAATTCTGCAAACAGAAATGCCTTGTTGATGAGAAAGTTCAACAGAAAATTGAAGTCTATGGTAACTCCAATAACCACTCTGTAAAGTTGTGGTGAGAAGAATATCATCTCAGAATGTTATTCTGAGGTGCATGTTTGCGCTGTTTTGGCGGCACGAGGCAGACCTACACAATATTAGGCAGGTGGTTTTAATATATTAGTGTATGTATAGAAGTATATGTTATATATTTATATTTCTAATATTTATTAATATTAAATGCCAAAGTTTTATAATTTGTTTATTTAATGAATAATGGTGTATATATAAATTAAATATTTTTTTTTTTTAATGTACTGATATTTTAGTGTGGCTTAAATGTCCAAATACATTTTGCAGGCACTGTAAATGCAAATAATCTATGTTCTGTTAATTCTGAGAGTAATGAATGATAAATGTTACATTATTTTAGCAAAAACTAGCCATGACTACTTTCTTATTTATTTTAATAGGAAGTAGAGAAAAATAATTTTTTTACTTTTCTGTTTAAGGAGCGGAATCCATTTCTGTGTATGAGGATGTGTTGCGGTCCATTCGCTATCGGTTAGCAAAGGGCTCGGCCCGTTTTGAGAGAAGGTTCCGTCTCTCATGCTCAGAAATGAATGGCCGGTACACCAGCAACGAGCTCACACTGGAGGTAATAAACGGTGCTAGCATGACACTGATCCTTCACCATGACCGACACAACACCACATTAACCCAATACACACACTTCCTGACAAAGAACACCACTGAAACGTCATACATCAATGGACTGAACAGCTCTTAAATTGATACATATTTAACATACTCTCTCTTTTTGCTTTGCTGTGCTTTCTCCTGCACTCACTCAGGTGAACTTCCTGCACAGTCTGGACAGTCTGTACCATCCGTCTCACCTGTTGGCATCTCAACAGCAGTTCCTCCACCCATCCCATCATACTGGAGAACTGAGTGGACACACACTTCCCAACCCACACCGCAACTCTGGTACTTGCCCATGTGTTCACACACATATCCTCTTGATATAATTGAGGGATGGGGGGGCAGTGGTGGCTCAGCGGTTAAGGCTCTGGGTTACTGACCAGAAGGTCGGGGGTTCAAGCATCGCCAAGACACCACTGTTGGGCCTTTGAGCAAGGCCCTTGACCCTATCTGCTCCAGGGGTGCCGTATCATGGCTGACCCTGCACTCTGACCCCAGCTTAGCTGGGATATGTGGAAAAAAATAATTTCACTGTGTTTATGCAGAAATGTATGTATAATGTGTGACAATTGATCAATTATTATAACTACTTAAAAGAATTATAAACAATAAAGAATAAACTCAGTCTCTCTCATCTTCTAACACACACAGTTGTTCCAGGGGCTGCAACTGTCATCATCATGGTTTGTGTGGGTTTCTTGGTTGTCATGGTGATTCTTGGTGTTTTCCGCATCCGTTCCATCCACCGTCGTGGTGAAGGAGCAAGAGGCGGAGGAAAAGAAGGCAGTAACCAATGGGATGATTCTGCCCTCACCATTATTGTGAACCCTATGGAGGTATGAATCCAAAATTATAGGAAATATCAGCATTATTTTTAATGTGTCTATTGACTCATGTTATTTATAAGTCTCTCTGTTTTTATTCTTTCTTTAAGTCATTTGAAAACCACATGGGCATTGCGACAGATATGGAAGGAGAGTGTGATGATGAGGAGGAAGTAGTGGATTCGCCTGATGAAACCAGTGATGACCAACGAATCATCATCAAGAAAGAGGGAAGAGACTCCGCTCCCAGACGCTACTGAGCCATTTAGCTTCATTGACATAATCAAAAACCATCCACACACAGAACATACAGGAATTACCACTAAAATGTTATACACACACAAAGACACAACGTCAAAGTAAATGAAAATTCTATAACACATCTGTGACATAATTATTGGTTCTCAATCTATGAATGCAATGCTTCTCTCTGGAATGTACGCTCACACAAATGCAATGCATATCCTCTTGCTCAGATATCTGATGAACATTTTGCCATTTTCGACCCAAATCCCAAAATTTTTAAATGGCACAATTATATAATACATTAATTCATCCTACAACCTTATCAAATTATGTGCTTACTACACTGTATCAGACACAATGGAAGGAAACACTGTAAAAGTATCAACTCATATCAGGTAATTGTTTTAAAATTAGGTCACAATTTACAGCCTTTTTAACAAATGTAAGTCTAGTACCCAATATACGGAGTCCAAAACCCAACTTTAGAAGCTGTTTTTTCTCTGCACAATCTATCTCTTTATACATTCCTCTAACAAATTTACATGTACAGATTTAGAGGACTAGTCAGTAATCATGCTGTTTAGTAATAGTGATTGACAGATTACAGGTAGGTATGAAATTGCTTTCTTTTAAGCATCACAGTACCAGAATTATTACCTTACACATGCAAACACACACACACACACACACACACAAATCTTTTGTGTACCTCTTCTCACAACAAACAACACAGTACAGTGCAATGCCCTCTGCTGTTTCAGAATGTTAGCTCAACACGGGCAGTTTTGATTGTACTTAAATGTATGTAAATACAAATGACTACTACTATTATTCTCATTTTTTGGTTCCATTATTTTCTTTCATTTTCAGTTTTTGCACTTTCAGATAGGCTAGTTATTTTTTTCTAAGATCACTAATGATAATATACAGTGATAATGACAATGATAGTATTAGTAATAAGAGCGGTAATGATTGGCTTTATGAATGTCTATTTATTTGTGTGTTAAATTGTGTAAATTAAAAATGTGTTAATATATGAATCACAGTGGAACAGAAAGGCACATTGTTGTTATGCCTAGAACACCTCCATCACGCTATCATCCCTTTCAACATGTACACTTGTCTAAACATTTCTTCTCTTTTCCTTTCCTGTCCTCTCTTCCTCTTTAACCTTCCACTTTCTAATGCCACTGCTTTTTGGTTTCTGAATGTACAACTGTGTTGCTCTTCCTCCTTCCAGCTCACACTCTTGTCTCTTCCCTTGACTATTTCTCTGTCTGTGTTAGTGTACAGTGGAAACCTGTCAGTAAATAAGGCCTGTTGTTTTGCAGTGATATTAAGAATGGACAACATTGAATTAAAACAATATATTATTACAATGGTTAGCATTGGGACAATGAACTATACTTATAGATACAATACCATGGATAATATGATTGATTGTTATTGAAAACCGTCTGAAGAAATACGCTGTTCAAAACATTAATAATAAAAACACACAGATGACATCATTATGTGGTCTATGGATTTAGATGTTTGTGTTTAATTTGATTAAAGGTTCACTCACTATTTTTTTGTTTATGTTATGGTCAATATGGCAGTCATCTTGGATTATCTATGTCGCTTGGTGTCAGTGTAAGAGCATTACATATGCAGTGCTGTCAGTCGAATACATTTTTTAATCATGATTAATTGCATACATTTTCTTAGTTAATTGCTATTAATCACAGATTTAGAAAGTGCTGAGATCTTATTCTCTCTCTCTCTCTCTCTCTCTCTCTCTCTCTCTCTCTATATATATATACATATACTTTTTCCTGTCAAAAGGCATTTATTTCCTTATAAGGGAAGAAACCAAAACAATATGTAACAATATAATGCTTTATTAACATTTTCTAAACAAAGCCTTCCACTGTATAAAGATAGAAATGCACTAAAATGGCACCAATTTAAGTAACTATAAACAAGTGGGAGGTTGAATAATTGAAAGAACGTGGGTTGAATATTCATTGCAATAGGCACTAAATCTGATAAACTCTAATCTTCCACAATATGAATCTACCGGCTGCTTTGCTACAGCAATCATGAAGCTGTTTTCATGATTCTCGTCAGGGCATCAACCACACCATCAAGTGCTGCTTTGAACTCCACGTGAAAAGCGCTTACAAACAACATCTCATTCTGCATTTTCATGATAGTTAAGATTTTGTGTGCTTCTGTGGTAATTAAATTGCACATTTCATAGGTTGAATAAGTCCCATTTGAGTATGTATTGTACATCAAATTGGCTTAAACGAGATCCTTTCTCCATTATTTAATCTTTTTAGTTTTTTTTGCCAGATACGAAACAGATATTCACAATTTACATACAAATATTAGTGTGAATGTTATAAATAGGTTATACTGAAGCGCTGTTGTGTGTGTTTGTGGTGTACGTCAGTGTAATGACTCCGGGCAGACACAAACAAAGGTTCCGCCTTCTCAACAAATGTCTATGCTGGTTTATCCTGTATTAACGTTAAACGTTAATCGCGATTAAGAATAATTAACTTGTTAATAAACTTTAATTTTGACAGCTTTACATACAAGCAATCGTATACGGTTGCCAATGCCATTAAATAAATTCCTTATTTGCAGTCAGACATGACTTATGAATATATTCATTGAGCAAAAGTGTTTGATAATATTGAGTTAACTATAATAAAGTCAGTAGTATTCGGCTGGTCATGTAATCTCAACATGGCGGCCCCCATTACTCAGCCCAACACCATGGAAAATAAAGCAGCTTTTAAAAGAATACTAATATAATTGGATTCTTCATCTCATGTGAGTGTACATAATTTTAAACAGATATTCAAATGAACTATTAATTTATAAAGGGTCAGTTGTTTTTGAATGCTCCTTTAAGTGTAGAGGTGAGTAGCAGTCACAGCCACAAATATTTTAAACATTGAAAACAACGCAAGTTACACAATTAACAAATTACATATTTGTTCATAATGCGATTATTTACTTTTATATGCCTAAAGCAACACTGCAAGGATGAGAAATTTTTTCGAAAATAAATTTTAATATATATATATATATATATATATATATATATATATATATATATATATATATATATAAAGTGGCTGTATTTGATTGCCTTTGAGTCGTTTTTGTGGTGTGGGAAATTATATTGTCGCTTTGTTAGATTTTAATGGTAGAAAATCCTGTAAACGTTCAAACAATAGGTTGTCACCATGTCACTCAATACAAGGCATGCGCTGTCACTTTTGGAATTTTACGTAGCCTCAAAGCAAATCTCGCATGGTCTGTCGTGAGTCACAGCACAATTCAAAGCGTTTGACGTTTGTTTTTACGTAAGTCGCGTTGGTGAATAGCCGGAGCGTAGTGTGTTGGATTCGTGTGGCTGGATTGCTCTCGTTTCTGTGGGCCACACGGGGAAAGGTAAATAAAGACAGAACGGTAATCAAAGGAACATTTACACGTCAGGTACCGACAACCAGTGAGCCGTTAACCTTAGCAGTATTCTTAGTAACCGCTGGACTCGGTCGTTTTTTTGTCTCTAAATATAACTGCATTATTTTCCGGATAAAAGGGGAAAGAGAGGAGAGGTCACCACATCGCCTGTTCAGGTGAGGGGAGTTTGTTTAGCTTGTAAGCAAACTGTGCTTTCACATCTTTAGGATAATCAACCATAGTTACTGCACACACATCACTGTGAATAGCTAACCGGTTGTTTGGTGCGTTAGGATGAGTTACTGCCATTTACATGTCAAGAAACTCATGCTTGTGCTCTGACATATGTCTGTGCGGCACTATTAACAAGCCGAACTGACAGTAGACATAAGCCAGACCATTACTGATGTTTTCTATGATCAGAGCAGAAGTGCTCAGTATGTCTGACATGTTGTAGTCTCAATGTACAATGCAGGAATCTGTCAGTGATCGCATGACTGATTCAACCGGTGGGCAACAGACAGATCATAACAACAGCAGTTTCATCACCAGAACCCTTTTTACTGCAGTTCTGGGTGTGTTGCATAAGGACAGTAATGTAGTTGTTTTCAGAAACTCTGATATCTAACTAATCCTTCTAGCCTGGATAAGCTTATGGAGCATATGTTTATGCCAGTGGAAAGGTAGCTCAGTCTGCAGGATTTATCAGAGAGGGATGAAGCTGATGATTCAGTGTTTAACAGTACCTATTCAGGCTGGTGAGGTTTTCTATTCATGACAAGTAAGAGATGTTCATCCAGAAGCTTAATAGAGAAGGAATAGTTTACAATGGCTTGTGCATAAATCAGAAAAGGTGTTGGAGTTTGTTACGAATTGTGTAAATTTGACAGCCTTTCCTTTACAGGTAAATGGAACAAAAATATATATGACTCATCTTGCCCTGCACAGATTTTGTCTAATCAAATGCTCTCTGGAACGAGAACGTCTCCTTCGCCTAAGACTAGCAAGTAGCAAATCATAATGGTAAAGTAACTAAAGGCTGTTGGCTAATTTTAAGAATGAAAAAGGAGAGAGAGAGAGAGAGAGAGAGAGAGAGAGAGAGAGAGAGAGAGAACGAGAGAGCCCTTGCAATATTTTCCATCCAAACTTTCTGTTTCATAATGATTACCTCAGCAGGAAAGAAAGCTGCTCATCAAGCACTTTCATGGGGTCTCATGACAACCTCTGGGTACCAGTTCAGAACCTGAACCACTTCATTATTGTTACTTTTATAACAACATATCGAATGAAAATATTTTGATTACTTCTAGATATCTCGAGGTGTCAGTCTCCAGATCCAGCCTGACTGTGTTGCCATGGCTATGCGGGAGTTAGTGGAAGGGGAGTGTGGGGGAGCCAATCCCCTCATGAAACTGACTGGTCACATAACCCAAGAGGGAGGGGCTTGGAGACACCGATCAACACCCACTGTAAGCTACTAAAATTATTAGCACCCCTTAGTCATAATAGGCCTATTAAAAGTCTGGACAGTTCATTGACACTGTTGAAACGCTCAGTTATTTTGTCACTTGATTCTATCTTTCTTTATAACCTCTCATTTTTCCATAGATTCCTCCTACTCCAATTGAAATAGCCTCTGAAGAGGAGGTGTGTATTTTTGTCTTATCATGTATTAAATTGTATTCTTATGCGCTTATCTGCTCAGTTTGTGTTATAAGTCTCTTTCACAAGTACAGCATTTTCCAGAAAATGTACTGCAGATTTCAGGTTGGTTTATGTGTGAACACAACCTTTATGAAAATACAGGTAAATTTCCTTAATGCTAAGTTGTCATTAGTTCCTATAATATAATATAATATATATATATATATATATACACACACTACTGGTCAAAGGTTTTGAAACACTCATTCTTTATTATTTTTATTTTTCACATTTTAGAATTATTTATATATATATATATATATATAAAATGTGTTAAATATGTATTGTTTACATGCATAATTTTTTACTATTTACAAGTATTAACATTGATATGTAGAACACGTGCTTAATTGGAACCGTCTGTTTAAGACTATCAGCATCAGCTAGTAAGCACATACAATGAGAGAAGACATGCATGGTTTCTGTAGCGCATCCATGTGTGATTAGAATTAAATGTTTCTTTTTTGGTTGTTTTTAATCTGACTGTAAAGAACAGAAAGGGTATTAAAAGAGACATTATTCAATGACAAATGGATCCGTGGATCTCGTCTTTGGAAACATAGAACGTGTAAAACCAAACTTTTACTTTCAACATGCAGTGAAAGGACCTCTATGTGGTATAGTGCTAATAAAATCTCCACTATACCACTCAATTGCTGGTGTGTGAAATCTGAACATTTACTAGCCAGTGGCTAATCTTAGAGATTTTTGTCACATAGCCTGAGATTTGGTTGCACGTGCGAATGATTTTCTTGCATTATAGAGGGTTGCCACATGGAGTGAAATATCGATCTTGCAATTTAAGAATCTATGTCAAGATCGTTCAAACGAAGATCGCTTTGCAACAGAAAATCAATATTTCTTGTAATATCACCTGTTGTTTTTTGAATCCAGCTGGTGAGTGAGTTTCTGCAGGGCCCACAACGACCTCCCCACAGTTTTGATATGGGGCAACTGCTGGAGGAAATGCAGCAGATAGATCAACAGAACTACAGACAGGCTCCTCAGAGAGGTAGCATACACAAACACATACAGACAGATTTCAACACTCATCAGTGTGCTATAACTATCCATAAACATTCCATTTCTCAGCTCCTGACGTTGCTGCTCTGGCATTGTCGGGCGATTGGGCAGCAGAATTTCTGTCTGGTGCCGACTCCGCCTCTTCTTCTGGGCAAGCTGGCTTAGATCCGGCTGATGCTGATTGGACCAGAGATTTCATCAATGAAGTGGCAGGTGAATATACTTAAAAATGTATTATTTTAGCCCAGCTTTTATCATATTTTAGTTTAGTGATGTCATTAGATGGAGCTGACAGTTCTTCACTCATCTTTGCCCAGCCATCCTTTCATTCTCTCTAATAGTTTCACTCTTTCTTTTGCTGTCTTTTACTATACCTCCACTATTCAATTCCCATACCCCTGTCTCCTAGACCCTGGCCGCTGGGCAGAAGAGTACCTGGAGCAATCAGAGGAGAAGTTGTGGCTTGGAGATTTGGGAGAGAGAGAACAAGACAAAGAATGGTATTTTATTTTAATTTGATATGAAATAATATAGAAAGACTGACATAAGAAGTGAATATGCATAAATTATACTATGTATCTATTACGGATGGTAAGATTCACTGATTCGCATTGGTGCATCAGCATAAAAGTTAACGATGCGATGCATCGATTTAAAAAAGTGTGCATCGGATAGAAGTTGGCATTTGTATCGCGATGCATCGTTTCTAACATATTTGCATCAGTAAAAACCTATGTATTTATATATAATTCTTAGTAGATGCGCTATATTTTTATTATGTAGAAAGTGGTGCGTTCTCTAATCACCACTGCTGCTACGTAAATATGACATCACAACAATACTGAGGCCGAGGCATGTCCTGAGAGTCACATACAGGGTGCCCAATACATCGATTGCATCTACCAGTCGATCGCAAAGGCAATGCTGGTAGATCGCACAAAATTTAAATATGCTTTCGTTAAGTTTTAATACAAATCGCATCGGCCTCAGTTATGGAGATGCACATCCCTAGTATCTATGCTTATATCAGATCAGTAATAGATGTTAATGGAGATTTACCGTAAACATTCTTCAGGGAGTGAAAAGGTAGAGAGAACTAACCTTGATAAAAAAAAATGTTCATTAAACAAAATGAATCATATTCACCTCACGTTCGGCACTTTATACATGCTAAATATGCTTCTCATCTGAGATGCGCGTTTGTGCTGTGTGACTGAAGCCAGTTTTAGTGTGGTGTGGCGCGACCACTTGCACAAGAGGTCCGCTCTGCTGGATTATTTTGACATGCGACAAAACAATGGTTTTTCAAACACACACCATCACCCTTACTAAAATGTATCATGCTTTTACAGCAGTAACAATGGTATTTTGACTAAAGGGTTGCCGTTTCAAATTATATATGCTAATATACATATATATAATGTATTGTGGCAATTGTAGTTAAAATTTTCATAAATTCAGCAAGAGTAGTTATAATGTTCTGAATGTTCACATGAGTAAAACACTTTACCGAGTTGGGGATGTGCATGTCAAAAGTTTGTTTCCTCCATAACAAATATTATTTTCCTTTCATCACGCTCCTAGTAATTTAAGTGATCTTTAGGAATATCTGTAGGCTGAGAAGGTCAGTTTATTTCCTAATATCAAACATCATTTGAACAGAACATATATTAGACAGGAGGATAATTTGTCAATAAGTCTTTGAGGTTCAGGCTCTAAAGCCTTTTTGTCCTTGCTCTTATATTTACAGTGCAATGATTTAAGCATAGGTAAGGCCACGGATGACTTGCATTACTGCGGTTAGATCAATATGTAGCTAGACTTTCTAAAAAATAAATAATAGAAATTAGATGTTAATTCAGTTAAGTTTGATTTCACATAGACCTTTAAAGTAAAAAGTATGTGTTGAATTCAGAAGGTTCCATATACTTAGATGGTGAAAAAATAACTAATATCCAATGTAAACATGAAATGCAATTAAGTAAATTTGTTATGTATTAATTAAATGCAATTATGTAATAAATCAACTTTGAGCATGTGGATGACCTTATACATCAGTCACCAACAAAGACCATTTTTGACCCAGGAAACACCTGATGATGTCAAAATGAGTTACTACTAGCCAACAGCCAGTATATCCTAGTGAATTAATTCATATATTTTGATCTTATCAGGACACAAGAATACCAGTCAGGGGAAGAACTAAAACAAACTGCAAATGAGCTCCTTGCCAAAGTGGATGATCCTAAACTACATAACACAGAGGTGAGATCAAAAAACAAGTCTCCTGCTATGATCTGTGTTGTTTAAGCATTCCTTGAGCTGTACTTTGTTGCAATTTAGTAAAAGTCACTAAATAAATAGTTGTATTAAACAAGTATACATACAGTAGATTCCTCCTAAACCACATGCACTGGGTGTCTGATTACCATAATTTTATGAGGATTTTGGTACTCTTAAGTTTATAAACTGATTATTTGCTGTACACTTTGGCCAAAATGTAACTATTTCAGAGTAAATGTGCTGTGCTTGAAACAATGCCGCATCAAACAAACGATCTGTCTCAAGGATTCAGTTTTGTTTGACTAAACCTGTGTTAATGTTTTATTACATCTTCCAGCTTTTTGAATTCTCCAGGAAAGTAGATAATAAATAGACAGGTTAAAGTTCTAAATGTTTTATGTGTGGCAGATGATCATGTTATGTGACATCTTTCACATTTTCATGTACATTTCTTCATTTATTTGGCTTTCTCTTATTCATTTCACTCTACCCATGCTTCATATAATTTGAGAACTGTTATGTTTTTGGCTGTGTTTCCTTCCTCCCTGTGGTTGAGTTGTGTCTGAACGCAACTGTCAAGAAGAAACCAGTAGTGGACTTAAAGTGTGTGTGTTCAATGCATCTCAAATCTCTCTCTCTCTTTCTGTATACCCTGTTAGCAGTAGATGTGTAATAGCTGTTGTTGTTGTTATTATTGTGTAGTTCCTGCGGTTCATTAGGCAGATTGGCGAGGGCAGTGTGACTGTGGAGGACATAGCAGGAAAAGAGCTCACTGATAAAGCACAGGCCAAGGAGGCACAGCACTGGGCCTCCAGCCTCAACCAGGTACGAGCCCCTCCCTGCTCCTCCACTAGGGGAAATGCTGCAAAGGGTGCAACTGGAGCCTAATGGCAGCCATCTTGGCTCTTCTCAAGCTGCAAGGCAAAATTTGCCCAAACTACATATCATGCTCTCTGTCCTTGCCAATGTGCACTCCTGTGTATTAAATAATTACCCATAGGAAATCCAATTTTATATCTTTGATTGTGTTGGTTTCTGCACATAGGTCAAGTCTAGACCTCGTTTTTTTTATGGAAAAATTTACATTTCCAGGACTAGACTTAAACTATGTTTAGAAACTGCCACTGAAAAGGTGTTCCTAGTTTCTAAACAGTGAGCTTGGTTTTATTCCTTGTTTCAACTGAGCATTTGCTTAATTGTGATATTTCCTTCTTCCTTTTGTCATGGACGATCATCATGACATATTGATCCTGACATTTTAACCTTTTAACTTCCATCCATCTAAATTTCCCCACTATCCTTAACAGTCCTACACCAAAACCTTAATATCCATAAATACCCCTCCCTACCCTCTGTCCAATATTGTTGGCCCAGTTCCTGGAATCAGGGAAGGGGACTGTTCAAGTGGAAACTCGAGTGTGCAAAAAGAAGAATGACAAAATTACTGCTAAAAAGGCAGAGCAATGGGCTACTATCGCCAGGCAGGTAGGACCCTTATCACCTGACAACAGTGATGCAGTAGTCCTGCAATTTCTGTTTTGTCTTTTTTTGTAGTCTTGTCATTTTTGTTATGTTAACTAGCCCCTGCTGACCAGAACACATTCTGCTATAAAGGAATACTGTAGTTGACCCAAAAAAAGACAATTCTATCATAATTTACTCTCCCCGTATGTCATTCCAAACCCAAATGACTTTCATAAATAACGCTCTACGGACACATTGGAGAAAAAAAATCACTGTTGGCTAGTAAAGTTTTGTTTTACTCGCTAGACTTTTGACGGCATTCAAGCGCAATGCAACTGAAAAAGATAATAAGCAAACCGGGCAGGGGCATCTTCACATTCATATAGTATTCATATAAATGACTTCATGCGCTATAGTATGTGAGAGTGCATATTACATTTAATATTTAGATTTTAATTGTTTTCAATAACATTTTTTAAATATTGGAGGTAGGAATTCCACATAAAAACACTGAAGTTGAGCATTTTTGGGGGTGATTTTATTGTATTCAGACTTTATTAGCACTAAATTACATCATTAATTTTCATATATAACATGCACATTTTATGTTATCTTCACTTCAATAAAAAAAAAACCTTTATTTTAGATTATTTGAAATGTCACAACTCTCTGGGTCTCTGGTGACATCTGCTGGAATAAAATAAAACAATTACATGAAATAACTATTATGTCCAGTAGATGGCTTCAGTGGTGTATGCATTGGCTGATCTCTATAAGCTCATGTTCTAACAAACTTAATTTCTAGATATTATATTTAGACATTATAAAAAACTATTATTTGTCAAATTGTAGAATTTTTTTTTCTAAACCACTTGCGTTGAAGTGTCAGATTTTGCAATGATGCTCCAATATGCTGTCAAACATGACAATTATTCAGTCAAATCTGATTTTGTAACAAAGAAAATATATTTATTATTTAGTTACCTGTCATTTATTTCAAACATCAAAATTCTTGCAAAAACTTTGACACTGGGGTCAGACTTCAACCTGTGTGGTATGTTTGGTATATACACTCACCTGGCCCCTTTATTAGGTACACCTCTACATCTATTTACTCATGCGATTATCTAATCATCCAATCGTGTGGCAGCAGTGTAATGTATAAAGTCAAGCAGATATGGGTCAGGAGCTTATATTAATGTTCACATCAGCTATCAGAATGGGGGAAAAATGTGATCTCAGTGATTTTGACTGTGGGCCGGGGCATGATTGTTGGTGCCAAACGGGCTGGTTTGATTATTTCTGTAACTGCTGATATCTTTGGATTTTCATGCACAACAGTATCTCGAGTGTAAAGAGAATGGTGTGAAAAACAGCCAGAGGAGAATGGCCAGACTGGTCCAAGCTGACTGGAAGGTGACAGTAACCCAAATAAACACACGTTACAACAGTTCTATGCAGAAAAACATGCACACAACACGTCAGACAGTGAGGCAGATGAGCTACAGCAGCAGAAGCCCCCTCCGGGTACCACAGCTATCAGCTTAGAACAGGAGACTAAGCCATGGGCACAGACTCGCCAAAACTGGACAGTAGACCATTGGAAAAACATTGCCTGGTCTGAAAAATCAGAATTTCTGCTGAGGTACACTGATGATTGCCTCAGTTTTCTGTTCTTGGCTGACAGATTTGGAACCCTACGTGGTCTTTTTCTGTTGTAGCCATCCGCCTCAGGGTTCGGCATGTTGTGCATTCTGAGATACTTTCTTCTCATTACAATTGTACAGAGTGGTTATCTGATTTACCGTAGCCATTCTGTCAACTCAAACCAGTCTAGCCATGCCCTGTTGACCTCTCTCATCAACAAGGCATTTTCGTCCACAGAACTGCCGCTCACTGGATGATTTTGCTTTTGGCACCATTCTCTATGCACTCTAGAGAATGTTGCGCCTGTACAGACAGGTTTGTCTACACCTGTGAGGGCCAAATGTCCTCATCATTAAAAAAAAATATCTCTAAAATTGGTCAGATGATGTTGATCTTTAAATTTATTGATGTGCACGATTGTGTGATGGTTAGGTTTGCCGGTAGAGATTGGAAATAGAAAATATTGTTAGCTTGATAAGTCAGTGAAAGATCACTAATATATTCAAACAAACCTGTATGTGTGTGTGAGTGCAGGTGTGTTTTCTGCATTGTGGATGTTTTATAAGAACATTGCTTTTTGTTTTACGACCCCTTAGACTTATTGAATCAAGTCCAGATTTTTTGTGTGTGAGTTCAGGAAAAGTCACCAAGTCTTGTACCACTCAGATAAAGGACACATTTTTTTATTAAAGAAAAAAATCAAAACGGGTCCAAAAAGAGTTGATATCATGAAATGCTTTTTAAATGTAACTATGGCATTTCTCGGCTCAACTAAAGAGAGGGTACATTGCGATCCATGACAGCTTAAGATCCATTGCAGCCAAATAAGGTCAATTTCTTTCAGAGTGCATGTATGAGACACATCATGCATTGAAAGGATATCTGCGCTTTCACTGGTGAGTGAAATCTGAATATTTTCTAGGCAATGTTTAATAAAATAAAATTTTTAGTCACAAAGCATGAAATTTGGTAGCATATGCGAGTGATCTACTGCTTGTTATGTGGAACACAAAAATAAATGTTTTAATGAATATCCCGCTTTAAAACTTGTACTTATATTGACCCAAATGTTCCATATAAGTCTTCTAAAGGCAAACGATACGGTTTTGGTGAGAAAAAACTTGAAATATAAGTAATTGTTCAATGAAAATCTTGACATCCGTTGCATGTTCATGAGCACAATGAGAGAAGCATGTTCTCCCAGCTAACGTGAGAACATGTGTGGGCACAAAAAACAACGTTAGTTCTTACTTGAACGAGCAATTAAAATTTTGGGCTGTTTCTCACCAAATCGCAAGGACTTCTTCTATGATACTTTTGGATGCTTTAAGCTTTAAAGTGAGGCACTATCCAATAGCATTGTACTGAAACAATGGACTGTGTCCTTATGTATTCTGCATAAGAAAAAGAAAAGTCATACAGGTTTGGAACAACATTATGGTGAGTAGATAATGACACTTTTTTTTTTTTTGTTAAGTTTTGTATTCCTTTTAAGCATTCAGGGTGTTGCTTTAATAGTGCTTTTAATGTAGGTAGCGCAGCAAGACAGCATTTGGGACTAAAATCGTGCTCAGTTCTTCAAAACGCGTTGACCCTGCAATAGTGAAGGTACCTTTTTAGACGAGAACATTGCTTCCTATTTTGATATAGAGAGGAAGGGAAAGATGGATGAATGAATGAGGGTGAGATTTAATTTCTTCTGTCTGCCTCCAAGTCCCTCACTTTCTTTTTTCCGTTACATCCTTTCTTTATTCCCCCATTCTCATTCATATCAATCTCTTGTCCTTTTTTCCCTTCAGTTGAGTATTGCTTAAGCATTTGCAAGCTCTGTAATGTGTTATGGAGGCTGCTAACAGCCTGGCATGTCGCTGTGCTTGGTAGGTTTCGGTGGAATCAGCAGAATCCTGGGTAGATGAGTTCACTGCTTGTGGGCCAGATTTCCAACAGGCCAAAGCAGCAGTGGAGGTGAAGCAGACTTCACTCACACATTTACATGGATGTCAGCATAATACTCTTGCATAGATGTTCTTATCTGTGCTAATGTGTTGGTGTTCAGAGTGATGTTGATTTCTGGGAGAAACTCCAGCAGGAGTGGGAAGAAATGGCAAAGAGAGATGCTGAAGCTCACCCCTGGCTCTCTGACTTCGACCAAATGCTCAGCAGCTCTTATGACAAGGTACCTTGATAATGCAAATCTGTGCCCTTTCACAGATTGATACGTTGACTCGACGTTGACTCGACATATCCCTTTGATCCCTTTCTTTGTATTTTGTATTTTGTTTTTTTGTTTTTTTTACAGTTTATACAGCAGGGGCATTCCAAGAGTGCTGATATTTAATTATGCTACATATTTGGAAATTGAACAGCACTGGGACATTTCACTATTGGTTGTACTCGACTTGATATGCAACACGTGATCCTACTTTGGCTTTGTGTTTAACCGTTTTCATAAGCAGGGCAAAAAATAGACTATCTATTTTACGTATAAAATGTACGTTTCTCAATATTAATTTCTTAATAGAGTCATTTTATGAAAGCAATATCTCTTGCAATCTTTTGTACTGTATCAGCATAGCTGTGATTACCTGCAGCATTGTGCCTATGACAGAGTAACAGCCATGCTGATATTCAATACAATGGCATGATTGCTCTGTTTCGTACTGATGTTTGATCATTTAGGCCTGTTTACACAAAGTCGGAATTTTCGAAAAAAAAACAAAACAAAAAAACATGCATGACAAGATTTTATATTAAAACAATGGATCTCCGTAAACTCCTCCACACAGAGTCCATAATATCGTACAGCGACAATCCATTGTTGTTGTTTTTTATTCTGATTCACATGCTGAACAATTTATTCAGGTGTTCAATTTTTTTTAACTTTTTTTTTATAGAGAATGACAAAATATTCTGTGTGAAAAATTGATTGTGAATACTTCATACTTTCATGTTGTTTGTACCATCAGACATGGTTTGAACAGGCCTCTACTTTTCTCTTAGGGATATCAGTTTGAAGAAGACAACCCCTTCCTGTCCCATGACGATCCATTAGCTGAGGGTGTGAGGAGGATGGAGGCAGGGGACATTCCTGGAGCTGTACGTCTCTTTGAGAGTGCGGTTCAGAGAGAGCCAGGCAACCAGCTGGTCAGAGCCCTATATGTATAACCCCTACATACAAAAGCTGATGATACATTTTGTCTGAAGGTATTCAAAGAGTGTTATGCTTTCTTGTTTGGCTTTGCGAAATGCTGACTGTGTATGGTGATACTGCAGGCTTGGCAATATCTGGGCACCTGCCAGGCGGAGAATGAGCAAGAGTTTGCTGCTATCAGTGCCCTCCGCAGGTGAGAATTATTAATGAACTCTTACTTTGCACAGCAATTTAGTTTTTCAATACTGCTCCCTCCCTTTTGAATTCAAGTCCCAATTCTTGCCCTCAGATGTATTGAACTGAAAAAGGACAATCTAACAGCCCTCATGGCTCTTGCTGTGAGCTTCACCAATGAGTCACTGCACAGACAGGCCTGTGAGACACTTCGTGATTGGTTAAGGCACAACCCTAAATACCGGCCTATCCTGGAGCAGCATGAACAAGAGAAGGAGAGGGGGGGCGTGAGGGAGAAGGAGAAAGAGAGGGAGAGATTTGGATCCCTTCTGCCAGAGTAAGAAAACTGTTTATTGCTTTAAAGGAATGTTCCAGTTCAAAAATAATGTTGAAATGTTGATTATCTCAAAACAAAATTTTGACCTCAGTATTTTGTTAAAAGCTAAAATCGGTGTTACAGAAAGGCACTTACAATAAAATAACACAATATTTTTTTTTTTTTTTTTTTGTGTGATTAATCCAGATTAATCTTGGTACATTAAAACTAACATTAAAACATAATAATAAATATATTTATATTTTGTCTTCAAGAATTTGCCCAAAAATTGGTTCGTCATCATTTCTTTTAATAATGTAAATGCTAAAATATTCTTGCATTGAATTAATTAGACAAATTTTAAATTATTTGATTCAAGTATATGTATACATGCCATAAAATTCAGTTGACATCAGTTGCTGTCATTAAAAGTTTTCTTTTGGTGTTTTTAGGATCAATTGGGCAGATTTACTTCATATCAAGCTTTAGTGGCAAGATAAATGTAAGAGTACATTGCTAATGTACAGGTGCTGGTCATATAATTAGAATATCATCAAAAAGTTTGCACAAGGAGGGCAAGACACAAAAGGTCATTGCTAAAGAGGCTGGCTGTTCACAGAGCTCTGTGTCCAAGCACATTAATTAGAGGCAAAGGGAAGAAAAAGATGTGGTAGAAAAAAAGTGTACAAGCAATAGGGATAACCGCACCCTGGAGAGGATTGTGAAACAAAACCCATTCAAAAATGTGGGGGAGATTCACAAAGGGTGGACTACAGCTGGAGTCAGTGCTTCAAGAACCACCACGCACAGACGTATGCAAGACATGGGTTTCAGCTGTCGCATTCCTTGTGTCAAGCCACTCTTGAACAAGACACAGCGTCAGAAGCGTCTCGCCTGGACTGCTGATGAATGGTCCAAAGTTATGTTCTCTGATGAAAGTAAATTTTGCATTTCCTTTGGAAATCAAGGTCCCAGAGACTGGAGGAAGAGAGGAGAGGCACAGAATCCACGTTGCATGAATTAAAGTTTCCACAGTCAGTGATGGTTTGGGGTGCCATGTCATCTGCTGGTGTTGGTCCACTGTGTTTTCTGAGGTCCAAGGTCAACACAGCCGTCTACCAGGAAGTTTTAGAGCACTTCATGTTTCCTGCTGCTGACCAATTTTATGGAGATGCAGATTTCATTTTCCAATAGGATTTGGCACCTGCACACAGTGCCAAAGCTACCAGTACCTGGTTGCGATACGCCAGACCCAACAATGCAGAAGAGCTGAAGGCCACTATCAGAGCAACCTGGGCTCACATAACACCTGAGCAGTGCCACAGACTGATCGACTTCATGCCACGCTGCATTGCTGCAGTAATTCAGGCAAAAGGAGCCCCAACTAAGTATTGAGTGCTGTACATGCTCATACTTTTCATGTTCATACTTTTCAGTTGGCCAACATTTCTAAAAATCCTTTTTTTGTATTGGTCTTAAGTAATATTCTAATTTTCGGAGATACTGAATTTGGGATTTTCATTAGTTGTCAGTTTTAATCATCACAATTAAATGAAATAAACATTTGAAATATATCAGTCTGTGTGTAATGAATGAATATAATATCCAAGTTTCACTTTTTGAATGGAATTACTGAAATAAATCAACTTTTTGATGATATTCTAATTATATGACCAGCACCTGTATTTTTAGACACTATGCATACATGTATAAAACAAATTGAATGCTAAAGTCTAAAATTTAAAAACTATTATTCTCTCTGGCGGCCATTCAGACTGGGTCTCTCTGGGACAGTTTTGCTCCCCATACAGTATATCCGCTACTGTGTTTATTATGCCCAAGACATGTGTTGCGTGCAATGAACAAGCATGCACTACTCACAAAATCAGTGTGTGTAATAGAATGTGCAGTTGAGTTGAGTGTGTACCTCCAGAAAAATTGATAAAAAACTTACGGAAACTGTTTTATGCGTTAAACAGTCAACTATTAATCCCCAAAATTTCTGCCTTCAGAACGCATCCCTGTTAACGTCCATTGTGTGTTACAATAACTGGGATTTTTGTGTAACATGGCAAAATTATTTAGACCACAAATGCTGTCGATTGAGCTTTATTTAAACTGAACTTGGAAAAAAAATCTAAAACTTACATATGAGTGCAATTCTGTGGATTCTTTTCAAATGTATCCCTTTGCTACATCAGAGACACACATAACCCACTGGACAGGGCATTGTAGCCAAGCAACAGCCTTACATTTGCCACCAATCATTAGCAAGCAGTGATCTAAAAATACACCTAACACAGACACTGGTGTGGAGTTACATCTGCAGACAATATGCCCGCTGTTCAGTGCATTAATCAGTTGATAGTGCAGGTTTTAAAATAATTTTAAGGAGGTAAAATATGACTCAGGAATACTTATGTCAGAGCAGACCTTTATCAAGTTAATGGCTCATCCAGTTCCTTCTTTCCCCCTCTTTTTTTATCTCACTTTTATCTCCAAGGGCACTGTTTAATGAAGTGCAGTCATTGTTTTTGAGTGCAGCAGCTGCTGATCCCACTCAGGTGGACCCTGAGCTGCAGTGTGGTCTGGGAGTTCTCTTCAACCTGAGTGGAGAATATGACAAGGCTGTGGACTGTTTCACAGCAGCTCTGTCCGTCACACCACAGGTTTGTCCACTCTCATTCACACTCATGCACAGGGTTATTTAAATTGTTCATCAGTATTGTACTTAAAGTGATATTTTTCAATTAGTATGACTTTGACAATTCATTATGACTTTCTTTCTAACATGTAACATAAAGGAGATGTCAAGACCCCAGTATACTTTGTGATCGGAGATCACTAAAATGTTTGAAGTCATATCGTAAAAAAACTACAGTAGAACTCATGGCTATGTTTAATAGTGAAAATAAGAGCATTTACACACACACACTGTGAAGAGAAATTACTGGATTGGGAATAAACAGATGTGTGGCCACAAGAAATCCATATGACAGTGAGGCTAATTGGGAAAAACTACTTTAGTTTGGTAGGGAGCATAAAGTTTGGACTGTGGAACAATGGAAAAAGGTCATGTGGTCTGATGAGTCCAGATTGACCCTATTCCAAAGCGATGGGTGCATCAGGGTAAGAAGGGAAGCGCATAAGTGATGCACCCGTCATGCATAGTGCCCACTGTACAAGCCTCTGGATTCATTTTTGTGATCTGGGGTTGCTTCAGTTTGTCAGTTCTAGACTCCGTAACGTTATGCAGCAGTACAATGAAGTCAGCTGACTACCTGAATGTACTGAATGGACAGGTTATGCCTTCAATGGATTTTGTCTTTCCTGATGGCACAGGTATATTCCAAGATTCATCAGCCTCAAATTGTGAAATAGTGGTTCAGGGAGCATGAAGAATCATTTTCAGACATGAATTAGCCATCACAGAGTCCTGACCTTAACCTCATTGAAAGTCTTTGGGATGTGTTGCAGAAGACTTTACGGAGTGGTTCGACTGTCCCGTCATCAATACAAGATCTCGGCCAAAAATGAATGCAACTCTGGATGAAAATAAATGTAGACATTGGATAAGGTTGTTGAAACAATGCCACGACGAATGTGCACTGTAATCAGAGCTAAAGGGAGTCCAACTAAATATTCGAGTATGCATCTTTTTTTTTGCCCAGGCAGGATAAAAAGTAATACAATATTATGTTGAAAATATATTTTTATATTTTCATTTGATTAAAGTTGTAATTTATTTACTTAAACACCATTTTGATGATAAAATTAAAATAATCTCTTAATATGGAGTTCATAAAAAAATTAAGCAAAAACAACGTAATGGAAAATATCAGAAAGAAAGTAACTCGTACTCGTTCTCAAAAAAAAAAAGAACATATATCATGCAATTTTTATTTTTTTCGTTGTTTAATTAGTCTACAAAAGGTATCAAATCTACTAAAATACTCTTTAAGTGCCCATTCACTCTTTTGTTTTATATGCTGCTTCACTCATGTGCCATCTGCAGCCGAAAGCAATTCAAACATCTGCCCAATGTGAGATATTCCTCTTATCTTTCTTATTCTGTCCATTAACTCTTTTATACACCTATCTTTGCAGTACTAAAAGAGTTTGTCCTTCATAAATGACAAAAACGGAGTATAACCGGCACATGTAGTGTTAGCGCATTAGCCCCATGAATGCAGAATGTACACATTAATTCCATTTACATTAAATCATCATCGAGTGTTGAAAGCTTCTTTTCTGATCTCTCGTGAATTCTACTCATAACATTAGGGTTGAAGTCATTGATAACGCATTATAATGTTGCATAAGTAAATTTTTTTTTCAATGTGGTCTTGTGCACCTTTCAACACCTCTCCCAGCAGCGTGGTCGGGTGTCTGAATGTTTGCAAACAGTATACCGTTGCTTGTTGTTTTGAACTTCTTTTTGGCTCGGAGCAAAGATCTTCTCAGTGAGTATACCAGGTCTATTAAGGCCCCGATATACTGCACATGAAATTGAAGAAAGAACAGGAGTGATGTCATTTAGAACAAAATCTAGCCAAAAAGTTGTTTTTGAATTGTAAATTCTTACTAGCTGCTAAACACCTTACTGCCATTGGTCCAAGTCTTCAGTTGGTTTGACCTGGATCTCCACCTGCTTCGAGGCAGACAGATTTTTCAGTTACATTGTTCAGTCAAAATCAGTCAACATTAACACACTGGCATGCAGATTAATTTGCGAGAAGGTACAAATTTACTTACATCTGTATGATCGTTTACTTGGAGACATTTTCTAAGACCATGTTGTAACAGTATAAGGACGGGCAAGGAGGAGGCGGGAACCGGCTGAAGAGTAAACGCAAGTTTAATGTAAAACTCAAACTTAAAAAACAATCTCTCTCTCTCGAACTGGCTCCTCTGGTTCTCCTTTATCGCGCTCTCCCACTGATCAGCTGATTCAGCTCAGGCACAGCCATGCCCTCCTCCTCATCACACTCCTCCCCCGTGCGATTCAGGCCATGGCATCACTGGTCTCCATCTCTGGAGGGGAGACATTGCCCTTCCAGCCATTCTGTCAGCTGGTGATCCACCCTGCCTCCTGTGAAGCTGGGGCAGTGACGAGGGGAGGCGTTGGGAGAGGGAAAGGGCGAGCGGAGACACAGAAAGAGGAGAGAGAAGAACTTGCTCGCCGGCTCCCGGACACGCTGTTGCCCAGACCTCAACCGCTCCTCCGCCCTCTGTCGGACGCCAGCTCGCTCCTCACCTGGCAGACAGCAGCGAGTCTTCCGGCCCCTGGTGGACGGAAAACGCTCCTCCCATTCTTCATCAGATGGCAGCGCAAGGACTCGGCAACAGTGCATCCCTCCTCCCTCCTGGGTTTTGGCACCACTGTAACCGTATAAGGACAGGCAAGGAGGAGGCGGGAACCGGCTGAACAGTAAATGTAAGTTTAATGTCAAAACTTAAAACAACATAAAACAAACATGGACATTCATGCAGTGCGACTGTGTGCGTCTCTCTTTCTCAAACTGGCACCTCCGGCTCTGGCACTCCCCTTTATCTTGCTCTCTTGCTGATCAGATGATTCAGCGCTGGACATGCTATTAATGGCCCGGACATGCCCTCCTCCTCATCACATGTGAAGCGATTTTTTTTTTTTTTTTTTTTTTTTTTTTTTTTTTTTTAATAATTAGTCTTCAAAAGGAATCAAATCTATTCAAATATCTTTTAAGTGTTCATTCATTCTTGTGCTATCTGCAGTGAAAGCCAATTCACATATCTGCCGTTAATAAGATATGCCTCTCTAATCAATATCATCACTGTTTTGTCTTTATTCTGCCCATTAACACTCTTTTATAGACTGATCTTTGCAGTAGTATCAGTATCATCATAAATTAACATAACAGCTTTTAATCTGTGCATAGTATGGCCACGTATGGCATGTTAGCTCAATAGCTAAACATTTTGTACTGTATGCATATTACTTTAAATCATCATCATGTGGCTAAAACAGCTACTTTTACTGATCTCATGTGACTTGTACTTATAGAATGAGGCATGAAGTCATTGATAACACATTTAAATGTCACATTTGTTAAGGTTTTACATGTATTCTTTATCGTCCTCATATTTAAATGCTCCTCTAAATGCCTCCAACAGTGGTGTGGCGGATGTCTGAATGTTTGCAAACAGGACATCATTGCTCGGCTGTTTCGAACTACTTATTACCCCTCAATGAAGAAAGACTTTAGGCAGAATGGCTGTCATTCTTTGTAACTGTTCGTTTTGTGTTCCATTAAATAAAAAAATGTCATGGTACAACGTGAGAATGATTAAACAATTACAGAATTTTACGTTTTTGGGTAAACAACCTCATTAACATTCTCTTTTCTTGTGTTAACCCCACATGAAGGATTATTTGTTGTGGAACAAGCTGGGAGCAACTCTTGCTAATGGGAACCGATCAGAGGATGCAGTAGCTGCTTACAGACGAGCACTGGAGTTACAGCCTGGATTTGTACGCAGTCGATATAACCTGGGCATCAGTTGTGTCAACCTAGGTGCCCATAGGTCAGTAATAGAAAATGTGTACAAGGATACACGTGCCACAAAACAATAACACAATATAAATGTTATATACTCCATCATAATAAGTCACTTTGACCCAGAAAATTGTTTTATGCATTTAATTAAACAGGAAAGTCTCAGTCAACATTTAAATGATTATATCTTGGCAATGGTTTGGGGTAGAAACATAATAATTATATAATTGGAACTCTGAGACTTTCCTTTTTCTTTAGTGTATACAATTTGTGTGTTGAAAAAAAAAAAGTGAAATTATGGAGCACGTCACAAATTGTAATGCTTCATGCCTTTTCTCCTTTTACTTTTTCAGGGAGGCTGTAGAGCACTTCCTAGAGGCCCTTTCGCTGCAGAGACAGGCCGCAGGGGACGCAGAGGGAGGTGCAGGTCGGGGACCAGGTTCAGCAGCGACTGTGATGTCAGACAACATCTGGTCCACCCTGCGCATGGCATTGAGCATGATGGGAGAAAGCTCGCTATACACAGCTGCTGACCAGCGCGATCTAGACACGCTGATGGCACATTTCTGCCAGAGAGAGGGAGACACAGAATGAAGGATGGAGGGGATAATGGAGTGAAGGGAAGATAGAGTGTGGCGAGAGGTGCTATGAAGAGCAAAACAGCAAGACTGGAGGTGTGAATTTCAACAAAAGTTTAATGAGATGGAGGACTATTATTAGAGGTGGCAATGTGGGGAGATTAAAGACAAAAAAGGAGTTTGAAACACCCATTCAGCCCCAGCACAACATGAATGGATAGACAGACAAACTGATAACTGTTCTTGTGAAAAAAGGTCATGATGAAAAGCCAACGGTACATCAATTAACACAACCAGATGGTGGATGTAATTTAATTACACTACAATTTTACCACAGCTTTTGCTACATGTTTACTCTTCTAAGAGAATCTGTTTTAATTTTATATTTTTTTTGTTTTGAAGATCACAGTTCTTGCCATTGTCATTCTCAAAATTACATTACATATACATCTCATATAGGGAAAATTAGGTCCCTTCACTGTGAGCTCAAAAATACTTACCTTTGTTTGACACAGAGAGGAGAGATATTGAGATATAAATGTTTTATGCGTCAATACTGTTCTTGTATGAAATAATGGAGGTAATTTGGAAGCCTTTAAGTTCATATTTTGTTTATTTGTGAGTGAGGGAAGGGTTGTGAGACTGAAAGGAACTCTTATCTTGGATATTTGCTCTGGCTGTAAATTAGTTTGCTTAATTGTAAATTCTACTTGCCATATTGTGTATTGCCCAATAATTATTATTGTTTTACATATAGCCAATTCAACCTGATATCTATGTAATCTAAGCAATAAAGCTTTGACATAAATGATTGTGTTTGCTTGAGTAAAACAAACTTTTTGTACACAAATGCATATAAAATATAAAAAGTGTGTATGTTTTTAATACTTAAATTTGATAAACATTTTATTATATTTTTATTCAGGGTTACTATTGGATATAATCAAAAGAGAGTAGAATTAAATATACTTTCAGTATATTTTATACAAATGGAAAAATTGGCCTGGTAAATTTAATTTAAAATGCGAAAGACAAATATGGTGACGTCAACGAGAGGCTGTGTTTCAAATCTTGGAAACACGCCCACGTTAACATAGTTTACCGTCTCAGCCTATCAGAAGTGCCGAGGTAAGAACCCATTGGTTTGTTTAAAAATTGCCCAAAAACAACGGATCATTTAAATGCTCTAGCTCGAGTCACACGCATTTCGGAAGAAGGCTGAAGGTTTTTGATACGCATTCAATATTATACGAAAGACATATTTTGTCAGACCTGGTGTGAAAGAGACGAAAGGAAAAAGAAAGTTTTAGTGGCTTATTGAACAAGTTGTGTTTTAAGGTGAGTTTGATTTGGTTTAATGTCATAACTTAATATTGTTATCAAAACGTTACCTCGCAAGAGCTACTGCTTTTGAATGAAATTCGACTACTAAATGGAGTAACACGTAGTACCTACATTACTGCATTTCTTTTCAATATCTTAATGTTGAACATAAAGACTGTTGTTATTTCACCATCCTTTGAAGAACTTAACACGCGGTATTTCTTACAATTTTTTTTCTTACAAAGACTTAAAAATGGGCTCCAGTGAAAGCAAGATGACTGTGGTATCGACACCAAAGCCAGATCCGAGCCAGCGACTGAAAGCACGGCGTGTATCAGAACTGGCGGACCCTCGCTCACCGTCCTGCGGTGTCGACCGCACACCTATACAGGTAAAACTCTCCCAGCATAGTGACGTTGTGCATTTCCAGTTTGTTTCAGAATTGAGGGTATTATAAATATAATTGTTCGAAACCAAGGTGTGCTGAGTGACTCCCAAGCAGCCAAATTGGGAGGGTAGAGTCACATGGGGTAACCTCCTTGTGGTTGCGATTTAGCGGTTCTCATTCTCAATGGGGCGCGTGGTAATTTGAGCGTGGATCGCGAAGTGTAGCATGAGGCTCAAGTGCTGTGAGTCTCCGCACAATGAGCCACGTGATAAGATGTGTGGATTGATGGTCTCCCATGCGGAGGCAACTGAGACTTGTCCTTTACCACCCGGATTGAGGTGAGTAACCGCGCCACCTCGAGGATTACTAGGTAGTAGGAATTGGGCATTCCAAATTGGGAGAAAATGGGATAAAAAAGAAATTGCCAAAAAACTGAAGATTTCATTCAAAAGTGTACAATAGCACTGAAAACTAAGTATAGTTCATAATGACAAACAAAGAGTGTGTATCTTTTCAAAAGTGTGCATCTTTTAATCAAATTTAAACGAATAAATCTTCCTCTTCTCCTGTAGGTGGGTGTGGCTTACTCGCCTCTTCCTGTAGTGGAGTCTGTTGCACCTGTACTTGTTGACCCCCGCTCACCCACTTCTGGTATTGCCCGAACCCCAATAAAGGGTAAGATAAGAGTACTCCATGTTGTGTCATTTATAACACAATTAAAAGAGCTCACAAGCTGAATGGGGTGCATTTGTATTATCAATATGTTGCTCAGTTTGCTTAAGCAAATAGAACCAACATGGCAACCTATGATCTTGTTTAAACAATTTATAAACCTAACTCCATAAAGCAAGCCATTTATTGATAAACACCTTAGTGGAAGGGGGTGTTCTGCCTTAATAGTGGGTCTCGGTCCGCTTCCAAATGAACTCTGGTGCAGTTAGATTGATAGAAGTATGCAACATGGATCAAAGATATCTAAGCGGACCAAAAACGGCAAGTAATTTGCCTAATTCTGACTTCAAGCATACCTGGTTCTTCTCATCATAGGAGCTATGTTGCCCATTACAGTTCGGTACAGGCATCGGAACCGCTGTCAACATTTGTGTGTGCAATTGAGGAATTCCTGGCACTATTTTGTCTCCTTTACACCTTTTTATTAGCACTTTGTTTGTTCTCCGCTTGTAAAATATCAGCATATATAAATCCAATGAGCACCTTTAGCCCAGCAGCCAGCAATGTTTTGGATTTTCGGCAAGTTCCGTTATTTGCAACACATACGTTATAAAAGTTGTGCAATCAGGTTGACTTTATCCTGATGCCTTTGTTTCATATCTTTTGGTTCAGTGTTAAAAATGCCAGTGTGAATGCTATTGGCACTTTTCCACTGCACGTTACGGTTCGACTCTACTCGCTTTACTTTTGTGAGCTTGCTTTTCCATTGGTGTTTAGTGGCGCCTCAACATGGGTGGGATTATAGGCTGATCGTCATAGTTGCTCTGCCTCTACTGCCTTGACATCTCAAACGCGACACAAAACAGTAACACGACCGCTAGCTGTTAGCTACTAGCTCCTTGTGCTGCATAAAGCAGCTGTTGCATGGTGATTTGACACCAGTGTAACAGTTAAATTGGCCTGGTTGTTTTAGAAGCAAGCTTCCCAGTAGCTAGTCAACTAAATAGTGCAGCTTTCAAGCAGAATTTACATTTAACTTATGATCCTCCACCCAAAATAAGTAATGTAATGTAAAATGAATAGCAAATACAATGTCAAGCGAACTAATCAACTTATACATTTTGTCATAATATTGCAGCCCTACTAGTGGTACAGAAATGAGATTTTATATCGCCAAGGCATATAAATTGGCCTGACTTTAATTATCGGCATCGGTCAATTTAATTTTCACTTGCTTGTGAAGCAACAGAGGCATGTAAATGACCAGTCACTGTTCATTGTGGTGTTGCGTGCCATTGTGTTACTACAATAATAGACCAGTGTGCAACACAGTCCCTTTTAAACGGTCCACATATCAGAGCAACGGCTGATGCATTCAAGCTCATAAAGTGCTTGCCTGTTTCATGCTCCCCCTCTGTCCTCAACAGTTCCCTGTAACTATTAATTGATTGTCTAATGATAAGGCAAATATCAATAAAACTATTCATATACCTTCTGCAAATATGCACATATTTCATGTAATAAACCTCACAAACTTAAGCAGATCCAGCTTCCATTTTATCAGCCTCTCCTCAGTAGTTCCCTGACATTCCATGACATAAAGCCAGGAATGCCAGCTACTCACCTTTTGGCAGATGTCACCTTTTTTGCCATTTTGGCCAAATGTGTACTTTAATTTTAAACACTTTAAGAGCTCAAGAGTCCTTCCTTATTTGCATTACAGTGAGTGTAACTTCTCTAGCCCAGCGGCTGAGCACCTTCTTTCTCAACGACGTTAGGAATGGGGACTCCGCTGCAGCACCCCATCGTCCTGTCTCTTTCACAAAACACCCCAGCCTGCCCAGTGTGGAGAAGCAACATGACACGTGCTCCAGAGAGCATCTGCTTCCTCTGGTGAAAGACCAGAACTCTGGCATCCTCGGTGGACACACAGATGCCTTGTCTACCCCCGAGGTCCTCTCTCCTTCAGAGGGCAATGGCTCCATATGCAGCAGCCCATTTGTGCTGATTGTGGACAATCAAGTGGAGCTGGAGGTGGATGCCGAGCCCCCGCTAGAAGAGGCAGAGGAGGCTCTGCTTCTTGGTGATTCTCCTTTGAAGAAGGAACTCAGTTTGAGTCTTCTTGCGTGTCATGAAGGCATTTATTCATCCTCTCTGGAGGAGCGTCCTTTCACTCCACTTCCTCCTGCTGAAAGGCAACCGAATGAGGAACACACCGATGCTCATGTCTCTGTGGTCCCACAATCCATAGATTCCTCCACACCTGTTGTTGAAGCTGCCTTGACCTCTGAGGTGGATGATGTTTCCACCCTGACATCTGACGAGCAGGTGTGTTTCTGATCTTCAAATACTCTCTCTGTTCCAAAATGTAGTGAGCTCCCTATAAAAGTATTGATAAATGGTAGCGCTGTGCCAAATCATATGTTGATATTGCAATACTGTCTTACGATATTGCCATATCACAATACTTCAGATGTCTCCTTTCTATCTATTTATTATGTGCAACATTTCAATAATGAAGCAGATCATCAATATAAGTGTAAACTTTGATCTGTTTCTCTGCGGTCAGAGATTGAAATTGATTCTTGACATATGATTCACAATACATATAGTATTGTGAGGTGGTTGGCAATACCCATCCCTGATAAAGTGTTTATTCATTAAAAACTGATCATTACCCAAAAATGTATTTTTATGATCATTAGATTATAAGCAACATGCTAACGTTAAACTCCCTTGGAATTATTTGCATTGCATATTTCATGCAAAGCCCTATTTTTGTGGTGCAGAATATTCCAAATCCTTTGCTTATGAGGTTCCATTTCTATTAAGATGCTGCTTTAGGGGTCATTTACAGAGAACATGTTTTTGTCTTTGACTGTTGCGTTTTTCCAGCGTTTCGTGCAGGGGAACCTTTTTTAGAAGGTTTCAAGTTAAATTTGTTTTAATCTAATTTCATAACTCGCCACAAGGCTCCTGTTCCATGTTTTGTGTCTATGCAAGAATGTTTTTTCTGAATGGCCTTGTCAATGGTATCAATAGACTGCAAGGCAGCTTGCTGGGTTTTTAGAACTACAGTGTGTGGCTCGGCACTCTTTTTTTTTTTTCTGGTATCTTATCTTTAATTCCACCCCCATCAGGTCACCGTTGCCATTCCAGAGCAGATCCATGAGCCGTTAGAGGTGACCAAACCTCCTACACCTCAGCCAGCTGTTGCATCCAGCAAATCTAGTCCAGTGACCAACACCCAGGTTGAAACTGTCCATACTGGCATCCGCTGTCCAAAGTTCGACACCCGTAGCCCCAGTCAGGCTGTTTTTAAGCCCCAGTGGTTAGGCGTGGGGTTTGGAACAACAGGTGTCAGAGCCCGAGGGGTACTAGGACGTGGAAAAACAACTTTGTCTTCACCACTATCCACCAAAAAAAACGCCTCCAACGAGAATAACAATATGGTTGTGCGCACCAAACAGAGGCAGAGAGGTAAGTATGTCTGCGTGCACCAAGCAGGCATAATTTAAGCATTATTAATGATTCTGCTGCTCTCGTTATGATGGTGGATATCTTATCTAATATTTATGGAAAGTTGAGTAGGCTTTGTTTTTCAATGGAAGAATATGTTCTCAGAAAATGCACTTTCTGAAGCCAAATGTGTATTTGATTTTTATCATTACATAAAAAGTTCTGATTGGTGAGGGCAGATCCCCTCTGCAGATTCTGAAGGAGGCAAATTCGTCCAGGGACCGCAACTCCCAGGTAATTACACATGATTGAACTTCAAGGTTATAGCAAAATGGTCCTTTGTTACTACTGCTTGTTGAACCTCAGTGCTCTTCATGTAATCGCTTTCATCTATTGTACCATAAATCTGTAAATTATTTATTCTCCCCATTCAGGTCAAGGTAAAAGTGTCCACCCCAGAAAAACAGAGGTTCAGCCAGATGGACAGAAAGGCTCAGATTCTCTCACTGGACAAGGAGAATGAGTGAGACAAACTGAATGAAAATGGAAAAATGTTTCCCAACACTATGTATATAAAAATTCAGGTCTTCATGCCTTAAATTGGATCATAAGGATTTTTCTCATTTTCTTTGTGTGCTTTTTGTAAATAAACCTTTGTGTTTTAATGTAAATAAAAGTTATTTTAATTGTCACCAATTTCTTTCATGTTTTAAGATGAAATGAGGACATTGTGGATGGGACTACTTTTTCATTTTATAATTTTCACTTGAGCCAGATTTATTGGAATAGTTTACCCAAAAACAGGGGTGTAAAGTAATGAATTACAAATACTTGTATTACTGTAATGAACTACTTTTCCCTAGAATTTAACTTTTTTTTTTTTTTTTTAAGTAGTTAAAATTTTTATACTTAAGTATATTTTATGTGCTGTAGCTGTAATTTGCTATTTTCCGTGTCTGTGTTCGCTACACTTCTGTCCTGATTTTATTTTTATCTATCAACATGATTGGCTAGAGAGACTTGTGACTCCAATCAAATTGAACTTTAAAAAAAAACTTTAACGGCAGCTGCAGATTTGGCACCATATATTATGGATGCCTCAAGCACAGTGTACAGCTGAACATAACCGGCTGCACCTAAAAGGGCTTCTCACAGTGAAAAAGGCCAATTGCTTGACTGTATCATTTGAGTTTAACTTGCTCAAGCCAGACATCGGCATTAATCCTGCCTGTAATTTGAAGAAACATATCAAGGTAAATTTCATATTTCTGCTTCCTAGTTTCTGTGTGTCTGTAATGTAGCCTGTAGTTTAACTATAACTGCGATAATTGGGCTGCTGTGAGCGATTAATGCAATGTTATCAATTGGGCTCACCTCGATCAAACTTGAGAGTAGTTTTCTATATTTAGCTTATGTTTTTCATTTTATAATAGAGGTGTTCATTACATCAACCACGATGGCAAGAGCACTACTGGTTGGTTGATCGAGATGAAATATAAGAGATTTTTATTTCCTGACGTCTGTCGCTGCACGCTGTTTGATTGACAGGCGGTTAATGTTTGAGTGCTAATGAGGTTATGCGCCTAAATGATCAAATACACTATAATTCCGCCAATGCCGTCTTGGTGAGGATTTAATGTAAAAGCAGTAGTTTATGTCTAAAGTAAATTTAAACAGTGGAACAAAAAGCATATGCATCAAAATATCAGACTTAAAGGGTACATGTAACCGAATTGAGCACTGTCTAGTAGGCTATGTCATATAAGGATATTGATCAAAAATAACAAGGAAACAAGAAAACCACTCCCTACTTTTCGCTGAGTAACTTTACTAGCTTTAAAAGTATAAATATAATAGAATGAAACGGTGACATTTTTAATATTTTTTTGAAATATTGTTAGTTTTTTAATGCTTACCCTGATGTAGAGTGTGTTAATTGGTAGAATAAATGATCAGGAAAGTAGAGATGATAAAATAATTTATAATTATGCTTAGACTTTCTAAAGATAGAAAAGTATCAACATTTGCAGAACATTCCACCAGTCACAAACTTCAGAAAACTGCATCATGCATTAGAACGAGAACACAACTATTTCTGGACTTAAAAGATACAAGAACTAAATGTGGAACATTGTATCTCAAAAGAGGACAATGTGGCCCCCCATGTGCTACTTAAAGAAATTATTCACACAAAAATTTACTCACCCTCATGCCATCTGTCCATTGCTTTCTTCAGAACACAAATTAATGTTAGTCCATTCATTGCAAGTGAATTTTTTAGCACCAATTCACTTTCATTGTATGGACCAAAAGAGCTGATATATTCTTCTAAAAATCTTAATTTGTGTTCTGCAGAAGAAAGTCATACACATCCAGGATGGCATGAGGGTGAGTAAATGATGAGAGGATTTTTCATTTTTGGGTGAATTTTGTGTAGCCCCTGTACCAAACAACTTTTCCCATGCCTGCTCTACATCCTCTATTGTACAAGACACGATGTGTCAAGTGATCCTGCTTTGTTAGCGTGTTTTGTATTGTTTGAACTTGTTTTATGCACAACAATATCTCTCTCTGTCGGTATTGAGGGAAATTTAGACATTACACACAAACTGATTTTAATGTAATTGTTTAATACATTACAATTTAAAATGGTGATCTGTGTATTGAAAATAACTTTATCTTTTTTAATTTCTGTAATTATGTCTCCCTTTTATTTTTTTTAATCAGATTCATGTAGTGTTTATCATAGATAAGTGATGTATTTTAAAAGTTGGCATACAGTGTTCTTCATAATGGGGCATATGTTTTGCAACTCAGTACTCACTACTCATGAGTACTTTAAAATGAGCTACTATTTTACTCTTAAGTAGCTTTTAGGAAAGCTACTTTTACTCACACTACATTTTTTTGTTACAACAGTACTCGAGTATGCTTTTTCAGTACTCTTTCCACCCCTGCCCAAAAATGACAATACTGTCATTTTGCTGTCTCCAAATCTACTTTCTTCTGCAGGACACAAATGGAGATATGCAGTTAATACAGAGGCAAGTGTGTTCCTTTGGAATTACCTGCATTTATGTATAAATGGGTTTGATCTTCATATAAGTTACAATAATGTACAAACTAAATCTGTTTTAACTTATAATGCACAAATTGTTTTATTCTTGTACATATTGAATACATTATTCCAACACCCACAGTGAAGGTCGGAAAGTATTTTAACCCCTAGGCTAATGATGTCATCAAAAACTAATTGGAGGCAAATGGTCTATAAATGATGATGATTTAGTACTGTGGCTGCTCTCCCTAGAAGTGGCCGTCCAGCCAAGATGACTCAAAGTGCACACCACAGAAAGTTCAGTGAGGTAAATTAGAACCCAGGAGTGACCACTAAAGATATGAAGGAATCATTGGAACTGGTTTATATCTCTGTTCATGAGTCTACTATAAGGAAAACCTTAAATAGGCATGGTGTCCATTGCAGGAAAACCTGATGGAAGCTGCTGCTTTCCAACAAAGACATTGCTACATGCCTGAAATTGGCCAGAGACCACCTTGACACACAGCACTTCGTATGCCATAAAAAGGGCACCACATACCAACATAAAAAATTGGATCCCACTCACCCAGCCCATTACCTTTTTGAACTGTTGCCTTCTGGCCGACAATTCAGAGCTCTGAGCACCAGAACCGTCAGGCACAGGAACAGTTTTTTCCCTCAGGCTATCCATCTCATAAACAGTTAAAGCCACCCCATTGAGCAATAATTATGTGCAATACCAGTTTAAATCTATTTATATTATCTAACATATCCTCATCTGCCATTACATACAAAGGAAAAAAGCTAATTTTTTTTGGTGGCCTTCAATTGTTGTTTATCCATTCAGTGATTTAAATTATTAAAATAGTTTTAAATAAATATTATAGCCATTGGTTTGTAGGAGAGAAAAAAAAATCAAGATTCTCATAGTTTTTATTGGCTTGAATATGCAGAAAAGAACAGTCAGATGATACTATCAGTGCACTATCAAAAATGAATACAATTCAACAAAAGAAGCTTCAATCAGACAATCTCACTAGAACTCATATTTGATCTATCTATAGTCTGTAAACCACATTGTATAAAAGTGAAAATGTAATTGTAGACTGAAGTCATTGTATACTCGCAAATCTTGCTCAACTATTTTGGCAACCTCTGTCATATACGTAGGTTTGATAGCATAGGATGCACATTGTAGATGATATCAGAAAGCTTGATTCAACTAGTGTTGGAAGTCTTATTTCATATGATATAGTGATTATATGCACTCATGTGTTAATTACCCTAAACAAAAATAACCTCAGAAATCACCAAATAGGTAAATGCTTTGTAAATGCCCACTTTTGCAATTAGCAATCCCTGAAAAACTTTTTGTATTATTGCATGATTTCTGACAAGATTATTCTACAAGTCAGTCCATCTCTGAATGAGTTTTTCTATTCACAATCCTTCTTGTTGTGACTTGTGACTTGTTGTGAATATGCACAACAAACATATTCCTGGCCCTCCCTACTTATACAATTATTTCCCATAGTCCTGTTACAGTTGTATCCTTTACATTTTACCCTGTCTTTGAAATATTCTCCTTATATTGCCACTTTTTGAGACAGCGTCTTAGTTCCAGATCTTCAGAAAACTATCCCATGACCCTGTGCAGCAGGCCATGCCATCAGATGACACTCCAATACAGCTCACTCTGTTGTCATGACCAGACAACACTCCTGAAAAAGACCAAAAAAAATTGTCATTTGAAGAATACATTTATTGCAATTTAAGATTAAGAAAAAAATATTTTTGCAAAAACCAAAAAACTTTTTTAAAGATTTTAATTTTTATTTATCCCCTTTTCTCCCAATTTGCAATGCCCAATTTCCACTACTTAGTTGGTCCTCGTGGTGGTGTGGTTACTCACCTCAATCCGGGTGGTGGAGGACAAGTCTCAGTTGCCTCCGCTTCTGAGACAGTCAATCCATATATCTTATCATGTGACTCATTGTGTATGAAACCGTGGAGACTCACAGCATGTGGAGGCTCATGCTACTCTCCGCAATCCACGCGGAACTTACCTTGTGCCCCATTGAGAATGAGAACCACTAATCGTGACCACGAGGAGGTTACCCCATGTGTGACTTTACTCTCTTTGGTTGCTTAGGAGACCTGGCAGTCAGTACACCCAGGATTCGAACTTGCGACTCCAGAGGTGGTAGTCAGCATCAATACCCAATAAAAATGCTCAATGAAAAATGTCTCTATTAAGCTAATACGTTTTTGTCAAGGTAACTTCAAACAATCAATTAACAAGAATTTTTTTATTTCTTATTTTGCTGTTATGCATGCTAGTAGCTCGCATTTCTGCAACATTGTTCGATATGAAACTGGTGAGACAACTCAGTTGGGAAAACATCTGGGGGAATATTGTTGGTCAAAAGTGTTTTTCTAACACAAAGATTTAAAAGAATATTCCAGGTTCAATGCAAATAAAGATCAATCGACACCATTTGTAGTAGTGCCTGACCGATATATCAGTATATCAGCCGGCTGAAATGATCCTTTCATCAATGTATCTTTATCAGCGTATATTTTACCGATATGCGCAGATATGAAAACTTTTTCAGAACTGACAATGCAGAAAACAATGCTTTAGAATTTGTGTCATTACATAGTTTGTTCAGCAGAGTGCACACCGACTCCATTGTTTACAGAGCTGACTCTGAACTGACGGTGGCTCTGCAGACAAGCAGAGTGAAGCGGTGTCTTCACGGTAAGTTGCAAACTAGTTTGTGAAATACATACTGGAAAGTTAATAAACAATGACCCCCATTATTTTGCCTTTTCAATATAACATTAACCATGTCCCTGACAACCATGTCACTCATGTCTGTTTGCTGTTAGCCAGCATTAGTTTGTCAGTGCAGTAAGTAATGTAGCATATTAAAATTTAAACATCAGAGCATCTTTTTGCAGCTCATCAGACAACGGTGCAGTGGTGGATTGTGTCTGTTGAGTGTTGATTTCAACCGAACAATTCCAGTTGTTCCATTTATAAAATGTAATATTTAGTATTCTGGTTTTCCACTGTTGAAAGTTTCCCTTGAACTTGTATAGCAGAATACAGTGTAACACCGCGGCCGCTGTTTTCCTCTTGTCTCGGCAGGTGTAAATGCTCCTTGTTTTACAACCTGCCAATAATTGATTGGCAGTATTAATATAGTCAGCATTTGACTGATACTAAACACTAATACTGATGTTTAGCCAGCTATTTATTTTATTTGTATTCTTTATTTTCATGGTCAGCATTTGACTGATACTGAACATACATTACTGAAGTTTTTAAGCTATTTATTTTATTTCTATTTATTATTTATTTTCTCCGTGTTCATTTCTAGAATTAGTTGACAATTTATAATAATAATAATGTCAAATATTCTTTGAGAAAAAATATTTGTTCAAGAAAGCAGCCTTCTGAGTATCCAGTGATATCGGTGCAAAATTGGTGAACAACCCTGTTATGTTTTCATTCCAGCTCAAAAAATTAACTACATCTGCCACCATATAGGTAATCAGAGTTTCCCCCTCTAAAATTAGTATCGGTCTCAAAAATCCCATATCAGTCAGGCTGTAATTTGTAGCATAATGTTGATTACCACAAAAAAATAATTTTGACTTGTGCCAGCTTTTCTTAAAAAAGGAGAGGAGAAATGTGAAGCTTATAATTTCATAAAAGCACTTCCATTAATTCTTCTGTTAAAACCCTTGTATTATTTGTAGTGGTCGACTGATATGTTTTTTTTTAATTGCCGATCTCGATATCCAGAGAGGGGGGTGGCTGATACAGTGCTGATATATAACACAATTTAATATAGTTAATAACATAAACATAAAATTGCTCAAATATATTAGGAAGAAGGACATCACAGTACACACAGTAGTCCAGCAACCATGGATGGTGTGTCCACATTAGCAATTGCATTTACTCAAAAATACAGAATCAAACCAATTGTACATACAGTGCAGAGTGAATAAGACATTTACTTATAGCACACGTGAAGTGCTTTTACCTTTTGCACCAGAGACTATTTAGCAGAGACGGATCACTCTATTAAAATGAATGGGAAAAATTAAAATGCCCAACTACAGCCAACAGTCAATGGGTGTAGATAGGAAGTCTCGCCTTACAGGTAAAAGATCTCCTTTTAGACACAGACATCACCTGATGTCTCGAGAACGCATTAGCTATAAAAGCTATATATTTTTTGTAATTCAAAATTCAACTATCTTTTACAGTCGGAGAGACTGTAGATGTCCCCCTCTCTTTCTTCAAGCAATTTGATAGCATATTGAAGACCTTTATTTGGAATGGCAAACGTAGTTGATTACATTTCAACAAGTTACTTAGGCTGATTGACAAAGGTGGGCTAGGCCTACCCAAGATTTTGTTTTATTTTTATGCATTCAGTCTCAGACATTTGGCTCACTGGTCACTTCCACCTGAGAGATCCCCTGGTTTTGTATTAAACAGACAGTTCTTGCCCCTATTTCGCCATTGCAAAGCCTCTCTATTAAACTAACCGGAGAAGTTGTCACAGCACTTTATTTAGCATTAGCTCATGGTTTGGACAAAAGTGTCCAGAGTGTTTAATTTTGACATTTATTTAAATGTCGCCTCGAGCATATGGCTGAACCCAAAAAGTTCTCTTTCTGTTGGTCAGAGTGGATTGGGGTTACTATACTCGGTGACCTATATGAGAGTGGAGTGTTGAGATCGTTTGAAAATGTGGTTCAACATTTTGAGGTTCCTAGATCTCAGTTCTTTAGGTATTTACAGCTGTGCCACCTACTCTGTGCTATTTTGGGGAGTAGTATAAATGCCCCTAAAGCAGATACTCTGGAAGTGGTGATTACTGCTTTTGGAAAAGGTCATGAGGCATCGTGTATTACTCCCTGTTAATTCAGAGTCTGGGGGACGGAACTTCAACTTCTCTCAAGAGATTATGGGAGAAAGACTTACATTTGGTATTGGAGGAGGGAGTGTGAGCTAGGATTCTAAAAAGTATCAAGTCTACTTCTAGAGATGCAAGGGTCCATCTGATGCAATTTAATATTTTGCATCTATTCTATTGGACCCCCTGGGTCTTAAAGACATGTTTTTTGGGGATGTGTTAAAATCCAAGAATTTTGGTTGAGGGTTCAGAGCTTTATGTATGAGGTATTGGACACTCAATATTAATTTTGCCCCAGAGTCTGTATCCTGGGTGATGGGATGGTTGTCAAAATTGGGGATACATATTTAAAAAGTTGGGTCCTAGCCGGAGTCATGATTGGCAGGAAAGTCATCCTCATGGGATGGAAATCGGCTAGGGAATGGTGTGGGGAGATGGGCAGGATGGCAGTGTTTGAAGAGGTGATTTTTATAAGGCTGGGGAAATGTAATTTGTTTGTCAGGAAGGGGGGGGGGGGGGGGGGGGGTTTAATGTGAATAATTTATTCTGTATTCTATGTTGTGTTTGTATGTTTTATGACTGGAATCAATAAAAAATTGTGACGCGTCTTTGGATGGAACTGTGGAAGACAGAATACCGTTGAAACGGGGCGGCCAACATGCAAATTGAATTGTATAACCATGTCTGATAATTTTTTTAGCACCCAGTTGGAATGCCAGTAAGAGCTTGCCACGTGTCCACTTTATGGGATATAGGGAAATTTGGTATGTTCATAACATGATATAATGTGTCGCTCACCATAGGGAAGCGGTTGCGTGTAATGTGAGCCTTTAAAGTGGGAAAGCTCTTTATTGGAAAAAGTGTGCACATCTCGTGCATGTGTAACGAGTGCTGTAATCTTTGTAATTCATTACAAGATATAATGAGCCGCTCACCATTGGGAAGCGGTTGTGCAAAATATGTGGGCTTTGAAGTGGGAAAGCCCTTTATTGAGTGTCTCGTGCGAGCGCTGTACTCTTTTTGCAATCTTTGTTTGTTCATACATGATATAGTGCGCCACTCATCATTGGGAAGCTGTTGTGCATAATGTGCAAACTTTATTGCATGTGATTAATGTGAGAAACATAAAACAACCTATTGAACAACATTTTGAACAAAAATATTCCTTTTTTGACAAACAGCAGTGGGGAAGAGGGGAACAGTATCGTATGTCAGGAGCACTTTGCTACAGGGGGCAGGTTCATGTCGGCGCAGGGCTTGCTTTGGGGCTTGCGTTGGGACTTCTGCCTTTGTTTGGTCCACTGCTTGTATGGCTTTACCAGCGGTTCTGCGGAGAAATTTGGCAGTGCTGAGGCAGCTGGTGTGGAGTTTTTAGCCAGCGTTGGACCAAGACAGAGCGGGAGTGAGCCGGTTTTGATGAAGTACTGCCCTATTTTGGTAATAAAATGTCTCATAGCCTGTGATTGTTGGAGTACATTGTGGAGTAGCGCTCTGCAATTCTATTCACAGAGCCTCCAAAAAGGCAGGATGGAGATCCTGGAGCAAATATTTCAAATAAATAATTTTCCCACATCATATATTTCCATGAGGGTCAGCCAGATGTGCCGATCCAAAAACTCCAGGTTGCTCATTGTCTTGTCAATGGCCTGTGCAGTGACATTTGTGGCTCGCAGTGCGAGCAGAGATTCCTCTGGAGGACACCACTCCATATTGAGCTCTTCGACCACCCTTGAAAGGATGCTGAGCATCTCCTTGTCAGTGGCACATACATGCACCTCACCCTCGTTGGGGGGAGGGGCAGTAGCATCATCCACTGACCACTCGCCTGATGCAGCAAGAGACATGACGTAATCATCATTCCCAGCATCAGAACTGCCGAACGAGACGAGGATCTGCGCTCCAGCGGAGGGCTGGAGCTTGTCATGTACATAATGTATCAGCATAGACGAGTTGCATTGAGATTGAGGGGCTCACGGGGCATGTGCCAGCATGAGGACCACTTCAAATTCATCCTCTCTGACAGACAGATAATGCAGCTCTCATGCTGATCTGATGGCGGGATGTGCCTCTCGCACAAGGAACACTTACAGAACGACATCTTTATAAAGGTGCGAACACGTAAGGGAATCTTTAAGATATATATATATATATATATATATATATATATATACACAATATACAATTGCTTTATTAGGATACACAACACCTGCCAAATCCCTGCAGGCAATGAGAATGCTGAAGCGTCCCATTCACCAGCGAAGCATCAAGCGGCGAGGTGGAGTAATGTTCGCTAGAACACTGCAGGTGAACGGAGAGACTTCTCATTGCCGTGAAGATTTGACCCGCTGACTCATGTAGTTGACAGCAAAACAGAAGAGGGCTTCTAAACGAGAGATGAATCGCTGTCTTGATGGAAGAAAATTCTGAGGAATGTTGTTTGTGCAACTGCTTTTATAGCAGACAGCTTCACGCCTACAAAGGTGGGACTCAAACACCATAGCCAGTATTAGAATATTGGTATTATTGTAGAGAGGTTTCAACTAGGTCGTGTGGAAGGACACTCCCCATATGAGTTAGCACGCAATGTCAAGTGTACTGAGTCAAAAGGGAATCAGAGGAACTTTTGATCCTGATCCTGAAGTTTTGATTCTGGCTGATAGAACACAGGCTTCAGAGGAAGGCATTTGATGAGCGCTCGATGGGAAGAAAACACAAGATTTTCGTGGGGTTCGTGAAATACATCTGTTAAAAACTAAATATCTGCATATTTGCAGATGGTATAATAGAAGCTTAATTTATATTTGCCTTTTATCATTAGAAAAGTGACAGGGAGGATGTTAGAGTGCATGCTTCAGATTTGTATTAGTTTGATTGATATTTACGTTTGTATCATTAGAAAAGACAGTTAAAAGTTACAGGGAACTGTTGAGGAGAGAGAGGGGAGAATGAAATAGGCGAGCACTGTAACATTATGAGCTCAAACGTGTCTGATATGCGGACTGTTTAAACGAGACTGTGTTGCACACCGGTCTATTATTGTAGTATAACGATGGCATGGAGCAACAAAATGAGCAGTGACTGGTCATTTACATGCCTCTGTTGCTTCACATGCAAACATGCATTTCTCAGTGCCCTCAAGAAACAAATCGGTCAAAGGGGAAAATGTATTGGTCGATGGCGATAATGGAAAAAGTCAGAATATTGGCCGATTTATCGGCCTCTGTGATTTTTACGGTCGTTTTAGGGCTTTAAGGTTTACAGCAGTATGTCATCAAGTTGTAAAATTGGAAATAACTTTACATGGAACATTTTTCAAACTAAAATCATGTTAACATATTGTTTACGTCTAGTGTCTATACTTTTGAAACAGTGACTATTTTAACGTTTACGGACTGGCCCTATTCACTTGTAATGTAAGCGCTTCACTGTAAAACAGATTTTCGCTTATTTAAAGAAAAAGAAGGATCATTTTAAATGTTTTGGTGGTAATCAACATTATGCCAAAAATGCTGTCACTTGAGCTAAATTTGTACTGAACCCACAATTTTTCTTTAGAGTTGTTTACATTTCTTAGGCCACATCCACACTAGCACGTTTTCTGTTGTGAATGTCTTTTCCTTATGCTGTACCAGAGAGCGTTTTGGAAAGACTATGTTTACTGTGGAGGAAAACACGTTCCAGTATGGTTGAGAGGTGTAAACGTAGCATTTAGTATTAGTGTGGACGTGACATTGGTATTAAATTTGCCCTGTATGCTGGATATAATTGCTTTTTTTTTTTTTTTTTTTTTACAAGTTTCATAGAACAGATTTAAGATGTATTTTTTGCATCTGATTGTTCAAATGAATTCTTACACACCAAATAAATGCCAAAAAAGATGCTGTAACGAGTATCTGTTGTTCTTATCTCTTTCCTGCTACTCACCCACTCTCTCTGCCTTAAGCGAGTCCCAGATGTTGCAGTTAAAGTCATCATAGCCAGCAAGAATAAGTCTTCCAGAGAGGGAGGGAGCAAGGGAAGTTACTCCACACATGATGGCGGAGTCCTGGTATGTGATGAGCTCCTGGTCTGCACGCAGGTCATACAGTTTGCAGGAAGCATCGTCTGAACCGGTGATCACTGCATTGCCATTTGGGAAAAACTGAAGAGGCCAGAGACACAGTAACAGAGAAAGAAGTTGAGTTGGTTGACAAGGAGTTTGGAGTGGTGTTTAGCACATAGCTATGTGGTTGCACAGGTGTTCAGTGTGGTTGTTAGGTGGTTGCTTACTAACCCAAGTTAGTAAGCAACTAACTTGGGTTAGTCTATATGATATTCTGATCCATAGAGATGGATTGGGTCCTTCCTTCAGTTGAATGATAAGGGCTTCTCTGCTAATTTTATAGTTATATAGCACATAATTCCTCAACAAGCCACAGTGGATGAAACATTTACGTTTACAGCAAACATTGTGCAGGATGAGATGCCAAAGTTAAATACTTAGTATAGAAACAGTAATAGTGATGCTTGCCTAATATTTTGTAAATTTTTAAGTGGTTTCATGATGTTTTGACTCAATATTTCCCCTGGTTGTTTTGTGGTTGTAATCTCTAATTGATTTTTATAACTCCATAGCATTCTTACCCCAATGGCATTGATGTCACTCTCATGACCTCCAAAGGTCTGTCTGCACTGGCCGTCACGTATGTCCCACAGTTTGGCTGTGAAATCACAAGCTCCTGAGATGAAAGTGTTAAAGTCTGGGGCCACACCCAGGGACATACAGTCTCCTAGATGGCCAGCAAAGACAGTCTTCTGTGATCCTGTCTCAATGTCCCACAAAAAACTGCAAAGAGATCAGAGGTCATGTCATTTTAAGGATGTAGTGCTGGTTTAAATGCATTATTTACAGCACAATTAATTTAAGTTAATAGATTTTTTCTGTGTACCAGGTGCAGTCTCCAGAACTGGTGATGATTTCACTGTCACTCAGGAAGCGGCAGCAAGACAGGTAACCTGTTGAACAGAAAACCCAATAAAGAGGATTCAAATTATATATATTGAAAGACAAAAAGAAAAACCAACGCATCAGTCGCAAGTAGCTATTAGCTCACCGTTCACTCCACTTCTCAGACAGGGCTGAATCCTATATTTGTGTTATTATGGATCTCAGAAATAAAAAATTCAAAATTCATATATTATTCTTACCATTGTGTGCTGCGAGCTCCCGCATGACCTTAACATTACCATCTTTGCCCTTCAGGTTATAGATGGAACACATGTTGTCCAGTCCTCCACAAGCCACCATGTTTCCTGAAGGGGCGTACGAACATGTCATCACCCATGAGGACTTCAGTGGGATTGCATGCACCTAGACCACAATCAGGCACAATGTTAATTAACCTTCAAGAGATTAAGGCTTATTGGCATCTGGTTATAAGTACGTTGTTAAAGAAACATTCTCGGTTATAGGAAGACATGGATATAGGGATGTACAGTGATTTAAGAGGGATGTATATAAGGATGCCATATAGAGGAATTTAGATACTGCACTATTGCATTAACTAACATGCCATCCCATGTCTCCAGGGAAAGAAATTGGTGCTAGCGCTGGGAATCGGATAAAAGTCAAAATATATCAATAAATAATATCGCTACATATTCCAAAATTATAGCTCCACTATAAAACCAGAGATTACTGTTTGTTTCTGGAAGAAGTCAAGACATGACACCACATCTTACAGAGTTCTTCACTTAAAAATGTTGCAACAAGCCAAACCCTTTGCCACGAATAAACAGAAAATGTTTCAGTCCTACTTTCACACTTTTTGACTCCTCCCTCTCGCACACAAATTTGACCACTGGCAGGTCCTAATTTTCTTAATAGCCATGCTCAGAAATGATTTGCATTGAAATGTACATGAGAGCAAGTTAAAGTGCTCTGCTGATTTTTGGTGAGCACTACACCTAGCAAGAATTGATGATTTTTTTTTAATCAATAGTTATCTGTGATTTTGGGCCTTTTATAGCTAAACAAAAGGACTGAAAAGGGGAAAAAAAAGAAGAAAAAATTGGTACCTTATTGGTGGAGTAGGTGTCCCATACAATCAACTTGCCGTCCTGGGATGCACTGACACACAGTCTGCGAGGAAGACAATAAGAGACAAAAGACAAAGAAATAGGGGCCGGGGTTAGAAAACATTTTCTGAAGCCACAGGTAAAATAAAAAATGGCATGGTAAGACTTTAGTAGTTAATTCAGTGCTTTTCTCAAGTGTAGCTGCTGTAACACAAACAAATTAATGTCAACGACAAAAGATCTGATCCCTTTTCAAGACTTCTATCCTCCTTTTAAGAAGCAAACTGAGTTTGGTGAGTTAGTGTAGTAATTTAAATCCCTGATTGAGATTTGCCTCTCAAATAAAGCCGAATCAGTGGTAAAGAACTTAAGCAGGCCAAGGAGGTCTTTTACATGTACCAATCTCCTTGCAAATATCTGTGACTACATAAAAAGCCTTGATCTTACTAATATTTGCATAAATACTGTGCAAGCTCTATCAGCATAGCACATAAATGTAAACTGAGTATATGTAATTATTATAGAATATACAGGTGCTGGTCATATAATTAGAATATCATCAAAAAGTTGATTTATTTCAGTAATTCCATTCAAAAAGTGAAACTTGGATATTATATTCATTCATTACACACAGACTGATATATTTCAAATGTTTATTTCATTTAATTGTGATGATTAAAACTGACAACTAATGAAAATCCCAAATTCAGTATCTCCGAAAATTAGAATATTACTTAAGACCAATACAAAAAAAGGATTTTTAGAAATGTTGGCCAACTGAAAAGTATGAACATGAAAAGTATGAGCATGTACAGCACTCAATACTTAGTTGGGGCTCCTTTTGCCTGAATTACTGCAGCAATGCAGCGTGGCATGGAGTCGATCAGTCTGTGGCACTGCTCAGGTGTTATGTGAGCCCAGGTTGCTCTGATAGTGGCCTTCAGCTCTTCTGCATTGTTGGGTCTGGCGTATCGCATCTTCCTCTTCACAATACCCCATAGATTTTCTATAGGGTTAAGGTCAGGCGAGTTTGCAGGCCAATTAAGAACAGGGATACCATGGTCCTTAAACCAGGTACTGGTAGCTTTGGCACTGTGTGCAGGTGCCAAGTCCTGTTGGAAAATGAAATCTGCATCTCCATAAAATTGGTCAGCAGCAGGAAGCATGAAGTGCTCTAAAACTTCCTGGTAGACGGCTGCGTTGATCTTGGACCTCAGAAAACACAGTGGACCAACACCAGCAGATGACATGGCACCCCAAACCATCACTGACTGTGGAAACTTTACACTGGACTTCAAGCAATGTAGATTCTGTGCCTCTCCTCTCTTCCTCCAGACTCTGGGACCTTGATTTCCAAAGGAAATGCAAAATTTACTTTCATCAGAGAACATAACTTTGGACCACTCAGCAGCAGTCCAGTCCTTTTTGTCTTTAGCCCAGGCGAGACGCTTCTGACGCTGTGTCTTGTTCAAGTGTGGCTTGACACAAGGAATGTGACAGCTGAAACCCATGTCTTGAATACGTCTGTGCGTGGTGGTTCTTGAAGCACTGACTCCAGCTGCAGTCCACTCTTTGTGACTCTCCCCCACATTTTTGAATGGGTTTTGTTTCACAATCCTCTCCAGGGTGCGGTTATCCCTATTGCTTGTACACTTTTTTCTACCACATCTTTTTCTTCCCTTCGCCTCTCTATTAATGTGCTTGGACACAGAGCTCTGTGAACAGCCAGCCTCTTTAGCAATGACCTTTTGTGTCTTGCCCTCCTTGTGCAAGATGTCAATGGTCGTCTTTTGGACAGCTGTCAAGTCAGCAGTCTTCCCCATGATTGTGTATCCTACAGAACTAGACTGAGAGACCATTTAAAGGCCTTTGCAGGTGTTTTGAGTTAATTAGCTGATTAGAGTGTGGCACCAGGTGTCTTCAATATTGAACCTTTTCACAATATTCAAATTTTCTGAGATACTGATTTTGGGGTTTTCATTAGTTGTCAGTTATAATCATCAAAATTAAAAGGAATGAACACTTGAAATATACCAGTCTGTGTGGAATGAATGTATACATTATACAAGTTTCACTTTTTGAATGGAATTACTGAAATAAACCAACTTTTTGATGATATTCTAATTATATGACCAGCACCTGTATATCTGAGGTATCTGTATAATGTTCATATGTGCTTGCTTGTATATCAACCCATGTAGTACTGTTAGTATGTTTGCAAAAAAAGTTTGAAAATTGTTAAAAAATTGTGTTTACTTTGAGTCTGTCCCCCAGTGCATGGCATAGATTTTGGCCAGGTGTCCTCTCAATGTCTTCCTGATCTTTAGCTGGACACGTCCCACAACAGCTGTCCCTGCCACATGATCCGGCAGTGTGAGGTCCTGCACTGCTTTACGAGCTGCCTATAGAGCAGAGACATCATACGCCGACATTTTTTTTTTCCCAACATTTTAGAATTATAGTAAAGTCAACAAAACTATGGAATAACATAAAATGTAACTATGGGAATTATGTTGTGACTAAACAAAATCCAAAATAAATCAAAACTGTGTTATATTTCAGCATCTTCAAAGTTGTCAGCCTTTGTCTGGAATTTGCAGAAATGTACTCTTGACATTTTCTCAACCAACTTCTTGAGGTATCACCCTGGGATGCTTTTTAAACAGTGTTGAAGGAGTTTCCATCTATGTTGGGCACTTATTGGTTGCTTTTCTTTATTATTTGGTCCAAGTCAGTTATATTCATATGGTGGCACAATTATATTTTTGTCTACAAAACTAATTTCACACATTTAAGCATACGCCTTCAGATAAAATTATTTTTAAGATCATGAGAAACATTTCAGTCAATTGTTTCAAAACTTTTGACCGGTAGTGTAGTTTAGAACTATTTCATGAAATGTCCCTATATTTTAGTAAAAAGTGTGTTAAATGTGTGTTACTAAAGTTATTGTATTGTTAAAAATATACTATGCACAGAATATACTGTGATTTTTTTTTTTTGTCAGACATATTCTACAAGGTCTTTGAGAGTGGTAACACTAACAGTGATCTCATCCTTCAGGCTCTCTGCCTCTTTTCTCAGTTGCTCCATTTCACCCATGGCAATGGTTGTCAGGCACAATCACCCACGAATATAGACAGGAAGTGAGATCAGTAGAGCCAAGAGAATGCTGGGGAGAGGAAAGTATCATTAATTATTTCAGTCTTTTTCATTTCATTGTTACAGTAATTGCGGCTGTAGTTTTGATTACGACAGTGCAATTTATCCTACTGGTTGTGGGAAAAGGTCATTGTTTTTGTTGAAAAATAACTTCGATCACCCCATCAACAGGCATTTGCAATTCAAACTCCCCTCAACCTGGTTTGCAAATCCTCACAAATAAGGATGCATGCAAAATTTCATTTGTACAAACCTTACACCCATGTTCAAGGTGTACCAAGTCATAGTCAAGCACATTGCCATACAAGGTATTGCTTTTTCAAATATTCACACTTCCTATAATACATTCATATATTACTCTACATGAATAGTCTAGTCCATTAATAGATTATATTTAAGTGCACAAGATTGAGTTACATTAATTTGTCACACAAATTATATTTGTTTGTGGTGACTTATAATGAATTTGTAGTTTTTAAGTCCTTCTGAAATTCATTATAAGTCACCACAAACATATATAACTTGTGTGACAAATTAATGTAACTCAATCTTGTGCATTCACAGGATAACAAAACAGATTCGAGTTGAAATGAACAGTAGACAGTGATAATTGTGTTTAAATGAATAATTCATTCACTTTAAAATGTATTCAAATTATACCTGAGCTCACGGAAAAATGATCAAAACAATAACGAGATTTTCTGCAGAAGAAACTAGCAGTGGGTGAGATCTGAGTTAAAAAATAATAATAGTCTTCATATCAGACGTTATTGATGATCTTTTGGCACTATCAATATTGTAGTCTATAGATAGAGTTCAGCAGTGAGCACCAGTTTTAGTCACCTGTTAGAACGATTAGTGTTTATATCAAATAATTATTTGATGTATCTCAAGTTTCTGAATATCATGTCTTACCTTACAAACCCTGACCAGATTAATATACACTATTTCCTTTTGCTTGAATTGTTTTTCGAATCTTTGTGTCTCTCCCGAGCTTGCATGACCAAATGACTTTTGCCTAAAATTTGTTTGAGAGGAGAAAGTGAGGGAACAGAAGGGTGTGGATGGGAGAGAGGTGGACTAGTAGGAGGGAGCTGTTCCAGAATGGACATCAGTGAATGTTAAAATGTCTTTGTTGTCAAACTGAAGGTAAACTTGATACCTGAAATTGCTGCTATATATTTGTCATCTCTTGTCATTAGTGTGAATTAAACAGAAATGGCAGTGTTATCACCAGCTAGACTGGGAGCACCAAATACCATAACCCAAGAGAGTGAGAAAGTGGGGGAGAGAGATATAGAGAGGCAATAGAGTGAGTTTAAATCCACACTGCTGAGATTTTAAAGGAGGCCTTTTGAATCAAATCTGCTCTCATCCGATTATTGACTGCTCTTTGCATCTGGATAAGAGCTACAGCAGAGATGGGAAGGGGGGTAGGTTGATAGATCGAGAGAAAGAGATGGAATGAGTGTGGCCTAGCATCATTTGAATCTCTGACAGGAGTTTTCTGTGACTTTGCTGAAAAAGCAGTCTGTGATCATATTACAGTCAATAGTCATTTCCAATGACTTAATAATTTCCATAACATCTAGTTGATTCTTTGCATTCATTAGACTGATGTTCATTATTAAGTAATCTGAAATGATTTTATTTCATAAAATGTCCCTTTTCTCTTTATTCCTCTCAATAAATAATATGTTCAAAATCACTGAGAATATAAAGATATTTCTCAATGAAAAGTCACATATATCTGTTGTCACTGCAGCACAACACAAGCCATTTATTTTAGGCATTTTATGGCTAATTCAGGCTTAAATCTGTTTGACTTCTATGGAATAGTTTTGTTTTTGGCTTAAAATAGGAATTTCCTAAATAAACCAATTTTATATTCGTAACTTGTAGCCATGTAAAAAGCTAAAGCATTGTTAAGCAAATCCAAAATATAGATATGAATGAGTAGAAAAAGTCCAACACTTACCTGCTCCTCTTAGACGTTTCTCCACTCTATTTGTATTTCTTTTTCCCTTCTAACTCTCCTCTCCACTTGTCTTTTTCTCAGGACAATGTCTTTCATTCAGGTTTTCTACTTTACGCACCTCCTGATTTCTCTCTCTGTCTCTCTCTCTCTCTCTCTCTCTCTCTCTCTCTCTCTCTGTAAACTCTGTGATGCTTTTGTGATGGGCAGATGAGGATTGGAGGGGATGAAGTGAGATCAGGGCTGAAGGGATAAAGCCTGGTTGGGATGGAGAGAGTGAGAGGGAGGGAAATCTGTTAGGAGAGAACAGGGAGCAAAATACAAGATAACTAAATTGTGGGGAGAATCAGGTCATGGGGTCACATGACAGAAGAGCCGGTGTAGAAAACAGAGGGTGAGGTAAGGGAGAAGAATGGTAGATTTCACTAGTTTTTGCTTTAAGTAGTGATAGAAACAATACACATCCATCCATCAATTTCCCTCCAATCTGAGCATCAGGAAATGTTGACTAAATGTAGAAGTTTGTCTAGAGATGTGGTTAGTGACTTAAACATTATCATTAAGTAAATATTGGTCTCTTTTTAGGCATTACATTCAAATCCAAATCTTATGTTGTCCTCCTATCAAGTCCCATTGGTAGGACCAAACATTGATGGATGGTTTCAGACACTAACAATGGACTGAGAAACATTATAACAAAGTTTTGGGAAAGTAACTGCCCATAAGCAATATTTCCCTAATCTTTAAATACCATTGTCCCAGACAACCACCCTTTTCTACCCCCAAAAGCCTCCAGATGAAGGGCTCAATGGGACTACAGTGGCTTATTAGTCATGAATGAGCAGGCAGGATACCCACAACATTCACAGATGTCATCCCTTCTGATGGAGGGATGGAAAAGAAAGGAAGATAAAAAGAGTAAATAATGTGGAGAGACATGTCTATGTATGGAATGATTACTAGTTTGAGATGACTGAGTTGATGTAGTGTAAACTGCTTTTAAATGAGAGACATTAATACTTTGAGGTGACTTAAGTTCAGATCTCCAGAGGCTGCTGTGATCTTTGTGTGTTCATTGGTTCAAAAGCTAGATATTGTAACAAAACAGATAATGCATCTCACTCTAGAAAAAAAGATGATTGAGAGATTTCTGGACAGAAAAATAGCTTAAAAACCTGTCAAAATTTAAGGATTTGCTTATATCAATTTCTGTGTCCTGATTTAGATCTGACAAACTATCATTATCATAAATATAACTCGTACACCCCTACCTCTCTGAACCAGCCAAAACATCACAGCATGGTGGATAAAATCATCACCCGATTTAAGTAGGATGGGGACAACACGGCCCATGGGTGGAAAGGATTAAATTATATTAGGACAAAAGAGAGTGGTTTATTTTTACATGGATGAACACTGAGGAAAAGTTACGGTAGTGCTTTATTTTACAGTTCCACATTTACGTACTATATAATTACAACTATAGTAATTACTAGGTACTAAACCTAACCCTAACCTTAATCCATATTAAGTACATGTAGTTGCCTAATATTATTCATTACTTTCTAGGATAAGTACACTTACATACTGGTAAATAAATTGCAACCAAAGTTGAGGTGCTGCATTAGGTTCAGTATCATGTAAAAATTTTACAATCCTTTTATTGTTATGTTAGGCTGTATGTATGTTAGTTGTTTGTATATACAGAAGGATAGCGTGTGTTTGTGTGTAAGGTTTTGCCAACAAGAATTATTAAACCTGAAATCCCCTATACATGGGGACCAGCCAACAACCGACACAAGAAAAAAAACGACTCAAACATACTATGCCTTTTTTTTAAAAAATGCATCGATTTATCGTGAAACGGCACTGTGTCAAACACAATGACCACGTATGTGGACTATAGGCTATTTTTCTTAAAATATCCTATATTTACTGTGCATTATCACATTGAGAATCAATGGATGCATCCAAAAGCTGGGAAATGTTGCTTTCATAAGCTGTATATGGAGTTAGGATGAAAATAAGGTGCATTTCATACTGTTCTGAGACCAGCGCAGACCCTAATTAGGGAGCAATGGAACATCCTATAGCTTTCCTACTCAGCCAAGTACATTCACTCCTAAAATCTGACCATAAATTCAGTTTCAGGCTGCAGATGATGTTTGGCAGAGGTGGGACAATGGACATCAGTACTTAAATTCAGAATTTATAATGTATAATTGTATTTTAACATGGTTGGATGTGATTGGATGATGCTGGCCATTGTTTTGAATCAGAATGAATTATGCTGATTATCTGATGTAATGTCTCAAAAACACGAATAACCAACACTCCTGGAAACATAATAAACAATTTGATAAAAACAAAAATCTGACTATCTATAGCTAATTTCACACCTTTTTCCACATATGTTGCCATACATTTTTAGGAAAACTATTTGTTCTTATTTTGTTTTTGCATGTTTCATAAGGGATAATAGTTATAGGATACTAGGGGAATTGAAAATACACACAGCAGTCATGCTTGGGTCTCAGGAGGTTAAAAGTTCATACCTCTCATTAATTTGAATTAAATACTTCACACATAAAATGTACACTGATTACTCTTGATGGAAATCAATTTGATGGAAATGTGTAACTCTTAATAACAGACTGATTGTTTTTTGAGTGTATCATTAGCTCAGTATAAAAACATTAGAAGTCAGTGGTCCCCACAATGATCGAAAAGGATTTACTTTCACAAATATTGTAATTAGATTCTGCATTACAAATGAAAGATTATGCATTACAAGCAGAATATGACACTCTAAACATTCTTGTTGCAGAATTTAATTAACATTTGAGCCAAAAAGCCATTCCTGGCCATTTGTGTAATGTTGCATCACAATGGAGAAGAGATTATTCCCAAATGCATCTCTGTGATAGTCAAACCTCAATGGAAACAGGTCAGAAGGGTCTTTGTCATTAATCTAAGAGGTATGTCTGCACATCTGCTTTGCTCTTAACTTGCTAAGTGTCAACACCTAACAAACCATTATCCATTCTTTACCCACTTTTTACAGCAGAATGTAGATTAACAGAGGGGGTGAATGGCAATCATAAATAAGGCAAGAGTCTGATTCTTGGTGCTTTAGAGGAAGGTCAGTGGATATTGGGTTCACTGGAAGGGGCATCATGTTGCGATGGGGAGCTGGATATGAATGATTATATGATTTCTTCTTGCCTGGATTATTATTCCATACTCTAAATGGGAGATTTAAAATATTCATAAACAAATGCACTCATTTACGAGGGATTATCTGTAATCTCGCTCTCCATCTCTTTTACCCCCTCTGCATAACTCTCTCTTCCCCTCCCTCTTTCTGTCCCTCACTCGTTCCATCAGTGCAAATATACCACAGTCCGTCCACACCTCCCCTTTCTTCACTCACTTGTTTTAATGTATTGTAGTATGGCTCAATCTCACTGACTGCTCATATACTGCTCTGTTAGCCACTTCTCTCTTCACTGTTAAATATGCGAAACAATAATTAAAAATAGTATACAAGTACTAATTATTAATAGTAATACATAAAGAAATAATTTAATCTTACAATGTTTGTTACAGTGTATTTATTACACTGTAGGTAATACTGAGTAATACTAATAAACTGCATACTGTGAAACTATTTTGTAAAGCTGCTCGTACGTAAATATTGTTTTGATTTCTATAGTAAGTAATCATAGATACATGTAATGTGTAAAACTTTAAACTAAAATGTTACCTAAAATACTTAAAATAAATTTAAAAAAATATTAAACATGAACATTATTCATAAGCTTTTAGAATAAATTATTATTGTATATTAATACTTGTATTATAAGATAGTATTCAAATAAATGAATCATAAATGGAGCATAATAAATGACTCCCATTTCCAAGTATCCCATTCACTGTTTCTTGATTCTTTAATAAAAGCATCATATTTCAACACAACCAGCAAAGGCACAAACATGTACACACTTTCACACTTATAGAGACATGGTCTGGGGCGGTCTGAGATAAACTAGTAAATAAACTAGTGTTCATGAAATGATGACAGGGTGCATAGATTGCGTGGTTTTCGATGTCCATGGGCACCGGAAAGATCCGCTGTCTGTCATCTGATTGGCTCATTCACCTGTCACTCTTACAGTTCATCCCATCTGCCTGTCACTCTTTCCCTCTTTTTGCTCCTGACTTGGCTTCTCCCGCTGCGGGCAGGTGTTGAGGTGCTATCTCCATTACCTTTCTCCTCTTTTACTACACTCTGTCCATCTGCTGCCCATAAGGACTCAGCTTCTTCACGTTCCTGAGACAAAATAAACATGAGTTACTCTTTCAGCTTTTTGTCCATATTGCTTGCTAGTAAATCTGTTAAGTTTATAGTCCTAAAACAAGAAGAATTAGCAACATCGATCGATGGATTCCCTCAGGAACTGATTTTGTTGAACAGCGATTTTCCGTTTATAAAAAAATATGGTAGATCAAGTAAAATATAGTCCGTGGTTAACATAACTTGAAAAAACTTCCATATTTTGTTGTTCAACATAAATTAGTCATGCCTCAAAAGTGAATTTTTAAACCGTTGTGTGCTTTTAAATGTAAGTTTCTAACAAGTTACTACAAAAATACTACAACTACCAGTGTTGGGAAGAAGCTAACTAAAAGTAGTGCTACATACTTAACTACATTTTTCACTAACATTACAGTAGTTTAGGTTTTTTCACAATAGCTTTACCAATAACGATTTACATTTACCAGAGAGTAGCGTCACAAAGCTACATTTGTCAGCCGAGGGAGTGATCAAACGCACTCACCAACACCATTCTCTCTCTCTCATGTAGCACTGGGAAAACCAAATTATTTAAAGGGGTCATGTGGATGACATGAGGAATACAATTTTCCTGGATCTTTTGACATATAAGAGGTCATTATCCTATAAAAAAAACATACTGTAAGTTTCAGAATTCAACATTTCTCGTTCTCCATTTCCTCCACATTTTGATGTCACACTGTGGTAGACATTTGCATCGGAACGCCTCAACAACATATCAACTCATAATTTACATTATCACTTCGGTCACCAGTCCAGTAGTAAGAGCAGGTCAGACAAGAGCAGAGAGCCAATCATAACAGTGGGTGTTTACTGTCAAGTCTTAAAGGAGAAGCAGCACCAAGAGTATTTTTGACAGAATGAGGGTGAAAAATTATCATGTTTTACAAATATATGACTGTTTATTGTGCAAAAATGTCACTGAAATTATAAGTGTGCCTCCAAGAATATAATAAAATAACAAAAAGGCATTTCATAACCCCTTTAAATTAGTTGGTTCTTTCGGACTGTCCATGTAGATGAACCTGTTAAAATAAAAGATTTCTTTATATTTAGTGTTGGGATATTGTTATAGTTTGAGTGAAATGTTGATGATTATGATATAATTATGATCCTGCATGTGAATATATCTACAGAGCGTCTTGTGAAAGTGCTTTAATGGAAGAAAACCTGTCCTTTTGTACAAAATGAGTTAACATGAATTCGTTTTTTTTTATTAGTGATCAAGACATTGTGTGGGATCTTTAATATTGCTTTTTTTATGTCATGTTTTTTCAAAATCACACAGAGGGTAATCAAGATGTCCCTCACATCTGCATGCCAATCTACATCTTAAATGTAATCTTTCCTCATGATCACAGAGCATATTTTCATGAGCTGAATGTGAAGCTGAACTCTATTAAGTGTGACGATACTGCAGTATATCCAACAGACTCTCGCAGCACGTGCAACAGACTCAAGATGTAAATTGGAAATAGTCTACTCCTCTCTTGCAGTTTCTTGGCATTGCCGTGCCGTAAGTTACCGACCCCTGGTACACTTAAGTTTATCTAGTCAGTAAAGTTTGATATGAATTGAATCTGCCCATTTGATCCAATAATTTTTTCTGTTTAACAGTTTTTATTGATTCTAACACATGAAACAGAAAAGAAAAACATAAATGCACAGAATCAACTTTTAATCCCCATTATTCCCCTTCCCTCTCCCAATCCCCAACCCCACCCTGACCCCCAACAAACCCTGTGGTCAAAGCCAAATTACACACAAAAAAAACAAACAAAAAAAAAACAGATAGCTGCCCCACTTCATATTAAATCACCCCTAGGTTGCCTAGCCTTCTATCTGACATCTCCTCAAATGCCTCAACCCTGCAAACTCCCGAAATGAGGACGCACCATCCAACTTACATCCCCTCAGAATGATCTGTCTACCGATCATGACACTGGCTAGGACAAAATTTCTCCTATACTAATGACCGCCCCATCGCCTGGGGGCAATGGTCATTAGTCTGGGGCAAAATGAAATTTGAGTGCCCAATTTCCAAATACGTCTCACAAAACTCTGAACCTTCAACCAGAATTCTTGGATCTTATCACACCACCATAAAACATGAGTTGAGTCCCTATCTTCTGATTGGCATTGCCAGCAGTTGGGTGTGACTTTAAAACCAAGCCTATACAATCTAGAGGGGGTCCAATAGAATCGATGTAAAATCTTGAATTGGATAAGGTGCACCCTTGCATCTCTAGAGGTAGACTTGACATTTTTTAGAATCCTATTTCTAGAATAAATCTTATGGACTGATGAATGTATCGCCAGCACTAAAGAAAACATGTCCACCCCATATTTTCCCAAATTTTTCAGCTTTCTGTGGGGAAGAATGCCTTTCTTGAAGAAACATATTTCTTACGCTTAAGAAGAGAAATAACCTTCCCTTTTTTTTTTTTATGCGGTGCCCCAGCCCATTCACATTCCCTGTGGAGAGAGACAATCCACTCATATAAACATTTGACATTTTGACATATAAGAAAAAATAGATTGTGTCAAAAACAAAATTAGAAAGACCACATTCCAACATTAGTGAAACATATAAACCCAGAACTTCCCACAGATCCAAACAAACAGAAAAAAGAAAAATGTGTGCATTAACCCCGCGCACAACAGTGCCAACTGCCATCCAACCCTCTAAACTCAAATGGTCCATGTACGCCTATGAGAGCCCCCGCGACAACTTTGCCAGCGGATTGCCCAAGTCCGGAGTTTCTATAAAACTTTTGTAAGACAGAATTTCACAACAAAAGATAATCTATAAAACAAACACCAACCAATACGTGGAATAAACACAAAGAGTGTGTAGATTCATTCACAAAACTGTCCTGAAGGTGTGCTTCTCCACAAAACAAACTCCAGCCGCCTGGTGGAACCGGCACAGAAAAAAAAAAAAAAAAAAAAAAAAAAAGGCACTCAGTTTCTTCAAACAGTCAAACGAATGTTCAGAGAGCCGGCCCACTCGACTGCAACATGAGAGCAACAAATTACCTAATCACTCCAATGTCTTGCAAGAAATACTCCACAAAACAAACTCTAGCCAACAGGAGGCATAAGCACAAAGAGTATGCAGATTCATCCACAAAACTGTCCTGAAGTGGTGTTACTCCACAAAACAAATTCCGGAACCAGCACAAAAAGAAAAAAAGTTTCCTCGAACGGTCAAGTGAATGTTCAGTGAGTTGGCCCACTCAGCTTCTCAGTTGTTATACATCTAAAAATATTTTCTTCTTTAAATAGCTTTAATGCAGTTATCTACTTTTTGTAGTTTAGCAACTTTTTTTTTTTTTTTTTTTTTTTTTTTTTTTTAAAAGAGTAGCTTGACTGTAATGTCACTACTTAATGAGAAGCTTGTATCTTGGGAAGCTACAGTTTCAAATTATCAGTGTGACAGTAATAACTATATACAGTCTGAGGCACATGGCCCTTTATAGTTTCTTACCATATCTCTGTGTTGCTTTTCAGTGGTGAACCAGAGTGCCAGTGCACATCGTCGACCAGCCGTCACTGCAGTAACACCATGAGGATTGACAGGTCCTGATGTAAAGCCAACAAGTCGCCCACAGCTTGGTTTAACCTTTGCCTGAAAGAGAGACCAGTGTAAATGAAACATTATTTATAAATAGATTTAAGACAGCTATATTAATTTGGGGAGAGCTCATGAATTTGAATTTTTTTAAAAAAAAGTCAATATTGGGAAATGGCGCTTACAGTGACAGTTTTAGCATCTCGATCAGTGAAAAAGAATTCACCTCCTTCAAAATCATCATTCAGGTAAAGAACCGCACTGCAAAGGCATCAATACATGCAAATCACATTGCGTGTGCATAACAGTAACCTCAACAAATTAAGGTGCCTGGTAAGACAGACTGTTTCTGTTTTTTATCAAATATCTTTTTGTGTCACTGGAGCTCTACATTTGAACAGATTGTTTTAGTGATTGTCTACATCTATCAGGTATACACAGCCAAGTACCTGAGGTCTCGATGAGTGAAAGCAGGAGGCTCTCTCCAGCACTGCCTGGTTTCTGGCTCCAGGATGCAGTTATCCACATGAACTGGATGAGAAAGATCTGACCGCCCCTCCTGGTGCCCTTCACACACATATAGAAACGTACGTATATCCATGGAGGAAGAGTTTCTTCTTAACTCTCACATTCTATAGAGATCTCTACTGTTTTTATGTTTGGGACCCCAGGCAGAGGTTTAAACACCTTTTAATATGTTTCTCTGTCCGAATCAAAATGCAGTAGGAATATATTATTGAAGCTTTAACCCTCTGTTAGATCACAAATAGGCATGCACTTTTCAGAAATGTGACTTGTATCCATAGTAATGTTGTGTCAGTTTGGGGTCAGCTTAACCAAAGAGTGAACTTTAAAAGGAATAATTCACCCAAATATGGAACTTCTCTCATCATTTTCTCACCCTCTTGCCATCTCAGATTTTTAGCTGAAAACAAAGATTTTTAATTATAATTATATGAATTATGTATAATTCATGTCTTCAGAAGCAATATGATAAGTGTGGGTGAGAAACAGATCAATATTTAAGTCCTTTTTTACTATTAATTCTCCTCCCTGCCTAGTAGATGGGAATAACCATAAAGAATGCAAATGGCCAATAACAAAAGAAGAACAATGTGTATATGACTTAAATATTGATCGGTTTCTCACCCACACCCATCATATCTTTTCAGAGGACATGAGCCGCTTTTCCACCATCGAGCCGAACAGTTCTGGGCATGGTATGGTACAGTTACAGTAGCATTTCCACTTGAGCGTGGTTCAGAATGGTTAGCTAACTTTACTCAACTGTGCTGGTTTAATGGCTTTAGTATGTGGTGACTCACAACTGTCAATTTGCCAATGCTAAGGTAACTTAAAGTGCTTTTAGTTGTTTCTATCTTGCCAAATTGGCTAATATTTGGCTGAAGTTAATTAAAGTTAATAAAAAATAGTGTATGTTTAGTGTATCATATTTTATGATGATGTTTTAACTAGTATTGTAGCATACATTTTTTACACGCCTTTATTCGTCAGGAAAGCAGATTACAAGCTCATTTACACTCAAAATATATCAATATATTCTCATATACTATTTTCATATAATACTTTGATATTTATTGACAAAATATCATCACTTTTAGCTAGTCAGGTTACATGAGGCCTAATGATGATAAACCTCTTGCCTTTTTCTCTTTGCTTTCCTTTTGCGATATGATCTGTGTCTTTTCTGTCTATTAGCAGAGTAAAACTAAAGGAAAAAATCAGTCCTAAAAACTGGAACATGCGATAATCCTCCATAGCGCACTTGCTCCAATGATTACCTTTCATGCCGTCGCCACAGACGGACCTGTTCCGTAAATTCCCCTATTTCACTGCACCACTGAGGAAAAAGTAACCACACCAACTGACCCGGATCGGCACGGAATGGTACAGTACGGTTTTGCAATGAGAACTGTTCAGCCCGATGGTGGAAAAGCTTCTGGTCAACATTCACTTGCATTGTAAGCACCTAAAGAGCTGAAATGTTCTTTGTTTGTGTTCTGCAGAAGAAAGGCATATATGTCTGGGATGGCATAAGGATACATTTTTAATAAAGAGTAAATGATGAGACAATTGTCCTTTTTGGGTGAACTATTACTTTATCAGTGTGTTCACCAATCAGAATATCTTAGTATGTAAATATTCACTGTTTTTATTAATGTTTTATATTATTATGAAATGTCATGAACCATATAATTATCTGAGCTATAAAAAGGGAGTAAGTGACAGTACTGTTACAGCACTACACATTTGGTATACCTGGGATGGCAGAGCGGCACACAAGGTGCGTGTAGGCAAAGAAAAGAGCAGAGTGACTTCTAAAGTACGAGTCCATCAGAACTTTTGCAGTCTCCCCAATCTCATGCAGAAGTCTAACATCTGACTGGTTAACCAGTCCATCCTGAGCCAACTGGAAAACAGATGTATATTTATGGTAAGTGTTCCTATAATTTTATAAATCATTCTAGTACGTTTCATGAGTGAGTGAGTAATATTCCACCTTAAGGGCTCTGAGAACAGTCAAACCCTCAAACTTCTCATGTGGCGTGTGCGGAGAGCGTCGCCCCTGGTAACCATCACCCACTGATGCAGAGACCTATCACCAACACATGCAGAATGTGATTAGTAGGCTGTTTGGAATTTCACAATAACAGTAACTGATGGGCAGATTTTTGAATGGTTATTGAAAAGCTCACGGCAGCCAGCTGCATCACGCGATCACATTCGGATTGGGACAAAACACCATCTAGCACAACACGATTGGTTCCGTTCAGCACATGATCATCCATAGTGATTGTTACGCCAACCTCAGGAACAGAACCACCTGGGGACAGACAGAATGAGTAAGAAAGAGAGAGGAAGAGAAGCAAGAGTTATTAAAAATAATGAAAGGAAGGGGATTTGAAAAACAAACAGTCCTTGTACCTAGGGGGTGGAATTTATTTGTATTTTTTTTTCCTGATTAATGGAGTCTTTATTAGAATAACCTGATATTAATTCTTAAAAATATAAGAATATCTTTTAATTATGCATTTTTTTCAGTGGATGTGTGGAAACTTTTGCTGAAAATGATTTGCAGCATGCCTCCTCACTTTCAGAGGTAAAAAAAATAAAATTCTATTGTGTCCACTGTGTTAACCTGTATTAGTCAAAAAATATTTGGAAATATGCAAATGTGAAATTACAGTAAACACAATGTATTTTATGCACTGTAGCAAAATGGCGATTACAGTATGTAATATAATTGAACCGGGTCTGTTGATGTCACTGAAATACTCCCAAATAAATCAACATCGATTTAAAATCTGAAATGTACCCAAATGAATCGATAGAGAATCAAAATGAAATCTGAATCTAATTGAAGCTTGTGAATCGGAAGTTGGGAAATCAGTGCAGATACCTAGCCCTCCTTGTACCTGCATAAAATCCACTGTCATCCACTTCTTCCACTTTTTCTCCCTGCTTCAGTTTCTCATGAAGTTGTTCTTTCTCCACTCTAAGAAAAATGAAAAGGGATGAAGCTCCCAGTAAATTTATCCCACCAATTCCCTACCATAATATTTGTCTTTTCTCACCTCCAGGTTTCTCTCAGTGACTCGGGCACAACTTCCTCGGGTGTCCACAAATCCTGCCGGGGACAGACAGTGAGACTGAGGCCTTTTAAGGTTAGTTTCAGAAAGGAGAGCAAAAGGTAAGGGATGAAGTACACACACACACACACACACACACACACACACACACACACACACACACACACGGAGGCATATACCGGGTCACTGAATTTAAAGTCCAAGTTTGCCATCCCAAAGTACAGCAATCTCTTCTCCTGCAGGGCTCTGCTGACATACAAGGCAATTTCCTTTAAGAAATCAAATAACAAGTCTGTATAGATCTGCACCATTGGCTCATCCATTCATCTTAAACAGAAAGACCCATCTATCAATGCAAACCATAGTCTTTCTAGCCATCTCCCATGTGTCATATTTACTCCTTTTTTCCATCCATTACACTCGTGGTTTACCTGAATGGGACCTGTTTCCTGAGCCTCAGTGTCACCCTCTAGATTTTGGGTGTAAAGCTGCAGGTTACTAAGGGAGTCTGAATCTGTGGGGTAAAAGAGCAGCAGGGAGCGCAGGATCTCCACTGCCCCCTTCAGGTCACCAGCTGTGGGACACCAAAGATTAGAAAAGAGAAGAGTTTTGTGTCAATGTTACAACAGTGTCCTTGCATTAATAATAACTTTCAAGAGTGGAAATGCCTCTTCTCTTTAAAAACATTACTGACCAATCCAACCTCAGCAACTGTTGTCATCTGGCATATAAAGATACATTTTTGCTCTTTGCTAATGCACGTCTACGAATGTCCTGTGTGTTTGTATGGTTTCATGGAATTTTACAGAAATTATTCAAAAATATGGTAATTTGGAATATTTTGAATTTATAGTAGTGACACAAGAAACCCAGAGAATATATATGCCACCTGAAAATCATCCTGTTTACAGAAATCTCCAATTCTTTCCTTTGGGAAATTCTGTAAAGCATGTCTGAGCAACTGAAACCAAGTGTGGCGGAGCTTAGCGAAGGGTCAGTTACATTTGTGAAAGAAAAAAAATTAACAAAAAAAATTAACACAGATGAACAACACATTGAATGAAAACATTTAGATAATCTCCAATAACAAAATCACTAGTACAACATCTCACCTTTGTACTGAGCTATATGAAGATGCTCCAGCTGCATTGGCAGGAAGTCCTCCAGAGCAGAAACCCTTCCAGGTCTAGTCGACACCAAGGACACACACATCTGTTTGCATGACAGCAAGGAGAGAGAGAGGGCTGCGAAAAAGAGAAAGACAGAAAATTTACTGGTTTATGCAATCAAAACAAAACTTTTCAAATATAAGAGGGTGAATATTATGGAACGTACAAAAACTATTCCTTGAAACAATTAGTTGTTTCACTTCTACTTATCATAATAATATCTATCTATCTATCTATCTATCTATCTATATATATATATACATACACATACATATATACACATTTGTATTTCTTTACAATATTTTTTTATTTTTCACCTGCAGCCCTCTCATACACCCCCTGTACAGTGTCTGGCTCCTCTGGAAGGACCTGTGATGCTATCACACATAGAGCTCTGCACTCTTCTATCTGCTTGAGCGTCTCGTTCACACACTCTTTCCACTTGTTCACTGCCTTCACCCAATCAGACAAGCTCTCAGCCAAAAGGGCTGCATCATACATCTCCTGAGAAAGATAAAGAAAGTTAGGAAGGATGAGAAGATGTGTAGAAAGAAAAACTGAGGGAACTGGTATATAGGAAAGCTGCTGCATTTAAATGGATAGTTCACTTAAAAATTTAAATTCATCATTAACTCAACTTCATGCCATCGCAGATGTCTGCTGAACACAAATTAAGATATTTAGAAGAATATTTCAGTTCTGTAGGTCCATACAATGGAAGTGAATGGTGGTCAGACCTTTCAAGCTCCAAAAATCACATAAAGGAATAATCCATTCAACTCCAGTGGTTAAATACAGTATATGTCTTCTGAAGCAATGTGATAGGTGTGGGTGAGAAACTGTTCATATTTAGGTCCTTTTTTTTTTTTTTTTTTTTACAATAAATCTACACTTTCACATTCTGAAAGTGAAAGTGGAGATTTATAGTAAAAAATGGATTTAAATAGTGTAGAAATATATCTGTTTCTCATCCAAAGTGATTGCATCACTTCAGAAAACCTATAAAACCACTGGATTACTTTTATGCTGCCTGCTCAAAGTTCTGGCCACTTGCATTTTATGGACCTACAGAGCTGAAATATTATTCTAAAAATCTTAATTTGTGTTCTGCTGAAGAAACACATCTGGGATGGCATGAGGGTGAGTAAATGATGAGAATTTTCATTTTTGGGTGAACTGTCCCTTTAAAGTAAATGACTAATTACAGTGTGTTTAAAACTAATAGAGGAATTTTCAGAATAGAAGTTGAGAGAGAGTATATAACTGACAGGAATTGACTGTTTAGACATCCAGCACACAAGCCTCTAAGTCTCGGCCAGAGTAAAAAGAATGAGCTAAAATTATACCCTGCACAACACACTATAAACCAAATTGACTAGTTTGACTTACAGCAATATATTTACATTACTTATGGTCACAAGAGTTCAGACAACATACTAAATATTGCTATTTGGGTTTTTTTGTTTTTGTTTTTTTGTGATCCTTAATGTCACTATACTCACCCAATGTTTCTCATGCTCTCTCTCTCTGTCCAGGAAGGATTCATCTTTCACTTCTGTCATTCTCCTGTACTTCTCAATGTTGTTCCTCATCTCCAGGTGGCTCGGATTGGCCACAAAGAATGTGTGAGCAGCTGAAGCTGCTTTCTGCAGTTTATCCAACTGTACAGAATGGGAGGAGATACAAGAATGTTTGATGTAAGGGATTTTAAACCTTCAAAACACTGACCTACTGACCTAAAGCTTTCTCAAGTCTTTAAGAAATAGCTGCATGGTTTGCTTTCACAATATTCTCAAAGGCAGTCCTTAAAAGTCTAAATGTTGTTCAGATTCAGTTATCCAGGCCCTTTCAGATGTGAGAATTTCTGTAACTGCTGAGCTCCTGGGATTTTTGCACACAACAGTCTCTAGAGTTCACTCCAAAAGGTGCCAAAAACATAAAAACATCCAGTGAGTGGCAGTTCTGTGGACGGAAATGCCTTATTGATGAGAGCGTTCAACAGAGAATGGCCAGATTAGTTCAAAGTGACAAAGTCTGCAGTAACTCAGATAACCACTCTGTACAATTGTGGTGAGAAGAATATCACCTCTGAATGTTATTCTGACATGGGTGTTGGTGCTTTTTTGATGCACGAGGGGGACCTACACAATATTGGGCAGGAGTTTTAATGTTGTGGCTGATCGGTGTAAAGACCTATACATATTGATCAGTCATAGTACCTTGTAGTAGGTAACTTGCAGGTAGTTGTAAGGGTTGCGTGTCCCAAACTCATACTCAATGTCTGAAGATACTGGGAGCAGGCCAGCCTGAGAGACGCTTTGACCCATGCAGAACTTCACACACTCAGCCCGCAGCTGCATCCAGTTCAGTGTCCTCAGGTCCCAGAGACTACCTTCTTCTGGGTCTACACACCAACAACAAAAAACACAGTATAAATATGCAAATAACTACGCAAGTAATAGAAAACTCCAAACTCCGGTGTTTCATAGAGTGTTTTGTATTTTTTTCGTCTGTTTCAAGCACTAGAGTGGTAACACACAGACTATGCATTCCAAGTCATTGAAACACACACTGTGATGGTAATGCACAAAAACACTTCGTGCTGCTGTGCAAAGAGTTAAGAATTACCCAAGTAAGAGAGTGTGTCATCTCCTGCTGATAAACACTCGTCGTGACATTTTCGTCTAGTTTTCAGGAGCATGTCTCGAGTGGATAATGATTTCTCTATGAACTCCGCCGCTCGCTCCCATTCCTCCATAAAATATGCCCGAACCCCGCGGTAATAGAGCTCATCGTATGGGGGTAAAAGTCCGGATAAACTCTCTGAAGATTGTCCACTGCCTGCAGTTATAGTTGCATAGTTTAGAGTTAAGAAGAACGCCGTTATCAGCGCCACGTATACAGCAGTGTTTGAGTGCAGCGCCATAATGCAGAGACTGTAGTTTGGAGGTGAGGACAGAAATGAGGGAAATACGTGCCTGGCAGGCAGCGAGGTGTGTGTGTGTGTGTGTGTATGTGTGTGTGAAAAAGAGAGAGAGAGAGAGAGAGAGAGAGAGAGAGAGAGAGAGAGAGAGAGAGAGAGAGAGAGAGAGAGAGAGAGAGAGAGAGAGCGTGAAATTGTCCCCAGAATAATGGTTTGTATTTATTTACAAAAAACGTCTAATGAATAAATGAACAACAGCAGAAATCAAAAGGAAGTCCCCAATTAAACAGCAATGTATGTACGTGTGTGTGCTTATTGGGGTGCTGGCCTATGGGTTAAAAATGTTACCTGAGGAATATTGCAGGTTTAATACAAGTTGAGCTCAATCGACAGCATTTGTGGCATAATACTGATTAAGAAGAAGAAGAAGAAGAAGAAAATGGGTTCCAGTGACATCAAATCGCTTCTGATGGCATTGATTTAACCACTGGAGTAATATGGATTACTTTTATGCTGATTTACATCATTTGTGGATCTTCACAATGTTATTGGCACCCATTCCCTTGCGTTGAATGGACCAAAAGAGCTGATATATTCTTCTAAAAATCTTAATTTGTGTTCTGCTGAAGAATGAAAGTCACACATCTAGGATGGCATGAGGTTGAGTAAATGATGAGAGAACTTTAAATTTTGGGTGAACTATCCCTTTAATAGACATTTTTCACATACTTTTATGACGCATTTCCGCCTTATTAAGCATCGTAAATCTAGCATTTTTTATATTATAATTTTTTAAAATATTGAGTGTAAATTTATAAAATGCTGCTTATTGTTATATTAATATATAATTATATATATATTTTTTAAATGTATTGCCACAGCTGTGATATTACACCTGCTGTTAGAGTGACAGTAAATATGGCATCTTCTCTCATAATCAAGTCTTAATCCACCGCTCTCTATTTTTTTCCTCTTCTGGAAAGTCATTCAGATGTAATAGTGTATTTTATTATTTGGTTTTAGAACAAATGTGTAAGTGAAAATAATATTTGCTGTGATCTCCCATTCACCGCTGTAGAAGTCTACTCTACAATCGTTTACTTCCGCGTTTTCAAAACCCGGTATGATAAAGGTCTCTACTTTGACTTGTGCATACTACACAAACGTTATTGTTTCTTTTAACGTCTCCATCTGTTGCATCACAAACATGCCATCTACTGATCATGAGTTTCATGTGCATATGCCCACAGTCGGTTATGCGCTCAATGTTTAAACACATTATTCATTGATGTTCAAAAAATAAAGGGATGCATACACTCAACGACCATTTTATTAGGAACACATGTACACCTACTTATTCATGCGATTATCTAATCAGCAAATCATGTGGCTGCAGTGCAGTGCATAAAAATATACAGATAGGTGTCAGGAGCTTCAGTTAATGTTCATATCAACCATCAGAATGGGGAAACAATTTGATCTAAGTGATTTGGACCATGGTATGATTGTTGGTGCCAGATGGGCTGGTTTGCATATTTCTGCAACTGCTAGTATTTATCTAGACGATCAGAGAATTATATAACACTGGATTTGTCGAGGTTGAGTGAAAAACCTAAATAATCTCAAATATTTAATGAACAATTTGATTGACACCTATGGTTTTTGATGCAAAGTTGTTCAGAATGAGGAGATATATCATATGATATGAATAATGTGTGTATGTGTCAAACATTGCAGAAAATACAACCATTCACATGCATGTAAAATGCTATAGCATAAACATTCATAACTATTATAGTGCCACATATTGTCCAATCTCCACCAAATGTTGCATGCTTCTGCAAAATGCTATCTCGCACATGCGTACTAAATATGAAAATATGATCTTTCGTGTTGGACTTAATGGCTTTTGCATAATCTAGGCCACACCCATATGTTTCAATTACCCTCAAAAGTTATTTTCGATAATTATTGATCTAGGTTGAACAAAGATTCTTCCTGTACAGGTTTTGTTGATCTCATGTAAAAAACAAACAAACAAAAAAAACCTAGGACTAATTTGCAAAAGTATTAAATAGTTAATGAACAATTTGATTGACACTAATGGTCCTTGAGGCAAAGTTGTTCAGAAAGTAGAGATCTATCAAATGATGTGTTAGGGTTAGGGCCAAGAGTCAAATATACCCACCGCATTTCATTCCAATTGGCCTTTGTTAAACCTTGTCTAACAGCTGCTGAAAGTTGATTGGTCGATGGCGACCATGTTTTTCGAGATATGCAACTGTCCTGAAGAAACTTGAAGGCAACTTAGACAAAGACACAGCATGCAAAATTACAGGTCGATCTGACCGATGGTTCCTTAGTTGGAGCCATTTTTAGGTTTTGAACTATCATAGCGCCACCAAGAGGCAGATACGGGCAATTTTGTGTGTGTATCCTCAGAATGATATAATTGCACCTAATTTGGTGTTAATATCTAAATCCATTTAAGAGTTATAATAGTTTTCGTAAAAGTACCCATGCATGCTACGTGCGTTTTGGTGTACCTTTGCTATGATGAATCAAAAGATTTTTGTTTTTTTATATAATTATTAATATTGGGACTCCTGATAATCTTTCTGCACTGGGCTGGTTCCGATCGAACGAATCGCCTAGGACTAGTCTAAATTTTTTTTTTTTTGCATACAATCCAAAATAGCGGGCAAACGAAAGAGCTAAAATTTAGTCTGGAATTTTAAGATTTGTCAAAATAATTTAGTTTCCAGCCCTTACAGTACAAAATGTGAATTTTTTTTACTGTTCACTATAGCGCCACCTATTGGTCGATCAGGTGGGGACTACCATTCCTCAGTTTCATGTCTTTAGGCCTTACGGTTTGGTCTGTATGATCAGTTTTAGAGCAGAAATATATTTAAAAATTATGCAAATCCTGACAAATACAATAGGAAAAGAGGAAGAGAGTGAAAAGAAAAAGAAAAGGGAGCAACTTAAGGACCAACATCATACTTACTAACAATATCAGAGGCTCCTATCCTTTTTGCTTTTACATTTATACAATATACTACAATCTATTTTTAAATAATTTATAAAGTGAAAAAAAAAATGGTTTGGAGCCAGATTCTTTCATTTTATGAATGTGGAACTTCCCTATTAATATAAAAAAATTTAAGTTAATCTTTAAGTTAACTAATGCTATGCACATTTAAATATGCATTATGTCAGTCAATTCCACCCATCTGTAAAACAAAATTTAATTGCTGCATCCTTATGATCTGATGCAGTAACTTTAGCTCGCAAATGCACTCCCAACCGCATGAGGTCAGTATTGTTATTTACATATGGCCAAAATTTCCGCTTTCTCATGTTGACAACTGTTATGGCTTCCCAGATTACCGTAATACACAAAAATAAAGCACCACACAATATATCTCGTTATTATAATTTTCTGTTATGCTGATGACCCGCTAGAGAAAACAATTCACGAAACCTAGATTAGTATGCCGAATGTAAACCTTTAATTCAGACTGGAAGGGCAGACAGCGCAACCCGCAACGTTTTGTTTGTAAAAGAGTAAATATTATTTGCGCGCATTCTCGGCATTTTACGGCGAAACACCTGCTGCTGTAATGTGCAGTTTGAGAGTGTGCAGCGCCCCTGGCCTCGAATGAAACAACTGGATCATCAGCAGCTTTTCATTGAAGGGAAACAGAGAGAAAGAAGGGTACTGTCCGAGACTTTAACCGGACTGTATTCCAGGAGCGGGTGATCGCAGACAGGGCGCTACAAAACACAGGCGGGCAAGCGTTTGTAGGCCAGAAGGCAAATCGAGTTGAGTCAGAGATGACGGAGGTTAGCGAGATATTAATGTCGGTTTTGTCTACGATTCGGGTTCCGAGGCCCGGAGATCGTGTTCACAAAGACGAGTGCGCCTTCTCATTCTCCAGCCCGGTGAGTTTAGCAGCAGCAGCAGCAGCATGCGTCTGCACAGTCACAGTGCTCTATCTGTATCCCGGGATAATGCTAACTAGCGTTCATTCAGAGCACAAGTGTGCTCGTTTTCGCGTCAGTATATTACGCCAGTCATCATCGCTGTTTACTCTGCACCTTATTGGTGACCATCCCAAATAAACCGTTAATTTCAAGATGTACTTTTAAATTTCCCTTTTAAATGTTCTGTTTTGGCTAGCTATGAGCTAGTTATTACGCTAACGTAAGCCGGGAGCTGGAAAGTTGAGTTATTTTCCTCTGCACGTGGAAGTGTCTCCGTTTCCATACCATGCGCGTAAATGTTTTGTGGTGCATATTATTTTGTTAAAATAGTTCTTTTCGCCTGTTTCAGGAGAGTGAGGGCGGTTTGTATGTCTGCATGAACAGCTTTCTCGGCTATGGAAGCAAGTATGTAGACCGACACCACGCCAAAACTGGTCAGAGAGCTTATCTGCACATCACACGGACCCGCAAGACACAGGTAAGCACACAGCAGTGCTGGGACAAGAGGAATCCCAATGCCATCGTTGAAAAACACATGACGAATCATTCTGTGCAACCATGTAAGGTTATAACTGTATAGACTGACAGTTCTCAAATCTTTAATTGCAGTTTAGTCTTACATAAATTACAATAATTAATGATTAATTTAATTGTTTTCAAAGGTTAACATCTTTAGTTGTTATGAGACTCTTCATGAGGAATGTTACACTCAGTTTTGCAGTGCCATGTTGTTTGTTGTCCCCATGTCATGCCTTATGTAGACTAAAGACAAACGCACACTACACAACGTAGAATGGTTCACCCAAAAATGAAAATTCTCATAATTAACTCACCCTCATGTCATCCCAGATGTGTATGACTTTCTAGCTTCTCCAGAACAAAAACAAAGATTTTTTATAAGATTATTTCAGCTCTGTAGGTCCTCACAATGCAAGTGAATGGTGACCAAAATGTTAAAGCTCAAAAAAGCACTTAAAGGCAGCATAAAAGTAATCCATAAAATTCCAGTGTTTAAATCCATATCTTCAGAAGTGATATGAAAGGTGTGGGTGAGAAACAGATCAGTATTTAAGTCCTTATCTTGCTTTTTCTCAGAAAGAGGATGATACCAATTCTGGATCAGGTGATCCTCCAAAAAAGAAGCTCACAAGACTGGCCATAGGTAAACCCCTACATTTCTTTCCCTCAGTCCTTGCTTAATATTGTATTACTGTATGTGATGGGTTCATTATCATGGATTGTGTTTGCAAAATGTGCTTGAATTGACTTAACTTTGATCAGATACAGACATATACTTCAAACTAAACACTCTTGTGTCTTCATGAAGATATTAATCTTTTGTATTTCATTTAGAGTAGGAGGTAGTCTGACATGCTTATGGTCAAGTTTTGTCACCCTCCGTACTTCCAATTCACAATTAATTATTTGATGTAGTTCAGACACTGTTTGTTTACTTAATGAAACATTAGTGGCTTTAAAGCTTTGCATTTGTTCTCATGCATTAAAATTTCAGCCTTTTACCTTTTCCATTAACAAACTTCATCTTCTCCAAGGGATTGAGGGAGGGTTTGACGTTGAGCAGGATCAGTATGAGGAGGTGGTCAAAGTGGTTCTCTTCCCAGACCGACATGAATTGACATCAGAGGATCTAGCTTCCGTGCCAGACTTTGTTAGGGAGCGGGTGAGTTTCTTGTATTATATAAAATGTTCTTAATTATTTTACATTGTGTAAAGACTTGTGGCTGTTCTAACAGTGATACAGTCAATAAATAAGGTGTTGACATGTTTTAATCAACTTGTCAAACTATAATGACACTATATTATCCTGTTAGTAAACTGTTTAGCCTACACACTAATATCTTTCTTACTTTTTTAGAAATTAAAAGAATACAATCATTATTCAGTTTAGGCTAAAGTTTGGATGGAAGAGATGTTGATTCTCTGTTGTGCGTTGGTGCTGTTGCGTGTGCAGGTGTCTCTGTCGATGGCGGGGCTGCTGGCAGCAGACTCAGTGTCACATACTCTGCAGGTGCAGCAGTGGGATGGAGAGGTACGACAGGAGTCTAAACACGCAGCTGAACTCAAACAACTCAACAATGGACTCAAAATCCCTCCCAGGTACACACAATTGAATCTTGCTGGGGAGAAAAAATAAATAAATTGATGTCTTAAATTCACAAATTAATTGAAATTCAAGTTTCAGGCTAATTTTTTTCTTTAACTTGTACTCTGTAATACTGATATAATAATGTTGAAAAATGTTTATATTGTGTTTTTGTATACACTTGTGAGTTAGCAGTGCTTGCATTTTAAAGGTGTTTATCTAAATACATGTTTTCCAGCACAAAAAATCTCAACATACATGAAATAAACCTTTACATAGTTTATCAACTATGAAAGATATTACATAATGATTATAACATTTACTTTGTGATTTATTACGCAGTCTGTGTAAACGTGGGCAAAAGCGGGTGTTCCCAACCTTAAATGTAATGTCTACTATGTGTTTTTTCATGCATCTTTTAATATGTAAAATATTGTAATAATGAGAATATGAACTTGGAATATCTCAATTTTTTTTTTATTATCCCATTTAGTATCTCAACAACATGTTTGGTCATTTTGCTTTTTCCTCCTCCCCCCCCCCCACCCCCCCCTCTCAGTGGTTGGAGGTGTGAAGTCTGTGACCTACAGGAGAACCTGTGGATGAATCTTACAGATGGGAAGGTTCTGTGTGGGCGGCGATATTTCGATGGCACAGGGGGGAATAACCATGCCCTCCTGCACTACCAGCAGAGTGGATACCCATTGGCTGTCAAACTTGGCACAATAACACCAGACGGAGCAGGTATCTCCAACAGAATGTAAACATCTGAGTAAGTAATGTCAATTTTATGAGTATATTTTTTATGATAACACTGTAATGTATATGTCTTTGCAGATGTCTATTCATATGATGAAGATGATATGGTATTAGATTCAAAGCTTCCAGAACATCTTGCTCACTATGGCATTGATATGATGACTATGGAGAAGGTAAACTCTTTCAAATAAATTAAAGTCAGCCACACTTTGTATGTACAGTCAGCATGTTGTTTGTATTTGTACATTCCTCACGTGGTAAATATGGGAATAAGAAGATCTGTGCAAGATGGGCTTGGAAAGCCCACTCTGGAAAGCTGTTCTTAAAGTTAGGCTTTTCCTCTCTTTTAGACTGAACGAACCATGACTGAGCTGGAGATTGCAGTGAACCAGCGTGTGGGAGAGTGGGAGGTGATTCAGGAGTCAGGAACTACTCTGAGGCCCCTTTGGGGCCCAGGGCTCACCGGGATGAAAAACCTGGGAAACAGCTGCTACCTCAACTCTGTCATGCAAGTGCTCTTCACCATCCCTGACTTCCAGACCAAGTCAGTTCTTCTCTGATTGTTTGTGAGAGCATGTGTGTATGTTTTAGTGTTTTTGTCATGAAGTATTTCAGCTAGAATTATGTTTATTTCATGGTGTGCCAGCCTCACCTGTGTCCTTTTAGTTTGCCTGTTTGCAGTCTGTATATATGTATATTAGCTAGTTATGCAAAGAATGTTGTGTATATGTACATGTTTTGGAGTTAATAATATTGCTGAAAGAATGTTTTTAAATGCCTTCTGTCCTTTCAATGTCGTCTCAAGATACGTTTCCAAAATTGACAAGATCTTTGATGAGGTGCCTGCTGACCCCACCCAGGACTTCAAAACCCAAGTGTGAGTACCAACACCACAAACTTTCAAATGCGCACATTTTAAAATATGAGTGTGTTCAGCTTTAGTCCTGTTGACGACACTGGAGTAGCTCCAGTAAAAACATGCTCACAGCAGAGGTCACTATACATCACCCACAGTTACAGGGCTCAGTTCTTCAATAGTCTTTTCTCTCTACAGCTTGAAAGAAAGGGTAAAATAAACAAATGACTGTGTTATTTTGTTCAAAAGAGCTTAGTGTTAGTTCACCCATAAATTAAAATTCTCTCATCTTTACTCACTTTCATGCCATCCCAGATGTGTATAACTTTCTGCTGCTGTATACAATCAAAGATTTTCGAAGAATATCCCAGTTCTGTAGGTCCATACAATGCAAATGAATAGTGGCCAGATCTTTGAAGGTCCAAAATGCATATAAAGGCAGCATAAAAGTAATCCATACAACTCCAGTGATTAAATCCATATCTTCTGAAGCGATATGATAAGTGTGGTTGAGAAACAGATAAATTAAGTCCTTTTTTACTATAAATCTCCACTTTCACAATCTTCATTTTTGTTTTTGGTGATTTACATTATCCGTGCATATCGCCACATAATGGTAAGGGAGGAGAATTTATAGTAAAATGTATAGACTTAAATATTGATCTGTTTCTCACCCACACCTATCATATTTCTTCTGAAGGCATGGAATAAACCACTGGAGTTTTATGGATAACTTTTATGCTGCCTTTAGATGCTTTTTGGACCTTCAAAGTTCTGACCACCATTCACTTGCATTGTATGGACCTACAGAGCTGAGATATTATTCTAAAAATCTCTACATTATACTACATCACATTCAGTGTTAATCTTAAAAAAAAAAACATGGCTTTTGTGTCTAATGCATATTGGATACGAATTCCAGTTGGTAAGTGTAGCCCATTTGTGGAAAGTTGCTTTTACGATTTAATGAGGTAGTTCAAGTTCGTTCTTTTATTTATATAGCACATTTAAAAACAGCATCAAGGCTGACCAAAGTGCTGTACAATACAAAATTATAAAAACACACAACAAATTAAGATGAGGACATTGCATGCTATTAAAGCCAGTGAAAAGAGATGAGTTTTAAGAGAAGATTTAAAAACAGATAATGAAGGTGACAATCTGATACTGATAGGCAAACTATTCCATAAAATAGGACCCACAACTGCTCTCCCTCCTCTACACTTTAGCCTCAAGCGTGGGACATCGAGGAGGTATCAATCACCGGATCTCTGAATTCTAGGTGGATTGTAAGGATGTAGTAAGTCTGATAAGTAACTGGGAGCTTGGTAGTGCAATGATTTATAAACAAACAATAACATTTTAAAATCAATTCTAGCTTGAACCGGCAGCCAGTGAAGTGATTTTAAAATGGGGGTAACATGGTCATACTTCCGACCTCCTTTTAGAAATTTGCTGCTGCATTTTGAACTAATTGAAGCCGAGCAATAAGAGATTTGGAAATTCCATAATAGAGAGAATTACAGTAGTCCAGACAAGAAGTGATGAAAGCATGAACTCCTATCTCTAACATTTTCTCAGACAAAAAGGGTTTAACTTTAGAGAGTAGACGTAACTGAAAGAAACTGGAACCTATGACAGCACTAATATGTTTGTCAAATTTCAGCTGGCTATCAAACTGTACACCAAGTTAATCAAAGTGTCTGTTCCCTTGTTGAACTCCTCTCTATTAGTGCAAAGCTGGGCTATGGACTTCTGTCAGGAGAGTATTCCAAGTCTGCCCCAGACCTCGGAGATGACCCCAATTCCTCCACTGAACCCAGGGTACACTCACAACTTATTCCAAATGTTTGAACTTAGATTGTGGCAGAATTTAGAGTTCTCCAGCTGAACCATCCATTAAGATATTTTTCCTACAACATTTATTTAGTTGTATTATTATAATGTTTTGTTAAGGATGACCAGGTTGGTATAGCACCTCGCATGTTCAAAGCTCTGGTTGGACGAGGCCACCCTGAGTTCTCTACCAGTCGGCAACAGGATGCACAGGAGTTTCTTCTTCACTTTATAAATATGGTGGAGGTAATTATGAATTCATTCTCTCATTTCCTCTGTGTTTGTCCACTTTTTTGTGTATTTACTCATTTTTGTCTTTCTTTTATTTCATCTATGTTTCTCAGAGAAACTGTCGATCTGACATGAATCCCACAGAAGCTTTCCGCTTCCTGGTGGAGGAGAAAATTGTATGCCAGCAGTCAAAAAAGGCCAAGTATACTCAACGAGTGGATTACATTGTCCAGCTGCCTGTTCCCATGGACCAGGCCTCCAATATGGGTTAGATATTTATTGGAGCTTCTAGAAACACTTATCCATACTTTATCACATTTTTTTCTATTTCTTTTATTGTTCCTCTTATTTGTCACTTCCTGTTTATCAGAGGAGCTACAGGAAGCAGAGTGTCAGCGTGAGGAGGCAGAGTCATTGGTAGCCCCTCCCCCCTCTGCACCACGTGCTCAAATACCATTTGCTGCCTGTTTGGCTGCTCTCAGCGAACCAGAAACTCTCACAGATTTCTGGAGCTCTGCGGTGCAGGCCAAAACCACTGCCACGAAGTAAGCATTGTAATGTTCATTTCCTTTTTAGTCCTCCAAAAATGTTATTGGCAGGGTTATTTTAGTTTTTAATGTATTTTTTTATTTGTCATCAATTTAGTTTCATTTTTTTTTTCATTCGTTTTTCCGTAAATTTGTGTTTTTAGTAGGGATGCACGTTTTTTTTAGTTTACTCCAATACTGATGCTTTTAGACGGATCAGGTATCGGTCCGACGAGCCCGATCCAAATCCGATACTGTGTGTTAGTCATGTTTGTTACTGTCAAGCTCCAAAAATGACATAAAAGAAATATAAAAACACAATTAAAGTAGTTCATATGACTGGTAGATTTTATTCAAAGCCACTTGAAGACGTGCAATAGCTCTGTGAATCACAAAAGGCTGTGTTTAACAAGTAAATATATAAACTGCACGTGCAGCTCCAGTGCGTCAGTGAATGGCGCTGCTCTGTTTACACACACACGCGCAGCACAACATTTGATCGCTACTCACGAGCAGCATCTCAGATATAGATGCGCAATAATTCAGGTTCACTTGTAATATGCATTTAGAACAGCACCGGAGGAGCACCAGAATAATAAGCAAATTAAAATACTGTGAACTTGCCTACAAACAGACACATACAGAACTTCCTGGAGAGTTCAGAATGTCAAAATAAAAGTGTGAGTGTTTAAAAGTTAAAGGTGCACGATTGAGATATATTACTATTATAGTAATATATATCTCAATCGTGCACCTTTAACTTTTTTATTTGTAAACAAATAATAATAATATTACTATAATAAGTTAAATGGGTTCCAAAAAATAACTGTGTGAATGAAAATTGAGCTGATGACTAAATTAACAAAAAAGAGATGTCCAGATACAAGTTGAAAAACTTTTGCAAAAAAAAAAAAAACGGCTTCTTTTATTCTGATGACTTATACGGGAATTACTGTTAATTTTGCTGTTACATTACCCAGTATACTAGTTAATAATAAAGTGTTTCTTAATAAGCTATACATTTATATTGAAATAGTGTGTAGTTAAAGGTTTGTTTATTTACATATTAAAGAGTACACCCAATTAGTCACACACACTAATGTAAAGATATTTTTAACTGATTATACAAAAAACAACACTGGTATCAGATCGGTATCGGCCGATACTGAGATTTCCAATATCAGAATCAGATCGGATGAGAAAAAGTGGTATCGGTGCATCCCTATTTTTTAGTTTGTTAAATTTTAGTTTTTTAGTATATTTAGCTTAAGTATTTTAGGGTTGTCAAAATTAATGCCTTAACAGATACCAATATTTTATGTTTAATTTCATTAAATGTTACGTTTCTTATGGCCACCTAGTGTTATTGCTATCATGACACATTTCCATGTATTTGAAGGCAGGTTGTAAAGATGTCACCTTTTGTTATACTGTATCAAAAGTAAATGTCATTTTTTTTTTAAGTTCTTTATTTTTTATTTAAGTGGAGACATGAAAATATATTTTATTTTACTTGCATTTTCCCCATTAATTTTTTAATTTAATTTAATTCACTTAACAGTATTTTCATTACGTTTTCGTTTTTTTTTTTTTTTTTTTTCTTCTCTGTTTCCTTTTTTATGTATGTAATGGAAATGGAACCCTTGATTTTTCTTTAGAGGCATAGATATTGTACAGTAGCTTTTATTGTTACTGGGGAGAGTTTCTGTGTAATGTTTTTTTATCTTATTGTCTCTTTATTTCAGGACCACTCGCTTTGCTTCATTTCCTGACCATCTTGTCATCCAAATCAAGAAATTCACCTTTGGCTTGGACTGGGTCCCTAAAAAGCTGGGTAAACAAAATTTTTATCAGCTATGATTGATATTTATGTCAAGAGATTATTTCAAAATTCATTTTAAAAATGAATGCACTCAAATAGCTTGTTTTACTGATCACTGAAAATACTTGATACCTTTTTAGATGTGAGCATTGACATTCCTGACACACTGGATCTGAGCGCGCTACGTGCCAAGGGAAAGCAGCCAGGGGAGGAGCTTCTGCCAGAAGTGGCCCCACCTCCTCTTATGACCCCCGATGTGGAGGTTAAAGGTATCCTGGGTTCCCACAGCAACGAGGAGGATGACTCTCTCTACTCCCCACTGCTGTGTCAGTCTGTCTTTTCTCTTTCCTACTATATTGGTCTTTTCATCTGTCTGTAACTTGAGCCTTTCTTTCATCCTTTCTTTTTCCTTTGCTTTCTTCTGCTCTTCGCTTCATTTTGGGTTGTGTCTTATCTATGTAAATTATTTTCGAAATGTTATATCAAGACACATCTATAGATATCTCTCTGTCTGTATATCTCTCAGCTCCGGTGTTGGATGACTCCACAGTTTCTCAACTGTGTGAGATGGGTTTCCCTCTGGAGGCCTGTCGTAAGGCTGTGTATTACACAGGCAACACTGGCATTGATGCTGCCATGAACTGGGTGATGGGACACATGGATGACTCTGGTAAATACATGCACCAAAGAGCAATGTTCTTATATAGTAATATGCATATTTTCTCTAACATCGCTCTCTCTCTCTCTCTCTCTCTCTCTCTCTCTCTCTCTCTCTCTCTCTTTCTCTTTCTCTTTGTGTGTGTGGCTGCAGATTTCTCCGCACCTTTAGTGTTGCCTGGCTCTAGTTCTGCTCCTGGCACCACACCTACAGAAAACATACCCGAGGAACACCTAGCAACCATTGTTTCTATGGGATTCAGTCGAGACCAGGCAACTCGTGCTCTTAGAGCTACGGTGAGAGACATCAGTTCTCTTTACTTTCATGCACAGACCTGATTTTCAGCCCTATAAACCGTGTTACATATGATGATTAAACCATAACCTCCATAATGTGAAACTTTCAGATCCTGTTTTTACTTTATCTATTTTAATATGTTTATGTTTAATGTCAAATTCTGTTTTGGTAGAATAATGTTCTAGAGCGTGCTGTGGACTGGATCTTTTCACATCTGGATGATCTGGAGTCCATGGATGTGTCTGAAGGTGGCCGCTCTGAGGGAGGAAGTGAGGCCAGTCGGGAACCTCCTCCAGGGCCACGTGTCCGTGATGGACCAGGAAGTAAGTGTGTTGATGTGGACTTATCACAGGGTTCCTGCGGATCCTTAAAAAGTCTTAAAATGTCTTGAATTCAGTTTACCAAAATTTAAGGTCATAAAAACTCTTAAATATCTTAAATGATTCAACAAAATTCTTAATTTTTATTTAAAGAGGTCTAAAGTTTGGGGGCAGAAAAACAGGAATCGTGATATGACTAATTTGATAATCAGACTTCAAAAGAATACTATTTAATTAAATAAATGCATGTGCATGCTTCAAAGTGAAATGTGGCACTGTATTTTCTCCCAAGTATGCGGGGGCTTGTGAGTGTTTTCAGCTATTGCAGAGCAGTTTACAATCATTAAGCCATATTGGAAATTTATGACAAGCGATCACTAATGATCAACTGATAATGATGATGGTGTAGTGTTGATGAAATATGACAATGTTTACTTTTAACTGTTTATATTGTAATATGTTGTAGATTATTGTAGGAGTGCACATTTTATTTCCCTTATTTGTTTGAATGAACAGCAGGAAGCAGTGAAGCGCAAACATTTCAAAATAAGAGTGTATTTCAAAGTTAAAATGTCTTTTAAATTCCCCATAAAGTGCATCTGGAATTTAATTAAATTTGGACACTTGTAGCCTCCATCTGGCCTTCCCCATAACAGGAAAACATGTCTTAAATATTTTGAAATTGCATATATCCTACCTTGTTTACTGATGAGCAATGTTAAGGCCATGTTGAACGTGTGCTCCTGCCTGTTTAAGTAAGAGTCTGTGATACATGATTTATTTTGAGATTGTGTGGGCTTGTTTTGGTATGGGTGTTAGTTATACTCATTCAGGTCTTGAAAAAAGTCTTAAAAAGACTGAAATGAATGCATCCTGCAAAAAACGGTGATTCTTTGCTTTATTTATGCTTCTAATGCTTTTTTTCTTTTATTTGTCCTGAAGAGTATGAGCTTTTTGCATTCATCAGTCACATGGGAACGAGCACGATGTGTGGCCATTATGTTTGCCACATCAAGAAGGACCAACAGTGAGTAAAGTTCCCTCTCATCTTCTCTTTCTGTATTCATATGCAGCTCTTACACCGTAATATCACTGTGCTCTAATTTCCCTCTCAGTCTTGCTGTTTCTCAATTTCTCTGTCTCTTTTTGTGTTTCTTACAGGTGGGTAATCTTTAACGATCAGAAAGTCTGTGCCTCTGAGAAACCACCCAAGGACCTGGGCTACCTGTACTTTTACAGGAGAGTGGTGGAATAGAGAAAATTAGTGTAGCATTTCTTTCTACAGGAAAAGTAGGCCCAGACACCTGCTTCTGATAAGCCATTTTAAGTCAAAGCACTTCTTCAAATATAATGACAACCGATGAGATGACAGGAAGCCAGAAGAAAAATGGAGGGGAAAAAATTACTTAGGATGTGCGAATTGGAGTGTTCTTACTCTAAACACTTCTGTTGTACAACGCCTTACCACACACACACACACACTAGTCTCCTTCGTGCCTCCCCCTGATTGGATAGTGGCTATTGTGACATAATCTCTTTTAGAGCAAAACTCCACCTTCCTTCCCTTTGTGTTCCATAATGTTTCTGCAAATATTTAATGACAAGTAAATATCACTAAATCACAAAAAAAAAAAAAAAAACACAGAAAAAAATGTTGATGCTCGTTGGTTCCACCCATGGGTTTGACTTTACATTGCTTAAATGAGATCACATTTACTACATAGTGTGCTGTTCAAAATTGTTCATAACATTATTAACTCTTTTTGATTAGACAATATAGTAAATGTGAACTAATTTAAGCAAAGTGACATCATTTTTGGGGGGAGGGGGGGCATGCACATCAACAGGTTAAATATTAAAGATTGGATTTTTAAATTTAAAAAAATTAAGGCAAAAGTTATTGTCCGTTTTCTTTTTCCCCCTCTTATTTTGTTCTGTTTTTTTTGTGGGGATGAAAGTTTTTCGCTTTCAAATATTAAAAAAATGTCTCTCTGCTTCTTTTGACTCTGTGTATTGTTACTTTGAGAGTGGATTAAGGATTTTTCTGCAAAATGCAACGTCAGCAATACACTTTTCACATTAAGTAGGCTAGCCTGGCTCTAATACAGTACATGCATGTTTACTGGTCCGATGAGTCCCGTTTTCTTTTACATCACATGTACGGCCGTGTACGTGTGTGGATGTTACCTGGGGAAGTGATGGCACCAGGGTGCAGGTCCGGTTCCATCTCGAAATCTCTGAGGGTGCTTCTGAATTCTTTGGTGGTGCTCAAGTGAAGATGCAATAATGCACCAACGTTATTTAATTGAGGCTGCTTTAACGTCCGTTTGAGGGTGCTTTGCACTGTGGGAAGACGACAAGCTGGTGGAAGGAGTATTATACTCTGGGCAATGTTCTGCTGGGAAACCCTGGGTCCGACCATTTGTGCGGACGTCAATTTGACACGTGCCAACTACAGGGGTCTTGTAAAGTCCATGCCTTTGTGGCTCATCGGTGTATGCAACTGAAGTTTAGTGGCAAAAGCAATTGACAGCCATTTTAATGTGCAGTATGTATCAATGATGATGTGATTGTAGCGTGGGCTAAAAAAAAAAAAAAAAAAAAACATTTTCAAAACGAATCCTTTTTTTAAGGAACTCCCAATAAGAACTGCATCTGAGATACAGGCGTTTTCTGCACTACATTGGCTAGTGCTTTTCAAACAGGATTTTTTTTCTTTTTTCCGCTCTACTACCTCATTTCGGTTTCTTGTGGTGGTTCAGCATTGCATTTTGGCGTTTTTCTCACACACGCAAGTTTTTGTAGAGTTTGCCAGCCGGATTAAAAGTGCTAAACTTAAACGTTTTCAACAAAACGGCATCCAAACGTGAGTACAAACACCAGAGCTTTCTGTAAGACCTTTTAACTTAAAAAAATGCAATGCCTAACAAAGAAAGAAAAAAGTAACTAGAAAAAATATATTTTCAACCAAAACAACCAATTCGCAGTCACGCTCAATCGTGAATTCGTGATCCCTTTTTATAATTATAATAAGTTAAGTTTAATGTAATGTTTTTATATATATATATACATTTCATAAATATGTAGATATACAATGTGCAAAAAAAATAAATAAATGATAATAATAGCAAAATTATTTAGGAATCTAAAGTTTTAAATTACATATGCACACACACACACACACATACATATATATATATATATATATATATAAGAACACAATTTTGCTGGATGTTAAAAAGTAGTTTTGATCGATGATCTTTGATTTGAAAGATTGGCAGATAAAGATTGAAATATTAATGTTCAGTAACACGATAAACACTTGTAGAAAACAAAACGGGCATATTAACATACATTAGGAAATAAAAGCTGAAGAAAAAAATATTTTTTATTTATTGCTTGATCTTTTTCAAGTCTGCATGAAATTTGAGGCGTCAAATATATTGTTTAGCCTAAAGAGATAGAAATAGCATTTTGTTATCTCAATTTATTGAAGTCAATTTATTATTAATCCGTTAAAATTATGAATGTAATTAAGTGTTAAACAATTAAATGTAAATGTAGTGTTTACTGGAAAATAAGATCATGAAAGAACAAAACTACATAGAAAAAGAAGTTGCTTTTGTGGCCCATGTCACATGGATGTTTTTTGTTGGAAAGTCTTATATAAACAATTTTGTATCTACCATTGAAAATAGCTCTGTGGTATTGATTTTAAAATCTAAATATATATATTTTTCATTTTGATATTTTTTTTTCACATTTATTTTTTAGAAATAGGAACAGCATGTCTGCATTCAAGATCTTTTTTCTCTTTGGTGAGCATAAATAAACTCAGTGCAAAATATAAATCAATATATTTGATATTTGATGTGTTTACACTCTGTCATTTGTACTAAATGAAACCGATATTACATCCTCTTTATCTCTCTCGTCTTCCTCTCTTTAACTCTACATCCTTCTCTCTGTCAGTCCTGTGTATTTTCTATGGAGAATGTGATGTTTTATATCAGCAAGCTGGGGATACAATTTCCCTGCAGTGTGGTGCATCTTTAAACAGTGATATAGATTGGGAATTTAACAAAATTCCACTCATTACCTTTGTTGCCAGAAGTGGAACTCGACGGAAGGGTATCAGATTTTCTTTCCTCTACACTTTGTGGCAACATTTGATTATTCATCATTAACAACTAACAACCTATGACTATTTTACTCACTTAGAAGTATAACATGATGCAGTTGTGTGAGTAGTCGCACTGTAATTTGTGACTTTATTTGTTGAGGTACTTCCAGCAAAGTTGCCCATATTATTTTGAAAGCAAATGCAAATGGAGGCACATTGAAGATACGCAGTCTGGAAACACATGACTCGGGAGTCTACTCATGCAAGCAGTCAGAGAGACAATACACTGTGCGTGTTGTATCAGGTCAGAGAGGACCACCATGGAGAAAAGTATATTTAAATTATATAATTTACCTTATTTTTCATACTGTATTTACCCCCTTTTTTTCTCAGTCTTTGCTAAACCAGCCATAGTGGCTCTTGGGACTGCAGCAGAGTTGCACTGTTCCATTACAGGAGAACCACAAACTGAAGTGCAGTGGCTGAACCCCAATGGCCTGCCATACAGTAAAAGAGAACAAATCATTTCCCTGAAGTCTGTGACCTCAGAAGATGATGGCCGTTGGACATGTCAGATCATGAACTTGAAAATGGATGTCAAATTGACTGTTGTCGGTTGGTGTCCCTCTTAGCTTTTGTTGTTAAACTACATTTATTGATTATAAAATTGTTTTTTTTGGTCTGATTTTGAGTAATGTTGGATATTGTCCATTTTGATATTGTAGCTAAATGGTAAATTGCACATTTCGTGCTGTGAATGACACTTGTGTGTGTGTCTCTAACAGCTCTCCAGACCACCACTGTTGAAGTTCCTCAATGGGGCAACATAGTGCTGCCCTGTTCTCTCTCTAAAAGTTCTTTTAACCCACGTGTAGTGGGTGGGAAATGGCAGGCTGACCATCTCTCCTCAGTCTCTTTACCAACCCTAGAATACACGTATGACAAAGGCTTACACTGGAAGGGCCAGAATTCATCAAATGTCAAATTTACTAGTGGACAACTCAGCACCAACTTTGATATCAATCTGGTTAAAGTGAATGCCCTATATACTCATCTGTGTTAATGTTTATTTTATTGGCATTAACAATATTTATTTTCATTTCAAGTTTTAATCATTTATCCTCTTCACGCCATAATCAGGTGCAGTATAGTTATGCAGGTAAATATGTGTGTACAGTGGAGTTTGAGGGTGGAATGAATCTAACAGCCGAAGCGATGTTAAAGGTTATAGCTGGCCCTTCAGGTACAACACAACACAACTGCACAACTTTACAAACTCAACTAATCTCATTCCAGATTCGCAGATTTACCAGATCTGTCTATTTGTAATGATTATTAAATAGGAGGTGGACAGATGGACGCCAAAGTGAAGGGACTTTGGACCAAGGATGTGTTGGGCATACAGTTGTGGGTCTGGATTGCTATAGGAGTAAGTTCTGTGGTTCTGATTGGACTTATTATCTTGATTGTTCTTGTTCAACGGAGGAACAAACAAATGAAGGTGAGAGAAAGAAAGGTAAAAAAAAAATAGAAAGAAGGAAGAGGCTCATTTAATGGTTTCTTCCTTTTCTGTAGGGGAGGGTGAGAAAGCTGAGATCCATGCGGCAACCTCTTACAGCTAAAGACTACTGCATGTGCAACAGGTACCCCCTCATAGAATGATACTTGGTTTGGTCACAGTAAATTTTCTGTGCACATTTGTGCTATCTCAAGTTATTTCATTGCAACTTCATTGCACTAGATGACAAAAAATCAAACCAAGTGGCACCTGTAAACAAATATTTCTAGACATTTTCCCAGAGGAAACTTTGCTTTTTCGCAGTCATTTTTTCTCAGTCATTTTAGTGGCTGTATATGGAGTCAGATCTCCTCAAGTTCAAACTGCTGTCCTAGCAGAGTAACGGGTATAGTTCATAACACTAAAGGAATATTCCTGTTTCAGAACAAGTTAAGCTCAATTGACAGTATTTGTGGTATAGTATTTGTCAACTTGTCGCTTCTTCTAATGTGGGTTACAGTGAGGCAATTACAATGAATGAGGCCAATCCATAAACTGTATTTTAAAGATAATTTTGTAAAAATCCAAATAACATTACAGATCTTTATTGTAAAGGGTTTAAACAAAGTTTTCCATGCTTGTTCAATAAACCATAAACAATTAATAAACATGCACCTGTGGAACAGTCATTAAGACACTAACCGCTTACAGACTGTAGGCAATTAAGGGCACAGTTATAAAAACTTAGGACACTAAAGAGACCTTTCTACTGACTGAAAAGCATCAATAGAAAGATGCCCAGGGTCCCTGCTCATCTGCGTGAACGTACCTTATGTACAGGGAGACAGGAAGGAGAGCTGATCGTCCTTGCAGTGACAGACCATGTGTAACAACACCTGCACAGGATCGGTACATCCGAATATCATACCTGCGGGACAGGTACAGGATGGCAACAACAACTGCACGAGTTACACCAGGAATGCACAATCCCTCCATCAGTAGTCAGAAGGTCCGCAATAGAGAGAAAACTGAGAGGGGCTGACTGAGGGCTTGTAAGCCTGTTGTAAGGCAGGTCCTTACCAGACATCACCGGCAACAACGTCAACTATGGACACAAACCCACCTCCACTGGACCAGACAGGACTGGCAAAAAGTGTTCTTCACTGATGAGTCGTGATGGTCAGACTCGTATGTATCGTCAAAGGAATGAGCGTTACACAGAGACCTGTACTCTGGAGTGGGATCGATTTGGAGGTGAAGGGTCCATCATGGTCTGGGGGAGTGTGTCACAGCTTCATCGGACTAAGCTTGTTGTAATTGCAGGGAATCTCAATGCTGTACATTACAGGGAAGACATCCTCCTGCCTCATGTGGTACCCTTCCTGCAGACTCATCCTGACATGAACCTCCAGCATGACAATGCCACCAGCCATACTGCTTGTTCTGTGCATGATTTCCTGCAAGACAGGAATGTCAGTGTTCAGCCATAACCAGCGAAGAACCCGGATCTCAATCCCGTTGAGCACGTCTGGTACCTGTTGAATCGGAGGGTGAGGGCGAGGACTTCTCCCCCAGAAATGTCTGGTAATTTGCAAGTGCCTTGGTGGAAGAGTGGGGTAACATCTCACAGCAAGAACTGGCCAATCTGGTGCAGTCCATGAGGAGATGCACCGCAGTACTTATTGTAGCTGTTGGCCACCCCAGATACTGACTGTTACTTTTGATTTTGCCCCCCCCCCCCCCCCCCCCCCCCCCCCCCCCTTTGTTAAGGGACACATTATTCCATTTCTGTTAGTCACATGTCTGTGAAACTTCAGTTTATGTGTTAGTTGTTGAATCTTTTTATGTTCATACAAATATTTACACGTTATGTTTGCTGAAAACAAAAGCAGTTGAAAATGCCTGGATGTCTAATGCAAAAGTGTGAGTTCCATGCACGAAAAGTATATAATATAATGCCCTTACCCAAACCACTTATCTAAACCTAACAGAATCAGTAGAGTGTGTAAACATGATATGAAGCTGTTGTGTGTTTGTGTGACAGATGCAAGTCATTTTTGCGTATTAAATGGAATCGATGTCCAGCAATGTCATTGGCTGTAGTGAAAGTCATACAAAATCATACAAATGCAGTCGTACAATATCATACCAATTAGCCAAATTTAGGAAATTCTTAGGAATCCTTACGATTTTGCCATGAGAGTGTTGTAGCGTATTTAGGCATTTCAATGAAAGGTTGCTAACTTGTTAGGTTAGTGGTGCTGTGCTATGCTTAGCTGTGTTATGTCATTAGCTTAGCTGTACTGTGTTGACAATATGGCGTCGACAGGTTGCGCACGGGTGGTTAGTTGCCCCGGAAGAGTCTCTTTAGGACTTCCCATGAACTTTCGTCACCATGGCAACCAACACCAGTGATTTGAGATCTGGGTCAACACTAATGAAAACAGTTTCATCGATGCATATGAACGTCAAGGTGTTTCACAATGCACAAATAAACAGTAACCAGTTAAATTGCCCAAATTCTCACACCAATATATTTAGCGAATTTAGTAGTATAAATGTACACAATATAGGATAAGTACCAACACCATAATGTGTAGGGAAACAGTTTGTGTGAGCTTGGAATTAAATTAAAGTGTCCTGATTCTACATTACTATGTAAGGAAATGTAAAAGGGAATCGGTCACTTAGTCTAAACTATAATTTAGATAAATGACAAATAACTTAAAAAATTATTTGTCTGAATAAAAGTCTCCACTATTAAAATCGTAATATAACGTCTCATTGTATCAGCTCACAATTTCTATTTTAGGGGATTGCTTTAATAAGAGAATTATAATTAATACTCTTATTGGAGTAATATTATTCTCGTGGCTTATTGACAAAATTATCACACGTATTTAGGTACAGCTTTGAAGCTATGTACACAAAAAGCTTTATTTAACTAAATTACGAACACATAACTAATCTAAACAAAGACATACACACAAATCACTCATTCATGGGAAAGGGAAAAATTAAAATAAAATTAAACCGGAACAGAATAAGGGAAATGAAAAGAGTCACTTAACCATCTGAGGGAACCCTCCGTTTCTTAAATTAAAAGAACCTTTGTAACAAAGGGGTTTTCATCTCTTATACTAAACCTACATTCAGTTTGCTACTGGTACGATACTTGCAATTTCCTTGTCTATTGAGAGAGCGCTCAAATGCAGTCGCAGGAGATCGTCTTAATTGTTCCTCGAGTCGATGGTGTTCAAGTTGGAATCTATTTCTTCCGTGCTGAATGAAGAAATTATGATGAACTGTGGTGTTCATTGACTATGTTCGAGGTAGTTACACATGGCTTGAGGTGTTGAGGCCTGCCGGCCTGCGACCTTGTGGTCAGACCAGGTGGGAGCAGAGGGAAGAGAGAAGAGCGTCAGGGGAAAGAGAGCGAGTAAGAGGCGGTACGTGTCTTTTAACTTCTGATGGAGGTCCCTCCTCTCGAGTCTGGCTTGACCAATGAGAAAGGTGCAATTTACAAGCGGGAAATGTTCCTTTGTTTGGAAGCTGACAGATTTGCATGATAGGGGGAAGCTGTTAGTGCCCCTTTATTCTCTCTGATTAATATAGCAAACAAACAATGCATGCTATCAGGATTTGAAATATCCCACTTTGCAGTGTGTCACAAAAGGATTCATTTGATAGGAAACATGGCAGAACTAACTGTACATTATCTGGTAGTTCTGTTATAATCACGCTGTAAATGAGTACAAAATTATGATTTGCACAACTTTACAGCTAAAATTACATGTTTAATGGAAGAATGAATGTGTTTTTATAAAATTGTAGGCTTCACATTTCTGCCTTTAAAACCCTCCAAATATTGGCCCCATTCACATCCATTGTAAGTGTCTCACTGTAGCCTCTTATTTATTTTTTTGGCCTGCTGGGGCCAATAGCATCAGACCTTGAGGCACGGGAACAAAATCAATCTGCATTCCCACCATCGGGCCAATAGCCCTGCAGCATTGTCCTAAAACCACCCTTAATACGGCGCTTTGATGTTTTTGAGCTTTAATGTTGTTTAAATTGTCATTTTAGGGTTTAAGGGTTTGTTCACAATACAACATCATGGCAACAAAGTTGTAAAATTGGCTATAAATGTACACAAAGTATTAGTTATTGATTATCACACTGAAATCATGTTGACACACTTAAGTCTTGTGGCTATACTTTTGAAATAGTGAGTATTTTAATATTTACGGATTGGCCCCCATTCACTTCCATTGTAAGTGCCTCACTGGAACCCAGATTTTTGCTTTTTTTTTAAAAAAAGGAGGGGCAAGTCGAAATACATTTTTGTGGTAATTAATATTGTGCCACAAATACTGTTGATTGAGCTTAACTTGTATTGAACCCGGAATATTCCTTTTAATAGTTCTAATGTTGTCGTTTTCATTTTATTGTAATAGATGAGTATCACCTTAATTACATCACTTCATATTAACTGTTGGGGTCAAAAAGAGATGTTTTGTTTACACAATCCATATTTCTCATATAAAAAACTAATACATTTTTTAATGTTTTCTGGGGCACAACAACAATTGTCTGTTTTAAGAAACCACATTAGAGCTTTCTCACAGTTATAGATGTCTTACACCATGTTTTTTTAAAGATCTGAGAGAAACGTGGAGTTGGGAAAGGGAATGAGGCCTGTTCCAGTCCCCAGACAACAACGTAATGCACACAACAGTCCAAAACCATATTACTGATGTTTACTGGAGAATGGAAAACTGCAGTCACTAAGAGACATAAATCATGTGGCATGCTGGGCCAGTGCTTTTCAATATGCATATTGCTTACAAATGATGCAGACAAATGAGATATGCACTTGTAATATTTGCTGTAAAACATTAACACCTAAGACTGAATGGTGTTGCACATTTGATTGTTGCACTTTCAACATTTTGCTAAATATGTTATTTAAATGTTTTCAAAGCCATATTGTTGAATGACCATAATGGTGAATATTTTAGCTTTTGTTTCGTCAATAAAACTTTTAATACTCTTTTAAAATGCATGTGTGTGTACATGGGTGTGACTATTTCCCCACATTTGTACTATAGCTTTATTGAGCTGAATTTGCCTTCTTAACTGGTGCAGCTGGGATTGTTTGAGTTCACAGGTGCATATATACTTGTATACATACACATCTGTTTACAGATGTAAAACAGAACAAATTGCTTTCTAAAAAATTATCTGTATCTTGGTGTGAACAAGCATTACTACATGTAGCAATTAAAAGGATATTTGTTACATCACCTGGTCTATTTTTTTGTCACCTATTTAAAGTTTTAGGCACTAAAAAAAAGCAATGTGAGTGCATAAATGGCACAGCGCTGTGATTGAATGGTAGTGTTCATTCTCATGAATTATAAGGAAAAAAGCCAAGATTGTGACATGCATGTGTTTTGTCCTCAAATTAACAACTCAAGAGTTTACACATAACCTCACAGTTTGTGATGTTGCCTCAACTTTCGTTTCTAAACCAAAAGGACATTTGTCATTAAAAGGTAAAAATAGCCACTTTGCCCTTAATAATAAAGATAATGAATGTTTGCTCTGTTTTCAATGATGTGCAAACTGTTCATATCTGTTATCATTTCCAAAACTTTCTTCTGGGGTTTCATGACCCTTAAAATTATTATATCATCAATGGTTTGGAGTAGAAACATGATAATTATATCATTAGAAAGAATTTTCTTACTATAGTGCATAAAACTAGGGTGACCATACGTCCTCTTTTTCCCAGACATGTCCTATTTTTCGGGACTTCTAAATTTGCAACAATATCCGGGATTCGGCTATAGTTGCATTATGATGTGCATCTGGTTTAATACTTCATTGTGCATGCGCACGCATATTTGCATTGCTTTAACCTCTTTGTAAGTCCCGCCTTCTCGCACACCGATTGGTCGATTGTGAGAGCCTTGTATCAACTATTGGCCAAATAGTTTTATTCCTGTCTGTCAATCTCTCCGCGAAGCGCTGTTGTGTTCGGCCTAAAACAGTTGCTTGACAGTAGCAGCAAATGACAATGGAAACAATGCCCAAATGAAAGCGAAAATGAACAGAAGATTTGCACAAATAATCCCCATGCTTTTGTCCAGGTCGAGATCCGTGAGAAGCAGAATGTATGACATGTAAATCTGGCACTTAGGTGTCAGTTGCTATTAAAGGTGCAAGAGATTTACATTTGCTCTGTGATGCATAAAGGCTCAGCAAAAGGTGAAAGTTCATCTGGTAAATTAACGGACTACTTTTTGTGACCAGGTAAAATAATCACATTGCTTCAAGGTACAATCATGGCATCAAATATTTTATTTCAGTACACGGACATTCAAAAGTATTTTCGAAATTTGTATTCATTCATATATATGGTATGCTAATAGAGTGTCTTTTTCACTGTATTAAAGTTAGCAAAATATAAAATTATGCACTGAATGATAATATGAAATTATTCTACTAAATACGAAACTATAAATATATGCTCTATCATGACGACAACAACAAAGTTTAAGGCATTTATACGAATTCTGAGAAAATGTAAGAGTTTGAGCTGGCCCATAGCAGCCTTAACTTGTTATAGCCAAACTAGAACTCCACCGAAGAGAAAGAAAGATATGGTTTACAGGCCTGTTAGATGAAGAAAGATGGCTTGCCTCAGGGAGTGACAGATATGTCGAGGGAAGCCCAGTGAATATAAAAGGAACAGTGACACTAGGAATTATGTAAAAAGAACAGAACTGTCAAACTAAAAACAGTGGCACACAATACCACCACAGACAGATGAGTGTAGAGCTGCGAGAACCCTGTCGTAGTTTCCTGTCCTCTATGACAGAGTATGTTGGAAGAAAATGTATGTGTAGCTCTCTGATCCTGAACAGAACCCACATTCACACACAGACACTCATCTCATCAGCACTGTAAGTATTAATCTGTTATTATTACCAACTTATACAATGTTACCACTTATTGTGAATTAGCCAGTCTGCTACAGGTTTTCTTGTATACGGTCAACTGTCTTTTATAGTTACGCATCTCTCACTGACACAAACGAAGATCACAATCAACCAAACAAAATCATAGTAATGGAGATTGTTTATAATGTTTATAGGCCATTTTGTTTTAGCTGAATAAAATAATATTACCTTACATTTAATTTGTAATGCACTGTCCAGAATTTGTGCAGCTGTTTCTGTTGGATAGGACACATATGGTACAGATATGGTAAAGCTGAATTATGAAATCAATAACCATTTGATGAGATATTTTTGGGTGTATTGGCGTACAGATTATTTGTAAATTTGTTTTTGATGATGTCATCGCTCAAAAAGAAAACACATTTGATGAACCGTGTTTGTCAACATGTATTATTTACGCTATGCTTTGCTACTCTAGTTGTTGTAGAAACTTCACTGTGTAACAGTAACACTAACAGATATTAGGATCACTGGCATTAAAACTTGACAACTGTTCTGTAGGCCAACTTCTGAATGGGCACTTGAATTCAGAAATGCATGCAATGCTATTGACTCTTTTAAGATAAGTGAAGATTTAGTTCAACACTTCAAGTTGAATTGTATTTTAATATTAGAGTTATTTAGCTGTATGCTAAGTTGTCTGTGGTTTTGAAGTTTCAACATTTATATGATGCGCTAAATGCTCACACACGATTGTATAGTATCATTAAATGTATTTCATTAAATTAAAATGAGGTCATGTAGGCAGAAACATATTGTAAATTAAATCATATAATAGTGTACATTTAGGTAATAAGAAAAAAAATGCTAGTTTTGTAAGTCTGTATACTGTATGTAATAGTGAATAAATGCAAATGTTGTCAGAAGTATATAAATCATGATTCCTTAAATTGGAAGATTAATACCACAGTTATTTTGGAAGAGGTATTTTTTATGTTTAAGGCACTAGCATGTATCAGCGTTATTCATTTATTGGTTGAGTAGTTTCCATGTAACGGACTGCTTTAGACATTTTTCCCTGTTGGCTGGTCTTAGTTGAGTGCTGTCTGTGCAGGAACTAAACGCTAAACCCCCATCCAATTTCACTAATAAAAACCCATCCACACTAATTACTCTGCAAGGAAGACTCATTTCTATATACACAAGTGCCCAATTATGAAAATAATTGTGCTGTTTAGAAATTACCATCTTTTGGTAATGATCTGGATTTGTTTGTGATTTTCTTGGTGAGGATAAACAGGGAAGAAATAAAACGCTGAGATTTGGTGCATTTGAAATTACATTGTCTTATTTTTTCCCCCTGCTAAAACTAAATTCTGTCCATCTTTGTGATAAAAATATTGGAAAAAAGTCAAAGCCAAAAGCCAAAATATTAAATGTGGGTGCAGGACCACAAATTTCAAACCAAAAAGTAAATAAAGGAATGTCATACCTGGGGAGAGCTACATGAAGTCTGGGGAAGAGTTGAATGGCTCGAAACGTCACTTGAAATGTGATTTCAAGGTGTGCGATATCTTTATATATTTATTTCCATCTTGGTTATACAGTCAGGTGAATGAATCTTTCATAGAGTCCTAATCCATTCTAGAGTTTAGAGTCCCAGAATTCCAAAGCAAAACATGCAAGCCAGTCAAAGACAACATATGGGCATTTTTGTTTACCAGGCAATAATAATGTCTAGTGAGTATGACTGCAAATATCTAGAGATAGTTATATTGCTTTTCTATGTTTTTTTTCTGTCATGCTTATTTCATGCTGGAAAAAAAGTACAAAAATACTTTTACAGACTTTACAGAAACGCTCTGACAATATGCAACAATAATCTCCACTGGTATTAGAAGCATGCGGCACATGAATCTATATTATCTATATGTATATGTGTGTTATTTTTTGGTGACTTTGTCTCATTCTGTCATGGTATGATGCACAGTGTAAAAACTAATCTGTTTACATAATAAAAAATTAAAAAATATCTTCCAAAAAATGCAAGTCAACAAGAGAGCTTTTGAACTCATATTAAGCCGTTATAGATTGCTGTTCACAGTGAGTACATGTCAAAATATACTATTGCCATATTTTTAATCACAGCTGTTTGTTAAGCTTATTGACAACTATTGTGGATACGGCAGTACTAAATTTCACAATGTAAGACAATAGATTATCTTAACAGCTATTTTCTATCCAGCCATTTGCTCTTTAAAACAGCGACCTTTAGTTGAGCCGCTCTCGTCCAGTTAGAGAAACTCAACTCTGAATTTTAAGACATGCATAAACAATGCCTTCTACTCACACAAACTGACATAATGAAAGAAATATTAATAAAAAGTATTAAATGAGTAAAGATCCTCATGGTACAATCATAAAATCTGTAAATGCTTAGTGTTGGTTAATATAATGCATTAGAAACATGCATGGTTAGTTTCTCACACAAGCATTCTAAACTGTCAATCTTCAGTGTTATCATGGATATCTGTACAATGAGAAAATAATATGCTGTATTGTAAATTTTAGAGTATCTTACGCATAGGGACAGAAAATATCATAGTATTTTTTATAGCAACTTCCATTCAAATATTTCTACATATAAAATATGTATTGTGATTCATACCATGGTTCAAACGGGCAAATACAGAATACGTGTACATTTATGTCAGCATAAGAAAAAGATATTAGACAATGTACAATTGTAATATGCCATGCAAATGAATAATATTGGGGGAAAAAAGGCTTAAGGCCTCCTTAAGGAAAATGTGCCGCCTTCTAGTCCCATTTGTATGAAGATTCAAAAATATGTATTTTTACTGAATATTTGAGGAGCAATTAAAAACAAAAGTCAATTAATAAAGTGAAATGATATAAAACTTTTTTTTTTAATTTTTTATTTAAGATCATGTAAAATGAGAGCATAGGGCAATATGACAACAAGGGAGCAATAATGTTTTAATGATATATAGGGCACTATGCAATATACACAATTACATTTAATAGAGCACCATATTTTTTGAGTAACAAGTAACTACTTAAAAATAATTCCTTTGTCGTTTTTTTTAACATGTTTGTATTTTTAATGATGTTGTTTCTAGTAACAAAACGGTGTATATGTTGGATATGTTAGTAAAGGCATATTTCACAGGTGAATCTCTGTTGTGATTATTACGGTCCACGTGTGCCCAATTCCTTATGGAAATCATAATATTGCAGTGCAGGCGTTCTCTTGTTGGTTGTCCATTTTATACAGAGCAGGTTTTTTTTGGATGTGTTCGATCAACGTACCTCAAAGTCTACCTTTTGTCATCGCACACAATCATGGTTGAGTAAACTTTCTCAGTGCAAAGCAACAAAAAGGTGTTTAGAAAATGACAGTGGTGGTATTCGTTTTTATTTAGGGCCTATTACCCTTGTGGGCCTTTAACCTCATTGTACCCTTTCTGTGCTGTAGACTATTTATCTGTGTTGTAACATGTTTAGAGCATAAATGTAATCAAAATCTCAAGCGTGTTATCTATGAACTTGTCTTTCTTATTTCATATAGTAAGGTAGCTTGAACTCTTGTATGTATCCTAATAATATTTTGTTAGAGTGTAAGTATGTGTTAAGAATTTATTTAAAATATATTAGATTATCTTTAAATAAAATCATAGGGCATCAAAGGATCCTCATTCAATTCTGCGACAAGCATCCTTCTGTGACTGGATACCTGTGGCTTTAAATTATGAAAAAATAGTAAGTAATAGTTTTGGAATCATGAACAAAGCTGAAGATTACAAAGCACTTAGTAATAAATCGGAGCACTCAATCAAGGAGCACAAATTAAACAGTTCGATGGTGTTCGTCCTGTCTATAGAACACATAAATGTTGCATAGCAGATTCAGCATTTTTACAAAAAGTTAACAAATGTGTACCAAAAATATAGATGGTTAAGGGGTGGTCCAGTGTTACATCACAATGGGTGTGACACTGTCAGTTTTATTGGTGCAGTAGTGTACAGTACAGAGAATGTTTACAAAGGTCTGGATAATGGAATAGCCATTTTGAGGAGCTTAATAGGAGAGTTCAGCTGTGTTTTTATCAGTTGACTTTGTTGTTTTTCCTTGTGTTTAAATACTGCAGTTGCGCTTTCATAAGGAGTGAGTGATTTTCATAATGAGAGAAGGATTCCCTCTTTCAGACATGTTTCTATGTTCTCATTCTCTCACTTCAGTTTGCTCCACACACACACACACACACACCACACATGCTGTCAGAGTGTTTTCCTATTTGACCGTTTCAGTCTGGAACAAAAATGTAATTATTGTGAAAAATGCAAACAAACATCTACAGAGCATGTAAAGAATTCAGAAGAAGATATTCTTCAAAATGAGAGCGAATTTTGATTGGAAATTGTATTGCTGATGAAAGATTCCGGAAAATTAGTAAGACTATAGCAAGGGCCATTTACAGATTTCAGCAGAAAAACAGTGAGAGAGCCAGAAACAAAATGACATGAACATAATAATTGTGTAATGGAAGATAATCGTCTTCTGTACAGTCAAGTTTAGAAAGTTACCGACTACAATGTGACCTAATCTTCTGTGCATTAACCTAAAAATACACATTTTCATAAGCATTTGACCAAATTTCAGTAAACTCTCTCCTTCTCTTTCCACTGACATTTAGCCACGTTTGCATTTCAAACCTACAAGACATTAAATGGAGGAGGTTTGTAATTGAAAATGACAAGAACATAAGAGATAAAGACAATGTCTTTTTCTATACATTTCCACTGACTTTTCCAAAACAGGGCATTTGCCATGTGAAAGCCTTACATTTGACAATAAGCAGCTGTTTCCTGAATAAGTCCCTCATGGCATCCATCTTAACGTCTAAGCAGATGTGTGTGAATCACTAAAAGTTTCTGAGGATCAGATCTGTTAGACGGATCCCCTGTTAGTCAGACAGCAATAGTGAATCTCCCACTACAAACAATTCTCTCGCCATGTGACAGTTGAGCTAATTTTAGCAGACCAGAAGTACTGTAACACAATTTATGTAAGATGTGTGGGTGATGATCACAATATCACGCCTCAGATCTTAAGTCAAACACACAGGGAAATTACTTCTGAAGGGGAAACACATAACAAATACCTGTATAGGACATATTGAAATAAATCGCCCACAACCGCCTCTTTTCCTGCTTTCTTTCTTTCATTCTTTCTGTAATGATCATGTTTGGCTTCTTGACGCCCTTTCAGTCTAATGAGAGATCCCTCTAAAATGGGTCTTTCCCATTTACAGAAAGAGTAGTAAAGATAGGTCATAGTGCTAGCTAAATGAGCGCAACATGTTTGTTTCAGCCTTCATGTGAGGGTTCCCCCTTGCAAACCACCCCTGTCCTAGAGCTCTGAAAGAGGCTCTACACTAAAGTACCCCCCCCCCCCCCCTTCTTGCTCTCTCTTTCTCTCTCTCCCTCCCTCTCTCTTTCTCTCTCTCCCTCCCTCTATCTTGTTCTCAGTGTATCTATACCTCTTATGCTATAATTAATTCTAATGCTATAATGAAAACCCTAAAAAGTTGATTACACAATTGATTGAGTTAACTTGGCCTCTCAATTGAATTGAGTAATGGCATTTCCAAAACGTTTGTAATTAAGTTGAATTAACTTGGTGTTTGTATATACAATGATCTGAACTAATTAGGTTAAGTTAAATAGATGCAAGTAGACTCAGACATGCTATTTAAATTTTAATGAAATTATGTTAATTCAATTTCAGATCAAACAACAGCACAGCTCAAAAAAAGATCATAACTGATTCTACATCAGTCATTAAATAAAATCAATTCTTCAAAGAAATACATATATACCCTCACTTTAACTGCGCATCACCCTAATGGTGACATCACATGAAACAACTATTTGCAGCAAAACAACAGAAATAATACTACAAAAGAGCTAAATCATCTATGCATTCTTAATTACAACTTTTAAAGTGTTATTAACACTTAAAATCTGAAGTCTATGGAAATGTAAGATAAATGAACTTAAAGTTGTGAGCCCAAAACCTGACATTTCAAGTAATACTTAATTTAGACAACGTAATGTTTCCAGTAATGACAACCTTAGGGTTTACAGTGTAGGAGTTCCACAGAGTTGTTATACGTATTTAGAACCGCATAAATGCACTTGTGCTATAAAAACCCCAGAAACTAAAACACTGCTCTGACAAACCCATAATGAAACTTGACGAACTTCTAAAAAGTTTTTCAAAAGAATCCTAAAAAATAAAATAAAAAAGTAACCAATAACCAACTAGAGTCTTACAGAAGGAAAATAGTTACGAGGAGGGTTATTCTATACAACCAATGATGCTACAAAAAATGTGTTTATGAATGTGTTTAAGAAAGACATACTCATGACCTATTTGGGCTCTAAACTCTCTGAAACACATCTGTGCAATCAGAAAAAGAATCAGACTGTTTGCAAGCGAGTTTGAAGAACTTGACTTTGTAAGTTGATTCTTAGGTAATAATAGACCTATACTCAATACAAATATAAGATATAAAGTGAGGAGCTATGATGAAAAATACATGAATATTTTTAAGTATAGTGATGACTTGACAATTGGGGATCCTAAAAAAATGACATAAACATTTTTACATACAGTCTGCCTCTAGCGAGACCATTGTTCTCTAATATTAACCAGAGTGATCCATCTTGAGCTTCTGTCTCTAATTTTTATTTTTGTTTAATAGAAGAATCAAGATCCTTTAAGGTACTGCATAGTTTTCATATTTTGTATCGGTTCCTTTTTTAACCCAAAACTTTTTTCAAGCCAGTAGGAAAGATGTAGAGCGCGTGTGCTGTGGTATAAAATCTGATAAACATTAACTTCGATTTATGAAAGCCATTGCTTTCTCTAAATTAAATTATCTATATCTGAAATGCATTTAAAACCTTCTTATTGCATGTTACATGAGGATGTTTTAAATGAGAATTATTGGATTCACAGGATTCAAACCTAGATAAAGTTACCGAAGTCGCACAAGCGTTTTCCCGTCCTTTTCACATACTGTTCCTTTTTTTTTCCAGTTTACAGGGAATTTCCTAACAAATCACATTCAAATTAAGAAAATGCATAAAGCTGGTTTCATTTTAATTAACATCTTATGTTTTTCTCTGAAAATCAATTTGGGCTGCAGACAGTTGAGAATCTGATACATTATAAAGACTGGATCTGTTGTTATATGTTGATTCAGCACACTGGAAGAATTTGAAGAAGTTCTATAATTCAAGTTTAATATGACTAAACATTAGGTTACACCTAATGTGCAATGTGTTACACATTGGGTCAGATCAGATAGAAATTGCTCCTTACAGTAACAACTACACATTTCACTTTTTTACAATGTGGAATGGATTAGATAACTTATCAATACCTCCGTAACACCAATGGTTTCTAATAGGGAACTGATGTATAAAAGCGTACATGGACCCCATAAAATTCAATTATACAATGTATTGATGTAAACAAACAAAAATGTTCATAAAAATAAAAACATACAAATAAAACACAAAATCATGACAGCTCAAAATAATGTAGAATAAATTAGGTTCAGTGTATATGTTAATCGATGAATGTCCATTCATAATATTTGTCTTTTATAGTAGGTGAAAAAAACCTTCTCAGAATTAGCTTTTTGGGGAATAAGTGTCGATGTCTTTTTTTCCCCTCCAGGTTATCAGTAAA